>JASGCC010000039.1:602393-1802393 GCA_030067915.1 Hydractinia echinata | reverse complement strand
TATAAATTTCACAAATACAAATGAGTATGTAAATCGGGTAAAAGTCCATGCACCGTCAAAACAATTAAAAGAAAATCAACAGGAAATTCATTTTGAAATTACTTCTTCATCTCCAATAAAAAGTAAAACCGAACCTGAAAATGAAGTACAGAATAATAAAGCAAACAGCAATGCTAAATCTGACAAAAGAAATAATATTACAAGTGCTTTTGTAGAGCCTAATGTTGATTCTGGTAAACAAAGAAAGAAAGTTTTGAAAACAGTTGGACAAAGTAATATTTTGGAAATGAATAAAGTTGAAGAAAAGCTAAAGCATGAATGTGAAATAAATGGTGTAAACTATTGTCAGCCGTCTTCTACAGAAAGTAAGCAAGAAAGGAAAGCCAGAAGACGAAAGTTAAAGACAGATATTAAAAAAGCCTCTGTACTGGCAGGTAATATCTCCGGTAAACTAGAAAAATTAGAAAATAAAAATATTTTAATCCTAAATAAGACAGACGAAATGTTAAGACAGGATTGTAAAGTAAGTGGTGTAGACTACCAGCAACCATCCTCTAATGAGAACAAAACAAAAAGAAAGGCTAGGAGAAGAAAATTAAAAAATGATATTCAAGCCCATGATCAAAAAACTAATGATGTGGTAGGTCAAGATATTAGTGGTAACCCAAATGTTTATCACATGATCAAAAGATTCCAGGAGGGTGAAAATATGCACATTATAAAAACCTGCACAACTTGTAAGGAGACTAGACCATTTTTTTATGAAACTGAGCCATCTGATTTGTTTCAACACAGAACTGGGCGTATAATTTCAAATTGGAAAATATTTGCAGATAATAAATGTTCCCGTTGTCATAGTGAATTTCTTGCACAAAAGAGAAAAGGACAGTCAAATTTTGCTGCCAAATTTTCTGGTATATTTTCTGACATACCACACCTTGATTGTTTAGATTCTATATACCATAATAACATGCATTTCTCAGAGGTTCCATTTTTTTTAAAGTCATTAACCTTCATGGAAACTTTGATGATTCGAAAGATTCAGTTAGCAATGTATGTTCACTCATTAAAATATGGTATGTTAGCATCAAAAGGTCATGCTGTTTGGAGCTGCAACAAGAAAATATATCGAATCAGCTCATGCAGCTGCAACAACAACAGCAGCTGCATGAGCAGCAATTGCAACAGCTGGGTCAGCTGCCAGCACCAGCACCACCAGCAGTAGCAGCACCACCAGCAGTACCAGCACCACCAGCAGTACCAGCACTAGAGCAGGATGGTGTAGAGGAGGACGGGCGTCGGCTCGGTGCTGAAGAAGGTATTTTAATTAGTATAATGACAAAATAAATATCTTTTTCCGGTCTATATTCTACCGAGTTTTGGTCAGTTTGGATAGCGTATATATCAAGTTTCATTACAGCCTTTTAGTTGTTGCATTAAATTTATCACCATTCTATATATATTTTGTAGTGGAAGAAATTGTAGCACGTGTGCTGGAGGAGCAGCAGCGAGAGCGCCGTGAAAGGCGGCAGGGTATGTTATTTTCAAAATGTGCATAAACAGTTGTTGCGGTTTGGTGAAGATGAGGTTGCAGATCTCGCAAAATAAAATACAGACTTTATGGAGGAAAACATATTGAAATTAGCAGAATTTTCTTTCTGCTAAAAGTTTCCCCCTTAAAGTTACTAAATAGTTTTTGTTTTTTTAATTTTAGTGATCTAGTTTTGAATGGTTTTCATTCCTGTGTTTTGCTGACGCAAAATTTTCGTTAATTCTGTAAAACCCGAACCTGTTTTATATATTTAGCTATGTTTATCAAAAGTCACGCATATGGATCGAAGTAAAATCTTCAATGTATGCATTGTCTTGTACTGCCTTTTGCAACTATTTTTATGTATTTTTTAGGAAGAAGACGTGGGCCGTATGTTATTAGAAGGGGTTGGAGTTGGGGGCTGAGGCGAGGGCGTGGGCGTGGACGTGGTGGCAACAATTTTTATTTTTATTTTTTTGTTTTTGTAGTTAGTTGTTTTTTGTAGATAGAAGTTCCATAGTTCCGTTTTTTCTTTTGTTTATTTAATAGTTTTATAAACAGGTTACATAGTTATTTTTGTTGATTAACTTATGAGTTTTACGAATTTCTTCAAAAGTTAGTAAATGTTAATTACGCCGGCTATTTTACTACCTTTTTATCGGTGAGTCGAGTTAATTTAAGCATGAATGCCAGGTATGCCACAATCCTGGAAATCGTGGAATTTCAAAAAAATATTTGTCAAAACTCCTGGAATTCTACCCAGACCTTTCTATTTTTTCAGTACAGAAAGTGTTGGTGGTGTTTTTTACTTGTTGTTTTATCAGGGCTTCCACCGAGTCAGGGAAATCAGGGAAAGTCAGGGAATTTTATCTGTGGTCAGGGAAAGTCAGGAAAAAAGACCCATTTTGGGGAAATGTCGGGGAATTTTTTGTCTTTTAACTTGACTTAGACTGATAGAATATATATAGCTCTTCTTAATAATTGTTTTAATAATTACTGACAGGCTCTGTTAGTCATTCAGTGGAACTAACATACTCTTGAGCATTTTATGTAGTATATGGATTAAAGCTCTTGTAAGTTATGTTGCGACAAATACGGTTTTTTTAAATTGTTTTTCTGTTTGGCTGTAGAATTTCTTGAAAAAGTCAGGGAATTTGACCTCAAAAAGTCAGGGAAAGTCAGGAAATTTGATACCATATTTTCGGTGGAAACCCTGTTTTATGCCTTTTAAAAACATAGTGATTTTTTGGCATTCTGCTAAAAGTATTTATTGCATGTATATATTATACCTGAATTGTTGGATTATCCCCATATATATATAACCTGTGTACAAAACCATGCAACAGTAATATGAAGGATAATGAATGCTGTACATTCTTCTTGTTTTGTCTCGCTTTTAACTGTATATTTGTGTCATATTTGAGTTTTTGAAGTGCATGCTTGTTTCACTGTTCTATAAGACACGCCGGAAGCAATAACCACAATAATGCGTTTTGCTTTATTTTTAGTAAAATAGTTTTAAATATACGGATGACAAAGAACAAGTGTACCTTTCAGAATAAGTGGTTAGGTGATGAGAGGTTTTCCAAGTTGATTAAAAAGAAAATAAGAAAACTGCTAAATGCCGATATTGTCAAAAACATTTCAAATATGGGTGATCTCGCATTTTATTAAAAAGAAGAAGCACATTGGGCAGAGTATAACTAACTCTACTTCACCTACTTTATTCACAGCTTCAAAAAATCAGAGGCGAAAGTTGAGAAAAATAACCACAAACGAAAAGTCCAGCTGCGTTAGACACGGATTTAACCAGTTCCTTGACAATTCAACCAGAAATTCAAAGCATCCTTAACATTATTTGCTCAAAATGCTCAATCGACCGAAAAGTCCTGGAATTTCTTAATGTGTAATTATCCTGAAAATTAGTGTCTATAAATCATGGAAAAAATGATAAAATGTCCTCTGGAATTTAACATAACTGACTGTCACAAACCCTGAATACTATATTGTATTTTCTGTTGTGTAAAAAATATTTATGTGTGCCTTGCGTGTTTTTTTTTTGTTTTAAAGTTAAATAACTCCTAGCCAGAACAAATATCGGTATAATAAATAATTTATGAACGAACAAAAATGCTGTAAATAAGTTAAAACAAGTGTTGAGATTTTGTATGAGCGCCCAATTTCTAGTACATGTCCTCGATAAGCGCCCAGGGGTTGTTATTTGAATATCTACTGCAGCTGAAGGGCGCTTATTTAAATATTTCGAAAATTAGTAAAAACATCTACATCATAAAATTTGATGTCAAAATGTTTTCATCTTTTCGCTAAAGCAGCTCGCTATTGAGAACATGTTATAATTTTATAGTTATCTAAAAAGAAAGCTTTTATACATAACACAAAATTAGATTTTCTTATAAGCGTCCTTTTCGATTTACCGCCCTTCGTGACAAATGGGTAGATTTTTCCACGGTTAAATTCCTGTGGACGATTGGTTTTTCTAATTTTCTGACAGTAAAACATATCCCGAGTCTGAGACTAGTAAGATGAATCCTTTAGTACCGTATTTTTTTAATATGAGACCTTTTAATTGTAGCCCCCTTCTCATAGGGGTGTGTTGTAGAAATAAAGATGGAACCAATTTATTAGTAGAGCCGTCTTACATTAGAAAAGTATAATTTAGGCCGTTGATTTGTAGCGTCATTGACGTAGAAGTAGGGCTAGAAAAATACAGTCTGCCTACAATACATTACAAGTAAATTACAAATAATTGGGCCAATAAAAAAGCTATTTTTAATTGTGAATTATTTTCTGTCCAAGTTTCTTTATTTCATTCTCTGCATAATTCTCATAACTTAGCGCTCATTCTGGCTAATCCTGGCAGTAAGAATGTACAGACACGGGACAACAAGTCCTGAAAATTGGCGTAGACATTGATACTGAATAAAAGTTACAGGAAAAAGAGTTTATTAATTTTGTTTTTCTATTTTATACCCCTCTTTAACCTCATTCTAGGAATAATAAACGCCCTCTCAGAGGTGTCCTCAAGTAATGGAAGACAGCTGTAACTGTTTATATGAAATGTGTTATACTCCAAAAATTTTGCTTGCAACTTGCGAAATGCTTCGCAACCTTTTTTTTAATTTCTAGTTAGGCATTTCAGAATATCTATATAATTTTATAGCTAATATGCAGGAAAGTAACCACTAACAAATTGCATAAAGTATGGCTGTGTAGCTACTGACAGCTCATAGCTTCCAAACTATGACTTAAAAACCCGTGACAGCACATGAAATATTATTCACACAAACTCCCATAATGGCGGGCGGGCGGAACAACGAAATTTCGACAAACAATCAAGGTATAGGCAAGAAACTAGTACATTTAAGTCGTTGCTAGGGGCGTTGTCAAGGGAAAAGATATTCAGGAGACCTCAAGAAAACTTAAATAACTCAAAAATGGTTTTATTTTTCTTAAAACGGTTTCGAGATTCAAAATCTACAGGGTAATAATATTATTTTGTCATTTTTCAATAATTTTGAGGCTACTATCCCCCTTTTAACAGACATTTTTGTATTTATACATTATTTACATCTTTTTTTTCATTTTCATATAGTCTATCTTTTAACCTTCTAAACAAACTCTCGCTATTGTAAAGAGTCTTTTAAAGATGTTTTATCTAAAAAAAAAATCAAATTTTAAATTTGATTTTTTTTAGATAAGACATCTTTAAAGTGGAAAAAGGTCTACAAAAATGTTGGCCGCACGTTTCCAATTGATGGAACTTCCATTGCATATACCATTTGCCCAAATAAGATGTCACTACCGGATATATGAATGAAATTTAGTTAATTTGAAAATGAGCATAAAAAAATATCGAGATTTAAGTTAGCAAATGTGCACACATTAATTCTACATTATATTCCTTTTCTTTTTTACTTCAATTTTTTACGTAGTAAAATTGTTATCATTGTAGTACCTCGGTCAAAATCAACGTCTATTGAAATAGTAAGCGCATGCGGACTAAAGCATTACAAGTTTAAATTTTTCTGATGATCTGCGTAGTACTCCAACAAAATAGAAATGCATCCTCCTCCAACCTCGTCCCCAGGCCCATTTTTCTCTTTCTGACAATCTCGGACGGCGATTCTTCGCGCCGTCTCGGATATCAAGAAAGCGAAAAATTACCCTGGGAACGAGGTTGATCCTCGCCATATTTTTGAGATTTGTTTATTTATATTTTCACCACGAGGAAACCGCACCTTGTTGTTAATTATACTGAGTTGCAACAAAATATTTTTATTTTGTTCTTTATAGTAAGAACACAACTCCAGAATGAAGACTTATTGTTTTCTTTTTTGTAAATTTCTATCACGTTATCATGTTAATAAGAAAAAATTGTTTTTGTTGTTGTTGAAGTTTTAACCTCTGTTCATGATCAATCGAGACAATATCAGCATTTTGGCGTAGTTATTGTAGGTGAGGAAAGAAGCAAAAACAACACGAAAACTCTTGCAGTTTGAACACCCGTCCTTACATACCCAGAGACATCGCATAGAAAAAACAATGAGAAAAGAATTGTTGGAAGGTTTACTGCGTAGGTTTGTTGATATCTGGCATTATTTATTGCACCACTAGCGAAGTACAGGAACGCAGTTTGTAAAACACACCCTCATTTACCCACCATCGTTTACCCACCTTCGTTTACCCACCCTCGTTTACCCACCCTCGTTTACTCAACCTCATATATCCACCCTCGTTTACCCACCCTCGTATACCCATCCTCGTTTACTCACCCTCGTTCACCCACCCTCGTTTACCCACCCTCTTTTACCCACCCTCATTTACCCAACCTCGTTTACCCAACCTCGTTTACCCACCCTCGTTTACCCACCCTCGTTTACCCACCCTCGTTTACCTACCCTCGCTTACCCACCCTCGTTTACCAACCCTCGTTTATCCACCCTCATTTACCCACCATCGTTTATCCACCCTCGTTTTGTTAGCATTCTATGTTGTAATTATGAGCGATTGAAAACTAAAGGCACCCGTTTTTTCAGTGTCTATTTTAACTTCAGATAAATAGTCCTGCAGGAATAAATTTATAACAAAATAATGCTACCACTACTAAACACTCATATAAACTGCGATACAACTGCATGTTGATTCGTTACAAAGCGAAAGCGCTGGGATACAACGCAAGAAGTTTGGGAATATTATATATATTTTCTGGAGAATTATTTATATTTTACAATTTCTCCAAAATATCAAAGATTGTCTCAAAGATTAAGCCATGCATGTCTAAGTATTTGTACTGTGAAACTGCGAATGGCTTATTTATGTTGTTCCTACGCGTATCATGCGATTTCAGTTGACAATAATTATGACCGATGTGCGTATTTTCGTTGGCGCTCAGACGAGTGATATATTTCTAACTTTACTAAATTTCTGGTTCATTCGAATATCCAGATGTACGTAATTTAAATCCAATAGAACTTCCCTATAAAGTGTTTATTTTCTTCAAAGAGGAGTTCTCTTTAAAGAGGCCTGATCTAAAAAAAATTCAAATTTAACACAAATCTTTTCGTGTTTTCAGATCCTTTTGCAACAATTTGGGCAGGTCAAAAGAACGTTATTCGTTGGTTAAAAATAAAAATAACTGCCATTTTAAATAGATAAGTTTGTGGGAATAAATGAAAAATAATGCATAAATACAAAACGATCAGCTAATGTCCGTCTTTTCGACACGCGGGAGAAAGTGTTGATGTTTTAGCTTCAGAGAGGTTCCGTAGTAAAGCAAATTTTTTAATTGGTAATTCCGGAAATTTTCCAGGTTTAGTGCATAAACTTTCTTCTGTCATCTCCGCCAATATGGAAGCTAAAAACTGAACAAGTTTGTTTTAAATGGGTTTTTTTTTTGCAATGGATTTGGTGCTGTTCATATTTTACTATAGCGTACTCTCGATATCCTAACTTTGACGTCCTTGAAAAAGGGGTTCGGATTTTTGCAGTTTTTGAGATATTTTAGTGCGATAAAGCGATATCTTCACAAACTAAACTGTCGCGTGGCATAACCCCTACAGCTTTGCGTAAGATGACAACCATCATTCTGAGAAAGAAGTGAGTACTTAGAGAATAAAACTGAAATTCGGAAGCTGAAACAAAAATAAATATTTTTTTGCACCCTTCCACAAAATATAAATAATTTAAATATATGTTATCACTTCCATTTCTGATTTATCAGCCGTCTAATTGTCACTTCGTCCCCTATTTGTTTTGGTCCGGTTTCCCATATTTCCTCGTCCCCTATTTGTTTTGGTCCGGTTTCCCATATTTCCTCGTACCATGTTTGTTCTGGGCATGTCGGTAGTGCGGTTTCCCATATTTCCTCGTCCCATGTTTGTTCTGGGCATGTCGGTGGTCCGGTTTCCCATATTTCCTCGTCCCATGTTTGTTCTGGGCATGTCGGTAGTTCGGTTTCCCATATTTCCTCGTCCCATGTTTGTTCTGGGCATGTCGGTGGTTCGGTTTCCCATATTTCCTCGTCCCATGTTTGTTCTGGGTATGTCCGTAGTTCGGTTTCCCATATTTCCTCGTCCCATGTTTGTTCTGGGCATGTCGGTGTTTCGGTTTCCCATATTTCCTCGTCCCATGTTTGTTCTGGGCATGTCTGTGGTCAGGTTTCCCATATTACCTCGTCCCATGTTTGTTCTGGGCATGTCAGTAGTTCGGTTTCCCATATCTCCTCGTCCCATGTTTGTTCTGGGCATGTCCGTAGTTCGGTTTCCCATATTTCCTCGTCCCATGTTTGTTCTGGGCATGTCCATAGTTCGATTTCCCATATTTCCTCGTCCCATGTTTGTTCTGGGCATGTCGGTGGTCCGGTTTCCCATATTACCTCGTCCCATATTGGTTCTGGGCATGTCAGAATTTCGGTTTCTCATATTTCCTCGTCCCAAGTTTGTTCTGGGCATGTCCGTAGTTCGGTTTCCCATATTTCCTCGTCCCATGTTTGTTCTGGGCACGTCTGTGGTCCGGTTTCCCATATTACCTCGCCCCATATTTGTTCTAGGCATGTCGGTAGTCCGGTTTCCCATATTCCCTCGTCCCATGTTTGTTCTGGGTATATCAGTAGTTCGGTTTCCAATATTTCCTTGTCCCATGTTTGTTCTGGGCATGTCGGTGGTCCGGTTTCCCATATTTCCTCGTCCCATGTTTGCTTGAGGGCTGTCAGTGGTAGCGAAAGCAACTGGAAATGAAATGAATTGTGATGAGTTTTACAATTTCTGAACACAACTTTGTTACTTTACAATAATATAAAAAATAATCCACTTACTGTACATGCATGCGAACACAACAACAGTGAGAAAGTTATTCATCTTGAAGTTCTTCCTAATATCTTGATGTTGATTCCACTGCAGAAAATAAGAAATGTTGGTTAGACTTTTCTTTTACTTCGGATATTTATAGTTTTTTCAAAGCAAATTAATTCCAATACCCTTAGTCTATATTCATCCGTCAGGAAATATCAAGCTGCTTTTTTGGTTTATACGTCAAGTAATTATATGAAGGGATATCCTATATTTGTGATTATACTAAAATTACCTTCAATTACGTTAATGTAATGATTTAAAAACTACCGACAACGACACTACCTTTCAAAAAATGACACATTAAAGAAATCTGTCATCTGTACTGTAAATGTGTTATGACATTTTTAGCGCCTTCTTTTCTCTGTTGGACTTACCAAAATCATGGGAATATTTTGCGTAAAAACTTTTTAATAAAAAAATTAGCTACGAAATTTTTATCAATGAAGTGCATACAAAGGACTTTAGCAAGATTTCTTAAAATACACTATAAAAAAGAAACTCCAAATCAGCAAACAAATTTAGTCAGAAGAAAATAAAGTCCGTTATAATAAAGGTTCAGTAAAAATTTTGATCGTTGAAAAATATTAGTCACTGAGCGAAAGTTAAGTCTCTTTTTACCGAATTTTTATCCAGCTAGTGTGGTTTAGACGTGAGTTAGAACTGCAACGCCTTTAGACTGTCGTGAATACTGAAGCTTGAAGATGAAATTCATTTGTTCGGTTTATTTAAAAAGTTGAATATAAAAATTGGAACTTTATTCATCATTAGACTTTTTGGTGTATTTCTCATACCATATTCACGACATTTTATGTCAAGAAATCATTTGACATCTGACACATACTGACTTGTTCAACGGTTCGAAAAGTAAAGTCGTAACAACGTAAATAATAAATAAAAGGCGAGATTTTCAATATTATCAAAATTCTGTGCATGAAGAGAGTTTTAGGTTAGGATGAATTTAAAACCTTCGGTCACATTCCTAAGATATGACTGCTAAATGGTCTTGTGGTTATCCGCTTCGAAATATGTCGTTCAATTGTTCCAGACTTCTATTGTAAACCGGTCGTTAGGATGGAATCCCCAAGGATGTTAAACTTTCCGTTACTTTACATACTTACTTACTTATCTTACTTAGGGGCTGATCACATGAGGCGAGCCAGCCCGGTTAAGGCTGGCTCGTTTCTCATGTGATCGCAATTCACTTTTCATGAGAAATCTTTTAATAGAAGCGAGATCTCGGCAAAGCGAGCCAGCCCGCTTAACCGGGCCGGCTCGCCTCATGTGATCAGCCCCTTAATTATCTTTGAGAAAAGAACATGCTTGTTCATAGGAATGCTTGGTGGCACGAAGCTTTATTTGCAAACATGTGCAGATTTGATTCTTATTTTTAAATAATAAAAATGTGTGGCCAAGTAACAGTGCGAGTTCGAGGATGTAGCCTCCTGAAAACAACAACAAAGAAGAGTAATATCAGCCACAGTTTAAATTCATGAACCACCACATTTCATGGTTTATTATGCAAGTTTGTTTCAGAGATTTCTTCTAAGTACAGAAGTAATACTTGGCTCTGTGTACGGTCACGTCACCTTTCCTAAGCTTATTTTTTAACTTACTTTAATCTCCTCCTAGCGATAATACATTGTAATTAGTCGATAAAATTGTTTGCTACAACTAGCGCAATATGAAAATGTTTGACCACAATAAGTGGAAAAACATATATATTGATTTTCCAATTTCCTCTAATTATTAATGTTGCATATTCACAAGTATTAATTAACAGTTTATTTTGAAAGAGATCACGAATTTTTTCTAAATAATTTTCATTAACAGCATGAAATAAAGCTTACTAGGACATTGCAATGAGACCATTATTGCAGACGCTATCGAGACAAGGTGACATGCCGAAAAAAAGAGTCAAATATGTATTTATAGATTAAAAGTATAAAAAAAGAAACACGATAAATCTCTAAATTAACGTCTCGTGCTTTTTATTACAACGATATTGTTATTCTTCCTAATAAGAATTAACTGATTTTCCTTCGCACGATTCCGATTACTTTGCAAGTTTTAATTGTCTCTAATTATGAGAGAGGAAGGAAAAAATCAATAATTATTTATAAATTTGCACCAAATTAATGCAATAATTATAAATAATTACTGCAACAACTTGTCAATTTAACTTCTGGATGTTAGATAAATCAGTTGGAACGGAATATGCTTCACAACACAACTTAGATTTTTTTTGAAACTGATGAAAATATACAACCGTGACAGGTGATTCGGTATTGCACGTATTTTAAGTAAAAAAAACTTTATTATGATGCAAAGCAGGTTACTGATATTTAGAATGTGAAGGGGATATATTTTGCGTTTCCATTCTACCCGACAGTATCAAATACAATTTTAAACATTTAATTTTTGTAATTTCTTTTTTCTGCGATTGTAACAAAATTGTTTTTTGCAATCGCTTGAAATTTGTAAGCCATTTTTTTTTCTTATTTACTTGTTGACGCGATAACGAAGCACAACAATTTGGAGGTTGTTTTTTTAGCAAAACTTTTTTTGAGCAAACGTTCATGAACACTGTTTCTCTTGTTAGGGTTAAGGGTTTTCGCTATTGCTTTGTTTTTATTTTTTTATTAAAAATGATCAAACAAGACAAAGAAGGAGTTAATTTTATTTACTAGATGGATAATGAAAATACACGCTCTGTAAAAAAATATTTTGTGGATTAAGGCAAAACCATGCATACGTAACGATATTTGATAGAAATTTCCCTTTTGTTTACAAGATTCATAGTAACCTTTTTTCCAGACTTAGCATCAAATGACATCATTTTTGAGATTTAATCGGCCATGTTTCCAGGTGGGGCAAGTCTTAGTGCCCTCTAGGTTTTCCGTCCTCAGGGTTAACTATTCCTTTTATACTTTTAAAAAATATTAATATCTATATTATTATTATTATCTACATTATCATACCCGTATACATCTGTCCGTCACGCAAAATGATACCGCAAATAGCGAGACGTACGTAATGCGATATAAAAAGGAACGGGCGAACCCTTGGATTTTTCCACGGGCAACTGACTAGTTTATTACAATTTGTTGAAAAAAAACACTTCCATCACTTTGCCATTTAAATTTAATTACATTCTAAATTGTTTTATAGATAAAAAAAGCATGAACATTTATTAAATTACTTCAGTCTGAACAAAAAAAGAACGAGAAATGACGAGTGTCCATATATTGAAGAGGATGTAATTACCAGGACACATTCAATGGAAATATTACAAATGATGTAGCACTCGGATGATGTCAATTTAATGGTTAATGACGTCATTGTTGGTGTCATAACGCTACTGAATGGTACTACTCATTTCTTCAGAAGAATTTTGATATCGTTTTTTGATAGCTGGTTTTATATTGAAATTACTGTAGCAACTTACTTTAAGTAAAATATGTCACGTGCATGTCACGTCGCTTTTAAAATACCCGTTTAATTTTTTCGTGTTAAAAGTTTGCTAAGTAGACCTAGACGTAAAAACGAAGTAATCGTGAAACTAAATTTTAAAATGAGTTAAATTGTTGAAATAGAAAATTTTAACATTGAACAAAGGGAAGAAAACGGGGCACTGTGCAATTTGAAATGCGAAATTCTAATAATTTATTAAAAAATAAATACCGTGCTTTATAACATAATATATCTTCATCACGTAACAAAAAGGATTGAGTTTTTTCATCCGCTTCAGATATCAGCATTAAAGGCATTTCTTTGTAGAAAAATGTGCAAATTTGTCGAAATTTTACTATTTTTAAAATTCTCAATGTTCCATAGCCAATTTACGCGATTCATTGACAAAATAAAAAAGGCATCAAATTGTACACTGAGACTTTTCACTATAATTTTTTTATACTACCTTATTCCATGAAATTAACGAGTCATGAAATTAACGCGGTTTTTCAAAATTCGCGTTAATTTAATGACCGTTAATTAAATGCAGTGTTAATTTAAAGACTGGTAATTTCATGACTCGTTAATTAAAGTACTGTTAATTTGGTGACTTTTCTATAATATATAAAAGCCTAAAAAACATAAAAATACAATTTTTTTTACAAATTTTCTACTAGTTCCTCCTCATCGGACGATAGCTCAACGGCGTTCTCTTTTTCAGCGATCTTATTTAAAAATAACTTTTGTATAATCTTCATACTCTGATGCAAAGTGGAAAATTAACTGAAAGCACTTTTTCTTCCAGAATTTTTAAATATTTAACATTGTCTTTCCAAACCGCCTTGTAATAGAGGAGACCGCTTCACTACCGTGGATTCCACTGTTGCCGTAATATTCTCAAATTCGCGTTAATTAAATGCATTTTTGAAAAAAAACTTGCTCAACCGCGTTAATTAAATGCCTTTTTCAAAATAATTTCATTGAACCGCGTTAACTTCATGACCGCTAATTTAATTCGCGTTAATTTCTTGACTCGTTAATTTCATGGAATGGTATGGTAATGTTTTTTTTTATTGTTTTATATTTGTGTCACGTGACCGTTTGGCACGTGTACTTTGCGTATGCATTTTTATTTGAGAAAAGAGACCGCGATGAACTTCGTAAGGGGTGGTGTTAGTATTGGAAAGCTTGTTTTTTAAATTATTTTTAAATGGTGGGGAACTCGATAGTATCTCAGTAGAAAACAGCTATTAGAGAAAGAAACCATTTCTTTCATAGTGATATTATTCAGCTCATACGTTGACCAATCTGAATGAAAATCAGTTCTGGATTTGACATAAAAGAACATGCGCTAAAAGCTTTGTGATGTCAATGAGAGAGCGTAGCGTCCTGACCTCAAATTATGCTTCCCCAATTAGCACCCCTTTTTTAAATCATTAAAGAAATAAGTGCCTTCTTGAATAAGGCACTTATTTAAAAACTAGTCGGTAGCCCGTGAATAAATTCACATATTCGCCTGTCCTTTATATATCGCATTTGCATTCCGTGTCTTCATAACACGGCTATAGTATGGCACAGAGACAGACAATACAACGATGAGAATATCGAAAATAGTAGAATTTTGACAATTGCACATTTTTCTAAAGAGAAATGTTGGTATTTAAAGTCAATGGAACAACGCCAATCTTTATGCATTATGTTATTTTCTATACCGCTGCACTCCACCGAAAAAACCCCTCAATATCAAGATGACTCAAAAACTAAATATAACTACCGATTATAAACACTACCGATATAAACAACAGTTTTATTTGAAAATCAATTGACTTCATGCCTTGCACGAATTTTAAAAACTTAAAACAGAGGAAAAAAACTGTTTTGAAAAATGTATAATTTTCTATTTTACGATTTACTATTTTTTAGACATTTAACATTGTTGTTGTTGAAACACGAGTTGTAACTTAAAAGATGTGCTAACTCAGCAGAAATTTAACTTTTTAACATGGCAAATCGCAAAATAGAATTTGACGTATAACACCAATTTTTCATTCTCTCGTTAAGCTCCGTCCAGTGGTACAAATTTTTCCGAAATCATTCCCTGGGCTCCAAAATACGGTAAAGCGACTTCGTTAGCCCAAAAACGATTCATCTTGTTGAGAGATTTTTGTCTTTTAAGGCGGGGATATTAATAGATATAGTAATATCACGTTTTTACAATGACCTTTTTTAACCTCTTATACAAGAAATAAACCGCTGGTTCTTGTATGGTCTGAGGATCTAAAGAAAACAGACACGTAAAGAGAGAAGGAAATCTTTCTCTTGTGTTCTTCGCTTGATTTGCATGGTACGCTTTTTATAATTTTTATAATTTTTATAATATTTAGATTGAAAAGTGTCAAAGATTACTCTCATATTAAGTCACATGCATTCTCAAAATGCAAATAATAATGCAAATTATCTTTCTTTTATTGGTATGTTGGTGCACAGTTTGCTTTACACGAATGAAAACCCTTTCTTATCCCCGAAGTATTTACAATATGGTTACCTTTTTCCCAATTAACTTACAGAAAAAGAAAGTTAACTTAATGTTCTTGTTTATCACCATTCGGAATCTGCAAGCCATATTTGCAATTTTAAAGAATTAATACAGGCCTAAGTGTACCGGCTTCATAGGTTTTGGATGCGCATAAATGAACCAAATGTTTAATACTAAAGAAACGCTATCATTCGAGCAACCTAACGCTATTGCGAAAGCTTTTATCGCTAATGTGACTTCGCGGTTTTCTTTCCACAGCAATGCTTCTCTAATTTTAATCACATCCTTTTGGTTATCAGTTTCCTAGCAACACAGCTTAATTACATGTAATTAAACTATTACTGTGTTGCCAATGACAGATAAGCACCCGGCCAAAATGCTGTGTCACTTTGTGTCTGCAAAATAATTTTTTGTGCACGAGGCCAAATTCTTCATGTCACTTCCTCTTTTCGTTTTTGCACACATAATTAATGCTAAATTATTACCTTAGTTATTATCTGAATATCCAAAGTTTATTGAATTCATTTCCTGCAAAGGTAGTAGGTTACCAGGAAGCAGATGTTGGAAACAAAGATGTAAAAGAGGAAAGCTTGCTCAGAAAACAGTATAAATAAGAGAAAAAAGGTATGAAGTACCAGTGAGTGTTGAAGCAAGCAACATCTGAAGAATATCACAGAATGCATTCTTTAACAATTGTCGTGTTGTTGGGTTTTGTCTCTGGTAAGTTTTTTTAAGAAAAAGTTATATTGTAGTAAAGCATTTATAATAACGAATAATAAGACTAACATTTACTTTTTCTATATAGTTATCCAAAGTATTGAACATGGCGCTTCCACCATGAAACCAATGACGAACATGCCACGAGGAATGAATGGTGCCTCCAACTGGAAATCAATGAAAAACAATATGGGAGGAATGATGAAAGGCTATTACTACCAAAAACGAAAAACCAACATGGATGAAGGAATGGATAATGCTTCCACGATGAAACCAATGACGAACATGCCACGAGGAATGAATGGTGCCTCCAACTGGAAATCAATGAAAAACAATATGGGAGGAATGATGAAAGGCTATTACTACCAAAAACGAAAAACCAACATGGATAAAGGAATGGATAAAGCTTCCACGATGAAACCAATGACGAACATGCCACGAGAAATGAATAGTGCCTCCAACTGGAAATCAATGAAAAACAATATGGGAGGAATGATGAAAGGCTATTACTACCAAAAACGAAAAACCAACATGGATAAAGGAATGGATAAAGCTTCCACGATGAAACCAATGACGAACATGCCACGAGAAATGAATAGTGCCTCCAACTGGAAATCAATGAAAAACAATATGGGAGGAATGATGAAAGGCTATTACTACCAAAAACGAAAAACCAAAATGGGACAAGGAATGGATAACGCTTCCACGATGAAACCAATGACGAACATGCCACGAGGAATGAATGGTGCCTCCAACTGGAAATCAATGAAAAACAATATGGGAGGAATGATGAAAGGCTATTACTACCAAAAACGAAAAACCAACATGGGACAAGGAATGGATAACGCTTCCACGATGAAACCAATGACGAATATGCCACGAGAAATGAATAGTGCCTCCAACTGGAAATCAATGAAAAACAATATGGGAGAAATGATGAGAGGCTATTACTACCAAAAACGGAAAAACAACATGGGACAAGGAATGGGTAACGCTTCCACGATGAAACCAATGACGAACATGCCACGAGGAATGAATGGTGCGTCCAACTGGAAACCAATGAAAAACAATATGGGAGGAATGATGAAAGGCTATTACTACCAAAAACGAAAAACCAACATGGGAAAAGGAATTAATAGCGCTTCCACGATGAAACCAATGACGAACATGCCACGAGAAATGAATGGTGCCTCCAACTGGAAATCAATGAAAAACAATATAGGAGAAATGATGAAAGGCTATCACTACCAAAAACGAAAAACCAACATGGGAAAAGGAATGAATAATGCTTCCACGATGAAACCAATGATGAAAATGTCAATGAAAAGCCATTAATTTAACACTAACTTCAGCTCCTAAACAAATTACTTTTTATTTATTTCTGTGATTGTATAATTTCTTAAACACTATGTTTAATATATTCTCTTAACTTATCAATTTTTCTTGGAAGGTTTTTTTGAATACCAGAATCTCTCATGTCCATCACTCACTTAATAGCCGAAGTAGTATAGCGAGCCTTAGGTAGATTCACTTTTCCTATCCTCCTAGTGTTATTAGTATTCTAACTAGTAATTTAATGTGAGTTTTATTAGGGGCCTGGCTTGAACGGGATATTTTTGCGTAGATTAAATATAATGAAAGTTTTTTTGCTAGCTAAATTTTGGTGCGGATTTTAATTTGACAAGTAAGGAGAAACGAAACTTTGGAAACCGAGTCAACGAAATAAAGATAAAATTGTATTGTGTTAATTCATCATCAACTATTTTTTCAAAAGCTACGCACTCAAAATCCACACGAGCCGAATTGTTTTGGATTTATAAAGGAATCGGTGAAATTTGTTTGTTTCATTACCGTAGATTTAATTTGGCGAATGATCAAATATGTCCATATTTAGTTCTCGCCAAATCATTTCCACCCCATCTCCTAGTTATGTAACAACTTTTTTGTTTAAACAAAAACAAGAGAGCAACGCATATCACAATGGGCAAAACAATGCCAGCAACAAAAGTTTCTTACACAAAAGTCATCGCTTAATCTTCTTCACTTCAACTAATTACAACTTTTGCACCTTCGTATATGACGCAGAAATGGTCAATAAATTTAGAACATTCTTCGAATTTACTTCAGTGTAAATGGTTAGTAAACGCAAAATGGCGTCCACTGTTTTCAAAATGTCACCATAAGGTTTTTTTCAAGTTGCCGCATGTTGTACACAAAGATTGAAGTCAATTTTTGTCTACCATTTTTCTTATTTGTAGGTAATCTACATTGAGTTGTTGTTGTCGTTGACAACGCGCATGTGTAGAGCAAATCTAAAATTAGTGCTGATTGGCTGAATTTTCTTGGTTGTGAGAGTCGAAGTACTTCACGAATTGTTTCTAATTATTAGTGTGGGTTTGAATAAATTATTTTTTATTTCGGGATGAAAAATAGAAAAATTATGTTGTCTTTACATGAACACAATGTTTGTAATACCTTGGAGGCCCCCAAGGTGATACTAAGTACCAGACCTCCATATTTTAGCAACGTAGAACACAATCATATTTAACAAAGTTATTAACATCTTAGGTATAAAATGTACATTAAAAATATTCCTTAATCAGTACAAATTACTTGCGGGCGGAAGAAGATTCTACGGAACTCATTATGAACTAGTCGGTGGCCCGTAGAAAATCCACGGGTTCGCCCGTCCCTTTTTATACCGCATTGCCTGTATCTCGCTACTTGCAGTACCATTTTGCGTGACAGACAGACGTATACGGTTAATATAATATAGATAATATAGATTTCTTTTTGGCGGATTGTAGAAATCTTAAAAATCGAAAATCCGCTTTATTTCTTCATACTTTATTTTCCCGTCGAATCTATATATTTCTGACAGATTGATTTTGCCTCTAAAACTAAGTCTACTAAAATCTTAAGAAAATCAATAGTCATCTGCAAAATATATTCTGCGAAATAAAGAATTTTTGAACCGCAAAAAAAAAAAATCCGCAAAAATTTCTTCCACAAATAATTTGTAGCCTCAAGGTATTTAACATGGCCGTCATTTTTAACAAATACATAACGCACATAACGAATTCGAACACAAAATTTATGTGCATACTGTACAGCCTCAAATAAACGCCCCTCCCTCTTTTCAATATTTCGATAACAAACACGGCCTCAAGTAGACGCCTTCCTCTAGTAAACGCCCCCTTATTTCAAAACAAAATGTTCAATTTCACCGATAAGGATCTTTCGGGTCGTTTATTCGAATGCATATCGACTACTTCCATGTAGCATAGGGCTGTTTTTACACATTTTTAATAAAAATTTATTTAAATATAATGAGATAAAGAAACGCTATAAATATTTTAAAAATTCTACACATCCTTTTAAAATATTTCGAGAAGTACGAACTATAGTTTTAGTCATAAAACCAAGCGAAGAATTTCATTTGAACATAGTGTTTTTGAAGTATTTGAGCCTCATGTTTCTCATGTAAAAAAGCGTGTGCTAAAGACAAAAAAGGTTTACAAGCGAAGTATGTTTACATTAAGAGAAAGAATAAAGAAAATAAAAATAAAAATAATAAACAGTTTTCTCGCAGAAATTAGACACCTTTAGAATCTTACTGTAGCACTAAGGTACGTAAAAATGATCGCACATACAAGCCATGCGAGTAAATGAACAATTTCTCGCCTCATATATTCTGCTGTAAGTCTACAAACTCACACAGATTCACAACAAACTACACCTACTGACCAGCTGTCCATGACCAATAGTAGCATCCAATCCCAATGCGTGGCAACGTTGATAAATATTACGTTGTAAAGATTTAGGTAAGGACTTCACGTACTCGTGATACAAACTAACATTCGCCACAGTATAATCAATACACAGTCTTCTTAACGATATTGGAGAGAATCTGAAAACAGCGACATTATTTGCGTGTATTGTACTTTCAGATCCTAACACAGAGTTTGAGCAACCACCGAATATTAAAATTTCACCTGGCGTATCGGTTGCACAGGCTGTGTGCCACAAACGTGGCGCAAAACAACCGAGATGGTTGGAAGCGTTTTCTAATTCAGTCCATTCATTGTTTTCTGTATTATACAGCCATGTATCTTTCAGTGCGTCACCAGCGGTACTGAATCCACCGTACACAAACAAATGCTGATCTGAAGCTTTTGCCATTACATGCCAAGATCGACCCGGAGGAATAGCATTGGTCGAGGTTATTAGTTCTTGCCATTCAAATGTTTTTAAATCCAAACAAAACAAATCGTCTCGCCGCTCATCTTTAAATCGACCACCAAATAAATATCCTTTAGTCCCAATTTGTGTGGCAGCGAAGGCCGCCCGAGGGCGTGGGCGTCTACCTATGCATGTTGGTTGTTTCCATTTTAGATTTTCAGAGCATTCTAGGGAAAATAGATGATTGTTCCATCCAAAACCACGTGAATAACCTTGTGGAAACTCTTCAAAACAAAACTCTCCCTTCACTTTGTACAAGTTGTCAGGAGGAAAGCCAAAACCACCAAAGTAAACGATTTTATTACCAATAGTCCAACAACCAAATTTATCTCGTGGAGATGGCCTTCGTCCTTTGGTACTCTCCGTTAAATCGTACCATGTAAACGTTTTCAAGTCAAGGCTGTACAGGTAATTCGTTTGTCCTTCAGTTTGGTAATATCCACCAAATAAATACATATTGTCACCGACCACGGTCACACATGAACCTGTTGCATTGCCAGGAATGTCACCTTGGTAAAAATAAAGAATAATAATTAACTATTGCAATAATGGGTAAAAGAAATTTACCTTTTAACCCTATTTTAGCGGGTTAATTTTGGGTCTCGTTTCAAGGGTGTTAATTTTACCACATGTAACGAATTCAAAAAAAGGACAAACGCTACGACTATGAAATTTGGCATAATAACTGACCAAATTAGGGGAAGTGAATTGACATCAAAAAATTAATATTAAAGTCATTACTTTTACTGGCGTCATCAAATTTTGCAAAAAACGACATCTTTTTAATTTGTATTTTCTTAATTTGACTTTATGGCAAGGACAAGTATAAAAGCCCGTTTCCATTTGACTTCATTTTTCGCTACAGCGCAAAAAGCTCACAAGCTTTTTTGATAGCACATGCGCACTTGGACAAAATCTCTAACAAACAGAAGTGTCATGATACAAAAAAATATAATTAAAAAAAAAACACTTTTCCAACCACCTCTGGACAAAATGTCAAAAAAATCACTTTCGTTTTAGTAACGGGAAAGGGACTTTTCAAACCCTCTCGTAGGGTTAACGATAAAAAAGTCGTGTACTTTAGTTTAAAGCCAAGTCACACCAATACGCAGTTTTTTTGCGGAGTGAAATCACATTGCATAGCAAAGGAAGAACACGTGATTTCAGAAAACAAAATAACAAAAATATCAGTATGTTAGTAAGCTCCAAGTATTTTGTGTCAAACCAAAAATTGAGCACGTGTTGTTTCGTGGTCACCATGTACAGTAAACAAGAGTCAATTATGAAACATAGTAGACAATTGCTTGTCCACTCTGTCACAAAGCTTATATAATTCCTGACCTTCTTAACCGATTCTTTATGACCGAAAAAAAAGACAGGAAAAAAAGAGTCTATTGCACACACGTGAAAAGCTTGGTTGTTACAGTCTATTGCACACACGTGAAAAGCTTGGTTGATACACTTTGATAAATTAAAAATACGGAAACTAAGTTATTTTTAACTGTCAAGATCAAGTTTTAAGACTAGTCAAGATCAAGTTGGGAATTATTTCTAATATTTGAGAATGTTTCTAAATTTCATAGACTTTCCCTAACGGAGTAGCCAGCCTGCTTTTTCACATTTTTTTATCGTGTATATACCACTCACCAAACTTTTAAAAGATTAAAACTTTACGAATGAGCTACAGCATAAAGTTCTGATATAACAAATAATTTTTTTGAAACAATATTTAGTATTAACTTTTGTCAATCATTTGGTTAATACTTGTGTAAACAGTTTTCAAAATCTCATTTGCAAAAATGCAGATACATTTCTGAGAGAGGGAGAGAGAGAGAGATTAAGGCGCCGTAGTTTAGTGGTTATCACTCTCGTACTTTGTGCGGGAGACCGGGGTTCGATTCCCCTTGGCGGCGATCCAATATGGGCAGTTGAATATTACCATAGCCCCGGGTTAACCCAAGCCATGTGAGGGAAATTGGGAAATTGGGAGATGGTGCACTGTGTGGGCCGTTGGATGTTGCAGAGAGTTGTCTGGCAGAGCGCTGACCCTAATTGAGTTTGCGTAGCTCAAAGAGTGCATTAAATACTCCAGGACTCCCCATCAAAGCCATGGCCCCTCCTGGAAATAATAGACAGGGTATATCCCTCGATATTTGTGAGGCTAGCCATGTAAAATATGCACATCTCTCATACATTTCTGGTTATGTTTCCCCAAAAGTACAGTCGAGAAAAATAACAAAAGACTGTTTTCTTTAGCTTTCTACTAGCCAAAGCCTTGCAAATTTGCAAAATCAAATTATTCATACTATAGCCCATGGGAAAACTTTAGCTACCATCTTTGACTCACAGACAGACAACAGGTAGTATTAACAACATGTAGTATTAATATAGAGAAACAACGTGAAATATAACTTTTAAACAATCAGCCAAAACCAACAGTTTATACCTTTTGTTGTATATCGTGTCCACTGAGTTGCTTCCACGTTGTAACACCATATGCTTCTTGATGATAAGAACTGGTCAAATTCTCCATAACCTCCAAACACGAGAAGTAATCCTTGATAATAAACAGATACATGTCCACTTCGCTTTTCTGGCTTTAAGTCACCATTTAAAAATGGGATAAAGATGCTCATTTTGTATTGTTATTTTTAATTACATATATATTTTACTAAATATAAAATACGGAAAATTACCATTAAATACGTAATACCATTGGCGTGGATTTACTTTGGGGATTGTCTAAAACAGCATTTTTTGGTGGGAATATAATTCAGGTGAATGAACAAATAACTTTAAATTTAGCACAGATTTAATTTAGATAAAGGTTAAATAAATTTAAATTTGGTGTGGATTTTTTAAAATTAGTGACAATAAAAAAGGTAAACAAAGAAATGTGATATTTATACCAATCATGATTTTCTTTGTTAAATAAAAATTTGGTAAAAATTACATTTGGCGTTGATTTTACTTGCCTAATGGTCACATGTTAAAAATTTGGCGTATTTTGACAAAAATAACCTGCACCAAAAAACGAAAGAAACCCTGCAATCAATCATTTGAGATATTTTACATTTTCAGGACAAAGCTTACAAGTTAATTTCATAACAGCTTAAAAAGTTGTGTAGGGATCAATATGATATTTTAAAAGTGATCGATATACAGGTTATATATACAGGATCAAAGTAAGGTGCTGCATTTAATAGTTTTATGAAGGCAATCAGATGTTTTCACCAGTCATTCTTCCTCAGCTTATTGCGCAGTTTCTGATTTCATCCCTTCATTTCCTCGTTTTTTGTTTTGCCATTCTTTAGTTCCCTTCAAATTCGAACTTTCTATTTTCTCATCCTATTTTGTTCAACATTTTAACATTTTAGCTACGCATTTCTATAAATTATATATTTTTACATACTGCTATATGATGCAAGAAGACTACCTCAATTTTCTATGTTTTGGTATGTCTTTTTATATTGTATATTAATTAATTATATTTTAGAAGTTTATTACTAATAGTTTTTCTCTGTGATTTAGTCGATGATTCACCCCATGAGTTCCTCATTCTAAGGATTTTTACTTCAATTCATTTCTACATTTTGGTTCTGTCTGTTTTTAGCTATTGTGACAGTTTTAGTTTCAGTCTTTTGTTTTCACAGTTTTATGCGTTTTCATTCCTCATATTTATATTTGCTTTTGTTTTTATATTACACGGGACACATATGGAAAACAGCATTATATGTTGATATGTAAATATCCTGTATAAATATTAGTTAAATAAATAAATAAATAAATTCAGTTTTGTATTCTGAACACATCTACATGAATTGTAATGTTAAGTTATAATGATATACCAACAATTGTTGTTGACAATAACAGGGACCCAAATGATGATGTCTTAAGTTTGCATAAAGCCTGTTAAGTCCTAAATTTCAAGAACCATTAAGACTTTCCAAAAAAAGGAAACATGACAAATTTCCAAACACTTTTATATTGCTTGATAAAACTGTTTTAACTTGTATATATTTTAGACCTTAGGATGGCAACCAGTTTACTAAAATATAGTGTTGAACTTATAAAATAATGTTGTTGGTCCTCTTTTAAAATACAGAAATCATTTACCTTTTTGATTATTTGGACAAAGTCAATTTTTTTCAAACTATAACATTTGCTCAATTGTAATAAGGAGAGACTTTCAGCATTTGGAAACCCAATTTTTTACCTAGGCAAGTTACATTAATTACCCAGAATATCTTGTTTCTTTTTCACAGCTGCCGAAATTGTACCACTTAATTCCAGACCATCTGTAGTGGAAGGTGAATACTAATGTTTTTTGTAAAAAGTGGTGAATCTGAAAAAGATACGGTGTAGCTGTTCTGCCCAATCTTGGAGCGCGCCCCGTCTTAAGACTGGCCAGGCCAATCTTCAGACAGTGACAAATGGCTGGCCAGTCTTAAGACTGGACTGCCCAATCTATGGACGTACATGTACAATCTTAGAACAATTGTGGAAGTCAAAGAGAACAATGAAAATTTTAGACTGTACCTCTTAAAAGTAACTTTAAATTGAAACTTTTCTTGGCAAATCAAAAGGCCAAAAAATTATACCATGTAAACTATTCAACCATGTTAGCTGGCTATAGCTACTAGCTAGCTAGTTAGCTAAACTTCTCATCCAATGAAGTTATCAGCTAGCTAACTAATAATGTGGTTGAATACGATTTATCTGATTCTTCATATATATATAATCATTTTATTTTTAAAATTTGGCTACTACAAACTGTATAAAAATGCTAAATGTATAATACGTGCTAGCTACACCTAGCTAGCTACGATTTTTACTGTGTGCAAAGACTGGCCTGGTCAATTTAACAGTACCGACCAATTCGTTTTTTGTGTACATACCCCAAATATAATTTTTAATGTGCCTGACAATGTTTGTTAGGTCTTGCAAACAACAGAGCTTGTGTGGCACATCCCTTCTTTAAAATCTAAAAGGCGTTGAAGATGGGCCTAACATGGTCTCCTGCCCAATCTTGTGACGCCCTGCCCAGTCTTAAGACTGCATTTTTATGTCCAAAGATTGGGCAGTGTCCTAAGATTGGGCAGAACATAGCCATCCATAGAGGTTTGCGTCACTCCAAACCTTGTATTTTATTATAGATAGATGCAACCATAGACGAGACGTACATCAATAAAAGTGAGTTTAAATGCCTCACAGTGGTAAGTAAAGTAAGTAAGTAAATACATTTATTTGTTAAGTTAGATTACATAAATAAACTTTTTACAAAAATAAATTGACTAGAGTATAAATAATGCAATAATCTAACCTAACAGGAGAGCTGGTGTGAAATTTTTTTACTGAATGTTATGTATATAACTAGAGGTAGCTAGCTAGTTAGTTTTCGTGTTTAGTTGCTAGCATTAAAAGTTATCTTAAGCCTAATTGGGTCGCGTAGGTAGCTCAAAATGAGCATTAAATACTCTAGGACTCCCCATCTAAGCCATGGCCCCTTCTGGAAATAATATACAAGGTATATCCCTCAATATTTCTGAGGCTAGCCATGTAAAATATAGACATCTAGTTAGCTAGCTATATTTAATGCAGTGCAACTTAGCCCCTAAAGCTACTATGTCTTGCTAAACTTCAGAAAATTTCTCGAGACTAAGACTCGAACTAGAGTTAGCTATACCATACGCTGAACAGAAGTGATGAAACATTATATCTGGTTATACAAGAACATTGTATTTTCACCCTGTTCTCTGCTCATCCAGTTTCGTCCTCAAATCTGTTTCTTCCATAGCTTCAGGCATTTTGAGAAATCTATCTTTTCAAAACATTAGAACCCAGTTCTCCGTTTGTTTTAAACCAAGGGATGGAGAGTCTTTTTCTCAGAAAAAAAAGGCGGAGGAAAGGGGGCGGCGAGAGTAAAGTTAAATATTGCAAAAGTTTCACTACAGAAAGAAACAGAATGGGTAATTAAAAATCTGATTATTTTAAAGCTTACCTCCCACTTAAAAAAAGTAATCGAAAATCAACTCACAGTATTGTACTAATTACGAAAACAATATTCTTTTTTCTTGTTGATGAGCTTGTTACAGGTACTGGAGATGAGTAATAACTTGTTTTGCTACTTCCCTCTCGAAAAAGTGGTGGGCTTTTAGTCTTAGTGAAAAAGTCTGCAAAAGTGTAGAAAACATTCAAGAATGTTCACATAGATAGGTAAAGTTTTTGTTGTTTATAGTTTGATTAGGCAAGTATTGTTGAAAAAATTATGCTGGGTCTCAAACGATTTTCTGTGGTCAAAATACTGACTGCGCTTTTTGATTGGCTAATTCTATTGTCCTTTGCTCATGTGGTCTATATCGGGAAATTCTTTGTTTTTGAGCGTGAATGGCGTAAATTATTTTAGAGGGTAAGACGTGACCACGACGACTGTGCTGATTGATTGATTGTAATTCGGGGCTTGCTATTAGGTGGATTTGAATTCTAGGGATTTGCTCTGATATTATCTAGGCTCAGTAAAACTTTTCTTCTTTAGCTAGATTTTTGGCGGCGTTAATCATCACAACCATGCGAGTAAACACACAAAACTGAAGCACCTGGACAAAGTTGTAATGGGCTGAGCGCAGCGTAGCACCTGGAGTTAAAATTGACGCAAACGTGTCCCAGGCATGGCGTTGTTTGATATGAGGACGAAACATGAAGTAATAAAAAAAGAAATAAAACAAAAAAACACAGTACGCATTTTATCCTCAATATCAAAAGGACGCCACATTCCCTGAGATCGAGGTTGAACTTCACGTAAACGCCCAGAGGTTCAAGCCAGCAGGGAATAGCGCGCAGAGAAATCGTACCAATATAAACGCTTTTTCTTTTATTAAGAACATCACGCTGGGATTAAAAGTAAGACAATAGGTCTGTTGTTTAGAACGCAATAGGGAATAATAACCAAATAATAAATAAAAATAATGACCAGCCTGGTCAGAATTTTCATATCCTTTAAAAAAGCGTGTAATAGCGTGTAAAGCCCTAGGCAGTGCAACGTTAAAGAATAGCGCGCATCTATGCCAGAATTTGCGCAGGGTCATGTTCAAACACAGCGTTGATCAAAACATCTGGTAAAAATGTTTATTTTATATCAAAACTTGTTATTATTCACAAAATTAAACTTAGTTATAATATTTTACTCTTCTTTTGCTCTTAGTTTCGTTTAATGGATTTTGCGGCAACATAGTCAAGGGGCCTTTTTTGCCGGGAGATGACGTCAAACTGGGTTTAATCCGAAAAAAGTTTGCCACAAAATGGCGGCTTTCAACGAGGAAGCATGTTTAAACACAAGTAAATGTGGCTTTATATTTACTTTATTATTTTGAATTTTACTTAATAAATGTTACATTACTAATTCTCAACATAGTTTAAACAGAATAAGATGAACTTTTTTAAAGTGGGAGGTAAGCTTTAAGAAATCATTTTTTTCTATAGATGAATCTTTATCTCCTTGTCATAGCACACCTTAACCTCGTCCCCAGGGTTCTTTTCCTCTTTCTGACAATCTCAGGCGGACGGCGAGAATTGCTTCTCGCCGTCCGAGATTGCCAGAAAGAGCCCTGGGGACGAGGTTGAACACACCTGTGTGTCCATTCTATGTTACAAGTTTTGCAAGGCAGGCTCTATGTTTCTCTAAAAGACGCTCCATTTGCACCGGTATTGAAGAGAATTGCACCGGTCTAACTACATCCCTCATTTACTCTAAAAACATATACGTGGTTGTACATTGGATCCACATCACACGTTACCATATAAGACAACCTCGATCTCACGCTTTTTATCCTCATATCAAAAAACGCTAAAGGCACTGGGCTCGAGGTAAGACGCTTCAGTATTTTGTCACGAAAGCGTTTTCGAGTCAAATGAAAATAAAAGAGATGCATGTTACTTAACACAGTGAGATAGCGTGGTGTTTTTTAACGAAGACCCCTATGCTATGTCTGCGAAATCCACACATGTGCGTTTTGTCAAGCGCAGGCGAGAAAAATTGAGTTGAAAAATATCCAGTTCCCATTAGCGTAAATCGTCCGCACATCGGCAAAGTAAAAGCTCAAGTAAAGTATGTAATTAAATTAGATTTAAATCTTGTGAAAAAATATCAACAAATTTTTATAAAACTTTTCTATACTACTCATTTAATATGCTATCTTTGAAAGGGATGGTGCAATCTGACGGCCACCGAAAAAGTAAAACAAAACAAATAAATAAATATAAATATTCTTTCTGCTATAAAAATACAAAATTATTAACCCTTAATAACAGCAATAGGCTTCAGTTTAATTGCTTTCTTGCTGATCCCGACATCGTGGCCTACAAAACAAGATATTACAAACACAACTGGAATGTACAATAATGCGTTCTTCCCACGTGGGAATACACGTCAGAAGATCCGCCCTTACTGAGTGAAGTTTTTTTTACCTTCAACAAAAATATAATTTTGGAAATGACGAAGATTTGCAAGTGGCTTGTAGCCACTTAGAAATTATTTACTGAATCACTTTTAACAGAGCCTGTTAATTTTTTTCGACGAAAAATAGCAATTTTTAGTAATTTTTGTCTCCATTTTTTTCTTTGCAACTCGAGTAATCAGGATGGGAGGAGGAATACATGTTTTTTTTATAAGCATCCATAGTTTTTGAAATCAGGGTCGTGTATGCTTAATCCTAATTTGTAAAAAGGCTCAAATTATGCTTGCGATAAGCTTATGTAAAAACAGAGAGGTAGGGGAGTATTTGACCAAAGGGGGGTTGGAGTTATTGGATTTGTACCGTAATCAAGTAGAAGACAATAAAAATTGTCTTCCAAAGTCAGACGTCATGACACATGATCAACGAGAACTGATCCAGATGCCATTTAAAGAAGTATACAATTGCGGAGGTGAATATCAAAAATTGGTTACACAGCAGCGGGAAAGGGAGAACACAACTTACATGTATTCACCACGTCTGTCACGTTTTTGTACGATTCAGGTGCCTAAATTAAACAGGATATATCCCCAATTTATTTCATCTAACAGTAAACAAAAAACAAACCGACATTTTAAACTGAGTTCTGAATTTGATCACTAAATCAATTTTTTTAAATTATGGAGCATACTGCGATAAAATGATCGACAGCCTTATTGAATATGATACGAAATTAGCAAAGGACTATTCGCAAGAAAAAAATATACTAGGGGTGTGCCCTCCTTCCCTATTCTATTAACTGAAATCCAGGTAGGAATAGGGTTAGAAGGTATGTCTCAGGTGCAGGTCACAAAGGGATTTAGTAATATTTCGTAGGGAATTAAATTTCTGCTTCACCTTAAGAATACTGTAATGATTCATACACATATTCAGTATATTCATTATGTCTCTAAAGTTCTGTTTTTAGACGTTGTACTGAAAAACAAAAATGCAGATTTATGGCCACCTAGGAAAAAATTAAATTTCATATTTAAATTATATTATAGACAATTTAATTTGCTTTTATATCCAATAAATAATTTTGTAAAAAACCTTTCGAAAAATAATGAATATACTGAATGTCTCTGAACCATTGCAGTACCATAACACACACCGGTATCTAATGTCTCGAATTCTATCACAAACTGCTAAATTTAATACCTTGAAGATCAATGTCAATGTTTGAATTAATTCTGTCATTGTATTCATTTTTTTTTAAATACAATACAAACAATACACACCTCCTCCATTACCAGTTTTGGAGACGCAACACGGATAGCAATACCCATTTCTTTTAACCTGTCGAGAACTTCTAAATAATTAATGTTCCGCCTAAAAATAACAGCATTTTATGAATTATCTTTTAATAAGAATATAAAGGTTCCAAATGGGAGAAAGTTGAGCATATTCTAAGCATACACCCAGCTTCGAAATGTTATTTTTTCAGAACAACAGAAATACGTGTAAGGAACATAGCATATTTCAGTTTAA
Organism: Hydractinia echinata; assembly: GCA_030067915.1. Lineage (NCBI taxonomy): Eukaryota > Metazoa > Cnidaria > Hydrozoa > Anthoathecata > Hydractiniidae > Hydractinia > Hydractinia echinata. The sequence goes on along the minus strand of JASGCC010000039.1, from coordinate 1,772,567 downwards.
AATTATAATTCTGCTCGTATGGAGGACAAACTCACAAGATAAAAGTGTACATAAAATTTTAAACTATTATAAAAGAATAACTGGCATTCAGTAGAAAGTTGTGGCTAGGCTCCATGTAACAAGTCGATGAAGAAACTCCAAACGAGCAGTAAATATATGTCCTTACAAATATATATATTTTAATAAGCGTTACCTTGACTTTGCTCTCGATAAAGCTCTTCCCTGGAATAGATAAAAATATCATTAACGAAACGAAACATATTTTTTATGGGATAGAAAACCTTCCTGGATTGAAAAAATCCAACTCTTCCTGGATGTGCATATGCAAACAGATTAGAATGTATTGCTTACTGCTCCGTGACATGTCGATCCAAATGTTTCGATCATCCCTTTTTGCGTACCCGTTAGAATGTAACTAAACAAACATAATTTTCTAAAATTATAACAAACTAGTCGTATTAACCATTAATTGATAAAGTCTATATTTTCATGAAGGTGATTTCCAGTAAACAAATAATTTAGATGTGTAGGGAATATCTCACAAACAAACAATCTAGATGCGTTGCGTGCAAATATATCCAGGTTTTTTATAATACGATCGATTGCTCGGATTGAAATGAAATTTGGTATACTGTACAAGCAAATCATGCTGAACTCGATGCTGACATAATATGAACAAGGAATTTGTTGAAGTATAATTTATTTATCAACGAAGTTGTTTTGATTTGATTTTTTTGTCAACACATTATAGCTGCAGTAAAAAACGTAAACGCTGCGTACCCGTTAAACAAACACAATTCTAAAATTATAACAAACTAGTCATAAGCCCGTGGAAATTCTTACAGAAAAGATAAATTAAAAAAGGAGATTTTTTTTGAAGCGAATTGGACAACAAAATGTATCTGGGCATGCGCAGTTTTATTTGTTTTGATTTTGCTTAAAAAATTTCGCTGCAAACTTTTACCCAATCAGAAGGCTAATATTAATTTTTATTTTTGGAATAACTCATTGCACGAAAGAATTTGAAATAACTGTTAATAAGAGTGTTTACATTCAATATTTTAAATTGGCCACATTGTTGTTGTTTTTTCTCGTGGAAATCAAACAGATAATTCGCAGTTCTTTCACCGTGAAATTCGCCATTCTCAATTTGCTCCGTGAAAATTCGCCTTAAAAAACATTATCTAGGTTCAAATTAGAATATACCTAGGCGTCTACAAGTCTTTGTAACTATTTGTTTGGAATATTTTTCTTATTTACGAAAGTGAAAGGTAATACTTAGCAGCGTTTCACAGACGTTAGTAACATTTATAGGCGAAACTGCGAAATCGAATGTCAGGTAAAACAATCATAGTCCAACTTACCTACACGTGCCCATACTTCCACCAATCAAAACAGGTTGACCAGTCAACTAGATATCAACAAATTTTCATAAAAAAATATCTCGAACAGAATTTATGAAGATAACAACAACAACAATTTAGAATTTAGGAATGGAAAAATGGCTATGAAATTTAGCACAATAACTAACCAAAACGAAAGAAGTGATTTAACACCAAAAATTTAATCATTGCTTTTCCTACGTCATAATTTTTTAAAATTTAGCTTTTTTATTTTGTTCGGATTTTTTATTTATTTCAATATATATTTGCGTACTCTCAATTCTTCAATAGCGCACCCCCCTGCACTATCAAATTTTGGAAATTTTTCCAGCCAGGACATTCTTATTCCACATCCCCCTACTAAAAATATTTAAAATTTTTGCACCCAGAACAATCTCATCTTTTTTAAAATTGTTTTTCTGACATAAAAAATAACAAATTGATGTAATGAACGATTATCATCTTGTGTTATAACACATACTTGCTATTGCTTTAAGAATATTTAAAATGTTTCGTGTCCACCCCTTCCCTACTATTAAAAAATTACCTAATACTAATGTCCCCCTCCCCCTCCCCATCCAACACCCCCGTACTATTATAGACCCAAGAGTACCTTATTCCATGAAATTAACGAGTCAAGAAATTACCGCGAATTAAATTACCGATCATGAAATTAACGCGGTTCAATGAAATTTTTTTGAAAAAGGCATTTAAGGATACGGTAACCCCCTTCAGGGTCATTTTTTTTTAAAAAATTATTTTTTTTAATTTTGATTCTTTGGCATATTTTCCTGATATTTTTAAAAAAAGAATCAAAAATATTTATTGCTAAGAGGGATAAAATGAGAAAAAATCTCTTTTATCTTTTAGTGTTTTCAATAGTGTGCTCAAAGTTTAAAATTCCTCAAATATATTTAATCTGTGTAATAATTAAAGAGAGTTTTGCAGAACGAATAAAAAATGCATCTCTACATATAACATAGGAAACATTCACACTTTAATAATCTATACAAATATATTATTATTTATCATCTATACCTTTTTAATTTATTTATTTATTTTTTTCGTTTTTGAAAACACTTTATCTTTAATTTTAAATAAAATATTCATGAGTTATTAATTATTCATAATGTTTAGGTGGGTGTAACCATGATTCTTGCAGGTAAAAGCAAAGGTCTTTGATTTGCTTTTTCTCGAAATAAAATTTTCAGTCGTAACGGTATATATTTTTGTCGAACACTCCCCTCCATCTTGTCGAAATTGTACGAAAACAAGTTTGTTGCGACAATTATATCTTTGGCTACAAAACTTTGCTTTTTTCTAACGCAGAAAGTGAGGAAATATCGAGTTATTGAGCTATCATGCTTAAAAATAGATAAATCAGTCATAAAACAGCTATTGTAACACAAAATATGCTATATTTTTGGAACCACGTGTTGTTTTGAGTAAAAAAAGCAAAGATTTTTAGAGCTGAATAAGAGCTTCGCAATCATATTTTTTTCAACGAACAAAATTTTTACTGAGGGGAGTGTTCGACAAAATGAACTGGAAGGGTGAATTTTTTAATATAATTTTGTTTCTACTTTTTGGATTTTTTTTATAGAAATATTTTATCATCATTCTGGAGATAATTTATTCGGCTTTCAGAATACATATATTTGCTAGGGTTAATATAGCGAGCAGAGGAGATATTTTAAATATACTGAGTATGTGTCTCAGGGGGTTACCGTATCCTTAATAAACGCGGTTGAGCAAGGTTGTTTTTAACAATGCATTTAATTAACGCGAATTTACAAATATGCGATATCACACGAAGTGAAAATTACGGCACCAGTCGAATCCACGGTAGTAACGCGGTCAAGGCAATTTGGAAATGGAAATAAAAGTTTTCGTTATTTTGCAAGACAAAATTAAAAATTTAAAAATCTAAAGAAAAAAGTGGTTTCAGTTACATCGTCCTATGAGGAGGAAATAGAAAATTTGTAAAAAAAATTGTATTTTTATGTTTTTTAGGCTTTTATATATTATAAAAAGGTCACCAATTAACAGTATTTTAATTAACGAGTCATGAAATTAAGTCTTTAAATTAACACTGCATTTAATTAGGGTCATTAAATTAACGCGAATTTTGAAAAACCGCGTTAATTTCATGACTCGTTAATATCATGGAATAAGGTAATCTGCCTTCAATATGCCAAGGACAAGTGTAAAGACACTAGAAGAGATGTTTCTTTATAGTGTTTTTATAGTGTGCGTCATTATGCTCTCTTCTTTATGCAGTATAAAATTACACTCACTCATATACTCTGGCATAGCGCGTCATGTCAGTTTTCTCCATCGAAAAAAGAATTCAACTTGCAGTCTTACCTGGTAGTCAACAGGAATTAAAGGGTGATGAGGTGGAAACGCCCTCGTGGAACCTTTACGATGTACTAATAATGTTTTCAGTTTGCCATCTACTATCTAACAGAAGTTAAGAAATTTACGACAAATTTTTCGAACTTGTAGAACTACAGAAACCACCCAAGTAAAAAAAAGAGAGAAAATAAATACTAACAACAAAGTCTCTACACTGCTATGTTATTTACACTTAGCACATAGAAAAGAAGCAACACCAAAACATGGTGACTTAGCTTTTGCGTAATGAATCACGAAAAGTATCATAGAATAGTGAAGCCCAGGTAATTTGATGCAAATCAAACGGGTACCATTCCGGCACAAAATATATATAAAAAAAATAGATCGATATAACGATATACATCAGAGATCAGTATTTAAGGAATCTTGATATTCAGATTCCTGTTTTCGTGAAAATAAAAAGGCAACATATTTGTGTGAATAAATACAGATATTTAACTGGGATATAGTGTATGAAACGATACGTGTTCTTCTGTCTTTGCTATGTTGTGTGAAACATCATAGATCATCTGCATATCAAGATCATCTGGTGTTGAATTAAACACTTTACCAAAAGCCTTTTAGGAAGATATAACAAATTCGTGTCTAAAATCCTTGACAAGATATACTGAGCCAAGGCGGCAAATTTTGACCTTTATTTATCGAGTAATTAATTATATACATATTAGAACCATGTAATTCGAACTTATCAAAGTTACTTGCAATTGCAATTTTAATTGGTTTGATCCAAACTCCAAAAAGGGGCTATTTGTTTTCTGACGTCGATTGTTTCGTCACTTCGACATGTTAGAAAGTGTGACCAGCGAAATTTAAATGTTGTTGACCTAACTTACGCAACTAAATAAGGTGCACTTCTGCAGCTTTTTGCCAACTTAGCTCTTATTTTTGTGAGAGATTACAGACTTCTTTAACAAGGCAGCCAACAAAACAACTTCATACCTGACGTGTCAAGAATGTCATACTTGAACGATTCACCCACGCATAATTAGCAGCCGCTGCCATACTTTTTAAATAGTCTTGTCCCTCTTTTGAATTGATGCGTGCACAGGCTAGCTACAATACAACAAAACATGTTGTTGTTAAACATCACTAAAAAAAAGAAACCCAACGCACACATCAACAGCATTTTGCGACCCCTTTTCACAGGATGTATAAGATCTACATTTGATTGGTAACTGCACCAGAGAGCAAGGTGGCAGTTAAATAACTAAATCTGACCTCTGATCCATAAATGTAAAATTTACACTTAACAAACATTACATTTGAACAAGTCAAGTATAAGTAAATTAATATTTCTGCGTGTCTCAAGATTGATTGATCACTTTTGTTCCGACAAGAGTTACACAGGATGAAACAGATAACGTGAGCAGTATAAACTTGTTCTGACAAGAGTTACACAGGACGAAGAGATGACGTGAGCAGTATAAACTTGTTCTGACAAGAGTTACACAGGATGAAACAGATAACGTGAGCAGTATAAACTTGTTCTGAGAAGAGTTACACAGGATGAAACAGATAACGTGAGCAGTATAGACTTCCTTACAAACCTGTCTGTCGTTCACATCAATTTTATCACGAGCCATCGCTTTCTCCATAATAACAAGAGCATCTAAAAACATTTTTTTTAAACAGAATAGGAGATTATCGACTAAATAAAAATTAAAAACAAATATCTATCTTGGGTAAGCGAAGATGTGTTGAAAGGTACCTGTAGCTACTTGGTGACCAAGTCCCCTGCTACCACAATGGATCATAACACACACCTAAAATTAAAACAAGGTTGCCTTAATACACAAAAACAAACATTGTAGTGCTTCGAATGTATAAACGTCGGCTTTGTGTATTAACATCTTGAAACAATTTTCAATAAATTTCAGCAAATATTAGAAGAACAAATTCTTTTTTCCTGATTGAGAGAAATAGCGGTTTAATCCAAAATCAGGAAATAATAATTTAAGACAACACAATCACTACTATATATCAAACCATTAGCAAAAACCATCCTAATCTAATAAATTGTAATTTATCACATTTTTTAAAACCAGGATATTTCGAGCGCGCCAGATCTATTCACTTCGCCTGTTCCAATGTAACAACAAGTTAACAAAAACCAAATACCATTTGGCACAGTGAAAAAAATGATAAATGCATGGGAGATGAGACAATTTGAGGAAGGTTGGAGAAACTTTTTTAACGCGATTTTGTATTCTTTATGTAAGAAGAAATGTTAGGACAATTTTAAACGAGTTATTGTAAGGTCCATAATAATAATCTTAGCCAAACCATAACGATAAACATTTCCTAGTTGAAATGAATCCTAATTTACCGCGTTTAAATTTTTTTACGTCCAATTATTAACGCGTGATTTGATATCTGAAATTTTATAATTTTTTTCAGTCTAATTTTCTACGCGTCAAATATATTTATTTTTTGCCACGCGTTAAATTAGAGAATTTACGGTAGTGAAAATTAATTTCGTAATCAACTGAGGCTCACACATCAAGAATATGGTTATATTGATTATATTTAAACGAAATAAAATTAAGAAACTTCTCTATTTCTTTATGATTCACATATTTTTAGGGTTAATTTATCCTCCATGATACTGACGTAAATAAAGTGAGTAGAGACAACAACAACAACAACAAAAATAACAATCTGGCTTGTAGCATGGCCATGCATATGGTAAAAACATAATTAGATTAAAAAACACCTTTGAGAAAGCAGAATAAGGTGGGAGGGACAGAACAAAATCTAAATTGCACATTGTTGTTTACAAGTTGGTTTAAATAAGAAATATATTGGAAAGCAATCTATTTATAATCTACAAATTATAATACAAATAAAATTATTATTAAACCGGATATAAACTTTTTCATAAACTGTGTAGTCCAGAAAAAGACAAAACGAAAAAATAACAACAAAAACAACAAAACAGTATAAACAATTATGCAATAGCAGCTCTTCTTTAAGCTATTTTTATCAACCAAGAAATCAACATATGCTGCAAGGGAATTTGATCATATGTCTGTTTAGCCATTATATTCTGATAACTCTTCAGATAAGGATAAGGAAATGGAAAAAAGTCTTAAAAACTTTCATAAGGTTGACAACATTCGTGAAAGGAAGGTGCAGGTTGTTGGCACAGTACACGCCCTAAAAAATGGAGACTTCTTTAATAATGATTGCATTGGTGGTGCTATTATGCAGTTTGCAGGTTGATGAATCTGAGTCGGTACCAATGAAGCGAGTATTACTTCTGTCTAAACAACGATTAACAACGAATGGCTGGGGAGAGGAGAAACAAGTCTCTGCACTGTCTTTAAACGATAAAAGAGAACCGATTGGCGGTCAGTGCAAATCCGTGAAGGGCGAGTGTTACTTTTGCATGGATAAGACAAATTGTTATCCAATAGACTGTCTAGTTGATGCAAAGGTGTGCAACATTTGATCTGGACATACTGTGTAATGTTATATAAAAATTTATTTGATATATTTATGTATGTTATCACGGTGTTAAATAAATTATAGTATTCGCGGCTAGTTTGTTTCACCTACTCCTTGTATCACATACATTAATTTACTGACATAAGCAACTTTTGATTTGCATGCCCTCCCTTGGAATCAAAGGACATAAGCAACGGAGCTTCATGTGAGAGAGACGTGTTTGACGTGTACTGAAGGATATGTTACAAAATATTTTAATATAAAAGGAGTCCACTGAAAACTGAAGAAACCTCTAAAACAAAATTCTCACCTGCCCTTTTCTATCAATACCCATTGTTTTCGCAGCATGCTTATCATAGATTTCTTCTACTTTTTGAATCTCAGCATAGTGATTTCCCGCACCTAGTGTGCCAAGCTAAAATAAAAGAAATGGTAGAGAAAGTGACACGACAAGAAAATGTAAAAGCAATGTGTTGGCATAATCTTTTGTTTATAAAAATAGGAAGGCTGAATTATGAAACTGTTTAAATATATCGAGACAAAAGGTAAACAAAAATTTTGCTTTCTGTGTGAATAGTCACTGACATCACCATATTTTTAAGAAAACCATTTCGTAAAAATTAACATTCTCATTATTTGGACGACTTTCTTGATCGAACCACAGTTTTGAAATTATCCTTGTAAATTTATCGCCCCATGTTGGGCGTATATTTTTATGTCTGGCCTCTTATATTATAACCAGCAATTGGTCTGTTCATGGGCAAAATGGCAGCCAAAAAACCTTGTGTTAAAAATGTACGAAATAGCGATACACTAAATTTTTAGATCGAAACACTCAAAAACAACGGATTTTTTTGTATAAAAATCAACAACTGGTTTGCTCAGTCACCAATTCTAAAATGACCTCGCCTGAAAGTATCACTGCAGGTGTGTTTGTTTACACAATTTACGTGATTTTGTTTTATAAACAACCTCTCCTTTAACATGAACTTAGGGTATGGAAATGGTTTATTAACCATGTGCGCATTTGACGTTTACTCGTATAAACACAAACTCTTTTTTAACATGAAGATAGGTTATAGAAAAATACACCATGTGTGGTTTAGACGATTACTCGTATAAAACAACTAAATATGATTTATTTATTTATTCATTTGTTAAACAGCATGACTTGTTTGAGTTCGCTACACATGTTCAGATTTTTAAAAGCCGTAATATTTATTATTTATTAATCTCAACAATTGTTCTCATATTTACAACAAGGTAGTCAGCCAAATCAATGCTCCAAATTTAAGCAGTTTTTTTGTGAAATTTTACGGAAAAGGCAGAAATATTATACACCTAAAATTGTACATGGGTCTTCAAAAAAAATGTTGAAATGTGTTATTAAATATATTTCAGCGTTATCCAATAAAAAACAGGGTGTCTGGCAATTTTTTTTAAATATGTAAAGATTTTATGGTTCTCCTTTTTCGGCTGTGTAAGGTTTTTTTTACTAAACATTTTTCTAAATTTTAAGGTTCTTTATCACAAAGAAAAAAGGAAAATACCTACAACTCTGGACAGTATAAGATGGTACACGCACTTAGGTTATTCGGTTAAATCAAAAATCTTATTGCTGATGTTCGTAATTATTCAGATCTGGAACGGACTTTTCCGTAATGCGGAAATTGTGAAACATGCAGTTAACGTATTTTCGACGTTACTTTATTGGCCGGTACTGCTGCTGAAGTAAAACTTTTGCAGCCCACTGGTTGTAGAGTACTGGCCAAGTGATGCTGTTTGGCCACTTCCACAAAGCGAATGTAAAAGACCCGAAAATAATATTTTCCAACATTCAAAGTTATGGTAGAAAAGTATTTTAAAAAAAAAAGGAAACACAATAAGATACTACCACGCAATGTATCATAAATAGACAAAAAATGTCTCCGCCTTTCCTTAGTTAACTTTTCATATTGACATTAGTCTACCTGCATTTTTATTCCACTTGGCAATTGCCGATTGCCCATGTGAATAGATAGACTGTGTCCATATTCTGAAGATGTCAAGGCTATATAAAGGTCTTCAAAAAGTTCCAAAGGTCCAACAGACACCCTGATTAGACATTTTTACAAAGAAATGATATAAAAAATGTTTAAAACATTCCATGAAATCAGACTTGTACCAGCCATAACCTGATTAATAATGGCAACAAAACTTATGCGAACATTTGAAGCTTCAAATTGCCACACAGTAGTAAAGAATGATAAGAAATAGGAATTGATAAAATGAATTAGGAGTTTCTAGAAGATCACTATATTCTATACGCTTCTAGCTGTATGACCACCCAATACATGGACATTCCAATTAAGGTTACCCACCTGAGGTAAACCTCTCTTCTTTGCTTTAAAACTAACTTTACTTGGATCTGCTTGCAACATGCGACCATACTCTTCACAATGTTCTTTATCCTCTGCCCATATATAACCTAAAACATAAGACACACAACAGTCAGTGTATGATTTGAACCATACTACATTGCACGTCTAGATTGAACATGATATGCCGATCCAGGTCATACATCTGCGAGGTTTAAAAGTAATCAAAGGACAGTTACCATGATTTCTATTAAAAAATTTCGCTACAATATTGATCTTAGCTCGGTTATTTTTGCAATTATAGGGGGGATTTTCCAGTAAAGTAAACAAAAACAAATGGTTTTATGTTATTTGCATCATACATAGAAAGTAAACATTCAATTTCAACGGCCTTCAATTGCTATATACTGTTGTGATTCAAACAGTCAAAAAATGCGCTGTTTCTTTTTCTTAATGATTGGAGATTCTATCCTAAAGACTACCCCTTTCCACATGATAAGCAGGTCAACCAATCATGTATTAGAAAAATTGGAAAAACAACAACAATAACAATGACGGAAACAACACAAAGACAGCAACAATAAAAAGATAAATACCCTCTCTCAATGACCAATCCATTCCCATTTCTAATGCTTCTTCCAAATCCCTGAAAAACAGTGCATAAAGGTATTGATAAGTACATTGATTTGCTTTAACGTAACTTGTGAATTAAGTTGTCATCATTTTATCACAAAGACAACTTACTTTGCAGTCATTGGTATAACACCTTTCGAACCAACACCAACTGGTATATGATCAAACAGCGACTATAATAAATATATAGATCGCTATTAGCCTTTGCTAAAATTTGTGGTTTATTTAAACAACTTAGAAAGTAACGAGTTTGTAATCATTTTACTGGTATAGAGTAGTTTTGTCATTTATGGTAGCCTGAAATCACTTAATTCGTTCAGATATGCTTAGATATTGATAATTCTGCTTTTGTGAAATAAAGTGCCATTCAAAAGTCAGGGTGAACAAAATAAAAAACAATGTTAAATTTTTTTAAAAAAAACTTCTGTTATTTTATTTATCCGGAAAATTCTGCTTTTAGCGGAGTTAGTTCTAACACTAATAATTGGAAAATTCCTTTCTTCTTCTAAAAAAACAAAAAAACAACAAAAGAAAAACAGATAAATGTTTAAAGGTATAATTTTATTAGTCCATTCCAATGCTCTTGTAGTATGACATATCCCCGGAAAAGAATGGCAACATGCAGCAAGCTTCGTTATGGTTTAAACCCTGTTTAGAAGAGTATCCACTTTCAAATTTCGTGAGTCTTTGCACCTTGTTTGGGAATCTTCATACAAAAATCTGAGCTTAACATTCTATGATAGGTGTCTCGTCTGTAATACACGGAAAATGTAGATGTATTCAGTTTATTGTTGTTGACATTGTGACAAAATATCTCACTAGTTAAAAAGAAAATCTCACTTGAGCTAATTGTTCTTTTACTGGTTCAACGTCACTGACATCTAGATTTGTTCTTAGCAAACGAACACCACAGTTAATATCAAAACCTACGCCCCCTGGGGATACAACAGACAAAGGGTCGTCCATGTCAAATGCAGCCATATTACCTGAAAGAAAAACATGTATGTTTGTATAGTACTATACGAATGTGTCTTACTTTAACTGAGATAAGCCCATGATAGAAGCTGTGCCGTGCCGAATCGAACTCATAAAATATTTATCACGCCTTGGATAGAGCCAAGTTGAGCAAAGATAAATAAAGTCAAGTCGACCAGGCTGTGTTAAGCCGAATCTAACTGAGCTAAGTCAAACCAAACTGAATCCCATCAAAATTTCCAGGGTGGTATCGTACTTAACAAACAATTTTGCTAAATAAGCAGTTTGACAGCGAACGTTCATACTTCACCAGAGCTTGGTTCAGCATTTACTAAGCCAAGTCATGCAAAGATGTGCGAACGAAACTAATAAAATATTCATCACTGTGCTGCTGTGCTGTGCAGAACGGCTGGGTTCAGCACAGCTAGATATTATTTTTTTGCAAGCTGTAATGAGCTGAACTATATATTTTAAGGGCACAGCACAGCTTACATAATGGGCCTAAATTAACTTTCTGCAGGTTTCCCTTACACTGTTTTAATTGTATAACAAAAAAAACTTATTCATACATGGCTAACAAAAACATTAACATAATTACACTTATAAAAGAAAATGCATGTTTCATGATGAAATTGCTTGACATTGTAAAAACTCAGAATTCCGATATCAATCAGTTTTTGTGAGGAGTTTATGTAAGGAAATTGTGGTATAGCGTTAGGAATTGAGGTCTTTTTGATTTGTATCTAACATTTGCAAGTTTAAAATTTACTAACTAGCTGATGATGGATGATATAAAAAATCCAGTTTTATTTATTCTTTATTAAAAAATAACAAAATTCTGGGGAAATATTTTTGTGTAGACCTGCTTTAAACAGAAGAAATTCAACAACTCACGAATCAATTACAGCATTCAATAGCTTATGCGTAATTCAAAAATTTGGGAATTTTCGCTCACCTATGGCAAAACCATAACCAGAATGGATGTCTGGCAGTCCAATGGATTGCTAAAACACACCAAAAAATAACATTTTCTAAGACAGAAATTTATAGAGTTCTGCAAAAGTAATTTATTAGAACGTTTCCTGGTTATTAATGGGAAAAAAAATGTGAGATATCTGTTTGAAACATAATACTTTTTTATTTTTCTAAAATAGTTGATATTTTAATGCTCCGCAAAAAGACCTTTTGAAATATTTCTTCAACTCTCCCTACCTTAACAATGCCAGGAAGAGAAGCAACATTTCCAATTTGTTTCATACCAGGAAGGAAACCACCAATCCCTAAAAAATTATAAAGAAAATATTGAAGTTTTTTATTGCATATTACAGAAATCTATGATTTTCTACATTTCCAACGTTCAGGACAAATAAGTGTATAAAATCTGGTATCTGCAACTATTTGTAAAGAAACCTTTACGGGATATTTCAAACAAAATGTGTAAAACTTCAGAATTGTTAAACATCAAAATATAGAAATAAAACCTTAGACATTCCCACTGTGGTTTAAGTGTGTTTTAACTTAAACCATAAATCTATTTTTTTTTTAATATCGATCTTTTAAAACACTCTTAGACGATGATGGGAATGACAAAATCTCACAAAGTGCAACAACCTATCCACAAGTACATGGCAAAGTATAATTAAAGAAGACAAAATCAAACCTCCAAAATTTGAAAAAGTTCTGAGTTCATCAAACATCAATTTTTCTAAGTGATCATTCACGTAAAACAAACCTTCCACCTTAAACGAAAAGGGTAAAAATTTGAACCATTGAAATAAAAATAAGAATCTAAAATAAACAAAAACAAGAACAAAAGAAACCATAATAAAAACAAAACTAAATCAACAACTCTATTATCGGATTTATAATGCTGTACTAGGGATACTGTAGATTTTTTTTATCAAAAATTCTAAATTTTTTTATCAAATTTCTAAAATGAAAATTCTGAGCAACCTTATGATATGACAAAATCTGCAAAATTCATATCTTAAATGCATTAAGATTGGGATATATTTTTCTCTCACATATTCCCTATGAGTAATTGTGCAATCAGCATATTATTTTTTGAAACAAAATGTAAAGTGTCAATGTTGTTAAATCTTTAAAAGTGTTATTCTCTGGCTTGTTTTAACAGGGGGTTAAATATCAAGTTTGTTTGCAAAAAGTAATAAAGCTATGAGGAAGAGAGTTATAACATTATATTCTTCACATCTGGGGCTAAAATACGCTCACATTTTTATGCCTTGTTTTTTGAAGTTATTGCTCCCCGCACTCAAAAATAAAATGCTAATATGAAAAAATTGTATCTTGACTTAAAAATCTAACAATATATATATTTAAAAAAAATGATAGCATATTTTAGGCAAGACTGTGCTGGATAAGAGGACATAACTTAGTTTCCATTACTTTTGTCACTGAACTTGCTTTATCTTTTTAGATTTATTTCTTTATTGTGTTAAAATACATTTGACTTTTAAATAGTATTTTTATACTTTTATAAAAATAGACTTCTTAGAGAATTTCGTGATTATAACAATCATACTAAAATACGTAATAAATAAATAAAAATTAAAAGTGACAACAACATAATCTTACATTCATATTGGGAACAAATCCTTTTTTGATTTTATACGTGTTTGCATTGATTTTTTCAATGAACTCCAATTCTTCATTGTAAGATCGCGATTGCGGCATGATCCTCAAATGTTGTTTTTACTTTTACTTAAATTTTTTTATAAATATATTCCGCATAATTGTCATTCTTCTGTGCTAACAATAACTAAAAAGTCATACCAAGTTTGAAAAACGACTATAATAAATTTAAGACTATTGTATTTTGAAATTTAGAATTATAGATGAAGATACACCGTTATGGCAATAAAAGGTCTGTTTCAATTTTCTAGTGATGCCATACCATGGACATAAGGTATTCAATATGTTCACACAAGAACCAAAACAGATTCAATTTATCTCAAATTGGGAGAATATTGGCAACAAGAAATGTCAACTTTTCCACTTTGGCTAGCTCTTATTTCATCTTAGCAATTAATTTTTTCATACAATGTTACAGTTTAGATTTAGCCAAAAAATAAGATGAAAACTCTCCTAGGTTCAATTTACGTGCAAATTGAAATCAAATCTTTGCCTATGTGAATGAAGAATTTTATTTACTATATTGCCAGTGGTAAGTGTTGATATGAATAAGAGAGGTTTGGTTTACCTCACAACAAAATAGCTGGGAAAGAAAACTGCATTAGCAAGAGGAAGGGAACAAAATACTAAAAAGTGAATGACTTCAATCTAGAAATAAATACTCTTAAAAAGCATCTTACAACTTAACTTACAACTTCTTCCAATTTACTTTACTATAAAAATCATTTACAAGAAATATTATATTTGAATAACTTTATTGATTGTACAAACTGTTTTTATAATGATAACAAAAACTGGAAAAAAAGATGTAAATCCAAAAGAAAGAAAACAAAATAAAGCTTGTCAGATGTCTTGAGAGTAATCAGAAATAATCGGCTGCTGAAAAACTAGTTTTCACTTTTATTAGACTGTGAAAGCGATTTGTTACAATGAGGAGGTGATGACACAATGATAATGTTTACATTGGCAATAATATATTACTCATAACATTCAACAATATCAATAGGGAAGGCACATAGAACAATATTATATCTTCATAGTATATAAATTAACTTTGATGGGTACAATAGTATCTGAAGGAGATGAAGATATCTGCAAATCTTGAACAACAGGTTTCACGAGGTACTATTAGCAAGCAGCTTGTGAGAATAAATGAGCTGTCAAAACAAAAACTCCCAGATATCAGTCCAAGTGTGTTCATCTAGTACCGGTAAGCTTCCTGGAGTTACTTTAATTATATCCAACATCACCAAAGCACCAAATGCGACAAACAAAATAAATAATGTTAAAACAACATTCACCTAAAACGACAGCAAAAATTCAATTCAATTTTTTGAACTTAACAACTAGATACAACACATTAACAGATGGTGTTACTGATTTTAACAAAGTTTGTCTATAAAAAAATTGACCTTTTATAAATTCATTACGTGTTAAAAAAAGAGTTTGTTTCAGGATTTAAGGAAAACAACTTAAAATTCGTTGAATCAAACCAGACTAATCAGACTACAGTGTTCTCACTTTTTGGCATTTTTATGAAACTTACCAACCTTCCTGATTGAGTTGCTAGCCCAAATATAATATTTAAAACGAACAAACGAACGAACGAACGAACGAACGAACAAACGAACGAACGAACAAACAAACAAACAAACAAACAAACAAACAAACAAACAAACAAACAAACAAACAAACAAACAAACAAACAAACAAACAAACAAACAAACAAAACAAACAAACAAACAAACAAACAAACCAGTTGTCCTTGTTGCTGAACATGTTTATATTGCTCTTCTTGATTTTGATATAATAACTCTTCAATAGATTGATTGGCTGAATCTAATTGGTCCTGCAGATTGTCATCCTAAACACAAAAGCAAAGCTTTTTCTCTTCTATATGTGCTATAAAAACTAGTGGCACTGCTAACAAGATTGCTTTTAGATTGTTTCAGAAAGGGAATAGAGATTCATTATCTGAATTGGACTAAAATTACCAGTGTTGTTTTATCTTTGACATAAGCACAAGAAAAATCTAATTTGTGTACCAGGTAGTGTGAAACACTCATAAACGAATGTGTGCAATTTTTTTAATTTTGTGACCACTCAAAGAGGTAAGGATTGACAAATAAAATGTAAAAAAAAAAAAAAAAAAAATGAACAGAGGATGAGAAAAAGGTTAACTATCAACAAACTATAAAAACTTGTGAGAATTCCAAAAATTTAAAGAAATAAAATAATATGTGAGGACAAAATGTTTTGCAAAAGTTTCATAACATAGGCTATAATACGGTAAAGAAAACAGTTTGTGGTCGGGGAAAGTAAGGAAGAAAGCAAATAATACTTGCTGTCAATCAAACAAATATCTAAATTTTTTCAGTGACATATTCTGTTTTTTTAGGATACAGGAAGAGCTGGATATTAGTTTTGAAAGGTGTACCAAGCCGACTCTATAAAAGTTTTATGAGTTTGGTTCAGCAAGGCACAGCTTAAATAGTGGGCCTTAAATTTCAACTGCAAATCTCACAGGTAACCCCATGGGAAATTAGTGCCTTCAACTAGTTTATAATTAACATACTTACACTAAGATCAGGGATAAGGGATAAGGGATAAGGGATAACTAACGATTGATAACAAGTTTGGCTTAACTGTTCATTATGGTGTGAATAAGAACTGTGTAAAATTTTTTATATTTGCGAGGCTTGGTTCTCAAGATATTTAAAGTCAGTGTGGAGGAAATTACTAACTGGTGTGACATAATTCCGTGGGGAAGTAAACAAACGCATTCTGAATGAACTGAAGTTGCAATTGTCTAACATTAATTTTATTTATGTTAATCGGAATAAATGTACTTCATGGTTAGTTTAGTTTCACAGTTATAAATATAATGAAAGTTAATCACCTGAATAAAAATTACAAGTATTACGTGTATGAAACTTTTTATTTATTTTTGTGTATAAAAACATCTTTTAAGACAACAGATGTTTTCATTTCATTTGCCAGAATTTGTGCAGTATAAAACGTTTTAAAGATCAAAATATCATACACTATGTGTCGATTCCACTGGAAGTGATTTTGGTAAAACAAAAAGAAATCCCATCATTTTACAAATCTTGTTGAGCTATTTACCCAGTGTGACGTTACAAATCAAAAAATATTTATGAACCAAGTTGGCTTTTGTTTGATAATGGTATCCGTTGAAATTATCGCATTTTGTACCCAAAATTTGGACATAAAAAAGAGAAAATGTTGTTTTCCCAATATGTAAGAGTGTTTTTATTACATGAAACAAATATGTACTTATCTTCGTTAGTTCTCCTTTAACCCTATTCGTGCTGGGGGGGGGGGGCTGAGCCCTCCCTCTTAAACTTTTTTTAATAACTTTTGATGTGTTTATAGTTACACCTTCAAATTTTGTGACTTTTCCTAACTTTTATTTAGCTTTATTTTCCAAAAATTTTTTTTTTGGAATTATGCTTTTATGTTGAGTAAAGTTCTGCACAAAAAAAATTTTACTAGAATTTTTTTTTACATGTTTTTAAAAGCTTTTTGTGACTTCTTAGTTTATATTGTTATATTATTTTGTGTTTCAATTATTATTGTTACTAAATTCATCGCAATTATACAACAATTAACAAAATTCAAATTTAGACAACACTTGTGGTAAGTTTCAAGTCTAACGGACAACAATTGTGGAAATTACACAATCGAATCCCCCCCCTAGCATTGAGGAGCCCCTAAAAGGCCCAGCACGAATAGGGTTAAGAACCAAATATAGTAGAGCCTGCATTTACTTTAAGGGAAGAAAATTTCGCTTGAATTTAAATTTGCAAATAAGAACAGGTTTTTTTCAAGAATTTATTTTGGCAAAATTTGCAAGAATTTAATTTTGCAAATTGCTAAGAACCAATTTTTTTTTTATGGGAATTTATCTTCGGGATCTTAGAGAAGTCAAAAATTTGAGTAAAGTAATTTTATGAATGTGAATAACAGTAAAGAGAAGGGGGAAGGGGGTAGACTTTAATTTTTTTCCAGTATTACAGACAATCAATTTTTCACGAAACTCACAAAATTCTCCTCCTGTAAAAATTTTTCCCTTATTTTCTTTTTAAAAAAGTTACTAAAACAAAGACAACTATTTCCCTTACAAATGTGTATTTCTATTAACACGAACATAATACTTTTGTCAACTAAATTAAAAAATAATAAATCATTGTAAAACTTTTAAACACACAAACAAAACGAATGCTAGCTATATCAATTCGCTTACGGTATCGTAACTGCTTAATTAAGCAACCCATGCATAAAATTTTGACTTTTAAGGTTGGGCACTAATTCGAGAGGGGTGGAAATCGAGAGGGGGTGCTTATAAAAAAATCTCATTTTGTGTTATGTAACAGCTTTTTTTTCAGGAAACTAAAATGGTATAAAATTTTAAAAACAAAAGATATACATTTGCCTGATACAGGAGTTAAGAAAACTATGATTATCAGTTTGGTAACTCATCTTACTAAATATATTATTGTGGATGTGTTCGAAAACACTGAGACAAACATGCAATTATTTTCATATTCATATTATTCAAGCGACAATAATTAAATTTATTTACTTTAATCATTCCTGTGGTAGTAACGTCAGTCAAGGTCAGTGTAGTAGAATGTGACATTCATTAAAGCTTTGTAAGAAAATATAAAATTTGAGTAACAATAGCGAGTGGGAAAGGGACCACGAAAAACTTACTATCGATGTGTGATTAAGATACTGAAACTGATCTTATTTCAGTCACCTGATTGTAAGGTCACATTAGGAACCGAGTTTTGTAAATAAACTTAATCCTTGTATATAGGCATAACATAGCAAATACTAATATATGAGAACTATGAATAATAATAAATTGAGATACTAAAAACAGACAAAGAAAAAGAACAATACCAATATATAAATACAAAATGTATATAAAAACAGATAAGGCATTGTCAAAATTAATCCTGAAGTATAAAAAATAATTTATTAAACATACATAAATTAATGATTCTATAAAACTTGATTGGTTTGATAAACTAAAAAAAGTTGCAAATTGACAACACGGTTACAAAATATTACATTTAATTATAACACATTTGCAGTGAAACCACTTTTAAGATATGAACTGTTCATGGAACAATTTCTAACTTATGACAGTAAATATTCCTCATCTAGTCTTTTATTTGGTCTGTTATTCTGCGTCATACAATCTGTGCAGTACTTTGCAATGATGGTTAATCTAAACAAACAAGTGTATTGTTCAAACATACTTATAAAGTTACTCATTCTAATGTGGCATTAAACCTCTTTTTGTGTGTTTGCATCAAAAAATTGTGGATTTTCCCTTTAATTGGGGAAGAAAGATGGGTTTTTTCTCAATAATTTCTTGGATTAGGTGGAATTTGAAAAATAAGAAATAAGAGTGTAGGCAAGTTATGTAATGTAATGGTAACTTTTATAAAAACATGGGACCTATTTTCACCGACAAGTTCAACAACTCTATAAAAATGTGAATGAAAGTATTGGCTGTGCTATCAAAACAAATAGAAAACAGTGAATTCAACCCTGCATTAATTGCTTACCTGTGTTTGTTTTCTTGATATTCTGTCAATTGAATTATGCTGGCTTTTAAAAGTATTAATTTACTATAAACTGTAATTACTTCTTTATAGAATCTACGTTTAACAATGTTATTATTTTATCCACAACAAGCGCGACATAAGAAATAAGCAATGCTGCTATTAAAAACATGTTAATTTAATTTACACATTATGGTGCATAAGGTTTAATTGTGGTTGTTACTGCACTGTTGGTGATTTTCTCTACAAGTGCAAGTGCAAATAAAAATTTAATATTTTTACTTTTTAAATCTGGTTTAAAATTTAAAATTTAATATAAGCAATTAATACAGGGTCTTGTCAACTGCGTTTGTAGATAAAGAAACCACAATTAAACCTTGCCAAAATGTAAGTTCAGCACATTTTAATGCGATGAACACTGGACAAGTTGATTACGAAATAATACGATTGCTTTTTCATGGGGATCATAATACGTAGTAACAGGATGGTTCAGGTTAGTTAATTTTCAGTTAACCAAATGCTACATGACAACTGCGATAATTCAAACTATAACAAACTTTTAAAGCTTGACTTATCAGCAAATCAGTTAAGGTAGTGACATACCACGTATTGGTCTGAAACTTCATCAAATTCTTTGTGTAAATTCTGTTGTGTCTGAAAAATAGGTTTAAATTAATTTTTTTCAAAAAAGGAATAATAAATTAAAAAATATATATACTTACAGCACGAATAGGTTTCTTGGGAGAAATCTTTCTCTAAAAATAATAAAAAAGGAATTCATTAGATTTTTTGATCATACCACACAACAGTAATTTTGAATAATTGCCCCTTATATAAGAGAACCCTTTGACAGAATGCAAATTCCAAATATCGAATACGATCCAAGCTACACCAGCTGTTAATATAATTGATAAGGAAGATATTGATGTAATGTAAAAAACATAAATTCCATTAAAAAAATAAAAATGGAAAATCATAAAACATTGTTATTCGAAGCATTGCAAAGTTAAACAAAAAAAAAATTAAACAATATCACACATTTACAATTTAATAAAGGTTGTATATGCTTGAGGAAGAATGGAACACACAGTTTTACTTAATAACATTTTTCTTATGCTTTGCCAAACATTTCAAATTTGGCATATAGAAATATATAAAAATGTCTCTACCAGTCTCGGAACTGTTGATTCCATATGATTTATCAAAGCATTTTCTTGTTGCAGTCTAGAAAGTTAATTAAAAAAAATTGAAACACTTTAATAGTTTTTGTTTTGGTATTGTTAAATTCTGGATGGGTATCTAATATATTGCAAAATATTGAACTAGGTCAAATTGGCAATACTATGCTTGTTTTAAATCTTGAATCAAGCAAAATTTGTATAGTCTTAAACTTCGAACTGGTGGAACACCAGCTTTCTGCTATCACACCCCTGAGCAAAATCATCAGCACATAATTAACAAGTTTGGGAATTTCATGAAGTAGACTATTCTATGGTGGCGTCTGGAGAAAAATTGCTTTTCGAGTTATCAGATGCCTTAAAAAACTTTTTCCCTAATAAATTGCACGTAACATTGAAAACTAAAATTGTTTATATAAAACATATGATAAAAAAACTTTCAGCCAATTTAACTGATTTCTTTAACTGTATCTGATTTTGAAAAATACATTCAAAATCTATTTTCTCTTACTTTTTACATTCACTCTCCAAACGTGACACTTTCATTTTGAGTGTTTCATTTTCTTCTGCAAGATTTTCAATCTCGACTAAAATAAATAATATGTTAATACATGTTAAACAAACAATTAAAAATGCAAAGAATTTAAACACTTAATTATTTAAATGCAAATTGACGTCATAGCAAACCTTTCTCCTGTCCAGCCACTTTGGCATAATCTGATGCTTGCTTCTGCATTTCATTTGCTAATTTCCTAGCAGACTCGAGAGACTCGTAACTCATTGATTTGTCTAACTTCTCGATATTCATATGTTTGTGAGCTTCGTACAGTTGATCTAAGAAGAAAAACTCGTTGTAAAGAAAACATTTAACGAATTAGATCAGGAAGCATAGTGTTTACACCAAAAACTCAAAAAAGAAATTTCAGATATTAAAATTCAGATTTACAATAATAAAACCATGTAACAGAAAAATTAAGGAAAGGACACATAAACTAAACATTTCTGGAATGATGGAGCATTAAAAACTTAGTTTTGTACAATAATTCCTGCATTTTGTTACTTTAAGGGCGGTTATGTTTGAGACAATAGGCAAAATGATAATACCTTTCATCTCTTCAATACTTTGTATCAATAGTCTGTTCTTCCAATCTTGTTGTAATAACTTTACTGAAACAGTAACTCAAATAGACTAAACTAGCTCCTAGAAACTTCCTGACTAATAACAACTGGGCTTTATGTTTCAGATATGACAAAATTAAAGAGTAACTCAAACGTATAATTGAAGCATGAATAGATACACTAAATGTACTTTAAAAAGGACAAGTATTCGCTTTAATTAAATATTTTTTAATAACCATATTTTGATAAACAAACTACTATTTAGTAATTATGATTTATGCTATTGACAATTTTCTAAATAATTACTACGTTTCTCAATCATGAATGCTCAGTCTCAACTGTACTAAGAAAATGCGTATGTTTTAAACTATGTATAAAAAGGACAAGAAAAATCAGTTGTAAATTTGTTTGGAAACAGATAAAGGTTAGGTTAGAGTACTTACACTCTAAAGAAGCTGCTAGTTCCTTTGTTCGCTTATTTGTGTCTTGTTCCTCCATTAGTCTTTCACCAAGGATCATGATTTGGTTTTTTACCTCTTCGAGTTCAGAATATGCACTGGCCAATTCATCTAACATAAACACAAAATTATTGAAACATTTTACACTATGTTTTAAAACTAAATTCTACTAACATAAGGAATTTTTAAATTTTCTATTATACTTATATGACACTGATTTATGCTACTTTAAACCTTCTTGGATTTTACACATTTAAGTGCAAAAAGTTAAAAAAAAAAAAATACATTAAAAATTGTTTTACCTTGGCAAAACTTTTTTTATATTTGTCATTTGTTAAGAATACTGAAGGGGCGTGAGCATGATTTTTTAAATCACGATATCTTCTTTAAATAATTTAATATATTTAAATGTATGAATATTTGAAAAGATCTCAACCTTTTCTACAGGTTGGTATATAAGTTTTTTTATGAAAATAAATAATAGAATGATTTTATTTAAGGTTGAGGAAATTTGAGCCCCTCCTTCACGTTCAAGTTTCTTTTACAAGACCACTGAATTTTTTTCTTAAATTTTTCGGTTATCTTATCCAGGAGGGACATATCTAAAATGGTTTTTCGATTTTTTTCTTAGTTCCAAGTAGTTCTGTTTAAATACGCCTTTTTTCGAAATTTAACTATTTTAATCTCATATTTCTCATAACTTAAACCGTAACTTTTGTCAGACCTACTAAAAAAAACAAATCAAAAGACCATTCTAGATATATTATTCAGCTTGATTTTTAACCAACGCTCCTATGCATAAGTTATCTGGTTACTTAAGGTGTGAGTAAGGGAAAAAAATTCATTTTTTTTCAAAAATATTTTTTTACACATTCGTATAGAATCGAATATGAGCTTTTTGATAGAAAAGAAAAAAAATTATAAAACAATATGAAAGAATGTCTTTATTCCAAAAAACCTACTTTACATTCATAACATACATAACTTATTATACTCACAGAAGCACATTTCTGAATGTTCATAAATTCATCATCTTAGGAATAATTTTTACTCAGTTTCAGACGAGCGAACTTTTTTATATTTCTTTTTTTCTTTTTTGTTATTTTTTTCACCGCTTTGTCCTTTCTTCTTATTATTTGTCATTTTACCCATGTTGTTTCGTTATGATCAAAGTGCAGAAGTAAGTAGACATGTGCGCATCATACAGAAAGTGTTAAAAATACATTAGTTACTATGGCGACGAATGAATTATACAGAAAATAATGTAAAACTCTTTTTCACAGAGTTCATTTTTTCAGAGAGTATACCATACGTTTTAAACTCCATTTACAAAACAATAAAAGCTTTGAGGAGGAGGGTGACTTTTTTTTGTAAAGGAATGATATATCTCGGGTGCTTTTTTGAATTAAGGTGTGAATGTAAACCTAACTCGAGTTATGATGCTTTTTGTGATAAAAGAAAGTGAAT
Organism: Hydractinia echinata; assembly: GCA_030067915.1. Taxonomy (NCBI): domain Eukaryota; kingdom Metazoa; phylum Cnidaria; class Hydrozoa; order Anthoathecata; family Hydractiniidae; genus Hydractinia; species Hydractinia echinata. Next base: position 1,748,881 of record JASGCC010000039.1, on the reverse strand, counting down.
AATTTCACACTAAACTTTGATGGGAAATATCTCTAAAAGTAAAAACATGCAAAGTATAATTCAAAAATGCTCCCGAGATAAATGTAAAGTGAATACAAAATTGTAAACAGAATGTATGAAAATCTTCTAGTTTTGTAAATGGAACAAATTTTCTAAACAAGGGGTCATTTTTTAAAGCGTTTTTTTTTATGATCTTAGATTACTTTTTTCAAATAATATTTAGATCATTGTCTAGATAATTTTATATGCTTTTGGAATATAACTATGTCAATGCATTGACCACCATTCAATTTTAGTTTCACGATTTTTAATACATAACACTTCTTTCCCTTACTCACACCTTAAAGAAACTTCAGATGTAAGCATTACTTCACGAAAAAATAAACACAGAGAAAAAGAGCTTTACAAATTTTCCACGAAAAACAGACTTTGCAAAATCACCATAGTAACGATCACTTTAAGCGCACTGCTTGCAGGTTTTATTTTGGGAATAATATGAACTTGTTGAGCACATGTTTCAACCTCACAGCTGGACATAGGAAAAAGTGATGTATTTGTATAAACATGTAGGTCAGTATAATATCGAATGTGTTATGAAGAGATCACACTTTGATCACAAATTATTAATAGGTAAACATTATTTATAAATAAACATACTTTCAGATATAATTTTAGAATAAAAGTTTCACCATTAATTTTTGGAAAAAACCTGTTTTTTCCCTTACAGTATCCTTAATTGCAAAGAATTTATGAATTCTTCTTCTGTTTAAAGTTTCAGAAATTGAGCAATCTTTAATCCTAATTTTTTTACATGACGCCTGAGTAGAATGAAATTAACTTCACCAATACAGTAGGGAAAGAAAAAATTGAGAAATTTAAGGCGAATGTTAGTTAATAATAATAATCAAGAAAAACCATCTAAATTTTACCTGTAATATTATTTTCTTCTACTTCTTGGGTTCTTTGTTTATACTTTTCATTTTCATCTTCTTCTGAAAAAAGAAAATTAGAATTGGCACATTTTCTTTCATTTTAATTACCAACTATGCCAAAACATTCATAACATATTGTATGAGAGTAAATTTCTGTAAAGTCTGTGACGATTAAATAGGATAGCTCTCACATTGTTATGACAAAGAAGAAAGTTATAACGACACTACTTAAAACAAAAAAGCAACTTACTCATATAATTTAAAATGTCCTGAAGATCACCTAAAAATCAAATTTTTAAAAAATATTACACCTAAACTTTCTTGAAAATTCTCAAATTCTTTAGTTACATTTGGCGTTGTAGATAAACAAATTCAAAATAACTTACCATTAATTAATTCTAACAAGTTTTTGTTTGCATATAGTGATTCCAAGCACGAGTTGTACCGGTCTAAATCAAATAAACATGCAATAGAAAAAAAGGTCAATTTTTTTGTAATCTAATCAGACTGTACAACATAACCCTGATGAAGGTTTTTGTGGTTGTGGTGGTGATCTATTGGGAAATAATTGCATTAGATTTTTTAACATAACAATTTTGAGAGAAGATAAATCATGTTTAACTTTTACATATAATTAGGTAATAATAAATAAAACTTAAAAACAGTACTCTCAAATTCATAACATGAAATGTTGCAAAACATGGCAAAAAATATTACAAAAACACAAATCATTGTTGGAGAAAATGAAAGAAACAGACTTATTTAATACTGGTAAACACTATTAATTTGACCATGAAACACAGCAGGTTTTTATTGGCAAATAATTGAACCACAACAATTTATTGATTGTATGTCGTGATCTTTTATTCTGTCAATTTTTTATACTAGAATATCTTTCTTACCAACATTATCAGGTGACGCAAGAATAGCATCGAAATCTGTATGCTTCGTCCATGACGTTGATAAAAGGTTTTGTTGGTTATCTATAGAATATAAAATAATCAAAAAGAAAAAAGAAAAAAAAATTGAAGTTACTTTGTGCATCGCTAACATACTGCAGCGAGAATTGACCTGTGGTCCCCAGAAATGGAAGCCGCAGACGAATCCACTACACTATATGTGACAATATGTTAGCAGCACAAGCAGTTGTTTATGTAGATAAAATTTTATTCTTCATCTAAAAAAAAGAACTAATGAAAGGTTTACATACCTGGTTTACAAATTGTGAAAATATATTCTTTAGTCTCCAATAAAAGGGCTAAAACAAAAATGTAGAACTGCTCCTACAAGTTCTGAATGTTGAACAGATTTTTCAAGTGGTAAGTCCTAACTTTCACTTCATTTATATTTATTTTCAGTTTACTAACTTACCCTGAAACTCCTGTGCAATTTCAATTTCTTTTGATAAGTCTTTGAGTTTTTCAGAAGAAGCTGTAATAACACAAAAAAAATAAAAAACATAAAACCTCACCATATAAACAGGAAAAAGATCAAAGCAAAAATTCAGAGTAATTTTGATACAACTTTTCTAGTGAAACAAATAAAAAAAAAAAGTTTTCCACTAGGTTAACCACAACAAGATTTTACTCACCCTGTGCTGACACAATGGGCTTAGACTCCGTTTGTAAGGCTACAGACTCCATTTTGTCTATGTGGTGAAAAATATAATATTATGACTATATTCTTTTTTGAAAAAGAGCATTCAAAAACTACTATGAAAGTAGGAGGGGCAATAGGAAAAGTGTATCGTGTTTGCATACGTACATATTTTCATGTTACGTCGGCAGTTAATTGTAGACATGAACCTAAGCCGACTGCCGACTGTCAACGTAAATTGAGAAATCCTGTATAATAATTTTTTAAATTTCTTCCATCATCAAAGTTACAAAGTTTCACAACAATGAAAACATTGTGAGATAGACAACATTTAAATTCTTTTGTGCATATTCATCTTTTTCCCAGTCAATGCCTTGTGGTGACTGGCATTGACTGGGAAAAGAGGCATACTTTTTCTCCATTTTTTTGCAGTTTTTTAATCACATGACCATACGATGATGTATTGGTGTCAAAAGTTTCATTACCATAGCTCTATACATTTTAAGATATCTGCAATGGAACATAGGAAAAAACATAATTTTTTTCACTAGGCAACTAGCCCACAAATAGCTGGGACTGAATGGGGTTAAAACCACCCTGTTTTTTCTTAGAGATTTCCTGACCGAGTATCACTGTTATTATACAGAATAGAGGGTGTTGAGATACATACTTTATTGCAGATCCAAAATACAACACAACATTTAGTCTTCTGAGTAAAAATAGCTCTATTTGATCCAAAAGTAAATTTAACAAACTTATAAATGATTATTTTTTTGGGAATAATTTGCATAATTATTCTCAGGAACCAAAAAAAAATTGCTGTATTAATTTTTTTAATTATAAAATTACGATAATGACTAAAACTACTACCTTTTAAAGCTGTTGTTTCTGTTCTTTCTCTTTGTAATTCTGATTGAACTTCTGCAAGTTGTACTACAATACAAAAGATCTTAACAGATCAACATTTTAAATTATGGAAGGCAATGCTGATAAAAATAAAAAACAAAAACAAAGATTAAAAATTGGTTGCAAATAGGAAAAGACAAAATATAGTTTTATCATTAAATTTTTTTCCAATAAACAAGTTTGCTTTAAGCAAAAATAACAACAAGAAAAAACTTTGAAGTATATCCCAGAATATTTAGAACATGCGCTTACGTTTTAATGTTTTTATATAATCTGTTTTGTTTTTAACATCCTTTTCCAGGGTTGCATGCTCTACAATAAACAATAAAAAAACATGAATAATGTATGAAGTGTGTGACGCACATAATTTATGATTGGGATTACTAATATTTTAATAAATAAAATTATCACAACAAAACAAGAATACCTGAAGCAAATGGTAGATCAGGTGTTGATGGTTCAGAATCTAAAGTAGGTAAAAGAAGTTTATTATAATGGCAAATGAAGTTGATTTTTTGGAGGAAGTTACGCTGCAATTTCTAAGCAACTTTTTACCTTTTCGAATACTGTAAAAATTATACAAATTATAAAGCAAGCTGTTTTTGGTAATAAAAAGCACATACTAAGTGTTTTGGGTATGTTGCACTGGCCAACTTTTTGTAAAATTTAGCATTTCCTGAAAAAGCCTGCTATTCTTGCCCAATGAAAGTTGATCCTCTGTTTTGTGTGCTGACTTCAAAACATGTGTAATTTTTTATTTCGTGTAAAAGGCTTTTTGGTCACAATGGTTGTATTAACAAAAAAAGGCCCCCGCAACAGCTACCAACTTTTTTACCCCTTTTATTTGAATTATTACTTGAATTAAGAAAGCAAAACACAAACCTTCTGTTTCTTCTGTTTCCAAACTGTCATCGTCTACAGCTTTCTGTTGCTGTTCTAGTCGTTCTAGGAAAAATAGGTAAACAAATACTAAATGTTTTAAACTGTATAAACTAAATGTGTAAACTAACTCAATGTGTAAACTAACTCAATGTGTAAACTAACTCAATGTGTAAACTAACTCAATGTGTAACTTAACTCAATGTGTAAACTAACTCAATGTGTAAACTCAATGTGTAAACTAAACATTGTTTAGTATATTACAGGACAATATACCTTTCATGGCTTCAAGTTGTTTCTTAGTAAAGTCACATTCAGCTTGCAAGGATTCCACCTGAAAAACAAAAACCACATATACTATCAAGAATTTGTGAAAATTGATTAGTGTATTCTTCTTCATTCAACATTAAATCTTAAATGAATGCAATTTTAATACTGAAATTGATTTACACTGTATTGACAAGCAGCAAGCATCAAGTCAAATTCCTGCATTAAAACTTACGAACTACAAGCTTGAATAAAGGTTCCTAAATTTCTATTGCACTATCAATAAAGTTGTTTACCTCAACAGCCATAGCACTTCCTCGCTGCTCTGCATCTTCCAATTGTGACTTTATTGCATCATAATCACTTTTGTTCTAAAAAAAGAGATATGTATGACAGTGCAATAGCCACCATAGCCCCTTCCCCGTTTGAGATTTTTTTTTTATTTTGATAAACCCCCCATAACATTTCGCTACCAGTAAGCACATCTGTATCTTACTCTCACTCCCAAATAAAAATCACATCTACAGTCCCTTATGGAAAATAAATGTTTAATCACAGATAGTGGGTGATTGCCAAAACATACTTTTAGTCTTGACTGAATTACCGGTAATTGTACCATTTACAGAGGAGAGGGTGTAATCCAGAGTTCTCAGTAGCCATTATACGGCTATTTCTCAATTTATCACAAATTTCCCAATTTATTAGAGGAGCTAATAATATTCACTACTAAATATAGGACTTATAGCCCATTTTATGCAAGTAGTGAAGGAATAAGATTTCGATAATACCTAAGACCACCTTGATGAAATTCCCATTTAGGACTTAATGGCCCTTATTTTACATTTTTGGATTACACCCTGGGAGGGTGTGATAGAACTGCTATGACAGGAAAAATACCAACAAAAACAAATGTTTGAAGGAAATTGTGGATGTCACCATATACAAAACTCTGGTAAGATATATAGTACTACCTTTTCACAAACAGCTTCATGGCGGTGATTTGTCGCTTCCATTTCGTCCTTTAATTTTTGCATTTCATCCATTCTCTAAAGTAAATTGTTTAATTATATATCAAATGATATATAAAACAAAATGGGTAAGTTACATCAAATGGGTAAATTACATCTGGAAATGTCCCTTGATTAATTGATTAATGCATGGGTGCTTGAAATAATATCTATATGTTACAAAGACTTTTTTATAACCGCTATTATTATTATTATTATTATTATTATTGAAATTATTTACCCAGGATAGCCTCTTCAGTTCCTATTGGTCCTGCTATCAATGAGGGTCCTGCGAAGGGGGTCCTAGAGCATTTAAAGCTCCCATTTGAGCTGCGAAAGTCGTGCAAGCACAGCAATCGCTCAACTAGACAACCGCCTAAGATATCAATCCTATTCTCATGCTGAACGCTAAGCAGAAAGGATAGATTCACACTTTTATAGTCTCTGGCATGACTCGGCCGGGGTTTGAACCCAAGACCTCCCACACTGGAAGCGAACGCTCTACCACAAGGCTATCAGTCGGTAAAGAAAATAAAAGGTAATACACTAAGACATAAATTTTAATATTTTTACGATATCGTAAATGGCTGAATGATGACTGGATGATTGATGCTGCTACATAATTCTTCAAACAATTTTTTTCCCCTCGTTTTCTACTAGGGAACACCTTGAACTAAAATTGGTGCAGTTCCCCAAATCATAGCAAAACCATCTGTTTCAGAACGACCAGGTTTATAACTTCATCAAAAAACCTTTAAATGTAAATACACCCTTGACCCTTTAACAAAATCACACACTACTATACCTTATTTTGATCAGCATTTCAAGCTATGCACCATTGTAACAACTGTTCTCATTGGAGGCATTGAAATATATATTTCAATGACCATTGCCCTCTCCAATAATGTGCAAAGGATTTGAATTAGGAACAAAAATTTGTAATTCTGTGTTACTCATTCTTTATTAAAACATTGAAAGCAAGATAAAATGAAAAATTTAAAAAGTAAATTGTATTTGTAAACTTAACACCTATTAATTAACATGTTTTCTAAGACAATATTTCCTCACAAATTGCAAACTGCAAAATGCTAATGTCAATACATTATTTTCTGTCAATATACACAAACAAATGGAGAAACGTACATCACTAGCTTACATCAGAATTAATCTTACCAATCTGTGGTTTTCCATTAGGTCGTGTAGTTCTTCTTGAGATTTTTCAAATACAGAACGCAAATGTGAGCATTCATCTTCAGTGTTGCTAAGTAGACGCTTGAATTAAAAGAATGTTTTTACTGTAAATGTGCTCAGTCATGCAAAAATGAACTCCTTAACACGTATAAACCCTAACGGTACATTTTTCTTTTCTATAATCTTATTATACTTATATTTTCTGTCTGTCCTTGTGTGATATTTTCCATGGGAATTATAATTTCCTTTAAACAAAGTTTGTAAAACCTCTCATACTGTTTCGTACTAGAAAACTTTGACATCAAAGGAAAGTTTATTAAGATTAGTAAAGCCATTGCACTACACTTCCGAGGTTGAGGCCAAATAACAGATAGAAATAACCACCACACCATCTCCTGCATGTGTAACTAGGGATCAACTGGGATCAAAATAGGACCAATTACTTAAAGCTAGGTCAAACCATCCATTTTAGAACAGACAGGTTGATGGTGTCAATGTGTTGCCACAACGTATCAAGCCATGCTATCGAGAATTTGTGAGAAGTTTGATGGCTTGGTGCTAAAAAATGACTCTATATCATAGATCAATGTTTATGGATGTTTTTTATATAACCTTCTTTAACAAATCTTAATCATGTGTTTTGTAGATAGCCGAAAACATACATCACATTATAGACAAACATATACATCATAAAATATATGGTAATTGTATTTGTCTGTCTGTAACAGGCAAAGTGGATGTGTTCATGTTTCTTTAAAGTAGCCAAAAAACGTATCATCTTATTTGTTAAGTTTTGGCATGATTTCAATGCATTAAACTAATGTCAATACATCTAACAAGATTAGACATTACATGAAACTTTTATGTTTAAGGCTTAAAAACTTGGTGATGGGTGAAAATTTCTGACACCAACCCTCATCTGGGTAATTAGGGACCACTTACTCAAAGCTTTATCAAACAAGCAGCTTTGGAATAAAGAGATTGATGACATCATCAAAAATGATTTAAATCCTAATATATATACAGATACCTTCTAGTAAAAACAAGACACACTCAACTTACTTCTAACTCACTGCATTTCTGAAGTGCTTCAACTTTTTCTTTCAATATATTTTGCAACGTTTCCTTGAAAAAAATGACATAAAAATATATTTGCTGGAATCAAGTATACTGCAGTCTAATAAACTTGTAAATCGTAACAGAAGAAAGCAAACCATACCTTAGCTGCAGATTCATAATGCAGTCGTTCATCTTGATAAGAAACCATCTCAGCTTGCAAGTCCTCTTCTGTTATTTCCTGGAAGGAACATGTATTTGTGGATTATATAAGTGTACACAATTACATCACAAACGACCTTACACAATGGAAATTTATTGCTAAATGCTGTTGCAATATATATGAGCGTGACGTAACAGTAAGTGAACATATTGCTCGCATTTAAAAGCCACTTTCCAAAAACACATCAATAAACACTGTCATCATCATCATCATCATTCTCGGCTTAACGTCCGTTTGCCATGATAGCATGGGTTGGACGGGGTATAATAATGACCCTCTTCCAATCTGATCTAGACTGTGTTAGATCTAAACTCAACTTCCTCTGTATCAAGTCTGTCCTTATAACCTTCTGCCAAGTCTTTCTCAGTCTGCCCCAGGAACTATCAAGTCTCTACACTTTCTTACCCAATTATCCTCCTCCATTCTTTCCAATGAAAAATAATCTAAGTTGAAAAGTAACTGAACTGCAAATAGCAGATTGATGTGCAGGTTAAAAAAGAAAATTTAAATGATGCCAGGAACCAAAAATATATATTAACAATAAAATGCTTAACAACAAGGTGCATCAAATGTGGTGCTCTCTAGGAAAATCGACCACTTCTCTTTTCGTATTAAAAAATACGAAATACGGAAATTTCGTATTAAAAAATACGGATTTCGTATTTTAAAATACGCGTATTTTTAAAAATACGAAATACGAATTTTCGTATTTTTAAAAATACGCAATTCTATTTTTAAAAATACGAAATTCGTATTTCGTATTTTTAAAAAATACGAAATACGAATTTCGTATTTTTTAAAAATAGAAAAAACGAAATTCTATTTTTAAAGATAGAACCTACGAAATTCTATTTTTAAAAATAGAATTTCGTATTTTTAAAACTATTAGTGTATCAAGTGAGTGGTTGAATAAACTGAATAGAAAAATTACTCAATTTTACAAGTTTGTTTTTAATAGGTTTTAAATTGGCTCAATGATTTCACAGGGACGTTTTCTCGTCATTTTAGAATGATATACGGCAACTTTAAAGCTTCACAGGAAAGTTTTCTCGACATTTTAGAATTAAATACGGCAACTTTAGAGCTTCACAGGAAAGTTTTCTCGTCATTTTAGAAGGAAATACGGCAACTTTAAAGCTTTACAGGGACGTTTTCTCGTCATTTTAGAAGGAAATACGGCAACTTTATAGCTTAGCAGGCACATTTTTTCGTCATTTTAGAACGAAATACGGCAACTGTAGAGCTTCGCAGGCACATTTTTTCGTCATTTTAGAACGAAATACGGCAACTGTAGAGCTTCGCAGAGACGTTTTCTCGTTATTTAATAACGAAATACGGCAACCTTAAAGCTTCGCAGGCACATTTTCTCGTCATTTTAGAACGAAATACGGCAACTTTAAAGTTTCGCAGGGACGTTTTCTCCTCATTTTAGAATGAAATACGGCAACTTTAGAGCTTCGCAGGGACGTTTTCTCGTTATTTTATAACGAAATACGGCAACTTTAAAGCTTCGCAGGGACGTTTTCTCGTCATTTTAGAATAAAATACGGCAACTTTATAGCTTCGCAGAGACGTTTTCTCGTTATTTAATAAGGAGATGCGGCAAACTTAAAGCTTCGCAGGCACATTTTCTCGTCATTTTAGAACGAAATACGGCAACTTTAAAGTTTCGCAGGGACGTTTTCTCCTCATTTTAGAATGAATTACGGCAACTTTAGAGCTTGGCAGCGTTATTTTATAACGAAATACGGCAACTTTAAAGCTTCGCAGGGACGTTTTCTCGTCATTTTAGAATGAAATACGGCAACTTTATAGCTTCGCAGAGACGTTTTCTCGTCATTTTAGAACGAAATACGGCAACTGTAGAGCTTCGCAGGCACATTTTTTCGTCATTTTAGAACGAAATACGGCAACTGTAGAGCTTCGCAGAGACGTTTTCTCGTTATTTAATAACGAAATACGGCAATCTTAAAGCTTCGCAGGCACATTTTCTCGTCATTTTAGAACGAAATACGGCAACCTTAGAGCTTCGCAGGGACGTTTTCTCGTCATTTTAGAACGAAATATGGCAACTTTAAAGCTTTGCAGAGATGTTTTTTCGTTATTTTAGAATGAAATACAGCAACTTTAAAGCCTCGCAGGGACGTTTTCTCGTCATTTAAGAATGAAATAAGGCAACTTAAGACCTTCGCAGGGACGTTTTCTCGTCATTTTAGAATGAAATACGGCAACTTTAGAGCTTCGCAGGGACGTTTTCTCGTTATTTTATAACGAAATACGGCAACTTTAAAGCTTCGCAGGGACGTTTTCTCGTCATTTTAGAATGAAATACGGCAACTTTAGAGCTTCGCAGAGATGTTTTCTCGTTTCATTTTTCGTATTAAATTATATAATCGTTTCGTGAAAAAAAATTAAAACATTTAATTCGTTTCATAATAATTATTATGAGACGATGTAAAAAAAATAATGAAACGATTCCTATATAATGAAAATCGTTTCAATTCAATTTTTTTATGTTTTCGAATTTTAAATCACAGCGTATTTTTAGAAATGCGTATTTTTAGAAATACGTATTTTTTTATACGAATTTCGTATTTCGTATTTTCAAAAATATGAAATCCGTATTAAAAAATACGCGTATTTTTAAATACGAATTCCGTATTTTTTGAAAATACGAAATACGGTTTTTAAAAAAATACGCGTATTTTTAAATACGCAATTCGTATTTTTAAAAATACGAAATACGGAATTCTATTGTTTTAAAAATACGAATTAAAAATAGAAGCGGTCGATTTTCCTAGAGAGCATCACAAATGAAGGAGTTTAGTATGATCATTTTTATGTTAGGAGCCTGATTTATATTGTTTTTGTACAATGTATTCATATTATTCAAGCTTTATAGGGACAACAAGACACTTATTACAGGAATGAATCATGCATGTTGGTAATTCTCACCTTGGAAAAAAGTTCCAACTGGTTTTCCAGAGTTTCAAGTCGTGATAGTAGCTTATCTTCCTGAATGAAGCCCTACGGTTAAAAAGAAGTATTTAAGCAGAAAAACCTAACACCTTCTTTTGTAGTACATGTTAGTAGTTTGCTTCTTAACTGTATTATGATTTTATTACCAAACGTTTCAGATGTGGTTTTCTTAATCGAATGAAGTGGTTATTTTTAAAAAATATAAAATTGACTAAGCTAGTGCAAAATCTTAAGTTCCAAAAAAGTTTCTTAACTTAGCTTTTTAGTACTGGCTTTCTTATTAAAAATTTTTTATATATTAAATAATAAAATAATAAAATTAAAAAGTACTTCATTTTTAATGGTCTTTTCTGAAGGCATTGAACTCACTTAAAAACTACTTTAAGGGAACTCCAGGAAAAAATCAGTGATTCAAAAAAAATTACCTGAAATGTGTCCTCAGATGCTGCGTGTGAATTTGATATCATTCTTTGTAAAGTAGCTAACTTGTTTTCTAGCATTTGCTCTCGGTGCAAAGCATCCTGTAGGGTGTTACATATTTCATATTTCATTACATATTAAACAAACGTTTAATATGTAATGAAATATACGCTGACAGCATTAGGTTACTATTTTAATTAACACAAACAGAAAGTTGATTCCATTTATGGACAATAAGAAAGGAGTCAGTTTTGTATTATGCCGCACTGACTACAAAACCTACCTGTAAAAATTGTGAAAGTTGCCACAGTTCATGTGGTTGAATATTTTTATCAGCCTAAAAATACAACAAAAACATTATTAAGAAAACTATAATCTTTTTATCGTGATTTCAAAACAATGGTCTCATATACTCAAAGGTACTTTTAAACATTACTTTGAAATAAACTGACCACCAACATAACAATAAACCGTAGTGGTTGTTATGTGGTTGTTGTGTGGTTGTTGTGTGGTTGTTATGTGGTTGTTATGTGGTTGTTATGTGGTTGTTATGTGGTTGTTATGTGGTTGTTATGTGGTTGTTATGTGGTTGTTATGTGGTTGTTATGTGGTTGTTATGTGGTTGTTAGTGAGCATCTGCTGGGTAAAATGTCAGTGTAGTTTTCCAAAAAAGTCATTTACGCATGCTGAATAAAATCAAACCATATTTAGCATACATAAATGAGTGTACAATATTCTATACCAAGCTGCCACAAAACATTACATACTCCAACCGTGTATGTGTCAGATTTTTAACTTACTGTGAGTAGAGACAGCAAACCTTGTTGACTTTCATCATGTGAACTAAATTAAAGTTATTACGGAAAATTTAATTTATTTAAAACATTCCCCCATTAAACACTGACAAAAAGAGAATCTTACCCAGTAGCCTCACTCCCATCTTCATGAAAAAGAGTTACAAGTCCAACTATGCAACCATGTGTGACTAAATATTAAATAAAATTATCATCTTTAAGATTTTATCATTACCTATTAAATTATTCGCTTGAAGTTTCAATTAATCTTTCAAGTTAAAAACTGTACTTGATGTAAACTATTTTCTTTAATTCAAGATTAGCAAGAAAATAAGTTTTGGTGTAAGAGTAATTTAGTAATTTTAATTTATTGAGTTTTTTTGTTTTTTTCAGACGCCACATTTAACGATTTCCTTGATCGCTCATTTCCAGCTAAGAAGCGGGCTGTCACAAAATAATCGTATTTAGTCGTAGATAAACACACAGCCTTGCCTTTTAAGAGCAATGGGTGGGACTTCGTTACAATGTTTCTATGGAAATCAATAAATCAGAGCAAAACAAAACAACAACAAAAAACCTAGGTAAATTCTCCCCCTTGAGGCCAGTAATTATGATAATTAATGTCTTCTATTTATCTATTTGTATAATTTTCACCTGAATTTTCAATGGGGGGGGGAGAGTGCACAAAGTGATAGTTAAAGACAGTTGGAGAACTACGGAGATAAATAAATACAAAATACAAAAAGGGAAAATCCAAAAACATAGTATTCTAAAATGTACATAAAATCATCTCTCCATAAGAAAGCAACTAACTGTTTGAACAAAGAAACACAATCAAAAAGTAAGGCAACAGCGAGGCGAAGCATCTTTCAGTTTTTACAAGAAAATATAGCTCAAATAAATTTGCAAACAAGGTGATTATGCGCCTTTAACAGAAAATATCATGAAATCAAATGAAATCATTGTTGATAAAGAAATAAAATAATCTTCGATATCTTCCATACAAATAATCGCTTTTGATTGTGTGACTACTTCAGCTTGTAATTGGCTGTTGTCATTTTTTAGGCTTAACGCAGAACATTAATTTTTTTAGTATTAGGGATCGTCTCAAAATGTTCGCATGTTTTTTTCGTATAATTATACGAACGCTACGAAGTACTTCGTTTCGTGAAACGAATGTCATACGAAGTGCTTCGTTTAAAATAAAAAATGTAAACGAAGTTTATACGAACTTTTTTAATATATGATACGAACTTAAACGAAGTTTTTTTATCATACAAAATGAAATTATACGAACTTTGAACGAAGTAAATTGCTATACGATCTTGAAACGAACTTCAAAAGTACCGGCGTAATTGCGCATAATTATTTCAATACGAAACCAGAAACAAAAGAATTAAACGAATTTTTTTAAAATACGAAAAGAAATGATACGAACTTTAAACGAAACCAGAAATAAAAGAAGTAAAATATACGATTTTGACTTCTTTGAAAAGACTAGCAAAATTGCATATTCATAGCTTCAATCTACACAATCTACGGCGATGTTTTCGCTTTATACGATCCCGTTTTCATGATTTTTAAACGATCTACGGCGATCTTTTCGTTTTCTACAATCCCGTTTTCATGATTTTTAAACGATCTACGGCGATCTTTTCGTTTTCTACGATCCTGTTTTCATGATTTTTAAACGATCTACGGCGACCTCTTAGCTTTTACGATGCCGTTTTCATGATTTTTAAACGATCTACGGCGATCTTTTCGCTTTCTACGATCCCGTTTTCATGATTTTTAAACGATCTACGGCGACCTCTTAGCTTTTACGATGCCGTTTTCATGATTTTAAACGATCTACGGCGATCTTTTCGTTTTCTACGATCCCGTTTTCATGATTTTTAAACGATCTACGGCGATCTTTTCGCTTTCTACGATCTCGTTTTCATGATTTTAAACGATCTACGGCGATCTTTTCGCTTTCTACGATCCCGTTTTCATGACTTTTAAACGATCTACGGCGATCTTTTTGCTTTTTACGATCCCGTTTTCATGATTTTTAAACGATCTACGGCGATCTTTTCGCTTTCTACGATCCCGTTTTCATGATTTTAAACGATCTACGGCGATCTTTTCGTTTTCTACGATCCCGTTTTCATGATTTTTAAACGATCTACGGCGATCTTTTCGCTTTCTACGATCTCGTTTTCATGATTTTAAACGATCTACGGCGATCTTTTCGCTTTCTACGATCCCGTTTTCATGACTTTTAAACGATCTACGGCGATCTTTTTGCTTTTTACGATCCTGTTTTCATGATTTTAAACGATCTACGGCGATCTTTTCGCTTTCCACGATCCCGTTTTCATGATTTTTAAACGATCTACGGCGATCTTTTCGCTTTCTACGATCTCGTTTTCATGATTTCTAAACGATCTACGGCGATCTTTTGGTTTTATACGATCCCGTTTTCATGAATTTTAAACGATCTACGGCGATCTTTTCGCTTTTTACGATCCCGTTTTCATGACTTTTAAACGATCTACGGCGATCTTTTGGCTTTATACGATCCCGTTTTCATGATTTTTAAACGATCTACGGCAATCTTTTCGCTTTCTACGATCCCGTTTTCATGACTTTTAAACGATCTACGGCGATCTTTTCGCTTTCTACGATCTCGTTTTCATGATTTTTAAACGATCTACGGCGATCTTTTGGTTTTATACGATCCCGTTTTCATGAATTTTAAACGATCTACGGCGATCTTTTCGCTTTCTACGATCCCGTTTTCATGACCTTTAAACGATCTACGGCGATCTTTTCGCTTTTTACGATCCTGTTTTCATGATTTTTAAACGATCTACGCGATATTTTCGCTTTCTACGATGCCGTGGAAGACCTTAGATAATAAATCCAATTAAAATAAACGAAGTTCGTATAACGAAACGAACTTTATAATTGTTGAAAAAATTTCAATATAAAGACTATAGATAATAGTCCAATTATAATAAACGAACTTTGTATAAGCAAATTTTTATACGAACTTCTTTAAAAATGATACGAACTACATACGAACTTTATTTTAAATGATACGAACTTTATTTTAAATGATACGAACTTTATACGAACTTGTAATTTTGATGATACGAAAAAGTTCGTATTAAAAATAAAATGATACGAAAGATTTAATAAATCGATACGAAGTTTTTGATACGAATTATACGAACTACGTACGAACATTTTGAGACGGTCCCTTAGCCTGACAATATTACATTGAACTTTTTATATAAATTAATTTTATATAAAAATATTTGTATGCAAATTTTAGCAGCTATCATAAACTTTTTGACAGTATCACTGTATTGGTCAACCTTCAAATGCAATGTTGTCATTTTTGCCTGATGTGAATTTTTTAATTTAAATTATAAGTTTAATTATAAGTTTTAGTGATTGAAATTTTTTGTAAGACTTAAAACAATTACTTTAACCCAAGCCTTGAAACACTTAGTGAGAACGAGTGCTCAGCTTAGTCTGAAAAAGCAGCAATCGCAACTTCACAAAACATTCCTATTTAGGACTGTATTATCAATTGAATTCTTAATTGTCTACATAGTTCACATGCTCTTTCTGAAAACACTAGAGGAAGCATTGGTCCAAATAATACACAGGCATTGCAGTGAAACAAACTGAATATGACAAATCCTGTATCATGCTTGAGGGAAATCCTGTATCCATGCTCGAGAGAAAATCCTGCCATATGTTCCAGAAATTCAAATGTTCCAGAGATTCAAATTCTGCTAAATTAGTAGAATTTTGTGAAATGTATATAATTTTTTCAGAAGAAGGAGACTAGAGAGTGAGTGTTCAAAATTTACCAAATAGACATATTCGCACAACTTTCTATAGTCATGTAACAATCTCAATATAAATTTACACTAACCGTTTTTGGAATTCTCAACTACTTCAACTCCAAACTGCAGAATATCACCAGATTTAATTTCACATGGTTCACTTTCCTCCGAACCTCTGCTCAAGCGAACACTGTTTACATATGTTCCATTACTGCTTTTCGTATCTTGAAGCATAAACTAAAAAAAATAGATTTCAATTTCTAGAGGACAGATTCATAGCAGCTACAAATGCCTAATGGCTTCTTTTTATTTGACTGCATTTTTTTGCTATAACAAGCATACTTTGACACACGCTACTGAAAAAGCTTCAAATCTGTATGTGCTATAGCGAAAATGCAGTCAAATGGAAACAAGTCCTAACTAATTGCTGTTGTTTATCATCAAATCATAAAAACACAATTGTACAAACCCTATTAAACATAGTTTTACACTAAAATCCCCTGTTTGTGAAATGGCTTCGTACTAAGATGTTTTAGTCACCTAAAACCAGAAATTTTATTTCATGTGACCAAATTAGTTCACATAAAAACTGTTCTTTATTAAGTCGTTAAATGCTTTAAGGGTCAAAACATGTTTTAAGCTGAAAACGCCTGTTCAAAAGTAGAAAAAATTAATGTTATTCATTTTAAGAGTCATCGATCTGAATTGCAACTAAAAAATTGTGCACAATGGAAAAAATATAATACATAAATTTCTTAAAAAATTAAACAAATTAAGATTTAAATTTAACATCTTAAAACATAATTTCTTTCCATATGAACATTACGGGTTTTAAAAGAGATAGACGTATGAACCCTGCTTAACCGTAACATTCATTAAGAAATCTTTGAAGCATTCTGTTTTGCCAAGGCACTGACAATATAGGTGGGATCATTTATTTAAGGTGGGATCACTTATTTAAGGTGGGACTTAGGACAATGGTATTCTGAAAAATAGAATTCTAAGGGTGTTATTTATTTATAGAATGTACACATTTGAATAAATATTCACTTTTTACACCATAAAATTGCTGTGAAAACTTTTTTGTCATATATTGCTATTGTTATTTAATTATTTTTTATATATATTTTGTTCTTTCATTTGTGTTTACTAACTTACTGGGATGAAAGCATTAAAGCAATTTTATAATTTCAATATTTTTTTGCACAATAAAATTACCTTAAAGAATAATATTTAGGCAGATGGCTGTTATAGCATCCACATCTAGTATTGGCTGTCTACTACAGGTTTTTCAGGTTACAGTTGGCAGAAAAATGTGAAATGTTTTAAGTTGAAATCATGTTGTTAATCTCATGTTTGTTGTAAAAAAACAACTTAATTGCCCCTTGTGCTCTCCTTCACATATGCTCCTTATAGTAATTCGCTTCATCAAGTCTTTCCAATTAAACATGGCGAGAGAGTGAAAGAGATGTGCATATTTTATATGCCTAGCCTCACAAATATCTAGGGATATACCCTGTCTATTAATTCCAGCAGGGGCCATGGCTTCGATTGGGAGTCCTAGAGTAATCTAATGCTCATTTCGAGCTACACAGACCCAATTAAAGTCCGCACATTGCCAGACAACTCCCTGTAACATCCAACGGCCGACACAGTGCACCATCTCCCCAATTTCCCTCACATGGCTTGGGTTAACCCAGGGCTATAGTAGCATATTGAATTGAGTGTGGGAGTGTGAGAGTTACAATCACTAAGCTGCGGCACGATGTTTGAAGCAGATATTAGCTATATATTCATCTGAGACAAGTAGGTAAGTATTGCAGCCATGTTCATTATAAAATAAGATCTAGAAATAATTCCAATGAGTCTCACATTGAAATAAACACACTGGAGACATAAAGTTTATGTAGGGAGAGAAGTTGCCATATTGCCTGTTGCCATTAGCTGCTTGTTTAGATACCAGTTTGAGGTAAGTTTGTTAGAAATATTCATTCTGTGACAAAAATCTTTTCTTCTAAACTTTATCCTGAACCGTTCTGCATTTCTTTTTTAAAAAAGATATTAGTGAATACAGGCTCCAGGGAAACAAGAAACAAAGGCACCCATTGATGGACCATTGAAAAATGATGATGTATTTCAGCCTTAAAAAGTTAAAATGGCTAATGTGACAAACCTTTTTAGTTGCTGACCTCTAACTACTTATCTTCATGGTCGGAAAACAAGATATATATAAATAAAGTTTTTGAATAACTAAGCATGCTAAGACAATACCATAATCAAGGAAATTGGATCCCGATTTCCCATAATTACTGTATACTGAAATGAAGGCTGTACATGACTGGATAATCATAATAAATACAAAGACAGTATATACAGTACAGTCCGAATGTAACCTTCCGCGTACGCGCAACTCGCATAAATAATTACTTTCATAATAGACTATTGTCTTTTAGAGAAAATAATTACACTGCGAAAAATTGAAAAGATCAGGGAAACTTATTGTATAAATAACAAGAAATGCTGCGCATATAAACAAATCGCGTGCCAGTGTTCTTTGACTGACTGCGTGAATGCTAAAAGTAGCAAAGAGAAAAGTACGACGTTATATCACGGACAAAGTACCAGTGTGGACTTGTCTGGCAGCCGTCAATTTGTCTATGACAGAACTCGATAGAAAGGTTTCTAGGCGAGGTCTCGGCGGATGGGAAACTGTTACTTTTGCTCTGTTCATGAAGGTTTTCCCGCCCATGGAGATCTCGTTGAGCATATTCGTGATGGTGGTATGAACGCAAACACATTCTGTTAGTTCATATCAAGTCAGGGTTTCGAGCCAAAATTTGGCCTTGAATTTCCTGGACATTATTTACTGTTTCCTACAACCATTGAAATTATCAGGTTTAGAAACATAATCAAACTCAGCTTTCCTGACATTTGGATAAGGGAACGTTTTTCCTAACATTTCGACCATGTTTTCAATGTACACGCTTTATTTGACCATCATAATAGATTAGAATTATTTAATTAACATGCCGACAGGTGTCCCTACTTGGCACTGAAACGTTTTCCACATGAACAGACACAAAATTTGTTTTTATCTAGGTGGATATAACGGAAGGACGCGTAAGCATTTACAATAGGGCAGACTTGTAATCGTTCATTAAGCATAACAGGTTGGTTTACAGTAGCCTACGGGTTTACAGTTGATGCTGCTATCGTAGGACAAACAATGAATTCTTCAGTTTTGATATTTTCTAAAAACTATGTACATTTTGACGTCAGCCGGAAAAATAAAAAATAAATATCTTCAAAATAAATATAAAATAGTTTTCTAAAAGCGTCCTGATAAGCTTAAAAATAATGAAAAGCCCTTGCAGGCAGGTAATTTTGTTCCCTATATACCTAGGTCGCCAGTAGTCTGTTTTGTACAGAACTTCTACAATGTTGTTCCGTTATTTGAAATAAATAGGTATTATCCTGTGGTAATTATCTTGAACTTGCAAAATGTTTCATGTAGTACAAATATACAAAAAGTGATTTGTGAAAATTAATACTTGAACAATACTGCACTACACTAACATTCATAAGAAAGAAACGAAGACGTTTTAGCATATCAATTTATTAAATATTATTGCTTGTGGTGTAGTGATATTTCGGAAATGTTTTATTATACCTGTGACATGACTAAAATCTTTATCAAGTTTAAGATATTTAAGATTTGACCATAAAGTTGGATCCTATACAAGTTTAAAAACAAAAAAAGAAATAGAAGAAGGCGAAAGAAACAAAAAGGTTCATTGGTTTAGAATTAACAATATAGACTAAATCCAAAATGCGATCCCGTGGTATTAATATTTAGACTAGCCGGGGAACCAGACTGGAAGAGCGATTAATAAGAAGTGTAAACTGTGCCACACATTCAGATGAAGCGCTTTAGTATAGTATGTCATAAATTGAGTGAGGCACAGAACATTATGGTGTTTCCGGTGTAATATATTTTTCAAAAAATAACTTTTCACAACTTTAGCTGAAATAAAAATACAGTTTACAACTCGTTGCTACCCTGTTATAGCAAAAACAATTGGCCAACCTTTTTTTTCAGAGAGCGTTCCTGCTAAAAGTTCAAAAATGAATATTACTCCGGGCTGAGGGATTAGTACAGGCAAACAATGACATATATCCATATAGGCATAATACCCTTTTTTGAAAAAAAACATTATCGTAACTTTGGATAAACAGAAACTCAGGAAACAGCCATCATTAACATTGGACTGAGCGCTTAGTACAGGTAAACTGTGTCGTCAATGCGTTTAGGCGTAATATACCCTTTTCAAAAAAACTTTATTGCAACTTCGGTTTAAATAAGAACATGGGAAAAACAGCCTGTCGTTACCCTGTCCAGCTAAAAAAATCACTCAGAAATTCTATTTTGTGGAGTAAGTTTTCATGACACTAATAAAAGGTGTTGCTACCTACTAACTGCATTTAACATAACAAATATTGATTAAGAATTTTGTTGTAGCTAGCCCAAACTGCATGTGGCTACTTTTACTCTTCAGCCCAGAAGTAGCTAAAAAGCTAGCTAGAAGAGAGCCACAACCCCAACATAAAAATAAATAATAATACAACAAACTTTAAAATAATAAGAATAAATAAGGCTAGCCAGCTAGCTGGCTTTTCAGGAGGATGCTGCCTTGAAATCTACGTTAGCTAGCTAAAATCTTGAAATTGGTTTGTTTCAGATTTACACATGACTAGAAAACGTGATGATATTTTCATCTTAATAGGCGAAAACATAGACACAATGAAGAGAATATCTTAAACGTTGATAGAACTGAAATTTAGGCAGTTAAATAATTATACCAAACCAACGATTCGCAGCTTGGTAAAGAAGCCAGAGTATAACAAAAACTCGGTCCCTCGAAAGAAACGACTCGTACCTTAACCCCTAGAGCTCGGTTTAGTTGAACAAAATCCGCCTCGTTAAAAACATAACTGGAAACGAAAATTTGAAGGAGTATCTAGCATAGCTCATCAAATAATATTAAAATAACAGTATATAACAATATTTGTGATCAAATTCATAACGCAGTCTTTATTCTTTTCCCAATTTAACGAATATCAAGATACGCCATAGTCATATGACTATGGATATGCACACACCTGTAGCGCTGGGTCGCGGGGTCAGGTCGGACTTAAAAGCTTGGATTTGCATGGAAAGCAATGCATGCGTGGAAAAACATGCAAAATGTTGACACAACGATCGCTTGCTATACCAAACAACTTGCGTATACGCGATTTGAACAATAACCTGCATGTGACCATGTTGAGAATACTTTCGGCACGAAGTCTATATAATTTGTAAACAAAAGCAATTAAAAATATAAAAATAAACTTTACTGTACTATCTTAATTTTTATCTTGAAGGAAGATTTAAAATATCTTATATTTTCAGAACACGATTTCAATACATCGTTCATTACATACATTGCTTTAAATTTTACGTCAATAATCGTGATGCTGATCTGAAAAGACTCGAGAAAAAAAAAACATTAAAAAGACAATAAAAATTTTTTATTAAAATAATTTTTCAGTTTTTTTTTATACTGTAAGGCGACTCCAACTTAATTAGTTGTTCTATGGGTGAAGTTGATAGTAGCTTACGGTCGGTCGGCGAAATAAAAATTTTATCGAGAATGTATGGTCGAAACAACAACAACAAAAAATAATAAAAAATAACAACGGAGGAGGGTGTTACGACAACCATTTTTTTCTATGTATTTTCACATAACGGATGCAGTTTATATTTTTTAGTTGCAAAGGAAAAATAATAATAATGTTTTGAAAGTTATACAGCAAGAATTATTTTTGTGCTGTTTTGAAAGTTGTACGGAATATACTTGTATTGTTTTGAAAGTTATACAGCAAGTTGTACCTGCGCTGTTTCAAAATTTATACAGCAAGTTATTCTTCTCCTACTTAAAGTAATAAAGAAACAATTTTAATGTTTTTTTAATGTTTTTTGCGCATTTTTAAAGGGAAATCTAAATTTAAGTGCAAATTCTTTTTACGGACTATGGTTTAGTTGACAATATTTAAAGTCTTTAGCAGCGTTAAAATCATTTATTTAAAATTCATAACGCAGGAGGGTGTTACGACAAGCGTATCCTACCTTGTTTTTATTATTCATCCTAAATGGTATTGACTAAAAGTCTTGGTGTACAGTTTAGCTAGCGTAATTTTAAACATTATAAGTCAAAAATAGCATAGAATAAAATATTAAGAAATACATTTTTTAAAATGGACCAAGTTTGAAAGATATAAAAAAAACATGCAAAAAAACATTTTTAAAAACAATATTTTTTGCGCGATTTATTTAATCTTTCGCGTAGTTAACAAATCATTAAATTTCATTACTTGCTCTAATACGTAAGGGGATTTTATTTTCAATAAGTTTTAACAATAAAACTCGCAGTTATGAGAAAATAATTACAGTATTGTTTTATTGCGAAGCTTTTGTTAAATCACTCGCAACATAGCTCTCGCTAAGATCATCAAAGTAATTACGGTAAACAAAAGATTAAAGGGCTTCCGACTTGCAGGGAAAGGTGTTGTATAGCGCGTACACGGAAGCTTACATTCGGACTGTACTGTATAGACCTTTTTGATTGTTTACATTTTCCGCTGTAAGCCCTTTCGGCTTAGCAATTGCGTGGCAGGCAAAAAGATGCGGGCGCTAGGTATCATTACGAATTTCTATGAATATTATCTCAATCAGAAGTTATACATCTACACTACTCGATAATAGTTTAAAGCCTTAAAAATGTTTCCATAGAAAGAAATGGGCTGAAAAAGATAGCCATGAAAAAAAGATAGCCATCAAAGAAAGAGACTTCTTAAAACGGAAAGCATCAAAAACAAAATCCATCCTAGACTGGGAAGCTTTCAAACAAAAAAGGAACGGGGTAATAGGTCTCAAAAATCGACTCAAAAACGAGTACTATAATGACGTTTTGCAGGACTTTCAAAAACGGCCAAAACAACTTTGGAAAACCCTAAAAAAACTGGTTCCTGATAAGTCAGGCAATACTACCTCGATAAAACGAGTAGTCCAAAACGATGGTACAGAAACTTCTCACCCAAAAGAAATTTCCAACACATTCAATTCATTTTTGTCAGTGTTGGTGCCAAACTAGCCTCTAAATTTTCTTCTGACACTACTAATGTTAATCCACCTGTTAGCGGACACGATTTTCGGTGGGCTCGTATTGAGACCAAAAGTGTCGAAAAAATAATTAGTTCACTAAAACTTAATTTATCAAGTCTTTTCAACAAATCTTAATTTACTGGTTATGTACCTAAATGTTGGAAGACTAAAAGGGTCTCGCCTATTTTTAAAAGTGGCAATAAAACAGATCCTACTAATTATCGGCCTATCTCCATTTTGCCAATTCCTATGAATTTTTTTGAAAAGTTAGTGCATGAGCAAATGTCTCATTTTATTTCTGAGCACAATTTCCTGAATGACAGACAGTCCGGATTTCGAAAACTCTTTTCCACAGAAACTGCAGTAGTCGATGTCTCTGATTTTATTCTTACTGAGCTTGACCAACATAACTTTGTTTGTGCTGTGCTCATTGACCTTAAAAAAGCTTTTGACACTGTTGATCATAAAATTTTGTTAAAAAAACTATGGTGTTTTGGCATCAGAGATGCTGCCTTTGACTGGTTTGAGTCCTACTTAATGGGTCGAATGCAGCTGACTCTTGTAAACGACACAGGATCAGATCTGCTTCATGAAGACGCTTTTGGGGTGCCGCAGTGATCTGTGTTGGGACCCCTGCTCTTTCTTTTGTATATTGATGACTTAAAATCTGTCATCAATTCAAACTACCACCATCTATATGCAGATGATACAATATTTCGTCCCATAAAAACTTGGATATCCTTGTCTCCCAGGTCGAGTTAGAACTTTCGCAAGTCGACCTCTGGCTGAATAATAACAAAATGACTATTAATAAGGACAAAACTGAAGCAATCTTTTTCGGCAACCACAGCCAGTTAAAAAAAGTTGAGAACAAAACTATCAACTATATGGGTATTCCTTTGAAGAGGAGCGAAAAAGTTAAATATCTTGGGGTAACATTTGATCAAAAAATGCAATGGGTAGAGCACATTAATGACATAAATAGAAAAATACTAATTAAATATTCTAAAATTAGAACCATTGCATCCTGTTTAACACCTCACACAAAAAACCTTTTAATTAATGCACTTGTCATGCCATATTTCAACTACTGCTCCTCGGCATGGGCTTGTGCCACCCAAGGTAGATTGGGAAAACTAGAAAAATTAAAATGTTTCCATACCTTTCTTGGGAAAGAGAGGGAATATTCAATGAATAATTTACTCATCAAAAACGATGCCATATATATTAGTTTTCAAAGCCATGAATCACATTGTTCCTGATTACATGCGCTCAAAATTCCTTTTGACAAAAAACTGTCATAATCATCAAACAAGAGGAGCTTCAAAAAACAGGTTCACACTTCCCTTGGTCAACACGGAATTTGGCAAAAAAGCCTTCCCATTTAGAGCTGCAAAAGTGTGGAATAATCTTCCAGACCAAGTGACCTGTGATGGAAGTCTGCTTTCGTTTAAGACTTCCATCTCTAATGTATTTGGCAAATTCTAATGGAGATCACTTTTTAACTTTTTAATTTTTGTTTTTTATTCTTTTTCTTTTCAATTTTCACAGATTATAAATGTTACTATGTTTGATTGAGCTGAGGCAGTCTAAGGTTTATCATTTTTGTTTCTTTTTTGTTCTAGTGGCACCCAGTGGAAACAATCCACTAACTATAGGTTTTTGTGATTTTCTGGGATAGCCACTTTAAATACTTATTATAGATAGATAGATGTGCATATTTTAAATGGCTAGCCTCACAAATATCGAGGGATATACCCTGTCTATTATTTCCAGGAAGGGCCATGGCTTAGATGGAGTCCTAGAGTATTTAATGCTCACTTTGAGCTATGCAGACCCAATTAGGGCCCGCACTCTACTAGACAACTCCCGGCAACACCCAACGGCCCACACAGTGTGCCATCTTCCCAATTTCCCTCACATGGCTTGGGTTAACCTGGGGCTATGGTAACATTCACTCGCCCATGTTGAATCGTCGTCAAGAGGAATCGAACCCTGGTCTCCGCACAGAGTACGAGAGCTATAACCACTAATCTACGGCGCCAGTATTATTATTATAAGACCTTTCTTCAGCAAGCTTCCGCATCTTTCTGCCTGCCACGCAGTTGTTAGAGCCAGAAGAGCGTACCACGGAAAATGTAAACATTCAAAAAGGTCGATATGCTAGCAGCACTTACCTAACTGGCTAGCTAGCCAGCTAAATACTTTATATAAAATATAGCAAAAGCAAAGAGTAAGTATCCAACCTTTCCCTTTTCATACCACATAACAGCATGATTACGTGACAAAACCTTGCAGTCGAATATTCCATTGGTTTGTGATGATTTAGCCTTTGCTACTGCTCTACCAATTTTTATGGGTTCCTTTAAAGAAAGTTGCCTTTCTTGAAACGGATGAGAGTTTGGTCTGGCTGCAAGCAATGCAAATGCCATATTTATAGATATTTTAGTGACATTATGGTCAAATTCAAGACTCTTTTTTCGCAAGGATTTGCAACCTCATTGCCCACTCTGCTGCTTACCCATATTTACACGATTTTGTGTCCATGTAAATCGGTACCCGAAACGGCTTTCGGTAAATCGGAATAGTAAAAGGCTTTTTCGGTCGCTTTGCCGCTTTGCCCAACCCGGGAGTCTTAGAACAGAACCTGATGACCCTGAAACTTTTGTTTGCTGATTTTTTATTATTTTTATTATAGAAAGACGAAAAGGAAGTACCACGCTCATTTTTAAAATACTTTTAAGCAAAGAATTTGGAAAACTAAATCGGGCACAAGTGAGCAAGGCAAAAAAATAAACTTAGTATATTTTTATATCGTTCGCTATGAGTTTTGCGTAATAGGCACAAGTACAAATATAACAAAAATAAATAAAATTTTAAATTTATTTCAGCAATTATTGTCTCAAATAATATGTTGTTGCTTATTGTCTAATTTCTTGTTTTTCTTTAAACGCAACTCACAAAAAGCTTTCTTTTGTCGAGGCCAAGGTTTAGTCTGCTTTTTATTTTGACCATGCGATGCGGAATCTTTAAAATGGCTTTAGTAAGATATATAGACAACGTTTACACGCGGGCGATATGGAAAGATGGAGAGGAGACAGCCAAGAGCCTGGACGCGTTATCTAGACTAAGGCGTTCACCAAGAGCCTTGAAAAATTATCGTTTCAAGAAAACCAATAGGAATGCCTTATTTTTACTTCCAACTAATAGAAATAGAAACCTGCTACGAATATAGTATTTTTCAGTAGCCACACCATCTTGATCAAAACTCTGTCACTTCAAAAGGACTCGTGTCAAATCAACAGAACTCGATACTATTTTGTGGACGATAGCCTAGTTTTGACCCAATCTGGTGAGAACTGTTGTATTTCTTGATAGCTTGTTAACTAGAAGCTTTGGAGCTAGCTATCGAGGCAACTTTTTGCTTGGCTGACCAAAATTATTGACTATGATAAAGTAGTAGGAGGGAGTCAATTTAAGTACAATGGGACCTTTACCCCGTCAAACCCCCGCCACCACCTGGCAGCTCGAGTTTGTCCCGGACTCTTTCAAGACTCAGGAAATGTGCACTAGGGCGGTTGATAAGGATCCTGATGTACTCGGATGTGTTCCGGACCATCTCGTGACTCAGGAAATGTACGCTAGGTCGGTTCAAGAGGATCCCTGGATGCTCGGGGGTGTTCCGAACCATCTCAAGACTCAGGAAATGTGCACTAGGGCTGTTGAAGAAGATCCCGATGTACTCGGGTATGTTCCAGAACGCTTCATGACTCAGGACATGTACGCTAGGTTCGGGCTCAAATAAACGATGAAGGATCACTGTGAAGACTGTGAAGCGGCCCTCGACGAGTACGACAGATGTCGCTGTGGACGCAGACTCCTTATAAGAGCCAAGCTGCTCTGCTGGTACTGCTATCAAGAGTACATCACCTACAATGGAGGCAGTTGCGCTTGTGCTAAGACTTCAACGACATAGAAGACCCGGGTTGAGGTTTTATCTCTACAATAAAAAGATGCTGAAATTTGGAGATAAAACTGTTAAAACCATGGAATTTTACACTAACGCGACTCCGCTAAACATTGAAGAAGTGAACATTGAAAACCTTGTGTTGAGTGACCCCATTCCAGCCAACAAAGACAAGGATGAGCGCTTCGTTATTGGTTATCAGAACCAAGACGGCAACATAGCAACGCTGTTGCTCAAGACCCCTGAAAAGGTCTACTCTAAGGGTGTATCATGCTACTCCGAAGACTCCGCACTCACGATGTCGTTCGATCTCTGTGAATACCCTGAGTGGGTAGAAATACACGAGAAAATCCTGATAAGGGTGGAGTTCTTGATGGGTCACTGCTTCACCAACACCAGCGTGAAAAAAGGTCGATACACCAAATTCAAGATGTGGGATGGTAAAGTCAGAACCAACTTCCACAAGAAGAAGGCACCGCAGGATGGTTGCCTATGTAAGGCCCTAATCAAACCACCGAGCATCTACAAGCAAAGTGCAAACTACTACATGCAGACCTACCTGGAAGAGTGCAAATACAAAGAGGTTGACCGGTATACTGCCTGCTACTTTAGTGACTCTGATGAAGACGAAGACGAAGGCTTCACTGTCTTGTGAGTATACGTTATATGGTTGTTCGCCAACCATATAAACAAAACATGAAGGTTACAGAACTCATGAAAGAAGCGAAGGCACTGGGTATAAGGGGCTACTCAACTCTCAACAAGGCCCCTCTTCTGGAGGTGATCCGCAAAGCTAAGTACAAGGACGTCTCAATGCAAACAGACGGACCTTACTGTAAACCTTGCACTCTTATTGCGTGGCAGAAAAATCTCGAGCAATACTCGAGAGAGCTTGCTGAAAGACAGCGACGTGTCGTACATGACTGTGGTCTTATCATCGACTATGATACTGGAGAAGTGCTCGAGATTGTCTAGTATGTTGAACAACATATTAGATCTACGAATACTTAGGCGGGGACTCTAGATACCTGTGACATACTTTGCAGATTGAAGTTTTTTCATAAGTTCCTCCTTGGCTTCCTCACGCCCCTTTGCGACAAGCTGCATACGTTCCCGATCATTGATCGAGTCCACGATCTTTCTCGTTCGTTGTCGGACTTGCTCCTTGAGTATCATATATCGCTGTTTCTCCTGCATGATCAGGCTGAACTCATAGTCGCTGATCACCCCATTCTCCATAGACTTGCTGATCAGATCTACAACGGAGTTGAGCTTGGTCTCTGCCAGTAGTCTGATACTCTCGTGCTTCTTCGACTTAACGTCCAACTTCTTCCCCGCATTCCGCAGACCCGCTTGCCCCAACCCCACAGCGATCGTGATATCTCCCATGGCGACAACCAGCGGTACACCAAGCCCTGACAACATGCTATCGATCCCAACACCCGAGGTGATTACTGATATAGCTAGTAACCCGTGATCAGTATATCTTACCCACGTACCATGCATCTTGAAATTTTTGGCGAGTTTATCCCGCTCCTTTGATTCGTTACGTAGGTACTGCTCAACCTCTTCGATCTTCTGGAGTCTGTACACTTGGCTTTCATCGGGCTCCCCCTCGGGAGCACTCGGCGATAAGCTCGGATAAAGCTTTGTAATTTCACTCATATTTATTCTATAAGAAGATGCATCGTTAACCCTATGAAGGCTACATTATTATCGTGATGGTGCTCGTCTGTCAGCATGAACTCTAGTTGATCTGTGGAGCCCTTCAAGGGAAGGTATATTGGAGTTTCAAAACTCCAGGTTATCATGTCCCCCCAAGCGTCAAGCTACTTGGTGGGAAGCAGGGCGAGAATTTCCGATTTGCTTCCATCTAGCAGGCAGTCCTCTTCATCCAACTGAGGGCAAACGAGTCTTAGCCGCTGGTAAACATCAGTTTTGTAGAAGCTGTCATGGTCGCCCGCTGTAAACTTTACCTTATTATCAAAGGCCCGCCCCATAATGTCCTGCAGTGGTTGATCTATTATCACAACGTACCCCTTGTTAACTCTAACCCTGCAGCGTCCGTTCGTGAGTACGAATAGCTTGATCCTGTCTCCTGCTTGGCTGTTGACAATAGCCGCGAGATCCTCGATTCGATATAAACCCGGCTCGATAGAGATGAGGACTTCCAACGGCCCCATATTCAGATTGCCGCCCGTCTTATAGATGTTGATCTCGCTCTTAGTGTAGATGTTTGACCACGTAGGTCGAATACTGATCGACTTTAGAGCGATCCTCGTGTTCTCCCCCAGATGAGGCTTGAATATCGTGGGGTTGTATATATCGGTGATGTACAGCTGTTTCATGTTTCTCTTAAAAGAAACGATGAATATTTACTCATACAATCCCATGGCAAAGTACCATTCAAACAGGGGTGAATGGCCACTTGGTGTAACCTAATTGGAGCACCAGGACCTGTATGTATCGATGGACTCACATATCCCCATATCATTTCCCGAGTTCACCAAATACCCCATCAAGGTGACAAGTACGTACTTGAACGACCCTGTCATACAGGGTTGGACAAAAGGGCAAGCCCTCGAATATTGGAACATCCAAGTGAACTTCGCCTACCACTGCGCGACGACAGCTTTGGGCATCTCTGCCAAGCACCTAACAGGCTCCGTACCGCTTGTCAACGCCATCTTCAAATTTCACGTGTACTACCACATGCGGCGTATTCTGGCAAGGATGAAGGTACCCATGTCTTTCAACGATGGGTTCTCACGCTATAAGAATCCCTACTCACCAGCCGGATATGCGCAAGTATGTCGTGAATATGGTGCGGACCCTAATAGTCTCTACAAGACCAAGTCGGTATCGGCGTCACTCACCAATGGGAGATGGTGGCCCCAAGTTGAGGGTGATTGGGCCAAATTCATCACCCCAACAAGTCAAGGCTTGACATCAGAGGGCCTGACCAAGCTAAGTGAGAGTATCCGGGTTTACGTGGTCTTGTTGCTTGGATCACAAGCAGGTGCCAAAGCATCCCTACTCGGCTCAGGTGCGGATAACTATACAGCAAGGCAAATATTGATGCAAAAATTTGAAGCCATGGTAAAGCGCCAAGAGAACGTAGGACATGACATCATAGAATTCCAGAAGGTCTTGCAATATGCTCGGACTCCGGTGAATTTTGCCGTCATGCCCAGCGTATACATGCTACCCTCCGACCTTGAATTGCGTATCGGTAAGATTGTGGGGTACAACAACAACATCCTCATAGCACCTGCCAATGTCAATGTGGGGGTACGGGTTGACGTAAATAGCAAGCCTCCTATTGCTAGAGGTGCGGAGCGGGCTATCAAGCATGCTGCACCCCTCAAGCATACCCGGCATGCCATGCCGCCCCCTAAGGAGCATACCACAGCACCTAAACATGCCGCACCCATTGGGCATACCATCAGACATGTGGTGGCAGAACTTCCAAGACAGGAAATGGTGGGGTTGAAGGAGGGGAAGGGTGCCACTGTCAAGCATGAGGATACCAAAGCCGCATTGATCACGACAGGGGTAGGCCTCATCCTTTGCTACATCTGGCTGAAAAAATAATCGCCTGACGGCTCCACAGGAGTAGGTCTAATGTGTTGATCAACACACTAGACTGAGGAGCCCTACGGCTTCGCGCCCTTCCCAACGTAGGGAACTCCGTTCCGCGTTGCTAGCACAACAAACCCTGCAGCAGCAGCGATGGCCATGTACAAATGCCTTGCCACGTATTCGACGACAGTTACTACTACCCGTAGAAGGAAGGAGACAACGCTGCCAATAATCCCTGGTAGAGCTGCACCCGCCTTACCTGCTAGGTATTTGAGGAAATTTCCAAGCCTTTCGAGCTGCTTCTCCACAAATCCCTTCCCACCTGCGGAACCTCCCCCAGCGGCACCCGCTCCTCCACCACCTGTAACTGCGAGTACGATGGTTGATACGAGCAAGCCAACAGCGGAAACGATGCTAGCTATCGTCAAGCCCTGGCCCTTGAACAAATTTTTTAGCTTCTCTAGTACAGACGTGTCATCACCAGCGATCTTCAACAGAGTATCTTTGATGTGCTTCAGTTGGCTCTGAATCACGGAGGACATTATACCGTGTGGCTCTTGTAGGGCTTTCTTCTCATCCCGCAGTTTCTTTAACTCTTCCCTAGCCAAGGCTATATTCCCGACCTCAATCTTTATCTGTTCCTTGGTTATTCCAGGCGTCTTCTTCTTTCTCTCCAGCCTCTCCACCTTTTTTTGTACTTTGTCAATCTGACTATCTCTCACGAGTATCCTGCTGTTCAGCATCCTCAGCTGACCCCGGATCGTTCGAATCCCTTGGTCGAGTCCCCTTCTCTCGCGATCCGTGAAGATCTCGGGTCCTCCAAACGAAGTATCTTTAATGAAGCTCTCCGTTTCGTCGAGCACGTTCCCGAGCAGTGGATCCATATCGATAGTGTCCGTCTGAATGATCCCACCAGAGTCCTCCTCATCGATCTTCTCTTCAAAATGTTTGAACTTTTGCAGGAGTGTCTGGGCCCTTACTTTACCACCTTTGTTGGGTGTAACATAGTCGACAAAACCCAGGGCCTTCATACGCGTACTGCCCAACAACCCCCGCAGCTGTCCAATAGTTGGAAAGCTACCATCTTGCAACGTGAGTACTACTTCCGGTAGGGATCTTTTCTCCGTCACAACTTTTTTAATGATAAGTTGATCATCCCCCCCTAATTTGAAGGCATTATAATCTCTCGCCTCAGGCAGTCGTAATCCCAACTGCACCGTAAGGAGATTGTAGAGTCTCTTGACCTTTAATTTGTTTAGCTCTTGCTTCTGCTCCGAAAGCCTAGACCCTGGGGCACCTTGTTGTTCTGTTGAGGACCCCGGCGTTGATGGAAGCTGTTGATCATCAGGCCTACTGAAGGATTCATCCTCCACATCATCCGGAAGATCATCCTCATGCGTAAATCCCGGGTTATCCATTTTATTCAACCCGCAAAACCCTACTAATAAAGAATGTTCGGAACAATTTTAGATCCCTACACAGAAGTCAAGACGATGCTAGGAATGAAAGGCAAGAAGCAACGTGTTAAAGTCTCCCACGTCCCCAGTACAATCAACCAGAACGAGGACTTGTACGTCGACGTACCAAATATGGGGCGGAACGACGTCATTTTTCCCGGCTCTCTCAAACTCCTTTTCAACCTGGAGCTTACGGGGACTAAAACCAAGCGCACCATCGTCAGCAATATAGGCAAGGCCTTGGTGCGAAACCTACGCATCACGTTGAATGGCAACGAGGTGCAGAAAATTAGCGACTACAATGTACTCGCTACCTACAGGGATCTCTGGCTCCCCAAACTTGATCGTGAAAACAACTTGAAGCTGGAGGGAATTGACTCCTCCGACGGAAGTATCAGAGGTTTACGAGTGAAAGCTAGCGATGTCACGGGTAACGATGAGGAAAGAGCGATCGCTAACGCCTATGGCAACACCTTTTGCATCCCGCTGGGGAAGATGTTCGAGCTCACCAGAGACTTACCTTTCTACCAGGCAGGACTGTATGACAGGCTACAATTCGTCCTGCATTTCAGCCCTTATGGTGACGTCATAAAGGATGCAGGTACACCAGTATCAGGGTCTACGCCAGCCAAAGCAGCGGATGCTCAGTACAAGATTACCAACATTGCCCTAGAGTTTGACAAAGTACACCACGAGGGCCTAGCAAGTGCTATGATGTCACGATATTCGAGACTCGCTTTGCCCTATGAATGGGTACTCCGCAGCAAGGTGGTCACCATGAAAAAGTCTGATACCAGCTATAACCTCCAGATCGATACACCCGCCAAGAGTCTCAAGGGAGTGCTACTACTGTTCGTTGATCCCGCGCAAGTGAAGGCATACTCCGGCGTCAACGAGACATTCTACAACCCAAAGATCGAAAAAATCTCGATCACTGTCGAAGGTGAGCCTAATGAACTGTATAGCCACGCCATGCTACCCAAGGACCATCTTGAACAGATCGTGAACTTGTTTGGTAGCCATGACTCTGAGGTCACGATCGGGCAGTTCATGACTGAGAGATACGCGCTCTTCGTCGATTTCCGCAGCACCCCAGATAATAACCTACATGGTAGCGGGAGACCCCTACAGAGACTCAGTGACGGCATTACTCTCCATATGACCAAAAAAGCCGACGGGAGCGGCGACATACGCTGTTCTGTGTACTTGCTGCAAGACGCGCAGTTGAACATCTTGGATGGGCGCTTCCACGCTGTGGAGTACTGAAAATAAATGGTAGTGACCACAATTTTGTATTTACCCCATGGGATAAATACAAAATAATATGGAAAGCAAGAGCTGTTCAAAATGTAAAAAGAGCCTTTCACCAGATGCATTCAAGGTGATGAAAAATGGTAAACAAACAAAACAGTGCATCAAATGCCTGGATAAAAAGAAACAGTGGCGTGCCAAAAACAAATGCCCTCATGGTAGGCTGATGGAGCAGTGTAAGGACTGCAAGGGTAGTCAAATCTGCCCCCATGAAAGGGTGAGAGCCCAATGCAAAGACTGCAAGGGTAGTCAAATCTGTGAACATGAGAGACAGAGAGCTTTATGCAAAGACTGCAAGGGTAGTCAAATATGCCCCCATGAGAGACAGAGAGCCCGATGCAAAGACTGCAAGGGTAGTCAAATATGCCCCCATGAGAGACAAAGATCGCATTGCAAAGACTGCAAGGGCAGTCAAATCTGCGCACATGAAAGGTAGAGGGCCTATTGCAAGGACTGCAAGGGTAGTCAACTGCCCCCATGAAAGGGTGAGAGCCCGATGCAAAGACTGCAAGGGCAGTCAGATATGCCTCCATGAAAGGGAGAGGGCCCGATGCAAAGACTGCAAGGGTAGTCAAATCTGCCCTCATGAAAGGCAGAGGGCCTATTGCAAAGAATGCAAGGGCAGTCAAATCTGCCCTCACGAAAAAAGGAAATCCAAGTGCAAGGAGTGCAAGGGCAGTCAAATCTGCGCACATGAAAGGGAGAGGGCCCGATGCAAAGACTGCAAGGGTAGTCAAATCTGCCCCCATGAGAGACAGAGAGCCTATTGCAAAGAATGCAAGAAGGCCAAACAATAAATGGCAACAATCGGTGTTCTCGTAGCTGGTGCGGCTATCAATGCGCTGGCATTCAGTGGCTCAAATTTCCTCTTCAGCAAGCTCTCAGGCCATGGCGAGGCAGAACGTAAGAGGCACGACAAAGCGGTAGAGCAACTTCAAGCATCTCAGGCACAGTGGGTTCGAGACAGGCAAGCCAAGATCGATTGGTTCGGCAAGCAACGGGAACTTAAAAGGCAAGCTGGCGAGAGCTTAAAGGAACTCGACGACGGCATGCATGAGTACTACATCGCGACGCTCTCTAAAGCTCCGAAACTGTCCGACTTCTACGTGCCCTCGAAGCAACAACAAGACGGTGAGCTGAAGTTCATCGTAGGATTATTGTCCCTGCTAGGCTTTATAGCCTACAGGTATTTGTAGTAGAACGTTTTTTGACATGTCTACAATAAACATGTCAAAATCAATAGTTACCGAGGGAGAATCGCCTGGCAGCTCCACAGGAGTAGCTATGAAATTGAGCAGTGTTTACTACACTCCGGAGCATCTCTGGACTGGACGCTAGGCCATCAAATTGCTGCGGGACCAGAGTAGCCTATCCAAGGCTTAGGTTACTCATTGGCTGAGTCGTCAACTGCTCTGGCTCCGACATATTCGAGGACCTAAACGTATCAACTACCCTCATTTCACCATCACGAAGCCTAATGAAATGCACCAGTTTGACCTGCTGTACTTGCCCCACGACAAACTCTATGGTAGCACCTACAAATACATTTTGACGGGCATCGATGTGGCCTCGCGCTACAAGGTGGCGAGACCCTTGAGAACCAAGAAAACCAGCGAAGTTGCTGACATGATCAAGGACATTTACGCGAAGCCTGGAGGCCGTCAATACCCAAAGACCTTCCAGTGCGACAACGGGTCCGAGTTCAAGGCAGACGTGAGCAAGCTGCTAGAGGGCAAGGGCGTCGAATTAAAGCGGGCAACCACCAAGTACCACCACACTTTTACGGCGTTTGTCGAATCCTACAACAAGGTGCTCGCGGAGAGGCTCTTCAAACCTCAAGATGCACAAGAGCTGGTCTCTGACGAACAAAGTACCACATGGGTCAAACACTTGTACACTATCGTCAAAAGTTTGAACAACACCAAAACTGCCATGATCGGCATGAAACCTTCGAAGGCCATCAAGCTCGAGGAAGTCCCGCTTGCAAAAAGCCAGCAGCATCCGCAAGAGAAACCCCTACCCGATGACGGTCTTTACTTGTACCTGCTGCAACCGGGAGAAGAGCATGGTGATGCGAAAAGACGTGCCACTGACGCCTGGTGGAGTAAGAAAACGTATAGACTCGACCGTATCGTGACAGGTACCCGTCTGTTGTACTATCTGGCAGGAGCACCTGATCGAAGCTTCGTCTCGGAGGAGTTGATGCTGATCCCAGAGGATGTTGAAGTACCTCCAGAGCATGTCAAAGAATGGTAAATGTTTTTGTGGCCCGAGGGGGGCTACAAATCTGCGACCTAGTCTTTCATTCCGCGAGTGCCAGGAGACGTTCATGCGTGTAGTGTTCGCCTAGCCGTCAGGTCTGCCACACCTCAAGAGGAAGCAAAAAAGGCCTGGTTCCGTCAGTACTCCTGTAGCTGATGAAGGGGGGTTAATATTTACCCTCTTATGTAGACCATCTAAAGCTTCGCCAAGCCGCCTTTTTCCTTTGTTTTGTGGCTCGGTAAGAGCAACAAAAACTGTGCGTCTACTCCACGTCGAAGAGCTCCTCAAATATCTCTCGCGTATCCGCGTCTGGTAAACTGAAATGGTTGCCATGAGAATTCTCGGTGCCTAAGGCGCCGTCTCTAAAACTGTTCCAGGCATGCACGGCGTTGGCGCTGTCGATGATGCGCTGTAAAGTCAGATTTGGACAACTCCCATGTAAAAGATTTAGTCTCGTGTTCAGTTGCCTACACTGGCACCTGATCATGTAGTGGGGATGTTTACCTTTCTTTCCAACCTCGTGAGGATCATTCTTGTCAACAACGCAGAGTACCGTATCATAAGGATATCCCTGTGGAATGTGTCTCTTCCAAGGCCCAGCAATTTCCCCATCCCTCCCCTGGAGATCGTCCTCTAGTATCGCCAGAGCAATATCTTTTTCTTCGATGATTGCGTCTTTTTCTTCGAGGGCTTGGTGCAGCTTTCGCATTTCTCTAGGTAGCACCTCCTCTACAACCCACCCAAAAAAGGATGCTGCCTCAGGTCTACCACATCTCAATAGGAGGCAATAAAGGCCGGCCTCTGTCAGTAAAACCGTTTCTGGATGAAGGGGGTTGATCGGAACCCCCTTTTCCATAACATTTTTAACGTCCTTATATCGTATTATATACCTGCTGGGAACATGAGTCCGAACCGCCTTCTTACCATTTGCACTATCTCTATAGCCAACGGCTCTAACAACATCGCGGGCTGCGATGCATTGCCCTTTACCCTCTACGGAAAAGGATCGGACTTGTTTTCCTTGGAAAAAATCAATGACTGCGAGACAAGACATTTTATCTTACGGTTTTGGGCTCTGGGGATCGTGTCTGCGGGGACGCTTCCGTCGATAAAACTGTATCTGATGCAGGGGGTTAATCTTAACCCTGTTATGCAGACCATCTAAAGCATCGCCAAGCCGCACCACCTGGCAGCTACTGCTACTGCAGAAGCAAAAGCAATTGATTTGGCAGCAATCCCCAGAGCACCAAATGTGACGAAGATATCGTGTGGATTTTGACCCTGCGTGGCGCCGGTACTACCGGCACCCCTAGAGTGTTACGGGTACAATAAAATTTGGCCAATTTTGGCCTTCAGTGAGCCCCCACCATATTTTTTCCCGCCTCCTTGCATACATGACCGGAGTGTTTTCAAAACACTCCTATCTCATGACGCGTCGCGATATCTCACGGTTAATCGAGGATCTTCCAATTCCGCGGGTGTTCAAGCCTCACGTACAAGCAAGCGTGTTTCGATCTTTTCAACCCAGCTTTGATAGTCTCCCAGTCGTTGATCATGTTCGTTGGGTCTTATTCCATCGTAAAGTGGAACACAGGATGACGATGTTGTCGAAATGGTGCTTGTACTCGTTCTCAAGGAGGTCGAGGACTCGCTTGGTCTTGCCGCACGAGGTGGGCCCTGTGAAGATCGCTGTATGCGGGTCTTTTACAATGTCTAGATTCATTTATTCTGAGGCTTTTATGTATGCCCCGGGGTATACATAATCTTACTCCTGTGGATTCGCAGGGCGATCAAGGGCACATCTAATATTACGAAGGCATCATGTGGATTTCTTCCGCCTCCTTGCATACATGACCGGAGTGTCTTGAAAACACTCCTATCTCAGACCTCCGCTTATTTCGGTTTAGGGACGATAGATGCAGGGATCCACCCTTTTTGAACAGCCATCTCGCGGCTGGCCCTGCCGGCAGAAAAGTACGCCACCATCTTGAGAGCATCGCTGGTATCCATCTTGGTGGAGGGGCTCGTAATGCCTAGGAACTTCTTCCCCGCCATCGCATAGGCAAAAATGAAACCTAGGTCCACAACCGTTTCATACAGCATGTCGATAATCTCCTTCTCTTTTGGTGTTACGTTTGAACTCATGGTTTATTATGTGCCTACCGCATCTTGAAAATGTCAATCTGGGATGCGCTGGGTTTTTGCTGAGGCGCACGTACTCCTGGAACTGTGTCCCGCGTTGCTTTTGCAGTAGCTGTGGGGCCGCCAGGCGATGGCTCTGGGGTAGGTTGGCGAGCCGCTACAAGCTGTCTACGTATGTAATAGACTGCTGCCACGCAAGCGGCAAGTACTGCAAGACCTCCAGCGCCATAGAGATATGCACTGTCCGGGAACTTGCCAGAACCTGTCGCAGGTTCCTGATCGTCTTGTGAAGTACTTTTGCCCACGTTCTTCCGTAAGTCAGCCTTGTTCTTGCGGTTACATTCGGCAAGTTTCTTGCCAGCAGCAACATGACCTTCGTTCTTCTTCTTGGTTATGACTTGGTTAGATTCTTCAATCATTTCTTATAAGCCATAAGACGACTTATAACAAATTTTGTAGGCCTACAACTCTTTCTCCTTAGCCTCCTCCTGCACCTCCTCTCTTTCTTCTTCATATGCCTCACCGTATGCCCCGCCACCAGTAGTGGCGCTAGGCACCTCCCAATGGCGCAGTAGATAATGATACCTAGGTCTGTCATCGAGTCCTTGATGATGGGGTCTTCTTCGATATCCCGACGTAGCTCGTCCACGGAGTCAATGTTCACCACATTCCCGATCAAATTTGCATAGAGGCTGATTACGTGGGTAGAGAGTGCTTTCGCTGTCTTCTCCCTTTTCTCGTGGACTTCCCGCTGTACATACTCGGTATGGACCTTATCGATGGCCTCTTCCGGAGCCTTATCAACAAACCCCTCGGTGCATTTTTTAGGCAGCAAATGTCCTTTGCCCTTGCGTATGGCCTCTTTTAGGGCACTGCGTTTATCGATGGGTTTCTCGACATGTTCATAGGTTTCTGCAGAGGCTGTATCGAATACTTGTGCAAGATCAGACATCTTTATTAGTACTCGTTTATAACGAAAAAGAATGTAGACGATCATGGCATACGGCAGGAGTATAGCAATATATAAACACACTTCCATTTATAGCAATGTCGGTTTGATCAACAGTCCTAGACCACTACTCGAAGATATATCGGTGCCCCTACTTCTGATTATCCGCACTCCACATGGGCTGTATGTCAGTGTAGTGCAGCCTTTTCGATTGTTCTTCTTCGCTAGGATACTCCCCATTCTCCCTGTACCCTATTGGTATCTTGTGATCAAACTGCCATTGCCTTCGGTTTCCCCAGTTCATCCCGCCTCTAAATTGGGCTTGGATGTGCCTCATAAATGTAACAATGTTGCATCCCAGATATTCTGTGGAGACAATCTCTGTATCCCAATTTAGGGCGTTATGAATCCTAACCAAGGTAAGATTATGGCGATAGCCTAGGGGATCGCATGTTGGACATTGGTGTCTTTGTTTTTGATGGGGGCACTTTGTACGCTCCTTTGACACCTTGTTGGCATAGAGGCATTTGCTACACCATTTCGTTCGCAGCCCGTTGCGTTGGATCTTGAAGTTGTCAGGTAGCGGGGTTTGCTTACATTTCGAGCATTTTTTAACAGCCTCCACCTTGTTACTTTTTGTAAAGTGCCACTTCACAAAACTCTGGACGGGGAAACCTCACTATTCACAACATAAGAGGGGAGGTATGTACCCCATCGTCATGTACAACTCTTTTGTCATAAAACGCCGAGAGTCCCAGCTTGTTTTGTTCGTACGTGACTATCCCCTGGTTGCGCACCCTGAAACCTAAATTTGTCGCAGTGTCTAAACTACCCTTTAATACGCTCAGATACCTAGACCACGTTACCGCATTCTGCCTCTTTGACATCCCTTTGCACGAAAACTTCGTGCCCTCTTGCCCCTCGACGAAGTAGCACTTGGCTGTCAATGCAATCATACGAGACCCGATGAATTCCGGTTTGAACAACCCTCCCGTTCGACTCGAGTGCTTGTCGGTGACGAGCCAGTTTCTCACATCCTCGTCGTACTGTTCGAGGGATTCAGGGCAAACGACATCTCGCAGCTCTTCTCCGGAGATGGCAAAATAAGCACTGTCTGTATCTGTGTACACATACTCAAAGTCTCGACGATCTACGTACTTGTCCAGGAAATCGTAGTAGAACTCGAGCATGCGCAACTTGGCCAGCTGGTAGACGGCAATACCGCACTGGTAGGCTCTATCGATGCTGACCCCGTGCCTATCCTTTCTGATCTCGTACGCGTCGCCTATCTCTTCAAGGTCTTCGAGGTACGGGCTTCGGAGAGCTGCATCGACCTCCTTTTCATCTCTGGTGAAGCTAGTGTTGGCATGCCTTGCCAGGTCCTCGATCATCTTCCCATAGAACGAGTTCCCCTTCAACTTGGCCGTATCTCCAGCGATGCGCTTGTCGGGGTCTTTATCTGCTTGTCGTCGTGCCTCGGCAATCTCTTCCGGGAACCACGCAAATGGTTTACCTCTAGAGTACTTGAGGAACTGGTAAAAAGCGGTGACTTTCAGCCCGTGGTCGAGGTACCATTTTAGCACGGGAGTGTACAACAGGATCTTTTCAGCTTTCATCAAACCCAAGAGCTTTTTGGTTCCGGGAACACGTTTGCGCCCCGTCTTGGTCAAGTACTCGTGTATGTGCTCGGGGATTTGGGTGTCAGGTATCTCCTTGACTACAAATAGCGGGGACATCTCGCTGAACTCGTCATACAGCTCGGGAGGTACTTCTATATCAACTTGTGCAAAGCCGAAGAGCTCACCATTTTGAACACCTCGTCTTAGCACCTCCAATTGTTGTCCCGCTGTCGGTTCAGCCACCTTTATCAGGTTTTCCTTCCCGCAGGGGAAATCTTGCAGCAGGGTACTCGGGTAGAGCATGTTGGCGTCGTAGCCTAGAATGGTCTTGCATTCGCGGGGTTCGTCGTAGACGTGTGATCTGATGGCTGTCACATCCCTCTCGTCGTACCTACAAAAGACGATCGCGGGGCCACCAACCATCCCAGTCCGCAAGAGCTCGTAGGCCTCATTCCTCGTGCACTCGCTGCAGGTTTTTTGGGCTTCGCTGCAGGCTTTGCACCGGGTTTTGAAGCAGTCCTCTTTGCATCTGTGCTTGCAGGGCTCCCCCGGTGCGTAGAGTTCTAACTCGGGGTGTAAACGCAGAGACTTGATCAAGACATAGCGCATCGACACGCCTTGAATGCTAACGGCATCCTTCAAAATGTCAATGTCGTCGTCGTAGTACTGCAGTCTCGTCTTGTCGACGGCTTCAACAAAAGGTACCACAGCGGCTAGGTTGTACTCACGCAGCCAGTCCTTCATAGTGACGCAGCCTCGCTTGTAAAACTCTCCGCGGAACTGCTCGTACTCCTCGGGGGAGAGGGTGTATCCCCCAACAAGACTACTATAGAAGTCCTCGTTCTCGACGGGGCTGACATGGTTCAGCTTGTCGTAGTCCGACAGCCATTCGTAAGGAAACACGAGCTTTTCGAGCCCACATTCCAGAGACTTGCACCAGCCGGCGTAGCTCATCGCGGGGGCGAGGAAGTTTTTGATGTCGAGGAATTTGAATCTCGAGGTCGTGAGGAACATGTAGTCGTTGTCTTTCTTTGCCACTTTGATTTTCTCGTCGTTTTCGGCAATTCGCTCGACAAAGTACCGCTTGATCAGGTTGATGTCATACTTTCTGCTGTTAAACCCGATCACCGCCACTTGGTTCACCCACTCGTTCCAAGCTTGTTGAACCATCTTCGGGAGCATGTCAAAGTCCTCGGGCCTCGGTACACACCTCTCAACTCCTTCGATGATGAGGGCCTGTCTTTTCTCCAGCTCCTCAAAGAACTGTGTAACCAAGACCTTGGGATCCTTGTGCATGATGAATATTGGATCTTCATTAAGACTATCGTGAATGGCCACACTTACTGGGATATGCTCCGAGAGGTATGTTAGGTCTGCTGTTTGCCGCTGGTGTAAAGGTGCTAAGAGGGCTTCAAAGTCAAACACGATGTAGTGAGGGTAGGCTCGAAAGTCTTTGTTGAAGTACCCCTTGATTTTTGGCGGGTTCTCGCACTCCCAGACCGTCACGAGGTTATAGCCCAGTTTTTGGATGTGGTCCTCCTTGAACTTGGTGACAACGTACCGAGTCTTGTCCGCGTTGGTTCTCTGTGGTTGACAGGTACATCCATGCCACTTGCAGCCGTGATATTCGTAGACTGTTTTGGTTTGGGGCTCATAGCCGTCTACTTTGTAGACCTCCTTCCCACCCGCAGAGTGCGTGATGTATATGCCTTCCGGTTTGCTCCGACAGTGCCTCTAGCCATTGACACGCCGCGTAGCTGAAGCCATCCTCGTCGTAAAAGACTTTCTCCGACTTGCACGGCATGCGCTTCACCTTTTCACCTTTGCAAATGATCGTCGTCTTGACGCCCTTGCACTCGTTCTTTTTATGCCGCGTGAGGTGGCAGGCTTGTGTGAAGATCTGACCGCAAGCCTCGCATTCCCAGCTCTTAGTCAAAACATCCATCTTCTTGATGTAGAAACAGTGACCATCCAGCATACCGAGGTTGATCGTGTCTAACCCCTCCTTGTGCTGATTCTGACCGTAAACGAGCCGCCATGGTGACTTGTCTGAGTTCGTCTTGGGTTCAAAGACTCTGATGTTGATCTCGAAGTGCTTGGCGTCCACCAGCTTCGTGGCACATACCTCTTCCCGCTTTAGGTTGGAGTCCTCGTAGTACTCGCGTGCTAGTTTGAGGGATTCTTTCGTGATATGCTTTTCGCGCTGCTTTCGCTCTCCCCGATAGTGTACCGCGATGCATCTCCAGCAGCACAGGCTGTCGGTTCTTTCATCGTCTTTGTCAAAGCTGTAGATACACCTTTTACCTCCCAGCCAATCTGGAAGAGGGCCGCATCCGAGTAGAGGCTCCCTCGTAGAGATGAGCTTGACCCGCACGTGCTTAAAGACTATCTTACCCTCGTACGCTCCGGGGGTTTCGATGGTTCTGTCAGGTGGTAGGTAGACCTTGGTCCAAAACCTCCGCATCCTCCAGATCGAGCCGCTTCATCTCGCATTCTTCTAAGAAGGCTTCGATTTCCGCCATGCTCGATAACGAGTTGGAGCTCTTGGTCTTGTGGTAAGCCGACACGTCTCCACCGCCTCGGTAGATGTCACAGCTGAAACTGTAGACTACCTTGACGCGCCTGTCTACGTGAGGCGTGAGTTTTCGCATGATAGCCTCTGTCAACGGTTGGTTAAGGTTCTTGTTGAACTGCCACGTCTTGATGCGTCTTCCATCTTCCAAAAATTGAGTGTCATTCTCGTCAAATATGTGATGGATGTCTTCGATCCCCTCCTGGTTCGTGGCTTGCTTCTCCTCCCTCCCGAACATGTGTTTGAGGTCCGAGATCCCCTGATATTCGTCTTGGATGGTGATCCTTTGGACCTCATCGTGAAGCGTTGTCGCTCCCGAGATTTGCTCCTTGCCTTGTTATAATACAAAGTAACGGTATCCCGCACGCTCCGTAGTTGATCAGCAAGAGCGTCGCGAGTTGCTGCTACTGGTGCCGACACGGTGTCATATAGGGTGCTAATGGCGTTCCTGAACCAACTCATCTTTATTATAAGTACAACCTCAAATAGCGCGGTTGAGCTTTGAGTAGGGGACTTACCCCTACTCAATTGCGCATGCTCGAAGTTTTGTTGATGTCAGCATTATTACTTGACAGCTGTGCGCATGCGCTAGAATTGTCGGGTTTGTCGGTTTCGGATTGGTTTCGGATTTGGTTTCGGATGCCGTCGGATTTACCGGTTTTTGGAGGGGTGGAGGCTGGGGTGGGGGTGGAGGGGGTGGAGGCGGGGGTTTTGGGGTCTAAAGGTGTCAAAGGAGCGGTTTTGTACTTATATTCATCCCCTCCTACTACTGATAATAGCTAGTAGCTTAGAAAATTAGAGGCATAAGTTGTTTGAGTGATGCGGTTAACCAACTGGTCTGAGATCTTAAATTGCCATTCTGACTAAAGCAAAATTTCCGTCAGTGTAAAGACCCCATATGAACACTTTGAGCATCCTGTACTAGTAAATTTTTTATTTTTTTCAACCTTTGTTTATGGTTTATTTTGCGCATTGTTTGTTTACAATAGCTTGTTACCAACTGGCAGTATACAGACATGAGTACTTATGTTAGATTACCTTGGTATTCATAAAGTTGAAAAAAAATACCCAACGTATGCACTTGTTACCAAAAAAGTGCACTTGTTGAAAAATTGCTATCTACTAAGTCAGTGTTGCTAAATTAAAAAAATAGCAATTTCAGGCAAATTTTAAATAAATTTATTCCAGTATCTCAACCTCGTCCCCAGGTTTTTTTGCCTTTTTGACATCGAGGCCAGGCATACGCAACAAACCCTGGGGATGAGGATGCCAGTACCTCCTTGTTTTCTTCTGTTTAAGTCAGATTTTAACATTGCCATATTGAAACATTATCTTACATGATGAAACGTTGCCAAGAATTGATATGACTTAATCGAAAAAAAGTATTTTCAGCATGAAGTACGGTTGTTAGGCATTTTTTTTCGCTTTTGTTATAAATAAACAGTGCTTTCGTGATCGAGCACGCCGTAAACATTTACCGAAATGTGATTAGATGATTAGACTTTTTGGAATTCCAAGTAGTTAAGGTTTAAAGAGAGAATAGATTTTCATTGTAGATTAAACTTTAGTCTACGCAACTAAGAAGGAAGATCATTGCTAAAAGGTAGAGCTGATATATATATATTATTTTACAATTATATATTCTCATTGCATCTCTTCACATTTCTGTTGA
This sequence comes from Hydractinia echinata, assembly GCA_030067915.1. Taxonomy (NCBI): domain Eukaryota; kingdom Metazoa; phylum Cnidaria; class Hydrozoa; order Anthoathecata; family Hydractiniidae; genus Hydractinia; species Hydractinia echinata. Next base: position 1,704,049 of record JASGCC010000039.1, on the reverse strand, counting down.
CGTTTGTAATTTGCTAAATATATTCACTATTTGCAAAAAGTAAAGTGTATGACTTTGTACGAGATATTACTACTCGCATCGCTATCAATTTTAAGTTACGTATAAATGTTCATAACTGGTAAAATTGTTTCAACTATTTCGAATTTTTAGGGTAGTCTGAACAAATCTTATAATCTAGTGTTTCGCGTTGTTGATGAGAATATCTCATATTCAATACGAGAACTTGCTAATTTCGCAAAGTCAGTGCTAAATCAGAAAACTATCTATGTTCTATTAACGCGATTAACAAACAATTAAATAAATTTTATTACAGGCCAACATGCAATTCGTTGTATCATTCGTTGTTGTACTTATCTGTACATTCGCTACTTCAATATATGGAGATTTGAGATCTGAGATAGACGCCGCGTGTGGAAGGCGAGGTTTTACACCAGATACAAATGACGCAATTACAGCAATTGGTGACGTTCTTGGACTGCCCGTAGTTAAAAAAAGAAAAAATCAAAAAACGGGTTTATATGATCGCTGTCACACACTCTCCTTCGAGGTTATTCGAACGCACGTGTGTGACGATTATCCCACCGGCACGTCCTCCTCGGTAGTTACTTGGAGAAAATCCATTGACAAACTAAGCGACGATTTGCATACAATTGACAATGAATGGTTTCTTCATGGCACATTAACAGGACATAGAGCGGCTTATCAGAAGTTTATGGATGCCAACAATTTAAACAAGAACGAGGTGCAGAAAAGTTTAGACGAAGTCATCAAAAATCAAGGCCAACCTGATGTAACTTTGGCCGGGAAAATTGGAAAAGTATTAGAGTATATGAATAGCGCCACGGCTAATTTACGACCTGGCGCCGCTTCCATTAATCGTTCAATCGGGGGTCGCTTGGATCCATTATTAAAAAAGAAAAAAGCTTCCGGCCAAAAAGTCAGTGCGGGGGATTTGACTGCACATTCAAAACATTTGGGTGATGAATACAAGTCCAACTGGAAAACGGGCGGGACGGGTATTATGACGTCTGACATACAATAACCATCTATTCTTGTATGCATGTTTATTTATTTGTAAAGTTTGGAAAATATTAAAAGAAAGAAAGTTTTTCCATTCGTCATATTGTTGTTTTGCTACTAATAATAGAACAGCACATTTTGAATTTTGTGTGTGGCGATGTTTATTCAAAATAACGTAAAAAATAGGAAATTAGGTAGCATTACTAAGTAGCATTACTAAGTGAATAATAAGAGATATGACTCTCTTTGCAACAAAGATACATCATCTACGAATAAATCAACTCAATGTGGAAAAACACACAAAAGATACGCAAATGTGAGTAATTTTGGCGAGAAAAAAATTTGGTGAATTTGCGAATTTTTGCAAGTTTTTAATCGAATCTGCAAAAACCTCTTTTTTGCGAAATTTTGCAAAACTCAGTTCTCAGAAAATTCCGGATACACGAAAACTTAACATCGTCCATATAAACTGATTAAAAAATTCAAGTTTTAGAAAAAATGAGAATAAGGTAGGATAAATTTTGCTGAGAAAGACAGGTGATGAGATGAGATCCTGAGTAATTGGTATGAATGTAAGAAAATAATTCTCCGTAAACAGCATCATCAATTGCAATGACACAATTTAATTCAAGCGATTTGCATAAAAAGGTTGAAATCTAATTCGCGAATACAGTATATTAATCCATGCGAAATTTTTGTAAACACCTGATTCGCGAAAACGTCTTTTACACTCGCTCCCATAACTTATTGAGACTAACAGAACAGAGATAAAAGACGCTAGCTCATTTGTATGCCCCAATAAAAATACAATATAGCTTTGTCAACTTTGCTGCAACGGGCGAATTCCCGTGGATTTTAAACGGGCTAACGACTAGTCTCTATGTTAATAATAGCCGTATTCTGTCTGTTTGTGTGGGAGAAAAAATATCGCAATACAGACGTATTCTGTCTATTCAAAATGGTTGCACTGCAACTTTATTTCAGCCCCTCCGTAGAGTAACCTCATAAACCTGTGCTAAAAAGAGGACACGATATCCCGATTGGCCAAATATGTACGGCGGGCGAAAATCCGAGGACCGACGGATCCGCGTCTTTGTCCACGGGCTAGCAACTGGTTAGAAGATATTACTGTTACAGGATTGTAACTAGCACTCAATTTTTTTATTTTTTGGTGGAAGAGGGGAAGTTTGAGTGGCTAGGCCCGATGTGCAAAGAAAATTGGGTAAAAAGACTTTCTCTGCATTAATCTCTCCACATTACCAAGGCAAAAGAAAAATGTGGGGAAACGTGCCTTGTTCCCCTAGGCCCTACGGCCCTGAGCTACTGTTATGATCTTTATGATTTTCTTGTGCATTAATCATGTTACAAATACACAAAAATATGATGCCTGGGAAATTAGGCGATCGTTCAAAAAATTAATTTCCACCTCCAACACAGAATGTTTACTTTCTGTTAGGGAGGAATTACTACGTTGTGTTTACATCATCTTGATCCCATAAAATTCAAATGGGTAGAAAGACGGTCTTAAAAATACCTTATTTGGTTTCTATTATATCAATTTCGCGTTCCATATATAACGAGCCATCTTTCACATACTTTGAAACCAAAACTGATCAGGAAACCATTTTTATCTATTCCTTCATTGGCTTTATATACTTTTAATTTCATATCCCCAGTTTGTGTCATGGTTAAGCGAGTCTTCTTTGTATTTTTTTAAATGCAATGCAACCTCGTCCCCAGGGCTCTTTCCTCTTTCCGTCCGAGATTGTCAGAAAGAGAAAAAGAGCCCTGGGGACGAGGTTGAATGTAATGCACACAGTCAAACTCGTCCCTAGGGAATTTTGTATCTCTTCTGACATCGGGACGGCGATACGAAAATGTTCATCTTGCCGTCCAGATATAAAAAAGAGACAACAGATGCAGGGAACAAGGCTGGCACAAACACAAGAAATGTCTTTAAAACCTTTTTTACTTCAAATAAAAGATATAATGTCCATTTTAACAGAGGGTCGTAGTCCTTTTTTATTTGTTCATACCAGAATAGTACTTAGTTACTTAGCAATCATAAAGTTTACGAAAATCAAAGTTTTATATGTTTTTTAGCTTTCCAGAGGAAGCAAGTTTGGTCCAAAGCAAAACGTTAAAAATAATACAATTTGTTACTATCTCAAGTTATTATGCTCCTAAGGTGTTGAAAATAAGCATTAAAATGGCTTTATAATTATTTGCCAGACCGGTTTGTATTTTACCAGTATTATCAGTCTTTTTATTTTGAATAAGTATACTGAATAGTTGGTGAGCTAGCTTAGAACAAAAAGGAAAAATATTCGGAATAGTGTTTTTTCAATCATTCAGAACAGGCTTTTTCAATTATATCTTGAACTTGTCACCATGTTACCGTTTTTTCGGTTTACCTTTAAATTTAGCGAGCTGAAGTGTTATATAAAGTAGACGGTACTTCAATCTACACTATACTGTACGAAAAACTTTGTTCTCAATTTTATTTTTGTTGCCTCGACCAGGTTGGCAAATCCGCATAAGAACTTAGATTAAGAATGTAATTGTGATGTGCTTCTGACACTATTTTTCCATACTTTCGCTTAACATTAACGACCGCGTTAATTTAATTGATGTTAACGCGAACTAACGCGGATTGTCACCCTTGAAGTTGACAATCCGCATTAATTTAGGTGTTAACCCAGTGTTTTTTCAAATCGTTAATTTTTCAAAACGTCAATTCCTTATACTAAGGTGTTCGGAATATTATTGCGATTCCGGTGCAAAATCTTACTTTCTGTACCAATATTTGATTATGCAATTCCAATAAGTGCGCAATTTGCAAACATCCATGGTGTTTTGCCTTTATGATAAGCGTAGTGGCGTTATTGGCTTCTCTGTTATAATCAATTCTTAAAAGATTTTATTTTTGGCGTAGTAACTGAAAGAAAATCAATTTTACAATGTTCTAAAATACACCAGATTTGTAGTTTAGGCCTGCCATATGCTGCCAAAAGATTGCAACCTTTCCAAATTTCTGCAATTTTTACTTCTCCTTAAAGCAACAATAGAAGATTTAGGACAACTTTTTGGAAAACTGGCAAACAATTCTAAAGAAAATATTATATTAAATATTAAATGTTAAGGAATATCCAAAATTTGTTATGGACACAAAAACAGAATGAAGCAAGGCTGTCTGTATTACATCTTGGAGGAAAGAAACCTTTCTCTGAAATTAAATGAAATAGAGAGAAATTGTTTGTTTATGGGCGCACGTGGTGGACTTCATGGTTCAAACTCTTCTTGTACATCTAAAAACATTTTCGAATCTGATTTATGTATAAATTTTCTACAAAAATTATTAGTTGAAAACGTTACCTCGTCAAAATTTTTTTCCGATAAGGAAATCTAAATTTTGTCAGACAAAGTTTTTCCGATAAGGTTAACTACTTCTAAATAGTTTGACCACATTCAATATTCCCGTTGTTTTTAAAAACACCTATCTTTCATAGATTAATAAAGCTAGTCTAAAGCATTCTAAATTTTACTTTTGAAACTTTTTTTATATCTAAAAAATTGCAGGTATTTATACTGGTCGTTAGTATGTAGAAAAAACTGCCAGAACATGATTCTCGCATCGATATTTCGTCCATTCCCAGCACCAAATGGCTATTTGGTAGCCATATTTAATGGAATAAGAGTATTAATATAACAAACTAGCTGTCTGACTCAACGTTGAACATCAGGCTATACACTTACTATTTCGTATTAATAAACTTTAGTCCTTCACCCAAGTTAATAACACAAGGTATAACTGACTAAGTACATTTAACAAAGGAGGTTTAACCTCCTTGATTTAACATAAGATGAGCAAGTCATCTAAAAATTCCGAGTCTCTAGACGCACGAAATCAGAGTAATGTAATTTAAATATTATGTATTCGCAGTATATCGAATAAGCTCAATTCTATTCTCTTTGGGATTTTCTAGCTTATGTTGAGCATGATAAACTATTTAGTTGTTTACATTGCGCATATCTTGTTTATTTTAAAGTTCATCTTGCGCATAATGTGTTTAGCTTACAACAGTGATCAAGTAGTATGCATATATGAGTATTCATGTTAGATGGGTGTTGATATTCTCTAGGTTTAGGCGCTGGTTCCTCGACTATTAGTTTGCCTTAGGACTTTAAACTTAACAATCTTTCCAAAATTTTATTGTCAGTTGATGTTTTTCTGGACAACGTGTCAAACTCCTATTGAACTTCCTTTGCTACCTTCGAAAGCAATACTGTTAATCACGTATTTCATATTATAGGGGAGTTGGGTGAGACTTGTTTTCGTCTGCAGAAAAAATTGTCAGCAATAAGTTTATATATCTAAATAACAGAGGCTAAAAAACAAATAAATTTTTATTTGATTAAATCTTCTACTCTAGTATATTAAACTATCTATATTATAATACCCGTATGCGTCTGTCTGTCACGCAAAATGGTACCGTAAGTAGCGAGACGCACGCAATGCGATATAAAAAGAACGGGAGAACCTGTGGATTTTTCCACGGGCTACCGACTAGTCTAATATAATACCCGTGTACGTCTGCCTGTCACGCAAAATGTTACCGCAAGTAGCGAGACGCACGCAATGCGGTATAAAAAAAACGGGAGAATCCGTGGATTTTTCCACGGGCCACCGACTAGTTTTAATATATTATTTGCTTTGACATTTCTAGTTGTCTTCTGTGTAACATTTTTTTACGCCAAAGTGTTGTATTTTTCTTTTACGATTAAAAGAATGAGGTTAGGGGTGACAACAAAGATGCACATTCTAAAGAAAAATTCTCTTCTTCTAATTAAACGTACAGTACAAAAACACACGAGTTCATTTCCAACAGTGTTATATATTACAGCACTCTAAGCACAAATTTAGTTAGGAAAAAGTGACTAATTTCAACAACTGATGCCGTAGTCCACTCTGTGTAACTAGTAGTTTTCCATAGGTAAGTGAAACACTGATTTCTCCTCGACAAGGTAACTTTTGTTTCGAGATTGCTTCACATGCAAAACTACCGAAAGTTAATAAGACTTGATTTTTGCGCATAAAATGTGGTTATTTCTTTGGGTTGATGTTGAAAATAAACAACGCTTTTGTAGTTAGGCACGCTCTGTAAACGTTCACTGAAGCGTTCTTACATGCTTGTAATTCCAAATACTCAAGTTTTACATATATAGGCTATATATTTAGTTTGAGAATAAATGTTATTCTAACTCGGCGACCAACTACGCAACTGACAAAATAAAAGGTAAAACTTATATTTTAGAATAATCACTTATTATTATATTTCTCTAATCTTATTTTCATATGCACCTTAATTTACCAGCATTTTCACATTAACGAAAAATAAACTGTATCATTATTTAAGCTGGCAAAAGTTTTAAAAAGTTTTCCCTGTCAAAGTGAAAAACTTTAGCACCTGGTGTTGACAAACCCGAAGTCGCGTTAGGAAAATTACCTAAGTGCTACCCACACGTTCGATAAAAATGATCAAATAATTTAATTTCATTACAGGTCAACATGCAGTTTGTTGTATCATTCTTTGTTGTATTAATGTGTACATTTGCTTCTCCAATATATGCAAACTTGAGAGCGAAGATAACGAAGGAATGCGGTCAGAGGCCTCCTTTTACGAAGGACACAAATCAGGCAATAACAGAAGTTGGTAAAGCGCTGAATCTGCCCATTAATTCAGGATTTGATCGGTGTCACACCCTCTCGTTTCAGATAATTAGAAAGGAGGTTTGTGACCTTTTTCCCGCAGATGGAACACCGGTATGTGCTAAAAAAGTGAACAATTGGAGGGTTAAAATGGACACGCTAAACGACGCCTTGCATACAATTGACACCGAATGGATTCATTACAATGCCTTAACAAAACATGTGGGAGCTTATAAGGAATTTGAAGATACGAACAAAGCAAATAAAGATAAAGTAAATACAAGTTTAGATGATGTAATTAACCATCAAGGATCGTCTGATGGGGTTTTAGCGAGCAAAATCAAAGCGGTGATGGTTTATATGAATAGCGCCACTGCTAATTTACGCCCTGGCCATTTTAGTGTAAATCGGGCAATCGGGGGTCACCTAGATCCATTATTAAAAGTCAAGGCTAGCAAAATTCCTCCCACGAATGCCAAGTTGATTTTGACTAGCAATTCAATAGCTTTTGAACAAAACTACCCAACTACATGGAAGGTAAAAGCAGGTAGTATCATGACATCCGACAATAAGTGAACACAATGTGACTGACATTGTATGAATGTTTATTTTATTTCATTCGTGTGGACGATAATGTCTAATAAATAAAATACATAAAATTGTAGATTTTTAATATAGCGGATTTATCTCATTCTCGTCCCAAGAGCTCTTTGAGATTAAAACCTCGAAAGGCTTATCGAGGTTTATCTCAAAGAGCTCTGGGGTCGAGAATGGATTTATCTCCAAAAGAAATTTAGGGTCATATAGAATTACAAAAAATGAGGTTTTTTCTTGTGATATGAATCCCAAATTACCTAGCAGCCTTACAGCTCCTTATGCGAAAAGTCATTGTCAGCTTTAAATATTCTTAATTTTGACTTATGATATTATTATTATTATTATTATTATTATTATTATTACTATTATTATTATTATTATTATTATTATTATTATTATTATTATTATTATTATTATTATTATTATTATTATTATTATTATTATTACTACTATGCCCAGGTTAGCCTCTTCAGTTCCTAATAAAACCGTTATCAATGGGGGCCCTGCGAAAGGGGTCCTAGTGCATTTAAAGCTTCTATTTGAGCTACGACAGGCGTGCAAGCACAACAACTGCCTAAGATATCAATCCTATTCTCATGTTGAACGTTAAGCTGAAAGGATCGATTCACACTTTAATAGTCTCTGGCATGACTCGGCCAAGGTTTGAACCCAAGCCCTTTCGCACTGGAGGCGAACACTCTACCACAAGGCCACCACTAGGCAACTCAGCGTAAAGAATTTTAAGGCTTCCAAGGGGCTTACATTTTACTATTTTTTATTGTTAGAAAAGTTCCCTTTTTAATAGTAGACACTTGGACGTTTTTAGTAATTTGATGACGTCACTAATCCGTCTGTTCCGAAACAGGTGGGTTAACCCAGCTTTAGAATATTGGTCCCATTTTGGTCCCTGGTTACCCACGCAGAATATGAATTCAGTTATTTCCACCCGTTTCCAAGTTATTTTGCCTCAAACGTGAAAGTGCAATGCAATGGCTTCACTAATGTTATTTAATGAATTAACGTCAGTCTAAACGTATTGACGTCGCGTGGTATCGTCAGAAAATTTAACATTTGAGATATAACTTTTTCGGCTACATCAAAGGAAATTGAACACATGTACTTTGCCTGTTACTGCTGCTTGTTGCTTGTAATGTATAGAACCTGAAATGCTAACCAAAATAGTGTATAAGATCATCTACTTTCAACAAACGGTTTAAGGAGATGGAAGGGTTAATTTTTGGGCCCGCCAATGAACAAAATTTTTTTTCAGAAACTCCTCAAACCCTTCTTGTTTTGGAGCAGAGCTTGAAACACTGATCAAGGAAATGTATAGGATCGTGTGCTACCGACAAACGGTTGTTGTATTGTGGTTTAAAGGTTTTTTGATAACGTCATTAACCGGTTCATTCTGAAAAAGATTCGGTGACCCAGGTTTTGGAAACATATCCAATTTGGTCCCACGTTGTCCCTAGTTACCTACACGGTGAAAAATGACTGACGTCACCACCTCGTTTCCAAGTTATTTGGTCTCAAAGTTCTAACTACATTGTAATAGCTTCACAATTTTACAACAACAACTAGAACATTATAGGACTACACGGGACTAAATTAAGACACAACACAACACTAACTAAAGATTTAACAGTTCAACTTTGAAATTTATGATCAGCCACAATATCATCTCCAACATCAAACTTTTTATACAAACTTCTCGAACCTCTTAAACATATTAAACCGGATCTCAACAGAGCGAAACAGATTTTTGTGCGTATATGTGTGACTGCATTATTGTTATTGACGTCCTGCCGGAACGTCAAAAAATTTAACATTTAAGACGTAAGTATTTTCGACTACATCAGAGGAAAATGGACACATATACTTTGCATCGTCACTTGTTTGTCACTTGTTTGTCACTTGTTTGTCACTTGTTTGTCACTTGTTGTCACTTGTTTGTCGCTCGTTGTCGCTCGTTGTCGCTCGTTGTCGCTCGTTGTCGCTCGTTGTCGCTCGTTGTCACTTGTTATAAATCGTTAGATTTCTATTCTGAGAGAAACAAAGTGACCACAATAAACGTTTCGCCATTATTTTTCTTGTTGAAAAAGCTCACAGCACAAAGAAAATCAGACAGAGATAGAATTAAAACCCAGGCAATTTATACATAAACGTTAAAAGCTGATCAAAAAAACTTTAACCCTATAGCATAAAGGAGTTATTTTTAAATAACTCCTTTATGCTATATTGCATGGTTATATGATACCTACTGAGTTTCAATATTTATCTATTAGACACCTGCATGCCAAATTTTTAGGTCCCCATACTTCTCAGAGGTTTTAATATTGGCTATTACTTCAAACTACCCTTAAAAATCTCTATGAAATCCTCATAATCGGGAAAATATGATATCTTGTGTTAGGATTATCCTTTGAACTTGAAACTTACAACACAACTTTGTTTCGTTAAGTAAAATCCTTCTGTATTTTTTCCACACGTGAATAGTCTGATTTCCCGATTTTTTTGGATTTTACCCGAAAATCGGGAAAAACCGGATTTTCGGGTCATAATTTGTTCGAAAAACCCCCGACCGAATAGGGTTAAAGTGGATGTCTGTAAGTCAAAAGAAACAAGTACGGCCGAAATTTTTACCGTGTTTTGATAAAATGTTAAATTTTTGTTGACACAGTAAACTAAACAATCAATTTCTTCCAATTTTAATACTGTTCCTAAAATAGAAGGTCATCCTAAGCGTAGAATTTTGTTTACTCAGATATGTCGATTGTACATTCTCAGTAAGGTGCAGGTGTCAACGCAAAGAAAGGCTCTTGTATGTATGTACCTGATGAAGCTCGTCTTTACTGGATAAAATTTTAATCAAAGCTTTTGTCATGTGAAGTAAATGTCATAAATATTGTTAAACGTACCACATTCGTATCACCGTGGTCAGTTTAAAAAAACTGTTCAACAAAAAAGAGTTTCTACCGAATCCGAATTTAATTTTAAAATGGACTATTTTTTCGAAAAAACATTTTATGAGTCAACAATTTATACCAATCACCAGCCCGTGAAATCGTCCACCCTATTTCCGGCATCCCTATTTCGTGTATTTATAGCACCAAGCACCTGTTTTGTAGCCATATTGAATAGAATACAAGTATTAATATTAGAGACAAAATCTGTTTCTGAATTAGAAAGCGGAATTTCCACTTTTCATTAAAGAATACCTTGACTTCTTGCCAAAGGTATCAAATCCCTAGTTGCACAAAAACAGATCTTTATAATTTCGCAGGTATATCTATTAAGTTCAACTTTATTTTTCTTCAGTTTTCTTAGCTTATTTTGAGTATTGTAGACTAGTTGTTTACCTTTTTCATTTTTGTTTACGTTTCACTTTCATCTTGTTCATACTTTCTATGCAACAGTGATCAAGAATTATGCAGACATGAGACAGACAAAAGTTTTACTAAAATATAAAACACCTGCCAATGTTGTCAAAAAAGTATACTGGTATTCATTGACTGCTGTAAAGAATTTGACAGTACCAATCACGATGCGATGTTTATGGTTATTAAAGTTTAGGCCGATCATCTACTTAGGACACTGAGCTAAACAATGTCAAAAAAACTTGATACAAATCCTGATGTTCGCAATCTGATATTTTTGTTATCTCCGTTTGTTTTACCTTTTGCTAAGGAACTTAGGGATAAGAATCATTTTTAGTATCGACCTCTTTAATTGAGTTTGACATAATTAGGAAATTCGAGAAAGGTCTACGTATTTCTTTAACTGATGTGTCGGCATGCTTCAAAGCTTCTTTAGTCCAAATAATTTGTGTAAAGCTTGTGGCATATACAAATAAAAATGTCAGCGTATCCTTTTCCTCATAATTATATTATCACAAGCTTTATGTAACATATTCGTGCGACGTTAGAAAAAATGTCAAAACATGTACCAATAAAATAATGCCTAGATTTGATTAAAAACAAATTTATTGCGACTCCGCTGAAGATACTTTCGAGTGTTTACGGGAGAGATTGAATTCTAGATAAAAAATTTTTATTAAGCCTAAGATAGAAAAAAAGCTATAATCCATTTTCCAATAAATATCCTTTTGACCAAGTTTAGTTAGAAAGAAGTCACAAATTTCAGCAACAGACGACTCTCTCCTTCTCCTCACCCGACTATTATTATTCCTCAGTAACTTAAAAACTAATTTTTCTTCGATAAGATAACTTTAGTTTACATTATAAAAACATCGCTTCTATACATGTTAAAAGAAAACCAAGATTGGATATGACTTGATCGGCTGAAAAGGTTTTTTGCGCATAAAATATGGTTTTTAAAATAGTTGTTTTGATTTTACGAGTAAATAAAGATGCAGTAATTGAGCACGCCATAAACATTCGCCGTTTGTTAAGATGTTCTTTTATGTTTGGAATTCCAAGTATTGAAAGTTTAGATGAGGACTAGATTTAGTTTGAGATAAATTTTATTCAAACTAGGTGATCAACTACGCAACTGACAAAGAAAAATTGTTATTAAAAGGTAGAATTTTAATCTTAGAATGCTATTTTATTATTATATTTCTCCAAGTTTGGTGAATTGCTTGATTTACCAACATTTTTAAATTAGCAAAAAAATAACTACTTATCAGTATTATTTCAGCTAGTAGCGCTAGCAACTATTTTCGCATTTTATTTTGTGCCTAGGTACCAGCTAGTGTTCTAAAGCAATCAATGTCAAAGTCTCGATGAGAAAATGAACTATATGCTGTTTTTTACGATCGGTGTAAACTATTAAATAAATTGATTTCATTACAGGCCAACATGCAATTCGTTATATCATTCTGTATTGTACTTATATGTACATTCGCTTCTACAACACATGGAAGCTTGAAGACAGAGATAGCAAAAGCATGCGGCAAAAGGCCAGGATTTACAGCAGCAACTAATCAGGCTATATCAGCAGTTGGTGCAGCGTTGAAGCTTACAATAGGTAAGGGGTACGATCGATGTCATACACTCTCCTTTCAGACAATTAGAACGAAGGTTTGTGATGATTTTCCCACTGTTACACCTCTTTGCCCAGTAAAAGTGAATCGATGGAGACGCAACATGGACACTCTGAACCAAGATTTACATACAATTGACAGCGAATGGTTTTTGTACTCAAAGATGAAAGCAAACAAGGCAGCGTTTAAGAAATTTGATGACACCAACGACGCCAACGAAGATAAGGTTGATGACAGTTTAGATAAAGTAGTGGCGAATATAGGATCGTCTGATACTGTTTTGGCTGGAAAAATAAAGGCTGTATTGCGTTTTATGAATAGCGCTACGGCTAATTTACGTCCTGGCAAAGACACCATAAATCGTTCAATCGGAGGTCACCTGGATCCATTATTAAAAATCAAAGCTACTGGCAAAGTTACTGCAAGGCTTTTGACTACTCATTCAAAAGTCTTAGAAAGCAGCTACCCAACTACATGGAAGATGAGAGTAGGTAGCATCATGACATCCGACAAGCCATAAACACAACGTGGTCGATGTTACCGTCTTTGTGTAAAAGTTTATTGTATTTGATTAGTCCGTACGGTAATGTTTATTAGATGAAAGACAGTAACATTTTAACTTTAATCGCCGCTTTTTCCTTGTGACACAACAACTTTAACCAGTCTGGGAAAACTGTTAGATAAACCATTATCGGTTAAATAGTAAGAAAAAATTGTATCTTGTATGGCACTGGTAGCCTTGTGGTAGACCGTTCGCTACCAGTGCGGGAGGTCTGGGGTTCAAATCTCGGTCGAGTCATAACAGATAAAAAAGTGTGATTCCATTCTTTCTGCTTAGTGTTAAGCATAAAAAAGGATTGATGTCTTGGGCGGTTGTCTAGTTGAGCTATTGCTGTGTTTTGCACGACTTTTGTAGCTCAAACGCTTTAAATGCACTAGAACCCCTTTTCAGGACCCTCGTTGATAACAGAACTAATAAGAACTGAAGAGGCTATCCTGGGTAAACAATTTCAATAATAATAAGGATGAGCTATAAAAGAAAAGAACTTTTTTTAAAAACAACGTATATTCACGAGTGTGTGAAGTGATGCTAAAGTGAAAAGTACACCAGTAGTATAATTACTACAGTGAAAGTTTTTGCTGTTAATACTGCTATTCCTGTTCGTTAACCCAATTCGGTTTTGAGGAGATCGGATCTGCCCCACTGCTGTTTTTTTTAATACTTCTTTTTCTTGCTTTGCTGCATCGCTATGATACTTAGTAAGTTTTTATATATCTATTAGACACCTGCACACCAAATTTCTTAGCTCATATACCTCTGAGAGATTTAGATATTGGCCATTGTTCAAAATCACCTCTTTAATTTCTATACAATCCTTGTAATCGGGGGAAAATGATAAATTTGGTTAGGATTATCCTTATCCTTAAAACTCACAAATTTATTTCATGGAGGAAACATTCAGTAAAGTTTGAACACGTGATTAACCCTATTTCCTAGGCCGATTTTTGGTATTTTACCATGTAAAATATGTTAAATAGGTTCTATTTGATTTTTAGAAACTTCAAACAGAATTTCAAAATTCGTTCTAAATTCCAAGCTTCCGATGACGACACAGAAAAAGTTCTGACATAAAAAAACAGATTGCTACTATTTTGTTTCTGTCATGACGTACTATAAGTGTGGCAAGTTTATTAGATTTAAAAAAGCCTATTAAGTTATGAAGCCCGCGGTCATATTATGTTCAAAATACCCCCGGACTGCATAGGTTTATGGATAGAAGCTAGTTAAACTGTATATAACATATTATAAAGTATTAGCTGTATACCCGTTATTTATTTAAAAGGTAACACCGGCGTAATTCTACTTGTTATTTAATTATGTGGTAGTGCCTTAATACGCGGTTAATATTACATTGGACCATTTTTGTTTTCTCCGGTAATAATGAAAAATCTGTTTATATTGGGCAAATTAGGTAGTCCCATGCAAACAAAAACATTAGATTTGCGTCAAAGCATGATATCGCCACCGTTTATTATAACCGCAGATATCCATCTTGCTGATAAATTAAGCGCGCAAACATTTTCTGGTTTTTTTTAATTCCAACCTCGTTCCCAGGGTCTTGTGGCCCCTGAGCCATTATTACGAAGTCGCTATCAACAAGGCAAAATGCCCTGGGAACGAGGTTGTTTTAATCTGCAATACTGTTTGTGTATTCCCCACACTTATTTTTATCATGCTATTTTTAATATATTTCATTCATTATTATTTTATGTCAATGGCTTGACACAAGTTTTAGTCCCACATATTACGAGCAAAGTACTTTGTCACCTAATTTTATATACATTCTTAAGTCCCATATCTATAGTTACCTTCCAAAATAAATTACACCCCAAACTAATTTCTAATAAAATTATAAACATTGACCAAAGTTGTTTCATATTACTCTACTGCTATTGTTATCGTACCTTCTAAAAAGGATCAAGAAAAAAATGGTCTGTTAAATACAGATAAAGGAAATGCAAAATATCTTTATTGTATCTTTTCTGACCCCGGGACGGCGATACGAATCCCGGGGTCAGAAAAGATACAAGATGCCCTGGGGGACGAGGTTGACAAAATATGAAAGTAGAAAAAGGAGTTCCAGTTTGTAAACACTGCTTTTATGAAACGTAAAAATCAATAAAAACAACTATTTTTGATTTATTTCGTTTTTTAAAACGAATTTTAGCCAGTTGAAACTCGTTATAAGAAATAGAAATCCAGCTTCGTAAAATTTCAGATCACAAAAGATAACAAACGACCGTTGTAGCTTGGTACTAACGAAACCAACTGAACATAAAATAATAATGCAAAATGATTTATTTGTAAAAATAATAGGTTTTTATGCCTTGTGCAACAGGATAGTCTGTTATAGCACTCAAAAACTAATAATTTCCATGTCACTACACTAGACTGGTACCCCTCCGTGCTTTACTCTAGTCTCGGTAGTAAAAACGGCGACAAAAAAGGAGCCCATTTTAAAGTTCTACCGGCTAAATCCGTAGAACAATTAGATTTCTTTTTATTAAAAAAAATAAGTCTCTCTTTTCTTTGACAAAATGTTTAAGGTGTTTTGCGTTGTATAGCACGTCTTCTTTCCGCGAATTTAAATACACTTAAGGCATTTGTTAACTAAATAATTTTCCTGATTTACAAAGGCCTTATAAGAACAAGCTCAACCTCGTTCCCAGGGCAATTTTTCGCTTTTTTGATATCCGAGACGGCGCGAAGAAACTCGCCGTCCGAGATTGTCAGAAAGAGAAAAATGGGCCTGGGGACGAAGTTGGAACAAGCTGAAACCTAATCAAACTCCTCAAGATTGAATATATCATCAAAAGTTTAATCGAATATTAGTCAATTCAATAAGCCTCTTTCCATTCCAATACATCAGTTTTGTTTCACCACACAAGAAGTAAGAAAACTTTGACACGGTTGCTAACATAAATCCCTAAATTAAATTCAGACAGAAGATAACTAATAGTGTATGAATAATAGTATTTTCCTTTCGCGCCTTTTACCCGATACTAGATAATTTTTAGATGTCAAGTCTAGAATGGCTAGACTAGTCTAGATCTAGTCAAGTCTAGATTTAGCCGGTGCCGTAGATTAGTGGTTATTATGGCGCCGTAGATTAGTGGTTATAGCTTTCGTACTCTGTGCGGGAGACCGGGGTTCGACTCCTCTTGACGGCGATTCAACATGGGCGAGTGAATGTTACCATAGCCCCGGGTTAACCCAAGCCATGTGAGGGAAATTGGGGAGATGGAACACTGTGTGGGCCGTTGGATGTTGCCGGGAGTTGTCTAGTAGAGCGTGGGCCCTACTAATTGAGTCTGCGTAGCTCAAAATGAGCATTAAATACTCTAGGACTCTCCATCTAAGCCATGGCCCCTCCTGGAAATAATAGACAGGGTATATCTCTCGATATTTGTGAGGCTAGCCATGTAAAATATGCACATCTATCTATCTATCAGAACACCCGAACTTGAAATATATATTTTAAATATATACAAGAAAGATATATTTTAAATATCTACAAGGCATCTTGTTGCACCACAACCTCGTACACTGTCCTGTCAGAACATGATACACGTAGAAAAACCCTGGGGACGAGGTGTCTTAGGGAGTACAAAGATGACCGAAGATGTTTTGTTTGAAGGATTTCACATGAACACGGCCCTGAGTGCAATTTCAGTCTATAATACAGTGCTAACATCGTCACCTCACTCCGCAAAAATGATAAAAGAAATTGCATCTTAAATTTTGATCGTGTTACTGTACCCAGAGAGAGGGGCGCAGTCTTTCAATTTGCACAACTTACATTGCCGCCCGATCAATAAGTCAACACATCAGGATGTTTTTGTTTTGATCGTCTCTCTGATCCCAGCATTTTTTTGCTGATTTTTTATAAAATGTTACAGAATCGAGTTAAAGGTTTATCGGTTTAATGGCGGAAGTATTTGATCCTGGCAAATCCTGATCAAATGAAAGAAAACCCAAAAACTTTTAGAATACAGGCACCTGCTTGTGAAAGATTGATATCAAGTATTTCAGTTGAAATTTTTTCTTCTTTAAACTTTATAATTTTTAATGTATATAGCTAGCTATAGTAAACTTTTTATCCGCTAGCTAAGCCATAATAGTTTAGCTAGCTATATACGATACGCAAGACTGTAGATTTATATAGCTAGCTACCTAGCCAGCTAGCTATTAGATACAATCTTGGTCAGAATTTGTTGAGACAAGACAGCTAATTTCGAAGTTTACCACTTAGATTCACGCATTTTGAACTTGTCAAAGTGCACTGAGTGGACTAAACTTTTAGATACCTAGAGGAGTTATTAGGATCTTAGGTTATTTTGTTAGCCCCTTAAGATCTGACTTATTATTATGCATTCATGGGACTTGTATGTTCTGGATCTGACGTAATATTATGCAAACACACTTTTATATGTTAGCTAAAGACAAAATGTTGAAAAATGGCAGCAAAAAAACAACTGTGCTTGAAGATGCACAATCGAGGAGATATGTATTTCAATAACGGACAGGTGGTATTCTAAAGTTTAGCCCAATCCTGGATGTAGTATTTTAGAGGGCTGTTTAGTTGAATCTGATTTTCCTCTCTGAGTGAAGATTCATCTTCTGTTCAGAGTGACGTTTGCCCAAAAGAAAATTCCTCAGACACAAAAAAAGAAGTTATCAAAAGTAATGCAGCTGTCGAAATGAACGATCTTGATTATGTTAGATTTTATACTGATACTAATGAGAAAGTATTTACTGCCTGCACTACTGCTTAAAAATATAATTATAGTAGGGTGGAGGAGTATCAAGCAACTCCCCCCCCAAAAAAATATTTCTCTTACTTTTTTTGTCTTTTAAAGGTTTACTTCTTTTGTCTTTTAAAGGTTAATAAGTCTTTTATTTTTGATACTGGTTTGTGTTATTAGTATTATAACGAGTTATGTTTTTTCACTTTAGAAAAATGTACAAATCCTTTTAAAACTATATAGTTAATATATTTTCACTATTTCACCACAACCATGGCATACCAACAATTCATGTTTGATGAGGCCTTTGAGTTTCAAGATGATCATACACACAGTATCAAAACAAATGAAAAATACCATACTGAAATAGAAGATCAGAGATTGCCGCCACTTGGAGCTTGCAGTAACGAAGATGATTCACCAACTAAAGAAGGGTAAGATTTTAAAATCTAAGAGACAAATTAGTATTTAAACAAAAAGAAAATGATTTTTTTGTGTCCATGGTATAGTACATGTCACGTTACTGTGCTAACGAAGCACTTTGTATAGAGAACTTCTATTTTTTTTAGTCTTGATATTCAATCATATTTGCAACTTCAAGAACAACACGAACAACTAAACACATCACTCTTCGCTTTGACATCACATTTTGCACAGGTATGATTTGTTATATTTTAAGTTATGTACAACAACATTATTATCAGTAGCAGCTCTCATGGTTTCAAAATATGGTCCTTGTAAACTGTTTTAATAAAGAAATATTAAATTTCTTTTGTTATGAAGAAAAATGAACTTATGGTTCAAAATTTTGAATTTATCTTTAGTCCTGATTTAAAATCTGTTTGTAGATAGACGTAATACACTAAGTTAAACCACCCTTTAATATTAACTATTGTTTTACGCAATCCACCAAACCTTTAATATGAATTTTTCATTTTACAAATTTTTGTGTATATGGCTTATACTTATTTTATTTTATGTACTTATGACATAACTAATGAAAAAACTAAAGATGCTTATATCTCTTGGAATTAAAGTATTGACTGTAAATTCAGCCAATTAAAATTTCTAGTGTAAGCATAGTTTCTAAGATTGTTTGTATGATTGGTAATTTTGCAATGTGCCCTTTCCATTTTCTAAATCCATTTTCAAGAGGAAAAATAAAACCATGCTAACATTTGAGACACAATTTGTTAATTTTCAAGGTATACCTTATTTCATGAAATTAATGCAGTGTGTCAATTACCACAGAATAAAAACAGCATGTTAATTATTGCCATGTTAATTGTTACTTTAACCTTAATTGCCCATTAACAAAAATTAGGAATAATCCACATTAATTAATATGCACTAGAGTATAAATACTATAAAGTATAAGGTATAAAGACTTACCTATCTATGGATTAATACTTGAAATAAGAAGCATTAAGACAAATATTATATATATACATTTAATAACATAGGATATATTATTAAAAAATTAAAAAAGAAAAATGGTTGTTGATAGAGATGTAAGCTTTATAATTCATAGATGCAATAAATTTTTTTTGGTCTTTTTCCTTTTGTTTGAGAATATCTTAAAAAATTTAAAAAAGACCTCAGTGAGCAATTTCTAGAATCTAAACCATCCTGTGCCATTAAAATTAATTTCTAATCAGGGCCTATCAACTAATGTCTTTTTTTAATAAATAATATCATCAGAAAGTGTAAAATCTGTACATTATGCTTTAACACTTCTTATCACGGCTAAATTTACCCTTAGCAACCCAGGCTTGCAATAATCCAAAAAGGTGTAATTCCATTTTTTTGTGTATTTTCGTATTTTAAAAAGACTGTCCCAAAGTTAAAATTGAAAACTCAAATGTCAATTTTCTATATTTATCCAACAAAGCCTGGCTACCACCATCAGATACCTGAAATGCTATTGATGTAAATTTTAAGAAATAAATCTAGTGTTTGCGTGGTCAGGCAAATCACTGTATTGTGAAAATTTTGTTGGCATATAAAGAGGATTGATACATGACATGCTAATGACACAGCAACAGATTCTTGAAAGTAATTCTGTCCTATAAAACAAAAATAGATAAGAAATAATTTCATTAACATTTGCATTTGCAACAGAATAACACTACTTCTTAAATGAACTTCTTTATCACAATTTATTTATCAGCGAAGCTGTAATATTTTCTTAACCCTTACGAAACATGTAGATATATGCTCCCCCATATTGTAGAAAAAAGATAAACTGGGCTACCCATCTGTACCAAACAGAAACCATCTATGTCTTTTGCCTAATCTCCAATGGCAACTTGAATTTTGGAAAGGGAGTTATCTTTTGGCCGAAACAAAGGATCTTTTTAAAAAATAGGTGTGCAAGGGTTAAGCAAGAAATATAAAAAACTCAAAGTATTTGACCGTCTGGAACATAATTATTGTTTGAACTTACGTCCAACCAACTCGCTTTAAGCACTTTCAATTTTTTATCCAATTCCCACTTATCTGTTAATGGGCAAAACACATAAATGTACAATTGAATATTGGGCACAAACAACTCCACTGTTGGAGCTCCATAACTCCTGTAGAGTAATCTTAGTACGGGTGGTACTTTGTATAAAGAACTCCTATATTCTATTAGCCAAATCATACTTACAACTTCAAGAACATGAACGCTTTTGAATCCTAAATTAACAAGCACTATCAAACTTTGTTCAAAAGTGTTTTATTGACTCTTTGAAACTTCTGAAGTACCCAATCAAAGACATATGACATAATATTTATAATAAACTTTTATTTTTTTTTTGCATTTCTAGGTTCAATTTCGCCTGAAGCAAATTATTCATGCTCCAAAAGGAAATCAAGAGGTATGCATATTGCTTCCTTTTGTAATATTAGAAAGTGTGAAATAGTAATTAAGTGGATTGTTGCTTGTGGTGGATAAATAATTTTTTTTCTTTTTAACTGAAGTTACTATTATAATGAATTCTGAGTTTTTAACAAATTGCAAAGCGAATTGATAGCAAAAACACAAACAAGATTCGGATAAAAGAAGACAGACATGAAACAAAAATCACCTCTGTTAGAAGATGTTGAATTAATTTTTGCACTTCATAATGTAAAGTTGGCGTTGCCATAGTGCATTTTCTAACATCTCAACTGCCTGTTCTTGTTGTTATTTTTTACCTAAGAAAAATATACACCCCTGGTTACTTTTGAAACAGTGCACAATGGAATGTTTGAAATCGGTGCAGTTTTGAAAAGTTTATCAAAAATTATTTGCAAAGTTCACTCTGCATGCTGTAATTGCTACTGGTACTCAAAAGATAAAAAAAAACCTTTCAATAATTATTATTTCTGATTGCATAGTTGAAAAAGCAATCTTGACTGTAAAAGGTATCAAGGTAAGTCCAGGCCTTCTTTTTCAAATGAACAAGAATGTAAAAATCCAAACAAATAATCCATTGAACGATGTTTTGTGAATAGTTTGGTTGATCATTCCATTTGCTTATCAAATAAAAGATTTGGTTGAGATATTTGGTTGAGATGTTTGAGATTTACATAAATTTCTGCACAAAGTAGTTCAAATTCACCCAAAATATCAAACATGCTTTATTTTATCAAAGTTTTTATGTTTTCACCTTAAAAAGGAGGAAATAATGTAACCATTGTAACAAAAAATAATTTTATTTTATTTCTAAGTCATATGTATAGCAGAAGGCACAAACAGGACTAACCAATGTAAATTAATTTCAATTCAGCCAAGCATCTGAGAAGCTTTGAAAGAATCTGATTCTTGCATTGTCATCAACAACAGCCTTGTGTGTAATTTGTTATAGGAACTGTTAAACGAACTAGAGGATTTTGCATTTGCTGGATGTCCCAATGTTGTTGGACCAAACGAAAAGAAAGTGGCATGCTCTTCCTGCGTGTCTCATACGGTAAGGTGAACATTTAAAGTTTGTAACTATAAAAACAGACTCTATGTACGTTTTGTCGTCCTTACACATCTGCTATGATATATAGATATGGTCATATAATAAGAATGCAGAAAGAACTTTCCACATTTTTCTCTTTTGTTTGTTATCCCTTATTATTTAGACTATTTATTTTAAATTAATGCATGACATTTTCATCTTTTTATCTTTTTGCACACAGGCCATTGAACATTACGAGCAACGGATCATGGATGAAAAAGAAAGAGAGGAACGACTTGCCGTACATTTAAAAAAGATGATATCGGACTTAGAACATTGTCAAAAGCAGGTTAATTAAAATGCGTTTTTTTTATTGTTAAAGAAAACGAATCCTTGTTCCCATCGAAGTAGCAAGAGCTTGTGGCTTTGTTCTATCTTAGCTGTAATTTTACAACCCGTTTTAATGGATACAAATTATTACTTATCACTAAGTGCTTTTTTCATTCTATTTTTTTAAATTGTAGGTCTATTTTTAAGCGATACAAATGAAAAGGATTTAATTTCAATCGCTTTAAAGATATACCGTATCGCTATGATTAAAATAACCTATATAAATACCGGCTAAAAAGCCTTTAATAATGGATGTACTTTATTTTTATGTGACGTCTGATCAATTTCAGTGGCCATAAATAACGACAGTGCTAAAATTATAGCGATACAGCTAAAGTTATAGTAAAAAACTTTTTTCAAAACAGCTTCTCTTTATTTGGCAAACACAAGTCCATGGTGCGCAATTCATCTGATTTGATTACCACACATGTGGTGTATGAAAATACTGTTTCATCAACTTAACAATATTTTTGTTTTGCATTAGCTTGATCATAAGGTGACGAAGAAACCAAGGAAGAAAGGGGGATATGTTGCAGCTAGTAAAAATGCTTCAAAGTATACGTTTGATGATGCAGAAAAATTGGAGATAAGTGATGATGAAGTTGATGGTATACCAAAAGGTAAATTTCAATTTTGAGCATTACTAATCTTGACAGCATTGAGCATTCAGAATAGAACTCTGATGGTGACGGATGCAGAACGAAGTTAAAATTAAACCCTCGTTTTCCGAAGTAAAAGCATTTTAATAGCCTACATATACAAGGGCAAGGGTGATGCATTAGAAAGAGGTAACTATAGAGGTTTGAAGTTGGTTGATCAAGTAATGAAAGTTATTGAAAGAGTGATTGATAAGTTACTTAGAGAAAGAATTGATATAGATAAGATGCAATTTGGTTTTGTTCCAGGGCGTGGCACTACAGATGCAATATTTTTACTCAGACAGCTTCAGGAAAAGTATTTAGGAAAGAGAAAGAATCTCTATTTTGCCTTTGTAGATTTAGAGAAAGCTTTTGATAGAGTGCCACGTAAAGTTATTTGGTGGGCTATGAGAAAATTAGGTGTGGATGAGTGGCTAGTTACGATGGTACAGTCTATGTACAGCAATGCTAGAAGTCGTGTCAGGATTAAAGATTCACTTAGTGATGAATTTAGTGTAAATGTTGGTGTACATCAGGGTTCTGTACTTAGTCCTTTGTTGTTTGTTCTAGTCTTAGAAGCGCTGTCGATGGAGTTCAGAACAGGTTGTCCATGGGAGTTATTGTATGCAGATGATTTGGTTCTCATAGCAGAGTCGATGGAAGAATTAGTTGAAAAGTTTGAGAAGTGGAAGAAAGGACTAGAAGAGAAAGGGCTAAGGGTGAACACAGCAAAGTCTAAAGTCATGATTAGTAGCATTGCAGCCAAGTGTGACCTTGTAGTTGGAAAGTGGCCTTGTGGAGTTTGCAGGAAAGGGGTTGGTAGTAACTCAATTTTTTGTCAGATTTGCAAGCATTGGGTACATAAGAAGTGCAGTAGTATTGGTGGAAGGTTAAGAGCTGACATTCAGTTTGTATGCAAGCGTTGCAAAGGTGAGATTATAGAGAATGAAGTATTTCCAGCTTTAATGATGTACAACAGTGGCTCGTTAGAGATAGTTGAGAACTTCTGTTACTTAGGTGATGTGTTGGGCAGTGAAGGGGGTGTTGGAAGAAGTGTTACTTGCAGGATAGGTTCTGCTTGGAAAAAGTTCAGAGAGTTATTGCCTTTGTTGACTAGCAGAGTCTTGTCAATTGAGGTAAAAGGTAGGTTGTATGAGGCCTGTGTAAGAAGTGTTATGTTGTACGGTAGTGAGACATGGGCAGTGAAGCAGGAAGATCTTGACCGTTTAGAAAGGAATGATATGAGAATGGTTAGGTGGATGTGTAACGCCAGTCTGAGAGACAGAAAGAGTTCAGATGAGCTAAGAAGCAGGCTAAGTCTCCGTAGAATTAAAGATGTTATCCAGATAAGAAGATTGAATTGGCTGGGGCACTTGGAAAGAATGGAGGAGGATAATTGGGTAAGAAAGTGTAGAGACTTGATAGTTCCTGGGGCAAAGCCCAGAGGCAGACCGAGAAAGACTTGGCAGGAGGTTATAAGGACAGACTTGATACAGAGGAAGTTGAGTTTAGATCTAACACAGTCTAGATCAGATTGGAAGAGGGTCATTAATATACCCCGTCCAACCCATGCTAGCATGGAAAACGGACGTTAAGCCGAGAATGATGATGATGATGATGATACACGAAAAGTGAAGAAGTCAGTTTTTGTGGATGAAGAAAGAGACGCGCTATTTTCGACTTCATAGTTTTCTAGATTTGATTGGATGCTAAACTATCTTTGAAAGTTGTCTGAGAAATCTGGAAACTTGAAAACTTGTGCGGAAAATTTTAGGAAAATTTGCCGAAAGAGCCTCGGAATGTCATTATCTAACCCTAGCTACGTTGGCAATAGGTAAGTGTCTTAAATATGACTGATTCAGAAAGTTTGTTTTTCTTATTTATAGAAGATATCAAGAAATACATAGACAAGACCATGTCCAGGCTGATCAATCCGAAGAAAGCAAAAGAAAATATAATAACGCAAGTATCGAAACAAATTACTGACATGGAAAAATTTGTCACTTTCTTACAAGGTAAGTAATTGCTTTTCCAATCATAACAATTGGAATTATAGGTTACTTATTTTTTTGTTAATCTTTTAGTATGACCGAGCTATAATAAGTTTTGATTTGAACTACCAGGATTATTAATGTTCTTCAGTTTTTAAATCCACTGGTAGATTTGAAAAGAATATCTTTGAAACCCCCTTTTACTGCAAAAAAAAGGTTTCTCTGCTGAAGCTAAGGTCATTTATGGATTAAATATCTTTTTTTGCTTCATCAGGTTACGAATCAACAACAGAAGCTGAAACAGACATTGAGCTTGTCAACGCCAAAACAAGACCAAAGGTTTTTATACTTCCCATTTTTTAGTATGTTTGTATTGTAGATTCTAATAGATGGAAAAATGACTCTTTCAAATGAAACTTATTTTTATGTGACATGGCAAAATTACCTGTAATATGAAGCCATGATTTTATCATAAAAGAATGCATTGCTCTATTTGTCATAAAAAAACATCAGGGTTTTGTCGAAGCATATACTATAATGTTCCTCATTTAAAACTTTCAAAGAGAGTCATCAAACGACCGACTCTTTTTATGCACAGCTATTTGTTTTCCAATTTTAGAACACTGCTCCGATTAATACGAACATGAATAAGCAAGAGAAGACGAGTCTTCCAGCACCTCACACCAACATGTTGAAACTGAGTGAAGACAAGAGAAAGGTAGAATATGTTAGCATTATTAGGTTCTTTGTTTTGTGAGAGACTTTCAAAATCTGAAGGTTTACAATCAAAATGAACTAAAAATATTTAATGTCTACGCAAGAATAACTTAATTTCGAAGGAGTCTGTTTATTCTAAACTATATATTCTTACGAAATAAAATGTTCTTTGTTTGCTACGAAGGTTAAATTTATATTTCGCACTCGTCATCTTTTTGCGAGGCTCAGTTCAAGAAAAAAATATTCCTAACAAGACACATGTGTTATATTGCAAAGTTATGTAATTGTGATCAGAAGTTTCGAATTGAAGATATAATCTAAAATTCCGTAACCAGTCTATTTTTTTACTTTATCACATTTTACTGAATTATGCACGCAGTGTATTGGTATGTTTCCCAAAAATGTATTTTGGTTGCTTTGATATTCTTTAATTCCAGTGTTATTATCTATATGGTAAAGAAAAGTTACTGTTTTTTGATTTGTGTATGATTTCTTTCGGTGCGTCTACTTATTTCCGTTGGTAGTGAAAAGATACAAAGCGTAGAGAACGGAGATATAATGTACGCCACAGTATTGAATCTAACTGATCAACGTGAGCTGGATAATTTGTATGTCTTATTCCTTCCTATTTTGTTTTTAGCGATTACACGAAGCAAGTGTTGCTGTCATCAAAAAGAGTCTGGCTGTGTTGCAAATCTTTGCTATCAGGTATACTATATTTATTACTCTCCGGGACATAATTGTAAGGGGGGCTATTAAGCAGGGGGGTTGGTATTTTACTTGAAAATGTTAGAATGGGGGAGTCTTAATAAATTGAAATGGGTAGGATGTCACTCAAAGTTACCTAGATTGGGGGCGGGTGTTAATAATCGGAGGGGGGTATTTAAAAAAAAAGATTTAATGAGAAAAACGTTGAAAAACTTCTCTTAAAGACTTTATTATTGTACTTATAAGTATTTCACATATAATTTAAAGTGTTTTGTAATGTTTGCATAGTGTAAAGAGAAATCTATTTCTTCTTTTTTTATTTGTGTGTGTGTGTGTGTGTGTGTGTGTGTGGGGGGGTCTCAATAAAAAAGGGGGGGGGTCAACTTTGGAAATATTAGCCTTAATTTGGGGTGGGCTTAATAAATTGAAATGGGTGGGATTTTTTTTCGAAATCAGAAGTTTACCCCCCCCCCTACAATTATGTCCCGGAGAGTACTTAAAAGTGAACATTGTTCTAAATCCTCGTGTATTTATTTTTTATCGATTGCGTAACGTTTTTTTTACCTACAACCTTGCGTTCACTAGACAAGCTGCAATAGCTTTATTGCATTAGATATCCCATCAGAATATTTTTTTAACCTAGTTATTATTATTTATTTCCTGTTTTATCTATTTACCATCTTTTTTATCTTTGTGTTTAGTCAATTCGGATGTAGCGCCAAACGTTTTCAAGATCACATGATGAGGAAATCAGAGTCAGAGACAGCTTCTTCTTCTGGTTTCGTGTAAGTGATGCACGTAATCATACTACCACACACCTAAGACGTTGTGTTAACCAAATTTTGTGTCGATTAAAAAAAATTGGCAGAACATGAGTTTAGTTAAAACGTTAGAAGTGACTCCAGTTTAAAATGCATGCTTAACTGGTAGACTGGTATTTAAGCTTTTGCCTAAAAATCTACCCTATATCTAGCGAAATAAAAGTTGCACAAAATGCGTTAAAATCGGCCCAACTTCAAATACTTGTTCCATAGAGAATTCAGGATTCTTTCCTGATTTGAAATATGTAATGGAAAGGTCAATAAAAAAATAAATAAAGACATTGAAAATAAAATAGTTTTACTTTTAACATTTTTTTTCTCTTTGATACCATTCCGAAAATAGATTCTGTGATTTTCACCACACACCACTATCCCACCAACTTATTTTTTTTTGACCTGTTTGTCATACTGACTAAATTTTCTTATCTTTACATTACCAGTGAGCCTCTAGCGAAATTGCGTTCGTCCATTGATCATGTCATGGTCTTACATACCAAGTTAGTGGATGTTGGAGGTTTACATCCTGACTCAGAGGACGAATTGAACCTGCCGATATCATCCGCCGACAGGAGAGCATCTTGGAGAAAATCAAAAACATTGTCAAGGGAACGTAGTCGTAATTCTTCAATTTCATCCGTCACGTCTGTAGCGACCATTACTGGAAAGGTAAAATGGATTGTGTTACAACATCTTGATTGACAATACTTCATTCTGTTGTTGTATGCAATCTTATTTTTTCCATTTAGTCTATTGATGTGGCTATTCAAGAAGATTTAATTCGTGTTGTACGTGGAGATTTTGTTGTAGCTTTAAAAGAACTGTTACAACATGGACTCTGCACTGTAAGTTCCGCCATTTTGAGTTAACTTTATTTTTGCGAGTCAACTAAAATTACTAAATAATATCTCTCTCTCACTAGAGTTTATCAATCTTATAAAAAAAGTGCAGAGAACAATCATTATTAATGAATTTTCGTTAGAGATCTTTTGAACTGTACCCACCCTTAGAGCAACCAAGTCTGACAACATGAATGAGAGTGAGTCATGTCTCAGAAAAATTCTAAATTGCAATTATTTTTAGTCTTTCCAATCAGAAGGTTTATCAACGAAAGCCTTAGTGGGGTGTATGAGCTCTCACTCTGTCAAAGGATACAGCATGCATATATGGGATTATTTCAGTAAATTTTATAATATGAAGGTACGTCTGGTCACACTGTTGACAGTAAGTTTAACCATCCATTTCTGTGTAAGTTTTAACATCTGCTTAAGTAAGTTGGCCATCTATCTGTTCGAGTAAGTTTGACCATGTATCTGTTTAAATAAGTTTGACCATATATCTGTTTAGCAACGTTTGACCTCTGTCTGTAATTTGATCTGAATTTGTTGTACATAGGAAAGAATAGAAATAATATTAGAATTATAGGAACAACGTTGCATATGTGGAATATATTGGTAAAGTAACCCTGCACATTATTGTTAAGCTTTTTACACTCGGGAGAGACACTTGCCCAACGGAGCCTGGTTTCGGAACTAAGTCCATCATCAGCCTATGTTATAGGAAAACAGTGCATATGTGAGATATATTGGTTGGTACTTGAGCTCCGGTTGTGCATCATTCGGTGATATCTCAGTACGTGTTTGTAAAAAGGTATGTCGGATGAAGGACATACGCCTTGCCCTCGCAAGGAGGTAGTATCCTCGCCTCGCCTAATGTATGTGCTAGGGAGATAGCATCGGATCGATACCGCAGTCGGTAGGCAATCGCCCGGCAAGCGAGAGGTTGTGGGTTCAAGTCACACTCGATCCATCATCTTTGCAGCACCTGGGAAGATAATGTGCAGGGTTACTTTACCAATATTAGAATTGTTATTTAGTTATATCTTCGATTTTTCTATCCTCTATATTTCTATCCTCTTCATTATTAATTAGCATGGAGATCAGTTCAACCATCAACCAAGTATGATGTTGTCCGAAGCTTTTGCGATGGATGTTGGCTGCACACAACAAACGCCAAAACAGGTACGTCTGATGTATATTATTTTATATTATTCTGATATATATTATTCTGATAAATATCATTTAATTATTTTCCTGATGTGTTTTTAGTCCTTGCTCACAGTCCTTCATCGTATTAAAGAGACGCATGAATCTCGTAAACGCAGCTTCGACGCCATGTTTAAAGCTCTCGTGTCTGCTGGCTTAAACCGCGGACGTCTAGCTCAGTGGATCCGCTTGGTGATCCGCTGTCCAGAGTTGATGGAGCATCATTATGAAAGATGGTCATACGTAGTTCGCACAGGTGAGTTTGGTATTTTCCTGATGAACTCTTAAAACCTTGTTTTGACTCGTATCCTACGAGTCAAAACAAAATGGCGGAACTTGCAGTGCAGAGTCCATGTTGTAACAGTTCTTTTAAAGCTACAACAAAATCTCCACGTACAACATGAATCAAATCTTCTTGAATAGCCACATCAATAGACTAAATGGAAAAAATAAGATTGCATACAGACGTTAAAAAATTAGGGAAGTTTATGAAACTTTTCGAACAGCCTCGTGTCCAGTTTTGGCACGTAAAAAATAGAATTTTTGCCAAGTTGTAAACTCATTTACTAAACTCGTAGAGAAATCCAACTTTGAAGTGTTTGATTGCCAGTGTTTTCATTTTAGGTTTTGATGATGTTTTAACGTTACTCGAAAAACTATCATCTTTGACTTTCTTCTTGCCGGAAGACTTGGCGATACGTCATTTATTAAAAAGCGCGAACGAATTTGGTGATGCGTAAATGTATCCGGGGTATTTATTATTTTTATGTGGTTACGTTGTGTTTCGAATATTCAGATATTTATACTTTGCCTAAATGTGAGAAAGTGTGAACAAGGAATAATATAAACTATTTTCTTTGGTGATTTGTATATTTTGTTTTTCTTTGGTGATGTAAAAATATATTTTTAGTCGAGGATATGTATATACGTATTTAAATGTTAAATGCTGCAAAAATATAAAGCTCTGTTCACACGTCTTTGCAAAAAAGCGAGTTTAGATTGTGACAGTCTTGATTTAGCCGTCCACATCATTTTGCGTCATTCACACAACTTCGTACTTACTTCTTGTAAACACGTAAGAATTCTTCATGAAGCGAGTTTTTGGGTCAAAACCTCAAATTCTACTCGTTTGTATGTAAAGAAACTGCTTAAAAATTAAGAATATTTATTCTGTGTTCTTAGTGGAATCCAGGCTCTATGTAACTGGCTGGCCAGTTATTGCATGTAATGTCAGTGTTGTTGGAAAGTCGGGAACTAAGTTAGTATTTTATTTTATACTCGTGAACTTCCGTAAGTCGTGTGAGGAGATTTGTTCTTTTAATTACATTCAGTTAAAAGTTGGAAGTCTCTTTTGTCATGTTCTTGTGAAGTGGAGCAGCATGGATATAAGAAAAACTTATTTTGTGTTGATAAATTATATCAGAAAAAAGGAAGAATAATAATAAACATTTGGAGTTATATTTTCATTCTCAGTTCCTTTTTCCTGTGAGGTTAGTAGTACTTGAAGCTTGGGACCTTCAAACTTCGGATGAAAGCAATGCATCATTAAGCAGTTGATGTCTCATGCTTCTTTGTCAGTGCACCAGGATTCGCAGTTGCTCAAATAATGTCGATAAAGTGCCAGTTGCTCAAATAAAAGTGTCGATAAAGCGCCGGTTGCTCAAAAAAGCGTCAAAAATTTAAGTTTTCTAAAAATGCAACGATAATCACTTAGGGGTTTAGCATAAACAACTTTAAAATAGGGAAAAAACAAAGGAAATAAGAGTTACTGATAATCAAGCCTCTCTTTTTTTGAATACCAGAGAAGCTGTTCATTTTCGACTTGCGGTAACTATGACAATATATTCAGTACTTGTTGCAAGATATACATATCTAAAAAAATGATGTCACCGAAAACAAATCTAAAAATTTTAGGAATCAATATTTTGGGCACAATTTTACGTTATTTAAGCGATTTTAGGACGGTTTTCCATTTTTCAGGGTAATAAAGGAGATTTTAGGAGATGTGGCCACCCTGAAAAGAAAATTCTTCGTATATTCTATCAGTAGTATTTGGCAAGTAAAAGGCATTTTGTTATTAATTTTTCCGGTGCATGCCAATCGTATAAAAATAAATTGTAAAAAAGATAGAAACTGAAGGCAGAAAACTGATGATTTAGTACGGAGTCTCTTTAGCTTCTATGTTTATTGCTTCAGGTTTATTTTTACCTTGTATTTGTGATTTTTAGGAACCATCAAACTTCGAGGGAAAAAACACAAATTTCTGCCAAGATTTACATTTTACAATTAAAAAATACATACAATATTTGCTTTTACATTTTAGTTTAGGACATCCAATCGAAAAATGATACAAAATATATAAAAATAAAGTATATAAAATAATGTATATGTTTTGAGGTATCAAAATATATAGAAGTGTATTGTTTGTTACAACTATATAATACTAACACGCGTTGCTACAACTTTACTTTGTAACGGCTTAATGGCGCGTGGCCTTGTGGTTATGGAGTTCGGTTCGTAATCACAAGGTCCGTGGTTCGATCCACAGCGCGGGTATGTTTAGCAAGTGTCTTTACCACAGCTACGGGTCAACCCATTCCATGTGAGGGAAATTGTATAACTAATGTATACATTCAGAACACAGGACCCAGAAATATTCGTAATAATAATACTCTCAATCTCGAACGGCCACAGTGCGAATACAAAATTTCCTGATGTTTCGCAGGTTTTATCAATAAATTGAAAATTACCCCCCCCCCCCCCCCCCCCACTCGCCTCCTGAGCCCCGCCCTGTTAGCTCTCCAAACACAAATACGATACCTCTATTATTAGAACCTCCCTCTGAGAGAATACACTCGAAATGAGGCAAGGTCTGTTGTGTGAAAATTCATAATTATTCAGCTTACACCAGAATATATATATATTCCTTGAAGAAAGAAATTCTGTCGCATGAAACGAATGCGGAATTAATGTTTGCGAATAATTTACCTTGTATCCGACAACTTAATCCAGTTCCTATTCGCAAATTTCAATTCCGCAATCTTTTCGTCCGCGAACAATTTTTTCCCTTTTATTCGCAGTATTAATGACAACACAGAAAAAGTTAAAACATATTCGGTTAATTCACATTGGCGTCACTGGTGAAGTCCGGCGCAGCACTCGCCGGATCGAGTAAAGGAGTTTCTTCGTTCAACGCAGCTCGAAATGTTTTTCGTTGCCATCCGTATATCATCGAGTTTAGAAAGCCTTGCAAAGGCGACGTACAAGCCTAAAAACAATTTTTTTCGCAAAAGTGAGTAAAAAAAACAGGAACAGTTTCGCTGTGAGAATAGTCAACAGAAGTGTTTCGTAAATAGGGTGGGGCTCCACGTATCAGGTATACAAAAGATCTAAATTCTAAAATTTCTTGTGACACTTCTCCTTACAAGAACATCCAGCATTTGCACAATTTTCCTCTTAAAATACCTTGACTTTCGCTTTAAAAGCACTATGCAACACCACTATCAACGCTAAAGAAAAAAGGATTCCGAATATCCGAAGACAGAATGTTTAACCTTGCAAATATTTTAAGGTTCCACCTGTCAATAACAGGTGTACATTCTGCAAAGAACAAGCTTCGAAACATATGTGGTTGCACTTACCTGTATTACAAAGAGCGGATAGTATTCTGTCATGCTGAACTTTTTTTTAAAGGAAATTGAGCCAAGTATCAGCGCTATTAACAAAAAGTAGTATCACACTGAAAGTGAAGATGGAACTGAAAACATTGCACTTAACAAATACTGACCGGTGTTATATTTGTACTGTCAAATACACAGACCGAGCTCAAAAGTAAAGATCAGAGTATCTTAATATAACGTATTTTTTCTCTCTCCAGGTTCCTTGCTTTTAATCCTAATCCAAATTATGTGCTTTTCGATTTTTTTCTGCGTGAAATTTCTTGCTGGTTATACGATTTTGTTAAAGACATTCGACGGAATTCCAAAATATTTTACGTAATTTTAGACAACCTGCAGTCGTAAAAGTATGATAATGGTAGGGAGGAAATTGTCTTAGGCGCAGCATTTAACAGTAAAATAATGTTGTAACCAGATGTAAATTTACACAAGTAGACTACGTTATGTATTTACATGACTAGCTATAAAAAATGACATTAAAAAAGTTTATTCTGCAGTAAACAACATAAAAGTCCTGAACCATCGTGCATAAGTACACATAAAAACCCCCTGACAATAGCAGATTGCTGGACAGTAAAAAAAACAGTTAAGTGGTAGTAAACCTACTAGAGAGCCATGAAAAGACAAACACAGCGGCGAAGAGACCAGCTCTTCTTCTTGCGCTATACAAAAGTTCATATTGTGATGGACCAATAACCCCTAAAATTAAATAACATCTACACAAACTTGTATATCCTAAAAATCCGTGAAATAAAAAAAATCAACCGCAACGTTAGTGTTCTAAAAATCTAGTTTTATAAAGATTTTTGTGATTCCTAAAGATCGGTACTTTCTAGTATCTGGAAACAAATCTTATTGCTTTATATCTTGTCACATTCAATTTAACTGAACACAATAAGAATAATAACAACAAAAACAAAAACAAACAAACAACAACATCAAAATAATTACCCACCTCCAGTTAATAACAGACCTTTGAACCTCACAAAGATTAAACCGTATAAAATCTGAAACAATAATTTTATGAGAAGGGGCAAATATTACTTTCAACGTAGCACCATACCTTAAGGAAAGTAATTTGCCCAAAATTTTTTTCTTCACTTTTTATTTTCGCGAATTAGGTGTTTACAAATTAAAGAAAGAAAAACAACTAATAATACAAATACTATTAGCAAAACCAAAAATATAAAAGTGTAAATATTGATTGTAATTGATGATAATTAAAGAGAATAGACTCTTTAATCATAATTACATTTTCGCGAATCGAGAAATTTCATTATTTTTTTCGCGAAAAATAATTTGGGCGAATGGCCGAATTTGGTATATTACGCGAGAAGAAATTTTCACGAACCTAAACGAAATATCGCGAAATTTCTCGCCCAAAACTATCTCATAAGGTATTTATTTTGATGATTTCAAGTATATTTATTGTTTTAAAACTTTTAAGTAGACTTACGAGGCATTGAATATAGTGTGTACAATATAAATGAGATGACAGATAACAGTTTGATCATACCGCATATTGCAAAGAATAAAAAAATCATACATACTGTGATAAGTGTTGAGGAGATGAGAAGAAGAAAAAGAAACACGAATTTGTAATGTGAATACCAATTGAAACGATGGTCAACATTTCTGATTCTCTATATAATAAAAACAATAACAAAACAAACACACAAGTAACAAAATACACACAAACAAACAAAAAACGAACAAACGTACCATAAAAAAATCAATCAAATAAACAAGCAAATACGTAAACAAAAAACAAAAAATCAAGTAACGAAACACACACACAAACACACACACAAGTAACAAAATACACACAAACAAACATACAAAAACCAATTAAGTAAACAAACAAACAAACACAAAAAGACAACAAACCTACCTGACAACTCGAGCTTTCGTAAACAAACAATGGAAAACAACTAAAAACAACAATATATAAGAAAATCAACAACGAAACTTTGAATCATCAGACGTTTCTCTTTCTTTTAAATACTACTGAGTATTTCAAATTCTTAAGCTAACATTTGTACGACACTACTATGCAGACACCATCGTGTGTGGTTTATGGCTGTAACAAAAGATAAACGATTCTTTATCTTTATTTTTAATATTGCGAATATCTGGAAAACTCTCATTAATAAAAGGTTCATTTATTTGGAAGATAAAATATTTATCAAAAAGCATTTTTATCAACTTTAAATATGAAAAAAAATCTTTAACAAAAAATATTAGAAGAAGAAAATTTGTTGGTGTAAATGTCTGAAAAAAGAACGGAATGGAAGAGAATATTTACAATATAGAGCAGCATATCAAAAAGGAAATGTGTGAATAAGGTAAGTGGTTACCACCATGACATGGAAGGGAAATCAGCTAGTCGTATGTATCTTTAATAGGATTAGGTTCAAGAATTAAGTACGAAACTCGAATAAAAGTTGATTGAGATATAGTAAATAGAATGTCCACGCCTACAATATTCGCTAGAGCCAATTTACATTAAAATAAGAACTCCAAACAAAAGTATTAGCCTGATTGTCTACATTAAAGAATACTTGGATCATCAGTGGGACGAATGAGTTTATTTTAATTACAAGTAAAAAAAATTTACATCCTCACAAGCTGATTCAAACATTTTGGAATGTGCACACCTAAAACATAGTAATTTTTCCAGCAAACTTATACATACAAGAAAGATATCACACATACCATGAACAGATATCATCATTGAGGATAAACTTCTTGTTCTCATCATACTCACTGTCAGAAAACATGACAAACATCGAGAATGCAAATGGTACAAACCTACAAAAGATTGCAACTAAATCAATGGCTGTTTTTTTTTCAGTTTATTTAGCTCGATGTAAAACATGAATTGGCCACAGAAAAACAACTGATTACTTTAACTGAGTGTCGAGTTAGATTCAAGAAAAGCAAAATACAAAACGTATGCAGAAAACAAAAACACAGTCCTTACCAACACAAGAAATACACCAAAGCTGGTGTTGAGATACGATACCAAGGATGAGACACATTCGCCTATAACAACAACAACAACATGATCATTAATAACAACAACAACAACAACATTATTATCAATAACAACAACAACAACAACAAAAACAGTGATTTCTGTGGCGCTTGGTTTAAGAATTTCTAAGCTTATGCAAAAATTGTCATGTTGTTAAAAAAATTTTTTAATAAACACAAAAGATCTTGGAAAAACTAATTTTTTGACAAAATATTCTCCGAAATGGGAAGCTGCTTCATAATACCTATTGCTTGCGCGGTTTAGTTAAGTGCATTTTCCGTAGATTAATTTTTAGTCTAGCAAAGTTTACCCTTTATGGTACGATCTTTGTTTACATGACAAGTCTTAAGTCTTTGTAGGTCGCTGCATTTATTACTTTTTAAAAGTGTAACCACGTAGTATCGAGTTGGAATCTACTTACAACAGATGAAGATGTTTCCAACAGTGGTATTGGATCTGCTCGAATTTTCACTTGTCGATACACTTTCCATGCATAGTTGACTGTTAACACGAATGTGGTCATATAGAACGACTAAAAAGAAAATATTTGCATAACTATCTCATTTTAGAGATGCGAAATTAAATTTACAGGTTTATCAAAGATCTAACATAGACCTTCTGCGAAATCAAAATCAACATACCGTCGCTAACATGGTGAGCACTAAGCAAAATGTTCGATTTCTTACTGAATGAGTGAAATGTTCAGAAGTTCCAATTATGAGGATAAAGCCACCCAAAAAATCAGCTAGACACAAGTGAAACAACGGTAGCACCTAAGCAAGATGATACACATAACAGGAAAGTCACATAAATTTAGTGGACAACGACGAATGTGTTAAAGTATTAGATGACAAAACTTTGAATTGAAAACAGTGTTCTTCTATTGAATTATGTGACAACCTTTTTTATGTAGCTACTTCTTATAAGATGTTGAAATTAAATCTGCTCAGGTTAGACATTCAACACTGCAATATATGGAATATTAAAATGTCATTCGCACTTACTCCGCTGGAACAAACTTTTCTTTTTTTGATGGCGACGTAAATTATGGATCCTGTACCAAACAAACTACAAAAATGAAAATAAGGGAACTGGTAGTCCAACGCAGAAATATAGCACAGGTTCAATAATTTGCACATATGAACAGGGCTGTTTTATTAATGCAGATGTTTTATCAATTGTAACATACCTTAATAAAGATGTGACAAGAAATATAAAACTGATAGTCCAAAGCTAAAAATGAACAAGGAAGGTATAAACAAAGGACAGACAGACAGACAGACAGACAGACAGACAGACAGACAGACAGACAGACAGACAGACAGACAGACAGACAGACAGACAGACAGACAGACAGACAGACAGACAGACAGACAGACAGACAGACAGACAGACAGACAGACAGACAGACAGACAGACAGACAGACAGACAGAC
This sequence comes from Hydractinia echinata, assembly GCA_030067915.1. Taxonomy (NCBI): domain Eukaryota; kingdom Metazoa; phylum Cnidaria; class Hydrozoa; order Anthoathecata; family Hydractiniidae; genus Hydractinia; species Hydractinia echinata. The sequence goes on along the minus strand of JASGCC010000039.1, from coordinate 1,667,043 downwards.
AGACAGACAGACAGACAGACAGACAGACAGACAGACAGACAGACAGACAGACAGACAGACAGACAGACAGACAGACAGACAGACAGACAGACAGACAGACAGACAGACAGACAGACAGACAGACAGACAGACAGACAGACAGACAGACAGACAGACAGACAGACAGACAGACAGACAGACAGACAGACAGACAGGTAGACAGACAGATAGGTAGACAGACAGATAGGTAGACAGAAAGGTAGACAGACAACACAGATACATACTAATAGCAACCAATTAGTAAAGATTACACGTGGAAAATCAATTACCTGTGCATCTGTCAACACACCATATCGTGGTTTCTTTATGATATATTGTGGAATAGGAGAAAAGTCAAGAAAGGAATTATTCATTGTGTCTATGTTCTAATCTAAACAAAAGATTTCGAAGTTAACAGTAACTAACACAGTAACTAGTTATTTTCCGTGTTTGATCTGCTGGTTTTAATGTGTCACAAAAATCATTGCTAAAACAGATTTCCCTCGACAATATGAGATTTCTTCAGATTCTCCAGGCAACTACCTTCTTGAGCATCTAGCTTTTGAAGACAGCTTCCAACACCTCCAAGAATGAAAGTATGTATACTCCTATTTTTGACACAAGCTCACAGCTGCAGGAGAAAGCATTATTTAGGTACTACATTTTCTTTTTTTTTAACATGCAAGTGTTAAAAAATACACAACAATAAAAGTTGGTTTTTCATTTCTAAGCAACAATATTAATGTCAATAAAATTTCAAAAAGAATTAGAGACAGTAAATATTAAACGGGTCTTCTTTGTTCGCATTATTTTTTTAAAAAATAAAAAAAATAAAATTAGTTCTGTGGATCCGCAGATTTCGCGCACGCGAAAAACAGTTACTGAGGCAAAGTTGGTTGAACATAAGTCGCTGCGTTTGTTGGGGCGTCTGTTGGACAAAAGGGCGTTAGAGTAGTACACTGTTTTGAAGAGGGCGTTCGTTACGAGATTTATCAACATATTTAGGTAGGTAACAAATTTGAGACAAGTTTAATTTATTAAAGAGAAAGTTGGAATAGCTAGGTTAGTGTAAATAAAAAAAAGAGACTAACGATATGTTTTCAGACGAATAAAATAAAACACTTGCAACTGCAGGGTGACTAAAATATCTTTCTAGAATATTACACCAGCATAATTTAGGATCCAGACCTCCAACTTAAATTTTAGATCTTTACCTTATAAAACTTAATAAGTTTTGACTCATTCAAGTACGTGACCTTTTACATTTTTTTTTATTATTTTGTTGTTTTTTAAGTTTTTTCTCTCATTATTTTGTTGTATTTGTAGTTCAAAAGAGTAAATAATTTATTTAGGTAAGGCCTCACATACGCATGTGAAGAAAATTACCAGGAAGTTAATATTACAGACGGAATAGTTAATACGCACGGAACTGTTCACGTAATATTGGCTCCAAAAGAACTTCAAAAGCTGAAAATATTCAACGTTTTGCATGTAGCCGTCAATAGTACAAAAATATGAGTTGAAACTAACATCTTATCACACCTAAAATTCATCACGTTCACAATAGAAGTTCCAATAGTTTATAATCTTTTTGAGAATATCACTTCCATCAACCGCGTGACTATACAACAACGTTTAAAGTAAAATAATGGTAAAAAATCCTCTAGTTGTGTTTTTGTTGTGTTTTTGTAGTATTCTTGGTAGTTTTTATCAATGTCACATAGGAAAACCACATAACAAGATTAGTTTAAGATGGAAGTATATCCTCATTTTTTATAAGACATTAGTTTGTTGTAACTAATGTTCCAATTCATTTCTTTAGGCTAACATGGAAGAATTAACTGCTGTCATCATTTTGTCCATTACATCAATCATTGTTGTACCACTCAATGCTCTGTGTCTACTTGTCATAGGTTGTTCAAAATACCTGCGCACAAAAACGATCAGTATAATCACGAGTGGGTTGCTTTCAATGCATTTACTTCAAGGTGTGTTCGTCATGCCATTTTACGCACTAAAACGCAAATACGAAAGTAAACTCTATTGTGTCATCTTTCGATTTACATATATGATCACGTTTTATGGAACTTGTATGTTGGTGCTGATCATAAGCATTGATCGACTTCTCGCTACCAAACTGATGACAGCATATCGAATCAGAGTGACAAACAAGCGAGTTTCTGTCACCATTCTTTTCTCAATGATTTACATAATTATGTTGTCTTTGATACCGTTTCTAAACCAAAATCAACAGTGTTTATACAATCCACAGAAAGAATGGGTACTATACATGTTGTTTGTAAACTGTGCCCTCCCTTATTTTCTTGTTGTTCTTATATACATCTGTATCGTATGCAGAATAAAGAGCTCCTTACAAATACTTGGTCCAAGACGAGTTCACAACAACATTAATAACAGATTCAATACATTAAACAACAAATTAACAAAGTTTACATTGTACGTTGGACTAACGTATGGTATCGCTTGGACACCGTCTATATTTTATTATATCCTTCTGCATTTAGCACCAAGTGTGTTTCCAAAAGACTATGTCAGTTCAACAGCTGAAAATTATATATCGTTTTTCATGAAGTACATCAAATGTTTAGAGGGTGTGACCACTCCAATATTGTATTGCTATTTCCATGCAGGATTTCGAAAAGAGTTTAAACGGAAGTGCTCCAAACACAGAATAACTGTGGCTACGATAAGATTGTCGGTGTATCAACACAAACAAGGTATCATACGCTGATCAATCAAACGGTTTGATGAATAATTCTCTACCTTATCAACATATAAGAAAAGTCAGACATAGGTTTCGAAAATATTCTACGTGCAATTTATGGGAGAATAACATACACGTGTGTGCACATCATATTTGCATGTCAAGAATTTCAGAGGTATATAATATTTTAGATTAGTTATGTACTTATTGTTTGGAAGTACTGGTGGAAAAACATATCTTATGCATTTTTGGTGTTAAAATGAGATATATATTTAGAACATAGTAGGGGCACAACCAGTTATAATTTCTTTTCATACACAGTGGAACATGTAAAATGACATCAAAGAACAAAAAGAACAAAATGGAAAAACACCAAATCCCAAATATATTTTAAAGAATGGCGTCATAAAAAAGAGCGTATTCCTTTTATGAAATTATTTTCTTTTCTTTTCATAAATTAAAGTCTGAAAAATTACAATTTTAAAATAGTTGTGACATTGTTATGTCAGATCTCTTGGATTGAAAATCAGTTTTGACCAGTTTTAAAGTTGTGCTGTTAAATACAAGGCCTAAGGTCAAAAGCACAGATCGAGCTTGTGCGAAGTATCAATTTCAATATCTCACTGTATCTCCTCCGAAAAATAAATTTTCTTATGAAAACAAGAATTTGGAAACCTTTTTAAGTCACTAAGAAGGAAAATATAAATATTTTAGCAATTCCAAATCGCTCATTTTTTTTTTTAAATTCAAAAAACAAATTCAAATCAATTATTATGTGAATTGAACAGAAAATCTGGTTTATGTGAACGACCTTTTCTTGTATGCTGTGGAAATCTGTTTTTTATTTGTTTATGCTTTATGGTACCATTTTAATAATCCCTCCTACAAAGTCCTGTTAAAATAAGCCGTACCAATCAAATCATCAGATTTTTTCATAATAACGGTTTTTTTTTTATTAGTCAGGTAATAATCAGCGCTACTTTGTCATTGTATTTAAATTTGCATCGTATTATAACTTAATGTTGTTCGTCTGTAACAGTGAGAGGAAACATCCACTTTGCCTGTTACGGACAGACACACACAGTCTCCGTATTATTATAACTTATGTTGTTCGTCTGTAACAGTTTCATGAAACATCCTTTGTAAATCAAAATAAGTTGAAGAAGATGTTACAATGTTACAAGAACTTCGAAGATTCCATTAAAATAAAACACAAAAGATTATTTATTTAAAATTTCGCTTTTGTTAAAATCTTTTGATTTTTATTATAAAAGGTGGAACATATATAATTTAAAAGGCTGGAATTATCATTGAAATCTCTATTTTTTATTTATATTGATTGCCTTTTGAGTAATATCAGTTTTTATAATGGAAAGTAGAATTCTGATGAAAGAATATTTTTTTATAAAGATATCAAATTTGGAAGTTTAGGTTCAACCTTAAAAGGAGGACTTCTCAAGATATGATGGCGAGCATAAAGAACAGAGCTCTGTAATGTGTTATCAAGAAGAACAAAAAGATTTAGTTTTGTAAAAATCTATAGGATTTTAATTAAAATTTAGAAATAAATATAACAAAGCTATATTTATAAGGTTTTATGTTGAATAATAAATCAAAAATAATAAGAGCAAAAAAAAATCATTTATTAATTCAATGATATTTCTATATAAGCATAATATTCAAATATCAAAAGCTGGTCGAAGAAGTACAAAGATGTTTATAGGCGTTATCAACAAATTTTCGATAATTCAAATGTGGATGCTATATTGAGAAGGTAAACAGCTGAAACATATAAGTGAAAGATTAAAATCTAATTTGCAATTTGGAAGAAGTGTTCGAATCAACAAAACAAACCAAGTAGGAAAGCGAAAACAGAAGGAAAAAGGTATTTCAATTTCACAAAAAATTATAAATAAAAAATTTCTAGTTTTATTATTTTAGTTTAGACAAAATTTAATTTGAAACGATTTTATGAAAACTGTATGGGCATCATTTGACAGAATATGGGGCTATTGACCCATTTTACTACTAGCCTATAAAAAGAAACTAATTTTTGTGTTTGTAAGGTCCAAATAGAAAAATAGAGTTTTTAAGGCTAAATGCTATATTTGGGAGCTTTGATAAAGAAAACTAAGACTAAGGTTTGAAATGAAAATGCTTTTTTAATGAAAAAATATGAGGAAAATGATAAACAAAAAGTGGTTATTTTCACAACTTGAAGCATGTCACAACAAACGTGGTATCTAAAATCAAATACATTTTTTACACAGCGCCATCATCATCATCACCTGCAAGAATTTTAAATAATTTTGTGATTCTTATATTTTTAAAAAAATTGCGATTTGCAATCCATCCACCTAATTTTATGATTAGGGTCCAAAATCGCAGAAATAAATTCCATGGAATTACGCTCTGCATGTTCCTCCCTTTCACACATGTTTTTTTACAAGTTTAAATTAGTATACATTCTTAACTCTCTCTTTTAGGACAAACATGGACAACACCGTTGCCATAGTAATACTATCAACAACAAGTGTATTTGTGGTGCTGTTAAACTCATTTTGTGTTTACATTATTCTTCAATCGAAAAAACTTGCTCGAAAACCTTCCTCCATACTCATACTTAGTTTGCTGACACTGCATCTCATTCAAGGCGCATGCGTCATGCCTTTTTATGCATTAAAAAAAAGTTACGATAACAAAGCTTTCTGTGACTTATTTCGCCTGACTTACATGATTACATTTTATGGTGCATGTCTCAATGTGTTGTTGATAAGTATTGATCGTCTACTTGCTACCATTTTGATGATGTCATACAAGGTGAAGGTTACAACAAAACGAGCTATAACCGTTATAACATTATCTTGGTTGTACATAATAAGCATTTGCATGATTCCATTCTCCAACAACAATTCAGATTGTTCTTACAACCCACGTAAAACTTGGACCCTGTTTATGTTGTTCACAAATTGCGCCATTCCTTATATGCTGGTGGTTTTGATCTATGTCATTATTTTGTTCAAAGTAAGACACACTGAACATCTTCGTAATAAAATGTCAACAAAAACTAGACATAGAAATAAAGAAAGACAGAGTACCCTGTTGAATAAAAGACTGACACGTTTCACACTTTATATTGTCATAACGTATGGTATTGCATGGGCACCATCTACAACTTATTACATCCTGGAACAAACAACAGCCTTGTTCACGGGCAACTATTATAAATCAACACTTGCAAGCTATATTTCTTTTTTCACAAAATACATTAAATTTTTAGAGGGGGTGACCACTCCTATACTATATTGCTATTTCCATGACGGATTTCGAAAGGAATTTCGATACTTGTCTGCAACAAGACATGAGTCTAGCAAAACAGATATCAACCAGAGCCATAGATCCATTGAGGTAAACGAATCATAAAGTAGCAACATGGCTACATAACTGTATTTAATAAAGTAATTAATTTATTTAACATCCTTATATGCAATTCTCATCTTTACTTTTAGAATTGACTTGCCCACTTATGCACAAAACCCCAAGTGACAAGAATACATAACCTTACATCTGACGAAAAACATTTCTCAGACAATTTTTTACTCTTTCTGAAATCAAAATTGTAGGATAAATGAGGAGGATTTTAACATTTTTGTAGAAGGTTTGATACCAAAAAGAAGGAAATATGTTTCAAATTTTTCTACATTAATACAAGGAAAAATGAGAAGATTTTCATTTGCATTTTTATAGATACTAAAGCACAAGTAGCTTTATTCTTATGATACAAAAAACAGTGCTTATTAGGTCCCACATAATCTTCAAAAGAAGAATTGCCTGTATACAAACACTTATACGTAATAGCAAATACTAAGTTTTCTTTAAAAACTTCACAGACTAAGAGATTGAGAAGATGATATTCTATTATTCTCTAAGTAACCAGTGATCATGATTCACAGAACATTGGTTTACAATTCATTTCAGATGTTAATTCTTTTTAAAAGTTTGGTCTTCTACACACTCAGACATAACAGATCACTAAACACAAAAGGTCTAAACAGCTCCTAGCATTTAGAAAAGTCAAGGTAACCAAAAAGCAGTTTTCACAATGGGGAAGCATTAGAAATAAAAATTAACATAGAATTTAACACATGGTATAATTTTAATGAACACTAAAAAAATGCATCAAATTTTTAAAAGACAGAATAAAATGGCTCTTTCTAATTTCCTCTTTCTCATGGTTTGTGAAATATAGTAAGTATATATAGAAAAATCTATGTTTGATTCAAAAAATTTCCAAATTTAATACCGATCTGTTTCATGGTTTGTGTGCCCTTTCAATGTCACAGTAAAAAACACTTTCAGATACCTATTCACACAGTTATATTATAAAACTTTAACAAACTAAAAACATAATGGATGGCAATTCCTAAAGAACAGTATGTAAAAAAAACATTTTTTTGCTAGAAAGTCTAAGTACTTCTCAAAGATTCTTGAAGTTGCTGGACACTCAACTAAGTTGACAAATTTAGGGATTCAATGTGTAGTTTAAAATATTGACGTTAAGGGAAATTAGTCACTGCAATAGCATTAGAAAATTTTTTGGGGGAGGAGATTGCATAATCGCCAATGCAGAAAATAAATATTGTTCAGGAGCAACAGCTAACAAAATAAAAATAATAAAAGAAATTCTAAACAATTATTAAAAAATTAATTCATTTTCACAAATCAAATTAATGAAAATAAAAAAACCCATGCAAGAATCCTTGGACCTTTTACCAATATTTCGAATAACAGAAACCCTTTATAAATTATACTTCACATATAAATCCTATATTTTCTGTTAAGAAAGGTGAACATACAATAAATAAAAACAAAAACAATAAAGTAATTAATTCAATAATACGCAGATGCTTTTTTGTGCACAAAAACAATTAACAAAACAAACAGAAAAATGAAATTTATTTTGATATTTTTAAAACTTTTTATAACTTTCTTTTTGTTATTATTTTAAATTGGGTAAAAAAAGTTTTGATAGATAATTTGTTACAACCGAGAATATACAGGTTCAGTTAACTGGAATATCTCAACCAAATATACTATTAAATTAAATGTGTTCAATCAATAATCAGCAAGTGCAAAGTTGAAGAGATCTGCTGCAAGCTATGACTGTTTCAGATTCGATGAAAGTTTTGTGGTATGCTGCACTGGCACCAGTTGTGGTTGCTGTAAACGTTCTGAGTTTAATTATAATTTTCTCCTGCAAGAAAATACGAAACAAACCCCCTGCTTTATTTATAATAAACCTTATCATGACACATTTGATGCAGGGGGTAATTGTAATGCCTACGTATGCAATTATAAAGTCGAAAAATTATCCAATAAATTGGTACCCATACATCTGTGATATATTTCGATTCACATACATGATGACATTCTACGGAACATGCATCAATGTGTTGTTGGTCAGTAGTGATCGCCTTTTGGCAACCGTTTATATCTTTTCATATCGGAGCCGTTTTAGACATAAACATTTCTTTCTAGCAATAGGAATAGCATGGATGTATCAGTTAATACTATGCTGCTTACCGTTTTTTTCATTTGAACGATCACAGGCCTTGCAAAGCTCACAATGTCATTACAATCAGCCCAATGAATGGACGATATACATGCTAGTGGCGAACACAGTGGTACCGTACACATTAATGCTAGCAATGTATCTTTACATCATTAAAGTGATGCGTCAGAGTTTGAATGACACTGAGAACGAAACAGGACATAATAATGAAAGAATTCGCAAGGGTAGTATAGCTAATGTTATGAAACATCATATGTCAAATACACGCAAAGCATATAATGAAAAAGTTACAATGCTGACATTTAAAATCATGTTTATTTATGGTGTAACTTGGACACCATCAATAACCTATTACCTTTTAGTGACAATACAAGGTGACATATTCAATGCAAAATACTACGACTCAGTACTGGAAGAAGTTCTGACATTTTTTATCAAATATATAACATTTTTTGACGCAGTTGCAGCACCAATGCTCTACTGTTATTATCACGATGACTTTAGAAAAGCTGCAAAAACATTCTTAAAGAAAATAAGGATAAGAAGATGGAAACGTACACTTGTCATACAACAAAAATGAATCATTTTATTGTCCTTTTAGTTTTACCATTGTGTATTATAATTATTATTATTATACCTGACGACATCAAGCAAATGTTATTTTCTTTTTTATTCCCTTTTACCAATCGGACTGCTTGACTTTATCTATTCACCCAAAGTATTAATACTTTAGGGAAATTATTGCACGCAATAGTCCCTTAAACTTATCGACACAGGCTTTTTACCACAGAAAATCCATAGTTTGTCAAGTTACCTTTCTGCTGAAATCAATAAATTTTAAGACACTTTTGTTTTTGAAGATTTGTGCAGACCGCAAGTTGACTTTTTTGATGGAAGTCGCATGCAAAAGTAACACTTAAAAATATAAAATTATTTATACAGAGCATAATAGAAAATAAAAAGAACAAAAGAAAACTTTATTAGCAGTCTATATATTTTTCATCTCAAAGTATAAACATGAATTTCATGCAAAACAAGCTGACTCTTTACATCACATGCAAAATTTTAAACTATGTATGAATTAATCAAGTTCCCTACAGTTCCTCTGTACATCAGAGACAGAATTATACTCTTATTGGCTCAATGAATTTATTGAATGAAACAAAAACTTTTATATTATATGGTAGAAATGTTACGTGACTGAAAATGTGTTGATTTCCAATAAGATGTACCTTAAATGATATGTAAATACAAATTTGAGTTTTATTAAAAGCTGAGGCTTTCTCATATTTCTAAAGAGATAAAGAAGTAAATAATAGCAAATAAAAAAAGAATTATGCTAGGTACAAAAACAGAAACACATACTAAAGCATAAACATTACAACATGAAAATAATTTGTATTGGCGATCTAAAATTTTTCTTTTTACAATTCATCTTAATAGTAGTCACAAATTTTGATTACTTTGATTCCAAATTATTGCCAATGATATTAAATGTGTTTTTACACTGATTTACACCTGGGCAAATCGAGGCTACACATCAATTGGTTTAGTATATTCTAAAACTAATTTTTTTAGAAAGAGTCTCAATAATCGATTTAAAAACAAACCAAGGTCAGAAGAAAGTTTGTCAAGAAATGTCAGGTGTTCGACATATAATAAAAAAGTTGTATGAACTTTTCATCACACTGCATTTCCTACATCTTTTCTGAAAAACTGTCAGGTACCCTGATGACAGAGTATTTGCTGCAGGCATGGGTAAAATCCCAGGCCAAATCGTGCCAGGGACTATAGAATTGTGAAGCTGTCTTTTCTTTCTGCTTGACAGTCAGCATGAGGATAGGGTTTAGATCTTAAGCGGTTGTCTTTCTACGTGTTTACTGGTTCCATTAGAAAATCAATGAAATTTAGTTTTTAAAACCGTTTTCACTTTTTCATTGCGTGTTAATGGCTTGGATTGGTACCACAGTAAAATATGACTAATTCGTCTTAATCTTAAAATAAGAATAGAGGGCATGCTTGCTGCGGAGCTCAAGTAGTCTTACCAAATTTGGAAGGATGTTATTTGTTGTATTTCATTGATAACAGCACCAATGAGAACTTGAAAGGCTATCCTGGGTAAATAAGGTAAATCAAAGGTAATGGAAACCCTATAACAAACAGATGTTCTTTTTGTAATGCTTAAAGAAAATATTTAACGTACACAGAAACATGAAAATGTTTAATTTATATTAGAAACTTATTATATCCTCTATTAGCCACAAAATATAATTTCGAAATAAATTAGTTAATCTTGATTTTATAGGTATGTTACATTAGCAATGAAGAGTGTGAGCAAGAAGCATCACAATGGCACTTAGTATATATTTCCCAATCTTAGAAATAAAGGAAAGCATTGTTTAAATGTATCCTTTGATACATTTAAACAATGTTAAATAAAAAATTTAACCTACTCTCTTTAACCCTTTTTCTTAAAAGACAGCTCTCCTGTGAAAGTAAATGCATTATTGAATGTTTCCAAAAGAAAATTTCGGGAAACACTGTTTATTCTACTACTGACAGCACCTACATTCCACTGGAAAGCTTATGACAGTTTGCACGCTTGTCAATACAAATTTGTTTTATTAACAGGAATAACAAAAGATAGACCATCTCTTTGGCAGGTTAGCTTACCCTGAACAGACAAAAGCACTTGGGGCAAGACTGCAACTTAGTTTAAAATAGCGTTATATTCCTGAATAAAATGTGAAGCAATCTTTACCACAACACCACTAAACTAATGACCGAATATAAATATGGATTACTACACAACAGCAGCAGGAGAAAGAGAACAGTAAACTAGCTTTCTTTAATATGTGACATAAGACCCTGTGAGCAATGTCACAATAACAACATAAACCAAATTTGAACTTTGCCTAAGCATAATAAAATCGCTCTAAAGAAATAATATCCCTCTAAATAAATTTAACTGAAAATATTTTTACCCACAAAATATAAACAAATATATTTTAGAAAACAGAAACAACAGTTTAGAATTTAAAATCTGTTTGCTTCTGTTTGATAGTGCTGGGAGTTGGTCAGTTTTTTATAGACTGCTAGTTTTCTGGTTGTTTTGTGAAGATTGGTAGTCAACTAAAAATTGAAGATACCAGTAGAGCAGTTGCTCAAAAACCATTCCATGCATCTCTACATATTATTTTGATGTATACTATGCAAAGAGTAAAGTATGGTCACCCTCACAGCCCAATTTTGATCACTTTTATAGATTCTTTTGCTCCCTATTTCATTCTAAATCAACTATAAACTTTATGACTAAATAAAATAACTCCCTAGATAGTTGATCATTGCAAGAACAGTCAATTGCAAACCCCTTCCCTATTCTTCATCTTGAAAAATCATCAGCATATATGTCAGCCCTTAATTATTAGGTTAGAAGATTGTTGAAAATACCCGAATTTTTTCCGTTGAAATTCAGAATTCTGTTTGAAATCTTTCTGCCAACACTTTTTTAAAAAAGAATTCTGGTATATATAACATACATAAAAGTGTTCATAATGTAGTGCTGATTAATAATAGCAATAATAGTGAGAAATATACTTTTACTAAATAAATTAATATTTACAAGAAAAACAGACATTATAAACACTTGCATAATATTTTTCAAAAATGACAAAAATGGCTACAAATTTTTTTGTTATAAACCTATAATTGAAAAAATGTATTACTTCTAAACTAAAAGCGACAAGAAAAAACTTCCTCTTTTCTTACAGTATAATAAGTAAAAAAATAGCAACATGTACGGACAAACGTACCTTGTCGTTTGCATTAAACCCACACTGTGAACACATAAGCAGCAGATGTAAATGTACTAAAACAACAAAAATAAACAAACACTTATCACTTATGTAAACAAAAGATTACAAAAGCTTAATACACATTATTTTTAAATAGTCTCGTAAAAACAAACACATAAAAAACTTTTTAACAAAAGTACAGTACGTAACATCTGGTAAAAATATTTTTCACAAGATCTCGTGTTGAGTTTCACAGGATGAGTTTAAGGGTGTGAGTTTACACTTTATAACACATATAGTTACTTTCTTACATATATTGCACTTCTGATAATTTTTTAAACTGTGTTCAAGTCACACAAAACTCTTTATAAAGTAAACAGTTAAAATGCCTAAAATATCTTTTTACATTATGACATTTTTTAGACTCAGAAGAAGAAAAAAATGTGACATATCACATGTTCATATACTTCTCTATGCATTTTTTTAAACTTTCTTAAAGTGAGATTTTATAAATTTGCATGTTGTAAACAAAAATGACTGTTTATTAATTTTTCAGAATTAATGTATTGTACTTGAAGCTTATTAAAACATCTTTACTCCAACAGGGTCGATTACCCTTGTTTTTAACAGAGGTTGCACACAATTTTTTTTTTTCTAACTTTGAATAACACACTTATATATAGTACAAAATAGTCGCTAGCTCATTCAGAATCTCATGAATTCGTCTTTCACAGCATATTGAATACAAATATATTGTATTTGCTATATTTAGTGTAAAGATTTTGTCCCTTGTTTAGCATGGCCGGGTTATGGTAGACAAACAAACAGAGAGACAGATGGCTTTTATTATTATATTATGGCTGTTAAATTATTTTACCTTACAGACACATTAGATCAATGCTTTTAATAAAATTAATGAAGCTATTGCATCTAACCCTACTCTCAAAACAGTTTTTAGGCTCCCTGAAATTAGAGGAATGGGTTCAGTTTGTGCTCCTCCCGCACCCTCTGTTATTTATAATAGCCCTTTAATTTTTGAACAATTTCACATCATTTTGACATCATTTTTTGCTGTTGTCGTCAATTTTAACACTTCGCCAAAAATTTAAGTTCAATGTCCATATCTCACTACTGTACAAAATACGACTTCTAACACAGACCTCATACAACCAACCTTTTACCTCAATCCACAAGATTTTTATTAAAACTAGAAATACTTTACTGACTATAAAATCACCTTTGGGATGCATACATATTAACTGAATGTCAGGTCAACCTTCCTTCAACACCACTGCACTTCTTATCAGGCTATTAGCTAGATTTTTCCATAAAAGCATCTATATTTTCTAATGACTTACTAACAGCCCTACTTGTGAATTTCTAGTTAACACCCTACTGATGTACTAAATGTTCACAAATCCCTTTCCTGCAAACTCCACAAAGCCACTTTTCAACTACAAGTGACACTTGGCTTCAATCATGACTTTAGATGTTGCTGTATTCACTTGTGTAACCCTTTCTCTTCCGGACTTTTTTTCACTTCTTAAAGTTTCTTTCATTGATTCTGCTTTGAGAACTAAATCATTACATATATATACATAACATTTGATGGACGCCCTGTTCTGAATTCCATCAGCAGCGCTTTTAAAATTAAATATTTAAATAAATATTATAATACACATATATTTAATGGAAATTAAAAATTTGTTACAGTTGTTGTTGGTCCTACTACCAGTGCAAGGCCAAAAAATTTGATTCTATACTAAAAAAATATTTTTAGGTTACTTTTTCTGATCAAATTTCAGGAAAAGTAAAAAAATCAGACAGATTGACGAACATCATGAACTATTCTATCATATATTTAAGTGAACAAGCCCATTGCAAAGGAGGACACAACCATGGTCAGCAGAGTGTGGAAAAAAATGGAAGCAGCAAATATAAATGAATTTCTGACATGCAAAAATAACTTTTATTTATCAATAGGTAAAAAATAACAACAATAGTTTGGACATGTGCAATGGTGTAATTGTCTACATGTAAGGTTACATTTATCTGGTGCTTGTAGTATTCAGGCTAAAAACAATTTCTGCAAAATAGAAAATAGCCTGGTCAAAATATAAGAAAAATTAACTGCTTTTTCCAGTCAACAAAAAAGAATGTAATTGGACGTTAATAGACATGACAATATGAAGAGTAAGTTTCAAGTGAATCTTGTTATACCTTTGTGTACAATGTAACGATACTTACAAAACAAACAGAAACAGAGATGGAAAGTTACATCCTACTGTCACAGCTATTGTATGTTATAAATATTGTAAACAGAAAAAAAGGCAAGTTATGCGAATAAAACTATTCGATAAACCCTTTATGGGATACAATTTATGAACAGTTTAAATGACCTGGCTTTTTTATTTTTTTCAATTCCACAGACATAATAAATAGTAGTAACAGTTGAAAACACTGTTAAGAGAATGCTAAACATTAATGACAAAAATGAATAAGATGTATAAGATGAATAAGATGTAAAATAATGACAAAAAAGTTGTGGACATCATGCTAATAAGAGAACTAGAGAACTTTAAATCAACAACTAAAAAAAGACAACTTGAATAAGCAAATCAATTTTGTTGGTGTAATCTAAAACATAATATAATCTGTTAAAATATAATCTGTGTTAAATTTATATTAAAGAATCACTGTTTTATTTTTATTATTTTTTATTTTTTTAAATAAATACAATGGAAAAGGTAGAGAATACTCCCTTAAAAGTTTTGTTTGAAGGATTTCTAAACTATAAATTGTATAACGTTAATTAAATAATAATTAATAATTAAAAGAGAACATAAGCATGGAAAGAAATACTGAGTACAAACAAACTTTTAGACATAAAAAGAGGAAGTAATAAAAAACAATTGAAAAAAACAATATGACAAGCAACCTTCCTTCAGTTAAATAATTAACATAAGTAAAGGTAAGTATTGTCAAAGGTTAAAACGAAACATCACCCACACAAAAGGTGAAGTGGGCATATTAACAGTACAACAAGACAGTTCTCGTGTCATAACTGATAAGATTCAAAAGCTGCTTGACAAAAATGTTAAATGAAATAAATTTATCTTGATGATATTACCTAGTAACAAATAGAAACAGATGCGTCAGTTCCAACTAGAGACAATAAAAAGAAATATATGTAATGGTGTGAAGTTAGAGAAGTAACTACAGGAATAACAAACGTTTTTATACAACAGATCTTAAGGTAGAAAACATTTAGGGTTATGTTTCATGGTGACCACTCAAAAAAAACTTTCAAATTCCAGGACATTCCAGGACATTTTACCTTTTTTTCCAGGACATTTTAAATTAAAATCCAGGACATTTAAGGACAAAATTGAAAAAAAATAAAAAATTCCAGGACAACAAATAAAGTAAAGTCATGTATTTCTTTGAGCTTAAAACTAAAAGCTGTAACAACATAAGAATTCAATCTCTGAACTAAAATAAACACTAGCTAGCCAAACAAAAATTAACACCATAACAAAATAGCAACATAAGACTACAAAATACTTTTCCAATCAAACAATGGAATCCTTTCGAAGTATTAATGCTTGCTCCATCTGAACACACTCGTCAAATTGTTCCTTCTTGGTGTTGGCTAACATTCGTAAATCGTTTGATCGTCCAAGGATTTGAAAGTCAGCATTTGTGTGTGCTTTCAATGCCAATTCATCAGCATATTTAATGAGAGTGTTTATACTGGTTTGGAGGAATTGTTTTTTCCTTTGCACTTCTTCAATTTCAGTTGAAATAACCTTTCGTTTCAATGCTTTTCCAGAATTCACTTTTAACTTCTTCTTTTCATTATTAATTTCAACATAACGCGATCTTGCACACTTGACAGACTTAACTAATTCCCTTGTAATTGGAATGTTGTGTACTCGCACTTCTTTTGCAATCATGTGATCGTGCAGAATTCTTAATGATTTCAGCGAACATTCTGACTGGTTCTCTTTAATGAATTCTTTATTTGCTTTGAAGCCTCGTTCAATAGCAGATTGTCCGTGACTCAGGCAGAATACGAGCTTAAATACTCGATAAAGACTCGAAACCTTTTGTTTTTAGAAACTGGGCAAAGAATGTATCTAGCCTTTGATCAAACTTTTCAAATGAGAGAAACTTTTCCTGGTGTTCAGGTACAACATCATCAATGAGCTTTGAGAACTGTTCTTTAGCATCATCAGCAACTTTAGGGGTGACTTGCCCTAAAGAAGTTAGCTTTTCTAACATCTTGGAAAATCTTAACTTTGAAACTTCTCTTTCATCCCTAATGGCCAGCCTGTTGGGATTGATTGAACTGCAGCATCGAATGATCATGTGCTTCAGGGGGCATTTCTCTACCATGTGACTGGTCACACTGGATAAGAACAGAACAGTTTCTTGATGAAGGTTCTCCGAAATTGTGAGATGTGGAGTTGTGCACCCATACCAACATCAATCGTTTCAGAGGGCTTATGTATGTTCTTATCCGAGACATCGATCTTTAAAAGTTTCATTGTTGTATCAGCCTTTTTTATGGTATCTGAAGGTATCAATCAAAAAATCAAAAATGGTAAGGAAAGATCGGTGTTAAATAAATAATCAGCACCTTTCCCATTTCCCAACCAGACTTCTAGATGCCATTTTTCAAGCTTCCATGTACAGTATGCAGGCCACATGTTCCGATATTCACTAGACCAGCTAGTTCATCAAGATCACGTTTTTCAGAAAAGAAAGAAAGAAACTTTAGGTTGACATTTGGTCCACTGAAGATATTTGCATAAGACTTTTTGGATCAACAGATTTGGACCCATTCAAAAAAGTTTTGAGTATTTGCTCTGCATTTGCACCACCCATGAATTCAGAGTTCATGTACCTTGTTACGGAAATATCTTTCTCATTATCCCAACATCTGACCAAAATATCCATTTGTCCCTTTTGTAGTTTTTTGTTTAAACTTTCATGAAAAAATTAAATATGCAGCCTTCAAACTAAATTCCAGGACATTCCAGGACAATCTCTAAAAAAGAAGGAAAGTCCAGGACATTCCAGGACATTCCAGGACAAAAAGTAAATTCCAGGACATTCCAGGACATTCCAGGACATTCCAGGACAGTGGTCACCATGTGTTTACTTGTTAGGAAATCATGTTAAGTTAAAGCTAAAGCATTTAGGTTATATATATTTTATTTTCAACCCAACAAAATATTTATTTTCGTGGAAGTATTTACTGTTACTAAGCAGAATAACTACACAATTTCTTTTTCTTTAGATTTAAAATACATTCAATTTTTTTGCATTCTTTGTTTGACTGTTTCTGTACATGACGTTGAGAAAGTCCTTAACATATCTTAATGCTTGATTCTTTGTCCAACAGGTGAAAAAATAACATTTGGCTGTAAAAAAAACCCTAATTATTAGCACAGCCTAATTTTTGATACTTGGATTAACTAAGTTGAGTTTACTTTAAAGGGTAAAGATTCTTGTATATGTGTACCTTGGGTGAAATTAAACTTACAGGAAAAACTTAAGTACATACTTTCAGGTATTTTGAATAAAAACAGACAGGATATAGGCATCAGCATACTGTTTACAACATTACCATGGTAACATTGATGTCATTGTAAATTAATACATTAGAAATTGCTTCATATTTCATGACATGTGATATTTTATTTATAAAGACGTTCTAAAAACATGTCTGAAGTCTATTTATATGTGTAAAGCTTAAACAACCTTACTGTCTAATGTGTCTGTCAGCTTGATAAGCTGTAGTATTTAGAATGTACAGGTTGAGTAAGAAACATGCACAGAGTAATAGAAATTACAAGAGCTAGAAGAACTAAACATCTATCTTTGTGTATTTGTTAAAGCTTAAAATGAAAATACTTTCAGTTACTAATGCTGAGAATGCAAGAAAAACTTGAAAACAATTGTGAGAGAATAATAATACACAACTTTTCCTGACAACGCAATAGTAAATAACTTAGATGTCTTAGATTTCTCACAACGTGTTAGCTAAACAAATTTCTAACCTAAATAACTGATATAATTTTTCATTTTAGATGGATAATGAAACAACTGCTATAGTGGTATTACTATCTATATCAAGTGTTCTCGTAACATTGATCAACATGTTATGCATATATGTCATCTTCCACTCAAACAAGTTACTGAAGAAGCCACCAACTATTTTGATCACAAATCTGATTGGCACACACATGATACAGGGCGTATTTGTGATTCCAACATATGCCCTGAGAAAAGCTAATATTGACGCTGGACTGAGCGTAGAGAAGTTTCTATGTGACAGCTTCCGTTTCACATACATGTTAACATTTTACCTTGCAACCATAAGTGTTTTGTTACTGAGCGTGGACCGTTTACTTGCCGTGAAGTTATTGAATAGGTACGATAAAACTGTTACCCGAAAACGGGCAGCCATTGTAACTATTGTTGCATGGATTTACATATTTCTTCTTTGCATACTACCATTTATACCGTTCAAAAGATCAACAGCCTTAGCAAAATCAAAATGCTCATACAACCATCCAAGCGAATGGACAATATTTATGTTGCTCGTGAATTCCTTGATTCCGTATATTATTGTTATAATATGTTACAAACAAGTCGAAAAGAAATTGTCCAGTTTACATGAATATTTTGTTAAAACTACAATAACAGACAGTGGGGATGAAATACCGAGTGTAAAAAGAAAGAGAGAAAGAGAACAACGCAAAACCTCTTATAATACTAAAATAACAAAACTGACATTTCTGATAATATTATCATATGGCATTACCTGGGCACCATCTATCATATACTTTCTTTGTCAACATATATTTCCTGGAATGTTTCATGAAGATTACTATGGTTCAAAAACAGAGAGACGCTTATCATTTTTGATGAAGTATATTAATTTCTTTGATGCGATAGGTGCACCTGTTTTATACTGCTATTACCATGATGAGTTTAAATTGGAATTTAAACGTATAGTACTTAAAAGAAAGATCGTACATTTTACAACAATGGAATCATCCAACCATGATAATAACAATGTTGTTAATGTTTGTATGAAATAAATAAAAATAAAAAGTATATATAATGTTTTAATCTAAATTGTTAGCTTGATAACAATTTTATCCTTATATGATTATCCAACTCCAAAGTGTTTTTTTATATTATTTATCAGGCTCAGTATCAAAAATGTAATATTTTTGCATGCGAAAATTAAAAGAAAAAAGTTGGGTGGTAATATAAACTTGGGTACTTCAGTAAAATACACGCTGATAATGGCAGCCAATGCTGTAAAAAAGTGTAGCAGTGCTAACAACCATATGTTTATATATTGATGCTGCATTGCGATTTCTCACTATACACATGTCAACAAATTGTCAAAAAAGTTGTATACCTATCAAAATACAGTCATATACGAAAACATGCAATAGAGAAATGGCAATAAAATTACTGCTGTCTTACAACTCTTTTCAATTAGCGATAGCGGTTACGAACATATTGGTGGCAACGTTATTTCAGCTGTTGACTAGTTTTCTATTAAACGCTAAAACAAACAATTGTACCTTACATAAGGCACTATATTGGGGTATTTGTTTCCAAAATAAAACATTGTGTTGTCATCTTAGCTAATAATTATTCTTACTAAGTGCCTCTTTAACGAAATATAATCGTTTAGAGCTAGTGCAAATTAGTTAAAAGTACCTATACTTAGCTCACAGCTGAGTTTGCGGCTAACAGTGAGGTAAGCTCACTTTTAGCAATCTTCAAAGGAAGCTGACATAAATCAAGCTCAAAGCGATTTATGTTTTTAAAAATGTAGTATGTTTCGTTGTGAAAGGTCATTTTAAAACTAAAATGGCTGACAAAATTTAAAAAATGATGTTTGAAGAAGAAGAAGAAGAGTTGGCGTTCAGGGTGAAAGATTTTCCATTCCTTTCTAAGCCAAAGTCGTTTCCTTTTTTGTAATTTTGTTAAGTCCTTTCTTTTCAGGCTACGTCGTCTTCTAGTAAATAATAACAAGACTTTCTTTCTATCTTTCTATCTTTCTTTTTCATTTTTTCTTGCATTAGATTCAGCTACAAAAGAGCTAACAATGCACCGTAGTGTGAATGTGAACTGAATACATCAGGTATCCACAGCTCATAAATTGAAATCGGCTAACACATTATGCGCACTATGGTTAGCTCATCGTTAGCCCAAAGTGAGAACCAAGCTTTATATATAAAAAATATTTTTTAATTTTCTGATGACAGAAATTGTTTTGTCATTACAAAGCATGTATTCTGTGAAAACAGTGGTCAATATTATTATTATTAAAGGTTGTGACTGCTTAAATTAAGTATTCAGTTAACTGAGAGATCAAGTCTTACTATTTACGTGAAGAATAAAACTTCCAAGCTGTAATGTTGTTTTTCTGATTTTCGAAGCTTCCCCTCCATGCTTCCGATCACATTCTCCATTTTGAAATCAATGCTGTGCACGAAAACGAGGCTTTTGTAATATGTTTTCCATTTACGTCAGTGGTGATATTCCATCAACACACAAGACCAATAGGTCTCAAGGAAATGAATGAATTTATCAAAAAAACAAATGTGAGTTTTACCCCCGTCACCAAGAGGGTGAGATTCTAATGAATAATTTCTTACTTTTTTTCTTCTTTTCGAAACTTTGAAAAAATTAAGGGCTTTGTCCACATTGGGAAAAATTATGTAAAGAGAAAGAAAAAATACGGAAGTGAAATTACTGTTATATCGTGCAACCAAATACATTTTTGGATTTTTTATTGACAAAAAGTATTTAAAATGTTTTAATATTATACTAATTAGGTACAACTGTAATGTCAGCCCAAGTTTTAATATGAAATAAGTAAAAATTTTTGGAAGAATCGTGGCCTCGTGTGCCAGCGTATCGTTGCAGTAATAAAAGTCAACGTGAAAAAGATAGAAGTTTCTTTTGCTTTCCTAAAGATGATAAATTACAGAAAGCATGGGGCTGCTGTGTTGATCTTCTATCTAGCCGATTACTAATAAGAATCACTTGGTGGTGGGTTTTAATTGTGTTGAACCAGTATCATTGGTAATTCGTTGTGTTTAGTCAAAGTGGTGTTTCATAGTGTTAAGTTGAATCAATCACACTAATTTAACGTTGCGTTATACACAGAAAGAACTATTGCGAAGATAACCTACAGGTTAGTCTTATATATATATATTCCTATTTAACAATGGTAGCAGAGGAATAAAAGTGAAATGTCAAAAAGTTGGGTCCCCCCACCATCATTAGACAAAGAGACGAGTTACAAAGATTGGAAAAAAGAAGTGCAAATATGGCAAGCACTGACAGAATTAAAGGCAGAAAAACAAGGGCCAGCTATATTCATGGGCTTAAAAGGGAAAGCTAAAGAATCAGTTCTAGAATTAGACATTGAACATATAAGTGCAGCAACTGGAGTAAAAGCCATTACTGACAGATTGGACAAAATATATTTAAAAGATGAGAATCAAACTGCTTACCTAGCTTATGAAACCTTTGAAAGATTTAAGCGACCGCCTGAGATGAGTATGAATGACTATCTTATAGAGTTTGAACGGTTATACCATAAGATCCAAGGACATCATATGGTACTTCCTGATGGAGTGTTGGCATATAGAGTTCTACAAAGTGCCAACCTTACACCAGAGCAGCAACAGTTAGCAAGAGCAACTTTAAATGAACTACAGTATGATGCAATGGTACGGCAGTTAAAGAAAATATTTGGGGATACTGTGGCCTCATTAGGAACAAATACTGAAGTAATGATAAAACCAGTTCTTCAGGCAAGTGCAGATACAATTGAGCAAAATTTCTTCACTCAAAGAGGGGGATATCAACGCTCAAGGTTTAGAAGAGGAAGACCTGCAGCTGCTTCAAATCAGAGATATGCAGGAAGAAAAACCAGACCCAACAATAGGAGAATGAATCCACCTGATCAATCTGGAAGTCCATCAAGATGCAATATTTGCCAATCTATATATCACTGGGCTTCAAACTGTCCACACTCTTATGAGAACCAGGAACCTGAGGATGTTAGAAAAGATGACAGTCATTCTAAGGTTACGTTTTTTGCAAAAATCAGAGAAGATGAAATGCAATCTATGGTCGGTGAAACCCTTTCATGTGCAGTTTTAGACTGTGGTTGCACAAAGACCGTTTGTGGTAATACTTGGTATCAATGTTTTATTGATAATCTTGAAAATGATAGATTGCCCGAAGAGCATCCCAGCCAAATAAGATTTAAATTTGGAGATAGTGAAGCAGTTTGTTCTATGAAAAGAGTGTTCTTACCTGTAATTAATGGCTCAAAAGAAGTTTATCTGGAGACAGAAATTGTCCCAAACGAAATTCCTTTGTTACTGAGTCAAGCTTCCATGAAAAAAGCAGAGGCAGTTTTAGATTTTATCAACGATTCGGTTACAATGTTTGGAGAATACCATCCTTTAAAATTTACCACTACAGGTCATTATTGCATATCTTTGAACAACAACATAATAGAGATGGATGGAAAGAAACATGACCACTTGTTACCCCAGGTTGCCTTTGTTTGTGCAAGTACAAAATCAAGAAAAAGTAAGATTATCAAACTTCATCGTCAATTTTGCCATCCAAGTGCTGAAAAATTAAAATCTCTCATCAAAGCATCTAATTCCTTCTTAAATGACCGAAGTGAAGTTATGAAAGTCATTGATGAAGTATCAAACTCTTGTGAAGTGTGCATCAAATACAGAAAACCAAGACCACGCCCTATTGTTGGCTTACCAATGTCATCAGAATTTAACCAGTGTGTGGCTCTAGATCTTGTGCAACTTTCGCAATCATTATGGTTTATCCATATCATAGATGTTTTTACCAGATTTTCATCAGCAAAATTGACAAAGACGAAAGACAAAGATGTAATAACAGATATTATCTTTGAAATTTGGTTAGCCCGATTTGGTTAACCAAGGAAGTTTCTAGCTGATAATGGTGGAGAATTTGTTAACAAAGTGTATGAAGAAATGTGTGAGCAGTTTAACATAGAGTTTTCAACAACTGCAGCTGAAAGTCCTTGGTCAAATGGACTATGTGAACGACACAATGGTATGATTAAGGAAATGCTGAAAAAAATTATTGAAGACACAAAATGTACACACAATCGGGCACTATTCTGGGCTATAAGTGCAAAGAATTCTTTATCGAACAACAAGGGATTCTCACCAAATCAACTTGTTTATGGTAAAAATCACAACTATCCCTGCATCCTCACTGATCATTTGCCAGCTATGAATGACACAGTTTCAAGCAAAACCGTGGCCCATAACCTTGCTGTAATGCATGCATCACGAAGAGCCTTTATAGCAGCAGAGTCTTCTGAGCGTATACAAGAGCATTGAGGCATAATGTTCAGTGTTACAATGATGAGCGATATATGAATGGAGATAAGAGAAAAGACAGTGAAAAATGGCATGGACCAGGCACTGTAATTGGACAGGAGAATAAGCAAGTCCTTGTAAAACATGGTGGAAGTTATGTTAGAGTACACATGTGTCGCTTGCAGAAGTTGGACCAAGTTTTGCATTCACAAAAACCTTCACAGGACACGGAAAGGAGTACTGAAGTGACAACTACACAAGTGAACAATTGCATTCCGCTTGAACGCGATGATGTTTTTGGTGAATATGTTGGTGCAGATGATTTTGACAGTAACAATACAGAAGAACCAGAAAATGAGAAAACAACAAATTTACAAATAATAAAAGAATCAACATCAGACGGTGCCTCAATGAATGAAACAACAACACACAAGATATCAACAAATGAAATCACAACCAATCGAAATGTTAGCAATTCGTCAACAGTCCAAAGAATACCAAAGTTGAAGACAAAAATCATTTACAAGCTAACTCCCGACAGTGAATGGACAAGGGGATTAGTCCACAGCAGAGCATGAAAAGTGAGCAGAAAAGGAAAAGAAGGCAGACAGTATGGTAGCTGTTTAAATGTCCAAAATGAAGACACAGGTGAAATAAATTGGTTAGATTTCAAAAGATGTGTGAGTGACTGGCAACCTGTTGTTGAGACAAACGAAACTGAAGAAGTACTATTATCGACTCAAGCAACTGTTACAGACGAGGTCCTAAATGCAAAGTATAAAGAATTAGCCAATTGGGAAGACAACAAAGTTTTCTCCACCATAGAAGATAAGGGTCAATCTGCAATATCCACAAGATGGGTGGTCACAACAAAGAATATAGAGGGATACAAAACAGTTAAAGCTTGTTTGGTCATAAGAGGTTTCGAAGAAGAAGAGGTCAAAAATCTGACTAAGGACTCCCCAACTTTTTCAAAGGAAAGTCTTCACATTGTACTTACGATGTTAGCAACCTATGAATGGGAATGTCACACCTTGATGTCAAGACGGCATTTCTTCAAGGCAACCAGATTGACAGAGAGGTTAGGGATCGTCTCCACGATCGTTTCAAATTTGATCGTTTCAATTCGTATCATTTTTTTTTTGAAGCAATCTCTATACGAATTTGAAACGATTTGAAATGATTAAAACCAACAGTAATTCGTATCCCATTCGTATCAACATTTATAAATTTGCTTTAAAATCGTTTCATTTCAGTTAGAATCGTTTCGCAATCGGTTCGCAATCGTATCGTAATCGCTTCATATAAATTTGTTTCAAGTCCATTTTAAAATCGTTTCAAACTTTTTTGCAAACGCTTCGTTTCGTTGCCTGTAGATTGTTTCAAAATCGTTTCTAATTTATCACATTGCAATTATCATGTGTACTATTTGTAGCCGATTTCTATAGAACCAGTTACTAAGTAAATTCTAAAGTTTTTAAATAAATACGCATAGTTTTAACTACGTAGCGCGCTGCACTTGAAATTTCAAAAATTGTGAGAAAGGATAATTTGCAAGTAACTTATTTTTTTTCTGAGATAAGATTTAAATATTCATTAGACATAATATTCGCATATCGTAAAATCTTTTTTCGCCATGTAATAACAAAATATGGCTTTGTTAGACTTGGTTTTTTTATAACGAAATACGGCAAGAAGTTGATGTTCTCTCGCTATTTTTTTTAATACGAAACAGTCCTGGTCATATGAATGCCATGATCAAAAACGGTCGGTGTTATTATGAAGAACGTAAGGTATAGAGAACATTAAAGTCAGCCCCTTTCCTTCATGCTGACACTCTTATGCTCGGCTGGTGCATTACACTGAGACTCGAACGAAAGATGGAAGACCATTTGGAACTATGCCACAAGTCAGTCCGACCTTCATCGTCACAGAGAATACTGCTAGAAGAGTGCGCACCCATGCAAGTTAAATATAACCAGAACATGGGAGAGGTTAGGTGTCCTGTACCTTAATACAGCTTTCGGACGGATGTTCTCGTGATGTAATACCAAAGAAAAAACATGTTGAATAAAGTTTAAAAAATCTTTTTAAAAGGGGAAAGAGAAATCAAATATGTTTAGTAATAATAATCGAAAAAATTGTATATCGTATTAAAAAGAAGTCCAGAAGTTCTGTCTCCCACACGACACAGCAGGCAATAAGTCAGCCCTGCCCTCGGTTTTGTGAGAAGAGACGTTCTGCGAAGACTCTAACAATTGAGTCTCCTGTACAGTTTTGCTTCATGTTAAGCTGTGCCAGTGACAAGCATTTTCGAAGCATGCCACCGGCGACTTCTGCGATATACAACCTAATGATGCCCTAACCTAATGAATTCATCTTGAAACATAAAAATCCAGTAACATTCGAAAAGAACAACAGGTGTTATTACGCAATGCAACGTATTCAATTTCTAAAAATAATTCATTTTTAAACGCGCATGTTTTTCATTCAAATTCCGAACTTTAAGTGCGTTTTTTTCTTTGATTCTTTTAACATATGAATACTCTTTCGTAAGAAACCTGAACAAATTATTCAGAAAGCTAATGTAAATAATTAATTATTCATGTTTGTCAGATTAAAAAAATCTATAAATAACAAGAACATATTTTTCGAAACAAGGGAATTTATGGTGGCAGTTAGAAACAATGCAAAGGTGCGTAAAATGATATCACGAAAAAAAAATTAAAACTCCAAAAGAACTAAGGATTGTTTGCTTTATTTAGGATTATTTTTAACAAGTTATATTGTTCCAGATATATTGTTCCTTTAAAATAATTTTTAAGAATCGATTTTTATTGCGTTTTAATTGTTTTTTAATTAAGCTTCAAAGAAAAACAAAATTCGTTTTACAATTCGTTTCCGAATTCGGTTCAGGAGTTGTTTCAGAATCGTTTCAGAAGTTTATTCTTAATCGTTTCGGAACTTTGTTTCTAAATCGTTTCCCATTCGTTTCGCATTCGTTTCCCATTCGTTTCCCATTCGTTTCATTTTTTAACTCACAAATTTTATTTTATTTTAAATCGTTTCGTAATCGTTTCGTAATTTTAAAATTTGTTTCATGAAACGATCTGAAACGATTTTAAAAAATGATGATACGATCACGAAACGATCATAATCGTTTCAATTCGTATAAAATGTGAAACGATGGTGGAGACGGTCCCTTATCATAAAGCCCCCAAAGGAAGCAAATACAACAGGTGTGTTTTGGAGACTAAATAAAGTTGTATACGGCCTTGCTGATGCTTCAAGAGCTTGGTATCTACGTGTGAAGGAAGAGCTAATCGGCTTGGGGTTGAGAATGTATTTATTTGATGAAGCATTATTTTATTGGATTCAAGCTGACTGCTGCCAAGAACTGATTGTAATACATGTTGATGATTTTCTATGGGGAGGATCCCATGATTTTCAAGTGAAGGTCATTTCGCCTATCAGAGAAACTTTTCTCATTGGATCTGAAGATTACTCCAATTTCAAATATGTTGGTGTCAATATACAACAATCTAATGGTTCTATTAACTATGACCAAAAGAACTATGTGGCAGGTATGGAACTGGTCAAGATTCAAAACACAACAGACAGACATCGACAACTATCACATGAAGAACAATCAAACTTCCGATGCATATGTGGGCAACTAACTGGATGTCATCGCAATCAAGGCCTGACATTTCATTTGATGTGTGCCAGCTAAGCACAAAACTAAACTGTGCAGTAGTTGATGATGTCATGAGAGCCAATAAAGTGGTAAAGAAGTTGAAATTGGATCCCAACATTTCCTTGAAATTTTGGAAGCTTGAGCTTCCATTACAACTGATCTTATATTCTGATGCTTCATTTGGGAACCTTCAAGATGGCAGCTCTCAAAGTGGAATTTTTATTTCCTGTAAGGTGTTGAGAATCTTATGGCACCTATCACATGGTAGTCTAAAAAGATTAAGAGAGTTGGGCGTAGCACTCTTGCTGCTGAGACACTAGCTCTTGTTAATGGTATTGATACAT
This sequence comes from Hydractinia echinata, assembly GCA_030067915.1. Taxonomy (NCBI): domain Eukaryota; kingdom Metazoa; phylum Cnidaria; class Hydrozoa; order Anthoathecata; family Hydractiniidae; genus Hydractinia; species Hydractinia echinata. The sequence goes on along the minus strand of JASGCC010000039.1, from coordinate 1,639,458 downwards.
GCATATGGGTGAAGAATGTGATAAATGAAGTGTTGAATTCTAATCTAGAAGGCATCTTATGTCATACAGATAACAAATCATTGTTTGAAGCTGCCCATTCAACAAAGCCTTTGAAAGCCAAACGGTTAAGGGTTGATATGGCTTCCCTTAGACAGAGTATCAATCAAAAGAAAGAGATTGAATTGAAGTGGATTTCTACCAAACATCAGTTAGCAGACTTGTTAACAAAACAAGGAGCAAATAGCACACTCTTAATGAATGTGCTACAGAGGGGTCATGAAGAATAATAGTGACCAATTAAATGTTGAGTTATGAAAATTTGAATATTGTGTTCAAAAATTAAAGTTTTTTGAGTTTTATCTTTTAGAATTTTTATGTTTAAATTCCACACAAGTAATCACACGAAGAAAGAGAGATACATGTAGTGATGACTTAACCAAGACTAGTACAGTAGAGGGTTTTGGTGAAAAGCCAGTTTTGCCCCAAGACCACTGTACTAAGCGAGTAGGAGTCGCTATAAATTCCTCTCACATTCGAAGAACTAACTGTTTGCCAAACAGAAAGAAAATAGAGGGAGATTGTTGATCTTCTATCTAGGCGATTATTAATAAGAATCACTTGGTGGTGGGGTTTAAATTGTGTTGAACCAGTATCATTGGTAATTTGTTGTGTTTAGTCAAAGTGGTGTTCCATAGTGTTAAGTTGAATCAATCACACTAATTTAACGTTGTGTTATACACAGAAAGAACTATTGCGAAGATAACCTACAGGTTAGTCTTATGTAGATATTCCTATTTAACATGCTGGACTTAAAAATATATGTTTGGCGTCACCCGGGTGAGGGTTTCAGCACTGACCCGGTCGGTCAGTCGGGATTTTATTTTATTTTATTTTTATTTTCAAAGCATGTCTATCTACAATATATTTCGGATGTTCTCGTGATGTAATACCAAAGAAAAAACATGTTGAATAAAGTTTAAAAAATCTTTTTAGAAGGTGAAAGAGAAATCAAAAATGTCTAGAAATATATTTAGTGCCAAAAACATATAGCAAATCTGCCAACACATCATCGCGTTCAAAATTGTTTCAACTTTGCACTCGTGGTTGATACGTTTTACAAAATTCTTTTTTTGGGGGTTTCGTTTTAAGGCTGGCTTTCCTGCATCTGGCAGAAAGACAAAAAATTTTTTGTAACGATGACCCTAAACATTTTCCACCCGACGCTATATTACTGACCCGGTCAGTGTGTTATTCAAAACCGACGAAGAGGTTTGTGGCGAAGCCCATTAAAAAAGGGAAGGAGTTTGAATATCTAAGATTTATCATTAAGTAGGTCATTGAACGTGTGTCAAGTGAAAAGAAAGCTAGTGCATAAAAGAGGAGAAAACGTCAATGTGCGACAAAAAATTGCGCCGACAGAGCTACATGACAGGGATAAAATCATTGAGAACTCCTTGAAATACAAAAGAATTAAATTGTAATTTATATTATGAAACCTGTAGAGTTATTATAAATACATTTCATTAGTTTTCCTCGTCTCCTCTCCAAGAACAATCCACCTCGGGAACTTCCGTCGGGACTAGGGTACTCTTGACGTATCCTATTCACAATACAAGAGGGTATGGCACGTTATACACCTGTTCCGAATCATTAAAACTGGGCTGGGTTTCCCAGCCACTCGCTCTAACGGGTTCATATTGAAAGTCAATAACATTAATTTTATTGCTTTTAGTCGCCATTTTCATTGAAAAATTGTTTTGAAAAAAGTTTGAAGAATGTATCGAACGACTAGAATGCAATCTACATATGTATCCCACAAGGAATAAAATGATAAAGACATCTCAGCGTTACTTCAGGGGGTTTATGCTTTTTCTTGTTCTCAGTCCCGAAAATAGTATATGACCACTGACGTCAAACGCATAATTACGCATATTAAATTTTTTACCCAGTCTCTAACCGTGCAAACATTCAGAATGAACAAAGCTGTGCTTCAACATGGCCACATGAAATAAAGTTTTGTTTATGTTTGTTTTTACCAAAGATTGATGGGAAAGGTAGCAGTTTTCTTTGTCAGTGTATGAATATGAGTTAGTACACCCATTATAATTTTCAAGCAGTCACTACCTTTAAGGGAGTCCTGCAATATAGTGACAACTGCGAATTTTTAAGGCTGAACACAGCTTGAATATGTCTATATTTTAATACAAATTATAGGTTAGGGGCTGACATTGTGTATAAGTTTTGAAAAAGTGACATTTTGAACAAGTATAAGTATTTGTTACTTACAGTACTGCCCGAATGTAACTTTACATGTACGCGATAGTTATCACCTTCACATGAGCTTTCGGTAGCGTCAGAACTTTCGTTGTTATTGTTAACCTATTGTTAAATACATGAGCTATTTTTGCATGTTGAAAACAATAGAGTTCATGTCTTGTTCGCGAAATTTAATTAGCTCATGTGAACTGCGTGTGTCCCATTGTTGTATTTAATTGCTATAGTCGTCAAGAGATCAACAAAGGAAAATAAAATTTAACAAAGATTTATGTATCTATTGTTTTTACTCACGGACGGCATGTTAAACCATTCATTTAAAAAAATTTAAAACGCGATAGAAAAGCTTTTTTAGATCGCATTTTAAAAATTCAAAACGAAGAACGACGATAGAAAAGCTTTTTTAGATCGCGTTTTTAAAATTTAAGAACAAAGAACGGCGATAGAAATGCATTTTTAGATCGCATTGCAAAAACAAAATGTTCTCACAATGAGTGTTTTGATCTATCAAGAACATCAAAAGTTAGATTTATAGATTTTTTCTTTCTTCTGTATTGAAATTTAATTTGTTTTCAAAATGTTATTGTGATTTTTAACTTTAACGTGTTATTCTCCACATATAATAACAAAATCATTTTTGAGGCAGGAATCCATTTAAGAGTGAAAAATTGATTGTACCATACATGTGGCAACCATCCTATAGAAATAGCACCATTATAACATTTCCCATCTTTTAATACTAAGTGATCACCTTTACACAGTGGCTCAGTTTTGTAAGAAACAAGTAAGGATAATGTAAAAGTGATGTTTTTTACTAAATTATTTATTGGATATAAAAGCAAATTAAATTGTCTATAAGATATAAATATGAAAATTAATTTTTTTCTGGGTAGTCATAAATCTACATTTTTGTTTTTCACTGAAACGTACAAAACTTCATTCCTTCATTTTATTTTTTTATTATGTAATACTAATGACAACAATGACAATTCGCTTCCTGAAATGATTTTTTTCTTCTATTTTTTTTTGATTTGGTTAATTTCGACAAGTTCAATGCAAAGCAAAGTATATACAAGTGTTTGGTTTAAGCAATAAGATTTTGTGATTTAGTTTAGGTAGTGTGACCATAAATATGAAATTAATCAAGGCAAAAGAGAACTTGAGAAAACAAAAGGGGGGAAGGGGTCAAAACGGTGAATAGTTGCATGAACATTCAACATTTATGATACAACTAATTAGCTGTTGCATAAATATTGACTTTGTTGGTAACGCATGGCCTCACCAACATCATAACAAATATGATGGCTATTAGCACTATTACAACAAAAGTGGCAGAGTTGTGGAATTAAGAAAGACCATAAAAAGAAAAAACAATACACCGTAATATATCAATGCGACAGGTCCTGGGAACAAGGTTGACTTTTTGACCTGGTTTCTGCTAACTATTTGGTCACTGCTTGGTGGTGACCAGCTTTTTAATTTTTTTCCGATGTTTTGATGGCTATATAACACTTGAAAACTTAAAAATAAATGGAAGGATTTTGTCACCTTAAAGGTTACCTCCCGTGAAAAGTAAAGTTAATTGCATATGAAAGAGCTTGAACGGTTGTCTAGGAACTTGAATATTTTTTTTAAAATTCTTGATTGGTTCTTTAGAATTTGGACTGAGAAGATTCACTAATTATGCATGATGTCATGAGCATGCTCTGCAAGGTTGTTAATTTAACATTTTTGATAAGCCATATATACAGTTAAAAATATTTTCTGGCCGTTCACTTCGACGCGCTTTGAACATTTTACATAAATTTTAATATTTAGTTACCATAATTATGCTCAATGCATACTCATGACGTCATAATTTCGCATAATTAGCGCAACTTTTAAGACAAATATCTCGAGAACGAATAAAGATTTTTCAAAAAACAACTTGATTTTACGCGGGAGGTATAGCCTTATAATATATATATATATATATTAGATTTCAAAATTGCTGGATGAATACCATTAAAAGAAAACTTCACAAACTTTTATTAAACAAGGTCAGTAGTAGATAATATAATGTTGTATATATATAGTTATCTCTTCAACTTAGAAACTTAGAGTAGCATTTGTTCTTCACACATTATCTTGTATTTTGAACCTGAAAGAGACATACACTTTTTTTTGCAGACTTTCAATGACGTGACCATATAATTATGTCATATAATTTTTTTAAGAGTATTTAATGCTTTTTTTGAGCTACGCGGACCCAATTAGGGTCCTCACTCTGTCAGACAACTCCCTGTAACATTTAACCGCCCACATTAAGTATGCCATCTTCCCAATTTTTCTCACATGGTTGGGGTTAACCTCTCCCATGTAAAGTGCAACAGTAATAACCACTAAGCTAAGGTATGTTTAGACCACACAATTCTTGTTTGGATAGACAAAGTAATCTTGACATAAAATCTGTGTTTTTGTGACTTAGCAAGTTCCCATAGTATATATATACAGTTAAAGATAAAACATTGGTGTTTTACTACAAAAAAGTATCTTTTATATATTAATATTTTAAATTGGATGTGAGCTTTTTCGGGCAAAATTTCTCCAGAAAAGCCCCCTTCATTATATATACATAACATGTCCAAAATTGTGATAAGAAAATTCTCCTGGTCCACAAATGTTACATGAATTTTTTATAAAATCTTTGTTTTCTTTCAAACCTGACATATTGTGTAGTTTTAGGTGAGCATTTTCTAGTTTAGCTAAAAAAAAAAAATGTAGTTTCCACAAAATTTCGTTTCATTTGATAACAACTTTGCCACCAGGGCTATTTTCTTGTCAGAATTGATGACGAATGATATAAAAGCCAGTCGACCCCAATTATGTTGGTTCTATAAGTGAGGGATAACGTAAAAGTGTTGCACAATAGTCGGCCTGCCCCGATTATGTTCGTTCTATAAGTGCCAAATAATATTTTTTACTGTCGTACATAAGCCGGTCAATACTGATTATGTTGCCCTGATTATGTATTTTCTGCCCTGTTTATAAACGGGGCTAGCTGCCGTACATAATCCGGGCAGCGTTCATAATCCAGGCAGAACATTTTCCCTCAACCGCACCACGTGACATTCCGATCGGGGTAGGGTCAATCTGGTGACTTAAATAAGAAATAATTGTGACGTTTGTTAAGTGAAATGTTGGGAGACTTAATTGCCAATTCTCGGATCCGGGTAAACATTATCAAATTTTGAAAAAGAAAACAAGGAACTTTTGAGAAAAACGAGTGGCATATTTGGATTTATCAGCAAAAATTATACAATATAGGAAATTTGGAATACCAAAAGATTATTAGAACAGGATTTATTGCAATTTAAAGTTTTTAAATTTTATAAGAGTTTGACCATAATATCTAACTATTTTGTGTGGTCATTTCTTTATAAAACATCAAAAGTTTGGCTACTAAATAGAGGCAGTTGCACTTAGTGTATAAACTTGAAAATTTGCATGTTTCCATAAATTTTGGTGCTGAATTTAAATATGTTGGTCATTTTTGTTGAAAATGATCAGAAAATTTCAAGCATGTTAACCCGGATCCGAGAATGTGCTTTCTTAAAAATTGCCTGCGCTGCTCTACACACAACCTAACAACACTGCTTTAGAACACACTGCAAAAATATGATTGAGGAGAAGACTGGCTAAGGAAATTATATACAAGCTATAGCTAAAAAGTTTTTAAGAATGCTAAATTTAGCTCTATAACAAAAAATAATTGAACTGAGAAATAACAACAAATAAAATATACCTTGCTTTAACTTTAGCATTGAACTGGCTTGATTGTGGATTGTTTGTTTTTTTGGATAATTCACGTGACCAAAACAAAAAATAAAACAAAGTAGATAATTTTCTAACCAAGTCATGCCTCTTTCGTGCGCGTAGCGCGCTCCTTTTTTCGTGTCGCTGGGGCAGAAAGAGAAATCTCGATAAATGCATACAAATATAAATTTATGCATGTAACATCTAGACGTTGAAGTGATGTTGGAGTCTTCCGCGTTTTTACTGTCAATATTGGGCGGGCTATATAAATATCTGCTATTTTAATGTGTATGTAGCATTCTTTTACACAAACTGTATTTCACCAACTTTTTATTTACTTACAGAGAAACTCGCAGCACACCTTCGAGATAGATTTTAGGAAAGTGTTCGTTGCAGTATTAAAACGATCGTCATTAAAATTTGCCATTACACGCTTCCAATCATAGTCATTGTAGGGGAAGGAAGATTTGAAACATAAAATTTATGTTCCTTATGCTTCCTTCTCCTCCATCATCATTTATTATCATGGAATGAGGAAGTTGTTGCTTCATTTCGCATCACATGATACAAAACAAGAAGGAAAATTCCGTGTCTCGTGGTTGTTTTAATCATGGTAGTTTCAATCCAATTTTGCAATTAATTTAAAAAAATACAGTAATTCTGCAAGAAAATAATCAAGAGAAAGGATCGGCAAAAAATCGGAAAAATCTAAAAAGAATTGACTCCATGAAACCTTGAAATTCATCTCCGACTGAGGGAGCCCAAGTATTTTTATAAACGTGATAACCCATGACAAAAACATTGATTTCATACGAAATAAGTCTAACAATTGGAATTTCGTCACAAGAAAGAATGTCTTCTAACTTCACTTCCTACCTCCAAACACAACATCGCACACACAACCAATGGATCAAGGTAACATCCGATCCTTGAAAGCAAAATATCGTTTACTGGCCGTGTGTAAGCTGATTATAGATTTAGAGAAAGAAGATTCAATCCCGAAATTCTCAATTTTATCAGCAATGTACATGTTGAAGAAAGATTGGGATGGTGTTTCGAACCAGACATTCACCAACTGCTTCAGAAAATCGGGAATCTCAAGGATGCTGCAAATGGCTAGATGATGAAAATGTAGAAGAAGACGCGATTCAGACTCTGAATGTTGATCTCTCAGTTATTAAAGAAAGGTTTGCTGACCAAAATCTACACCCACATCTCAATTGACGATTATGTGGATTTTGACATCGAAGTAACCACGTCGCATGGTAAACTAACAACCGCTGATATAATTACTGAAGTAACTGGAACCCAAGAAGAAGACGAGGAGGACAAAAAAGGTGACGCCATAGAGGATGTAATCACCAAACCAACGACCAAAGAAGTGCTGAAACCTGTTAGCGCCCTTGAAGATCTCAGCATTTTTTCAAATTTTTGGGAAGAAATAATGAAGTCACTAAAGGACGTAAATCACAATATTTAAAAATAATTCCTTTGTACATGAAAGCAAACTGCGATTTCTGATTTCTTTATAAAAGAATATATTGTTATGCTAACATATTGTGTTTTAGTCCTTTATTACACTGTAAGGTAGAGATTTTATGCTGAACGGAGAAAGATTTTGTTGCCATCCTACATAAAAGAGAAAAATCATGCTAAATTTCAAAACTATCTATTACTCGAACTCTCCTTAACTCGAATGATTTTTGATTCCCCGTGGCTATTCCAGTTATACAGAGTTCACCGTTGTACCAAAAAAGAATTTAATTAAAAAAACAAAGAGTATATTCTCGGTAAGTGGAATGAGCTAGAAGGAAAGAAAGAGAGGGATGAGTAAGTTCGGATTTTCCTTAAATTTATTTTACTTTTAGTATAATTTTGGCTAAAAGCAAAATGACAAGATGTAGAGGAAGCATTTATCCTTCTCAATATCCTGTTCGCAAATATTTTTTAATGAAAAATCTGGACAGGTCCTTTTACGAGAGGTTCAACTTCCTGAAAGCATTGTCTTGGTGGGGCTTCTGGCGTTAATAGTGACTAGTTCTATTCCCTTGTACTGTACCTCAGAAAAATAGAAAAAAAGTAAGCAGCTATAAGAGATAAATGAATCACACAACAGTAGAATGTGTCCATAGAATACAGGACAGCGGCATCTCAAAAATGGAGCAGCTGGTGGCTGTTTCACTAAAACCTAACCCTCTTTCTTTTTCTGCTCCTCACTTGTTACCGCCTTCAACGATCACTCTTTCAGTTGACAAATGTCTAATTTGTTTATCATCAACTATATTGGTTCCAATTACACAGCATTTTGTTTGTTTTTTTACCCATTTTATAGTTGGCTAAGACAAGAACAAGATTGGCGAGAATGAATTGGCTTACTAAATAAAACTGCGGAGAGTTTTCTAACTGAGGTCTTTTTCTGATTCACGGAAGTATTTTATACCATAATCAAGGACAAAATTAATGAAATAAAAGCAGCTTTTTCGTCATTTTCAAACATGGACAGAAAGGGTAAAAGTGGTCACTACTTGGCAGCCACGAGGCTACTTTTGCGCACACGTTACCAGGTAGAGAGCGTGTAAGTTTCGCTATGGGCGTTCTATAGCGCGCCGACAGAACGAAAAAACCCACGTCGCGACCCACGAAGGTTGTGTAATACAGAAAAAATCGTTGTGACGTCACCAACAACTAGTATGTATCAAGAGTATAGATTTAACCAAATAACCTAGGAAACTTTGATAAAAACAGTGGAAAGTTCAAAATGCGCGACTCTAGTATAGACGCAACCAATGTGATCACTTGTGGCGGCTAAGTTTTAAATTAGCCGTCGTTTCATTATATTTGACCGTGAATGCAGTGTCGACAATCCAAAGCTTAATGTGTGGTTTTTAATGCGGAAAGGATATAGCTACATAATTAAAATGCTCCGAAGGATGGAAATCCTTAGGAGATGCAAAAACACATAAAGGATTTATCAAAATCGTCATTTTTGTTTCTTGAAATGAAATTGTCAGAGTATCGACTGTCAATAAACATTTATTAAAATAAAGGAACATCAAGAATTGACTGTTTTAAAATTATTTTCAACATATAAATACAAACTATAGGTACTCTCTTTTCCAGACTTCTGAATAAATACAGACTGATGAATAATTCGCAAAATATTACAAAATTTGAAATACAAAATTGTTTTTACGGAAGGAGAAAATAATTTCTAAAAGGTCTATAAAAATAAGTTGATGAAAAAAAAATACAACCATCTTCAAAAATGATTCATCATTTTCACAGAAGTAAAGCAAAAATATACTTTACGTTTTAGTCGTTCAATTTTGGATCAGTCTTTTTTCTGCAAAAAAGAAAATGGTGGTTCATAAAAATATACGAATAGAATTTTTGATGCGCTATGAATGACGTTTGTTTAACTACCTACAATTCGAGGTAATCACGTTTACATGGTATCTATTCTCCATTTCAAGCCAAAGTAACTGTGTATCTTGCATCGTCGATATAAATGTTAAACAACAAGTAATCTACCATCTTGCCGTGGTCACATATACCACATCTAATTACGCTTGAACCGATATAATTATATCAAGGTACGTACGTCAGACGTCTACTTCGTCATCACCAACATGTCTGTTTACAACGACCTCAAAACTAGCAGGTCTTGGTGGCTTTGGTGGTTTTCGAGTCGGTTTTTTAATCGATTTTTCTTCTTGTCGATCTATAATGTTCTCAGGCTGATCGTATTCTATCGGTTCTTCACTTTCAGCTGGTTCGTCGTACTCGGGATCATTTTCGGCACAGTCTTTATCCGAAATTACATCACCCACTTCATCGTAGGGGTTTACATCTCCTGTCATAGTTAAGTACTTATCATCAACTTCGTTTTTACGGTGGAGTTTTATTTTATCGCATAATAAAGTACCGACTTCATCGTAGGGATGAACGGTCTCCTCCTCGGATACAGTTTTTAAGTTTTCTTTTTTAGATAGTGTAGGTTTAGTTGACATAACACGTCCAACTTGATCGTAAGTATTTACTACTTTAACTTCGTCCGAGCGAGCTTCCAAGTTATCATTTACTTTGGCTTTGGTGGACATCACTCTCCCAATTTCGTCGTACGGATTTACTTTCGGATCACTTTCGGCACCATCCCCCGCTTTGCCCCTGGTTGACATTACTCCACCAACTTTATCGTAAGGATGAACTGTGTTCTCTTCGTCCTTTCTATAGTCAGGAAGTTTTGTATTCCTTGTTAATAATTGACCCCCGGGAGCTGCGAATGGGCATTCCAATTTCTTCACTGACTCGTCGCGTACGACTACTTGCGAGTAATTGTTTTCGTTTTTCGTAACATTATAATAAGGACTTTCGTTTTTCGGTATTCTTTGACCAACTTGGTCGTAATGTGGTTCTGGTGTTAAATACACCACTTGGTTCGCATTGTCGGGGATTTTAGGAACTAAGTATTCGTTGTTAACGTTCACGATGACCGTATCATTTGCGACGAAATCCTCGGGAATCTTGTAATCGGGTTCATCACTGCTTGATATAACGCTACCTGGTTCGTCGTACAATTCCTTCGGAAACGCCGCAAATCGTCGGTAGTCGTAGTTATCATCTGTTGTGTAACCTTCGTCTAAACTTCCGTTGGACTTTCGCTTTTTTGAAAGTTTGAAGAATTTATCTAAAAGAAAAAAACGTCGCTTTACATCGTCATCAACGCATCTGATTGATTAGTTGATTGTAACGAAAAAGATCTGGTGCAGGAGACCTCCTAGATTGCATCACAATGTTTTTTTAAATACATCCGTTACAACCTAAGCTACCATGTTTGTTGTTAGGTGTGTCATGCTTGAACGTCAACAGTTTGAAAATGAAACCGGTTTTTCAGTGACAACTAGTTTATACAACAAAGGTCAAAATAATGTTGAAGCCTTTAACAATGTGACCTTACAAACAACAGAGGGCGTATTTCCTGTAAGAATACGTTTAATTCATCGGGTTTAAATTTAGCATGGTGTGAATACAACTAAAATTACAACCTGGAACAAGCGTGGCAGTGTGTGGGCGATGAGTGGGCGATGTGGGGGCGTAAACTTATATGCACTACACGTGGTGCCTCTGGTTTGCCACCAACACATAAGTGTCATTTTAACAGATATCATTCTACCTCGTTAAGGTGTAATTTACTTTTTGATGTTGAAATTATAAAGCGTTACTACATAGACAGTCAAGGTTTCGTTGTTAAACTGTCAACGATTATAAAAATGTGTAAAGTGCGTACACGTGTCTTTAGAAAACTTGCGCAAACTCATATTTAAGGAGCAAAGCCTGCCGCACACGGATAACACGACTCATCGTACGAAAGCCGTAGACTAGTAAAAGCAAAACACACAGGGCGACGAATTCGTAGCGGCGCTAAACATTTAAAATTTGCTTAAAGTTTAATATTTTAACCTGTTAACTAACCTACATGTTTTGTCAAGAAAAAACCGCATGCTGTCTGCACACGGTTTCAAAATTCAACTACTTGCTTCCATGGAGATATTGACTACCTTTTAATGTTATATTATTCCAATCTCGGTTAATTCAAGTAGTTCATAACATCAAAAGCAACATGTACTTACCAATGCTTGCATATAACTGTCGTATTGAACTGTACTTTTTTTCCTCCTCCGGTGGAGAACTGGCATTTATCGCTGGCTCTTTCAATTTGTCCTCCTCTCCAGCGGGAAGTTTCTTACTACCATCATTTGGAACTAAAAACACTGGCGTGGTGGGTTCAAATGAAAATTGTGGTTCTGAGTTGTGTCTATTAGTTTGCTGTTTGGCCTCGCGCCATCTTCGAAACATGCAGACCAACAGAACGCAAGATATTATTAAAAATATGGCTAAAACGACGGCAACGATTAACACCTCCATGCTTTTCTTCTTAGAATTCGTCTAAAGAAAAAAAAAAGATGAAAATGTGTTTTATGGTTTTTTTGTCTTTTTGATATGAGATCATATCAAGAAGGCAAAAAACCCTGGGGACGAGGGTGTAACCGTAAGATCAACTTTGTTGCTTCGATGAAAATACAACTGTTCGGCCAGTTTTATTGTTCTGTTGATATCATACTATTTAAGAATCATCAAGCGACAATAACATTAAGAGAAAACAACATAAATTGCTCATCGAAGCAATCTTTTTCAAACAAAATTTATCTTTTAATAACATTTAAGTAATTCCTCCAAATAATAAAACATGATAATTTATTTAAACAGCTCTATAATATTTGGAGAAATATTTGCTGAAAATTTTATATTTTTTGTGCAATGAATCAGAAAAAATAGAATAGAACATTTGTATTAGGTAAATTTAGTATAGGACAATGTCCAGGACAAATTACAGGACAAACTACAGGACAAACTACAGGACAAAATACAGGACAAAGTACAGGACAAAATACAGGACAAAATACAGGTCAAAATACATGACAAAATACAGGACAAAATACAGGACAAAATAAAGGACAAATTACAGGGCATACCTGGCATTCCACGTAATTTTTTTTTCAATGTTCTTATCACTACTTTAAAAGTTTTTTTTCTGTTTGAAATTATCTTAGCGATGTGGAAACTCATTAGTGTCAATGGTTTTTTTATAACTAGCTACTATTGTCACAAATTAAAACGACTTAAGATTGATTGGTTGACAAATTGATGAGTGTTGGTTTGGTTTCTAATGCATGCATATTAGCAGATCGATACTTTTGTTCATTTCAGTCATGAAGTTTACTTTTACCAGATTATTTAGAGGTGGGTCCAATGTTTTTTTGGATAGGTAGGGAAGAAGGAAAAAGGATTACTGGCAATGCGATGAGGAACAACAAAACTATATCCCAAATGTTTGAAAATGTTAAAAAATGTATATACATTCAGGAGAAGGGGTCATGGCTACGAAAAATTTTTTTTCGCGAGAATGAATCAAACACTTTTGATTGGTTATCATGACTTGCTCCAAACGAAAATTTTATGTCTCATTTCGATTTTTAGATAGCATTCGAAGTAGTAAACGCCAGGTCGCCACAGAGAAGAAAATTTTCTTTCCAAACAAGCATGCCATATCGACGATTTTTTTTATTGGTGTGGTTTTGTTATTAAATTGCATCATTAAATAACTTTTAATTAGCAGAATATTTGTCACATTGGCACGATTTTGTGCAGAGTGAATTTTTGTGAGCACGTAAGAAAAACAATCAAACTAATAAAGAAGTCAAGACAAAAAAATAAGAACAACAAAAACAAAAAGATAAACAAGCTAATAAAAAAACGAGAAACAAAACAAACAAACAAACAAACAAACAAAAACATACAGAAGCAAAAAAAACAAAGAAGGAATAACAAAAACACACAAACAAACAAACATTACCTGTTGATCTGTAGTGACGTTTCCATGTGATGTTGTTGGAAATACACCTGACAAAGGAAAAACATGTACAGTTTTCGGCTTCGACGTCAAAGTTGTTCTTGTTGGCGCTACGACTGTCGGATTTTTCCCGATGATAGACACTTAAGACAAAACAAAAGAAACTGGTAATCTATAGAAGAATTTCTAACTTTATAAGAAGTTGTAAAGAGCCATTTTTTTCGTCACGTTTTCTTTACAAATACTGAGACTTAGTTTCCATTAGACGATTGAGCGAAGCGTCGCGTCTTAAAAATCAATACAATATTTTTGTTTAGTGGAAACAGTTTCTATTAATTCGTTTTCATACGGTAAGTGATGTTTCCATTAGACGTCTTCTATTAGTATGCGCACTATGATGATGAGTTTCGTTAATGATCTTCACCATGGATACTATTGTCAAAAAACATGTGTTCGAGTACCAGATGAAAATTAAATCAGTGGGAGAGTCCCAATGATTTGAAGACTTTTCTGTTTGATATCTTTTTGTGAAGCATATATTACTTCTACCAGGTCTTGTCCAGTATTTTGGAGGTTTTCGTTCTTTTTTCTTCTTGTTTCTTCTTTTATTTGAATCAGCAACCAACATCTTCAAAATAATTTGTCTTCTGCGTTTGTGTCTTTCAGTTAAAATTAAAATCACCGAGCTGAACATATTACATGCTGAAATCCACACATTTTGAAGTATCACAATTTGCTTACTCAACTCAACTTTACTCGACGCCATTTTGAGCAAAAAACAAAACAGAACAAGTTTTTATTACTTTTATTATGTTCAAGCATGCCGAAACGTTTATTCACCTGTTTCCATTTAAAAAAATATCGACTTAAGAGCTATCCCATACATGTTATGTCACTTTCACGATCGGCATGGAGTGATAGCTATCCGATAGCCAATCTATGCCGAAACAACACAATTTAAATGGAAACAAAACCCCTATCCGATATGCTTTTTAAGACGCTGCGATAGTAAATCGTCTAATGAAAACTAAGTCTGAATTAGCAGGCCACATACATAATTCTTGTCGCGTCTTCTCAGCTGAAGATATTCCCTTCCCCTTCTTCCCTAAATACTTCGAATTTAGATTTTGATTAAAGATACAGTTATGCAATACGAAAGAAAAAGAGAAATTGTAACTTGAGATATTTATTTTTAAATTCTCAAAATATTTTTTATTTTTAATTTAAAGTGAAAGTTGCCGTGTTGCAGCTAATGTTCGTTATTCTCGTCGTAGCTGATGAGGCGGAAATATCTTTTTTTTTTCACTTACAAATTAGCACTGAAGAGACGCCCTCCTGAAGAGATGCTTGGGCGATATGAATATCTTGTCTATTTTTAAACTCAATTTTTAACTATGCCCAATTCGCCTTAAGGAAATTTAAATCGCTAAAAATACACACCAGGTCTGATATATAGGCGAATGTTTGTAAAGTTCCATATATGCGCGCGCATCCTGAGATGCAAGAAAAGAAGCACCAAAAAGGCCAAATTGACTATTTACACCAATTTATAGATTTTTAGGAATAAAAGATTGAAAATGCTTTGAATTTTTTTTCTCAACTATTATCTTCTCTGTTTAAGAGCAGACTTAACTAATTTTTAGCGTCAGTCTATTTTTTCAATTAATAGTTTTAATCGTCGCAGTCTGCTGTTTATATTTATTGCCTGTACTCGGTTTATTGCCTGTTCTCGTTGCAAAATAAAAACATTATGTCACGCCGCAACTAATAAAGGCTAATTTCCACTAAACCGCCCGTGGTCGTGCTTTCAGCATTGGAGATCGACACTTAATATGCTCCATCTCCACTACACTAGCGTGTTCCAAATTTTTATTGGTTACGAATGCTTGGAAGTTGCTTCGTCTCATCTACCAATGCTGTCAAAATACAGGCAATGTGGCAACAAAAAAAGATTCTAATGCACATGCCCAGATACTACATGCTGGGAGCTGCGGACGGGAATTCCTTAATAAAAATCGGTTTTGTTGGAAGATGAAATAAAACTCTAAATCTACAAATATTTAAAACATTGGAATTAACGTGTTGCTAATTTCAGTTGAATTGTCAACCTTCGACAACAAGAACAACAAGAACAACTTTGAAATTGATATACTGAATTCTACTTGATTTTGTTTGCATGCAGTCAAATAATTGCATTATTTAATCAGCAATAACATTCAACCTCACCTCATTGAAATTTATTTCCTGTGTTTAATACAAACTACTGTGCAAACATCCTACCTAGAAAACTTCCAGTTACTTCAAAGACAACAAACGACTCTACTCTTTCTCCATCCGTCACTGTACATGTTAATCCAACCTTTAGTAGCAATCCATTGTACATATTTGTGTTTTTAATGTTTTCCACGAACTAATATGAGAATAAAAATAGTTATGGATCAAAATTAATTCTTCAATTCAAATGGAAAATTTTGGAGGTGGGAAACGTAGACTCAGTATTGCCCAAAATTTTATTAACTTCAGGTTACAGCTTTGTAAACATTTTGATGATTCTCAGGAAATGGAAGTTTTGGTAAAGTAGTCAGCTTAATGTAGAAAAATTGTTGTGGTTGTGTGCACAAAACCAATTTAAAATGTCTAGATTTTATATGTCGATCTGATAAATGTTCATATATTACAGCTAAAGGTAATGTGTAAGTTTGTTTTTGGTTTCGCAGATATTTTGCTGCATTAAAGACATTTTTTCACATACATTAAACAAAATAACAAGAACAACAATAGCAACAATAGTAACAAGTTCTTCATGATTACCTTAATTTTAATGTTACTGTTAACGGTATAAACTTTCAACGTAACATCTTTCTGCTGCAACCATAACCTTTGCCAGGCTTTGCCATCGAAAACTGATTTTTCCATATCAATTTCACACGACGAAACGAGCTGACATTTATTATCAGTACAATGTTTTATATACAGTCCGTTTTGAAGTTGATAAGAGCTTGCTTTCGACATTTTTTGATGTTCATTCGCGTCTGTGTTTTTAGAAATTATATAGTTTTCATCTAAAAGAGAACAGTGTTTTAACAATTTCAGTTTGATATAGAAAAGGATTTAAAAGAATATTGTATTTATTTAAAAATATACGTAAAACAATATTTGGCACATTTTCGATAGCAGACTTGCTTGCTTTTGTGCGTATGAAATTTGCGTATGAACTTGGTTAAAGAAGTAATTACTCGTGGTTTTCTTTACTTAAACCTTAGAAGATAAAAAATATTTCTAATTCTATCCTCCTAGCTAAAACGTACAT
This sequence comes from Hydractinia echinata, assembly GCA_030067915.1. Lineage (NCBI taxonomy): Eukaryota > Metazoa > Cnidaria > Hydrozoa > Anthoathecata > Hydractiniidae > Hydractinia > Hydractinia echinata. The sequence goes on along the minus strand of JASGCC010000039.1, from coordinate 1,622,668 downwards.
TTGTGGCGACGATAACAACGGCGATCGTTTCGAGTTAGAATACGCAAAAAACTTTTGAGGAGGAAAGTTTAAGTTAGTCCAAAAATTGGTCGAAATAAAAAAGTTAATAGTAAGTTTAACATAAATTTATGTTCTAACAATCATGTGTTGAGCTGCAGAGAGTTGGAAAAATTCATTGCGACTCATCCTTCAGTTTTGTGAATGAAAAAGTAGCAAAAACTGATTCAAAATTTCGTGACAAATAATAGATCCAAACAAACCGCATGTATTGAGAAATTTTGTAATTTTTAGAAAATAAATATTTTAACATTCTAGGAAATGGAAGAAAACCTATTTTTATTATGATTGTAAATAATAAAAAGAACAAATATAATCTTTAAAAGATAAACTATATAAAAAGCAAAATTGCTTTAGTTTGTTTGTAAACATCCTAGACATATTTTTTTTTGATAGAAAAACATAAAAGGAGTGGGCCTTCATTTTATAAGTAAATTTTAAACATCTCTGACCCAGTACAGTAAGAGAAGCGATGTATATAAAAACAAAGGAAAGCACGAGAATATTGTTTAGGTTGCGATTTAAAAAATAGAAGAGTTTTATCTCTAATTTTTGACTCGTTCTGCGCTTATTTTTCTTTCGACATACATGGTAAAAAATTTGACTTTGATGTAATTCAGAGGGCATAGCAAAACAAATAAAGACAAAAAAATAAACAAGCACAAAATAATTGACAAAAACAAAACAAAAAGACAGATAGACAAACAAAAAACAAACAAACAAACATAAATACATAAAAAAATTATGCAGATGATTGGCAAAAACCTTGCTTGCGTAGACAACAATCAGAACTAAAATTAAAGAATTATGTTAACTTACTGATGGTCCTCTCTGTTTCACATACTTTTCGTGATATCATGAACACTTTACCAGTGTGGCATCGACATTGACATTTCCCTTGCAACATAAACCCACCAATCTTTTCACATAATCTTCCTGCACAATTTCCTTCAAAATTAACTACATCTGTCTCAGAGTTACCAATAAAACGACGAACACTTTTCACTGTATGTTCTCCTTCGTCAGCTGTCGTGACGTCGATACTTTGTAGAATGCATAACAAGTATAGCAGAAGCATTCCAGACATTTCTTTATTTGTTCTTACATGTGTACTATCTATCCTGTGCAATAATAATAATAATAAAATTATTATTTTTATTTGTTTTACAGTGGTCTTTCACAAACATTTCGTGATTCCATACACATATATGTACAACTTATGAAAAAGCTGTTAGCTTTACAGCTTTTGTGTTGTATGTTTTGCATATATAACTTATCACAATTTTTTTATCAAATAAAACCTACATGGCATGTATGTAATAAGTAGAGTGTGTTTCAATAGGTCATACATATTTAACAACCACAAACGATTCTGACATTCTCAGCCTTTCATATGAAAGCATTTCGTTCGCTTTCATCAACTTTATATTTCTGTTATAAACATAAAGACGATAGAAAGTTCATAGTTGAAAAGAATATCGTAGAATATATCTTTGTTTTCACCTGCTGTACAGTTTATAATAAAACAGAAAAGTTCTTCACGAATATATTAACACCTAAATTTATTTTTTAAATCCTTTTATTATTATTATTACTATTATTATTATTTGTTATAATTAGTAAATGGGAGGATCTTAGGTTTTAAGCAACATTTTTAGAGTGGCTCGCTTGTTTGTTTGTTTTCTTCTATTTATTTTCCACTTTATTTTTTTTCACATACACAAGATAATTTCTCAACTTTAAATACTCTCAGTAATAAATTAATTTACCATCTTGTCGACACAATACCTCTCTAAGCTTCCACCAACAGTGCCTTCTGGAAGTAGCCACGAATATTTCTTGTTTTATGTTATTAGAAAAGTTCAACTGATGTAGTTTCTCATGATTCAATATTTTTTTATCTGACGTTACAATGTGAATATTATGGATTACATAACACGAAGCGTCGTTTAGAAACGTTTAAGAACTTTCAATTAATGAAAGATAATAACCAACGAGAACAATTAGAATTAAACAACATTAACTAACCATTAACATTAATTCTTTAAATTTGACGGATTTGACTCGTCTAAACGAGATGCCTTTGGTCACAGTCTGTTTTTTCAGGCTCAGAATGAATTTTTTAACTAAAATTTCCTTTAACACATGTTCTTTACTTATCATCTGTCGATCAACAAAACTTTCTCCATCTTTTCTTTTTTTACAAATATAAACAAATATATAATATATATATCATACTGTTAGCTATATATCGAGGAAATGGAATTTTAGGTATATTAGAAGCTATCAAAATCTTTAGTCAATTGTCTTCGTTGTCAGAATTTTAATTAAGGATGCCACACTGGCAACAAAAAATATCACCAGAATTTTTAGAAAAATTCTTTAAATAAAATTCTGAACATACACTAAATTGAAGAAAACATTTTATGGTCGGGTGCCCTTCTTGACGCCAACCCTATTTAAAAGTACAGCGGTACTGGTCTTTCCCTGAGACATCTCTCCTATGACACAATCACAAAACCTGGTACGAAGGACCACAGCAAACCACAAATACCTGATACAACAGAGGAGATAATATAGGCTCCAGAGGTCGTCAAGCACTCTAAACGAGGTAAGGTATAACGTAGGTTTACTTTATCTCTTTAGTGATTTTTTTCTCTATCGTTCTTATTACCACCAGTCAAATCATGATAAAGAATATTAGTTATTATTTCTTGTTATACCTGCAGTCATAAAATATATCATACACATACTTTTTGATGTTTTTTTTGCTGAAAAGTATTATTATTTATTTTAACCCTTTACAGTGGTAATTTTTATACACTTTTTTTATGAACCATTAGATTTTTGCACTTCGCCGCGAACACATTTTAGATATACATGTGGAAAAGAACAAAAAAAATATTTAGACATTGTTTACCTGGGTAAGACTTGTTTATATTCAAAGTATTTATTTCATTTATGCTATTATTTATACCTGTTTTGCCCCATGCAAATTGTTTAAAAATTGTTTAAAATTTTGCTAATTTATAGGCAATTGTTTCAATTTAGGATTGTTCATAAAAAAAGAGATAAAAACTAAACGAATATTCCCCAAATGCTGTACAATGTATCATTTCGCACATGTGCTTGCACAAGGAAACATTCCCACACACACCACACACACAAGGAAACATTCCCACACACGACATGTTGAACACATCTAATAGACATCCGTTACTGAGACGTATCTCTTCGTGTTTGTAGAGCGGAAATCAAGTTATTCTCAACATGAGATCATCATACTCATTTTGCGTATGTCATCTTCATCACGACGACGTCGTTAAAATATAAAAAGTCGTAAAAATAATAGATCTAATTATTTTAGAAGACTAAAATACTATTTCAGGTTCTATTAAAAATTTAATAAACCATTCTCCCACCACAAAATAGCAATTAGTTAACTCCATTATCTCAATGCAAGCAGAGTAATGCGGAGATGACGAGGTACCCAGATTTCACCTTTGCTTGCTGCCTATGGGAAGCTATTGTAATTTATTAAAATGCCATTAGAAATATTTGTTGTTGCAACTTCTACCTATTTTATTAAGGATTAATTGCGAATGATATTTAAGGAAATTATGAAATTATAACTTTAACACATTATAATTATTTTGCATATCGAAAAATTAAAATAGAAATTATTTAATTATCTTTGTGGGAGTTATGTTTTCTCTTTGACAATCTTTACAACAATTCCTACCATTTAAAAACAATTCTTCTTCATCAAGCCGTTCACGACAAACTGCACTCCTATTTCCATTACAACTATCCCTTATTATAATGTTATTCTGAGGTATGACCTTTCAAATCTTTTGTGGTTGTCAGCTTTATAACTAAGGTTATTAATTTCTTTGGTAACACTCCCAAGGGAGGAGATATGTACCACAACATCGTGTTCATGGAGGTCGTGTAAGAGACAGAATAAATAGCTTCAACATAAATAATAATTGTAACATAAAGAAACAAAGTAAGAACAAACAATAACAATAAAAAAATACGAATATAAATATTAATAAATTGTGTTTTCTTTGTTACTTCTTCGATCGTTACCTCCCTTATGTTAACTATTATTTTATCAAATTATATTCGACACACTAGTGCATTTCCTCTACACGTGACTAATCTATTCTTCAGAGAAACATTAACAATGAACACATCATATCCTTATATAAAACATTACCTAATGAAATATTGATTAATTTTCCTGTCAACTATAAAGTGTTAAATTATTAAAATGACAAGAAAAATGTGCTAATTTAACATGCGTTTACGAAGATATTTCAACATGTACTGCATACACCTTCAACTTCGTTAGTAATAAGGTTTGATTAGTTCCTAAGCCACGGGGACACCAGGTAACTTTTCCAGGCTATAGTAACAAAGTTACGATAATTACTTTCGCCTGAAAATATTTACTGGTGTTGACAGTGTAGCTTTTTGTTGCTCACAACATTTTTTTATCACTCACAACGTTAATTTTGCTGCCAGTAACAAGATACAAAATCAAATCGATTTGATTTTGTATCTTGTAAAAACATGCTTCGACTAACAAAAAAATGTTGCGAGTAACAAAAAAGCCTTGTGAATAAAAAAATTCTTCATGTGGCCACTTTCAGCAACAATTCTGACATTTTTTGTATCAAGCCAATTAGAATGCATTTATACCGAATTTTTTCCTTGTTTTAATGAAATGTTACCTGCTGCAGAAATGTGTGGCGGCACAATAAATTTCTAAGGCAATTGTAACAAAACTGAATTTGTTAACTACTATTGCATAAAAATATTGCTTCACTGTTCCCTTTACATGAAGAATTTTTGTTACTCGCAACATTTTTTATTATTTGAAGCATAATTTTGTTAACAGTAAATGAATACAAAATCAAATCGATGTGATTTTGCATCTTGTTACAGACGGCAAAATTAATGTTGTGAGTACTAAAAAAATGCTGCAAGCAACAAAAACCTACACTGACGATACCAGAACATATTTTCAGGCGAAAGTAATTATCGTAACTTTGTTACTATCGCCTGAAAGAGTTGCCTCCTGTCCCCGTGGCATATACAAATATTTATAGACAATTTGCTTAAAGGTTTCTTAGCAGAAAGTGAAGTAATAACCCTATTAAAAATTATGGGTACACACACAATTATTTGGTTTAATGACAATTTTTAACTGAATACCCAATAAAGCAGTTATTGGTCAAAAAGGGGCTATGCTGTATGAATGATTATCTTAGAGCACAAAAAAGATACAATGTCAAAAACAATGTACAGCTTTTTCATCCAAAAAATAATTCGTTGCTTGTTTCCAATTTTGTTGACACGAAAGTCGCTTACAAATGCGAATTTTAGTGCAGTTTCTTATAAGGTGGTTGCTTGTATAAAAACAACTACATATAACATAGTAATAATTGCTCTAGCTAGCTAACTTGTTGCATAATGACGATGACAAACCTCGTTGTTTATGATCATATTTCACTATTATTTTGTTCCCTCTTGAAATATCTCACAAAAACACGTTTCTTCATTTTTTTACCTTTAATTGTAAACGAAGTGTAGTTCAATATTAAAGTATAAATAAAAATTAACTTCAAACTCCACGTAAGTAACAATGGCTTTTCTGTCAAAAGCATTATCCTGTCGAATCAAGTTAAATCAGGAAAAAATAGCGTGTATATATAGCGTATACTTAACTTAAATAATAGAGAATAATTAACCTTATATAACATACTTCTTTTACGATCTTGTCACGAATTTTTGAAATTGATTTTACATGTTGATTTCATATTGAAAAATAAATTAAGTGAATTTCCATGTGTACTTAAACTCACAACATATTTTCTTTGTTAAACTTCTTTTCACACTGTGCATTTTCTTCCAACTAACAATATGCGATAAAAGAAGTCAGCAATTGACAGAAAAACAATACAATTGCATCTCATTTTGTTGATCAATTAAAAAAAATTAGTAATTGTATATTTGCTCTTCTTCGCATGTGATATTAATTTACATCCAGATAAACACCACAGTGTGTGTTTAATTGAAGTTAGTCAACTGAAATCACTTTAAATTTTGTATGGAGTTACACGCGAGAGACAGGCTCTGTTTTACGTATATTCCTTAAATTCAAACAATTCAAACAAACTTTAATCACAACGATGAAGTGCAATTCTAATTACTAGCTCCATTTTCCGTTAAAAATATTCAAAACATTTAACATGTGAATAATTAACAAGATGGCTGTCAAATTGAAACATTAGAAACTGCAGCGCTTACTTCAACGTCTTATTTTTCCATTGACGTTACAAATTGACGTCTGCGTAGTTTAAAATTTCGCGACAAAGCAACCTCAAATGGTATTTGCGACGCGTAGAAGAGAAACACAATGCTCTATATGATCCGACATGTCAATCGACATATATACATAACTTAGTAAGAAAATTCTGGAATAGAACTGGTGTTTGCGTGAGTGAGTGAGTGAGTGGTGTTACAGGATAAGGAGGCTTGGACGTATTCCAAAGGTACAAAATTAAGGGGAGAAAGGGGGGTCGTGCAGATTTAATGAAAAAATTGTTTCGTCTATCTTCTGAAGATTTATTCTTATTGTTTGATCGTTTTGAGTGTAGGTGTACATGCAGTGGGATAAAGTGAAGGTTAAACCAAACTAAATATGTAGAAAAAAATAAAGGGTTTAAGCTAATCTGGCTTGTTGACCCGTCGATGTGTGAAAAGGATGAGAAATTTTACTTTCGTAGAAGCGGGAAAAATTTGCATTAAGTGGCTATTCAAAATTGATATTGCACGGAGTAGGTATAAAGGTATTTATAAGTAAATCTTTGACTAGATCATGTGTGATATTCATATAAAAAGTACATGGTGCATCATTTCATTTCATTAATTAATTTATTTATTTATTTATTTAATTCATTTCTTATATAATATACATGATTTACAAACTTCCCTTAAACCATTTTTTGGAATTTCTTTTGCTGAGGGTAATTGTGGTTTTACAGTCAGCATATTGGATGCCTTTGTAGTGCACTGTATAAGATTCTCGTTGCAAGGGATCGCTAATTTTGTTGTCGATAATCAAGGGGTAGCCATGAATTTCAGGAATCGTGACAATTACTCCGAGATCGAGCATGTGTGGTGTGATACTGTGAGGGATATCATCCAACTGGACAAGCTAAGGAGAAACAATAAATATATTTGCACGATTTGCTATATTAGTTGATAAAATACTTTCGGCAAATCTTAATGAAAGTATAGAATGATCACGGTTTAAAAAGCGAATTCGGTTGTTATTTTCGCAAATAATCTTGTAAAAAAAATACCATCTACGTTTCCTAATGTTGATTCCTTACCTGTTGGAAGTCTGGATGCTTGGTAATAACATGCGAAATGTACGCACGTTTCTTGTCGCCATACAAGAAATATGTTTGAGCTTCTGGATACTGGATATGTTCGGACGCTTTGATACTTTCCAAATGGTTGTACCGAAACACTTCGTCCACTTTTAAGGCAACTTCAAAAAGACATTTTGACGTAAGTGCACCTAAAGATAGGATAGAATAAAAAACAAGCGGAAAATAAAGGCGACTAAATAAAGATTTGAAAAGAAGGAAAAGAGCATACCCTTGAAAACCTGAAACTGCATCTTATCTGAATTTCGAAGCATATTCATAATTGTGATTGGTGCTTTTGTGCGCAGGAAGTAAGTCGACTGTTGATGTTTCTGCTCGTTTCTACAGCAAAATGAAATTTAGATACTAAAAAAATCCTAAAAGAACTTACACCACAAAAGTTAAATAGTGTACCTAAATTTCGCACGATCTGCGTCTGAGCAGGTTTTCAAAGTAGTGATAACGTGATACTGGGACTGTTTTTCTGATATGGATGGTAAGTATTCGACAAACACTTTACCAGTCTTGTTCATGCGACCACAGACGACAAATGTGTGATGATCTTTTGGATCACCTTCCTTGCCAAGCTAAAAATATGAGTAACGTGTGTTACCATCTTACCATTGAGGGACACACGGGTAAAATGTGAGAATTGTGAGATACAGGGGGTAAATTGTGAGAATTTGGAATACAGCGGGTAAATTGTGAGAATTGTGAGATACAGCGACACCTACCCCTCCAATGCAATTCAATACCACATTTCTGAACATCTTTCCCATAGCCGTAATAAATGCTTGAGTGCATTGAAAAGGGTTCATGCAAGTGTTTCGTAGGAATCCCAAACTGTCTTCGGTTATTGGTAAACCAAGACGAACTCTTAATTGATCCACGGAAGCACCGTATTTCGTTGGCTCCAGCATAGATGTAGTCAAAAACATTGGAACGCGCTTAGGGGACTGGCCAACAGTGGCTAATTAACAATATATAGATAATGTTAAGAGCAGCAGATGGAACAAGGAACGAAACAAAAAACAAAAAACGTACCATTTAACTCGTTAAACATCAGCATTTGAAGATCATTGCACACTGAAGTTTTTGTATTGCCTTTTAGATTTACAACAAAAGAGTTGATCAATGCATCAGGTCCGACACTGGATAGAAACTTCATAGCCTCTTCGTCCTAATGTGAAATATTACCATCAGATTTATGCAAAACACTTATTTTAGTATGCATCGTATCGTAGTTGCAACATTACCTCCGCCAAGTCTGCACTATTTGAACCAAGAATGCGCTCTCGGATAAAAGCTTTGACTTTGTCCTCAGGCACAGCAAGATCTGCTGGTAAATCGATGAAATTCATACAAACAAACTCATCATATTCCTCCGCAACTGTCATCCACATGCAATAGAATAGTTTTGATCCTAATTGGCATTGACCTAAAATTCTGCCATAACCAAGTTTGTCCAGACCAATAACCTAAATGACAATGGATGTTATAGATAATGATTTCAATAAATAAAGGTGAAATTTCAGATTTAAAATAACATACTCGATGAGAGAGCATAACACCAACAGCAGCAGCACCAGGCTTCGAACCTTCCAAACCGTAAACACCAACGGAAACATCATCTTCACCGTGAAAAACTTCTGGAGCCTGTAACGTGATGAACCCTTTCATTGTTCCATTCCTGTAAGCAAGTGCTCCGGCAGGATACTGACAGAAGCCTGCCTTGTGAGGATCGATGGTCACTAAAATAGAATCTACGCTACAAAATTATGTAGGCAAAATCTTCAAACGCGATAGCAGAGAAAAAGACGTATTACCCGTGTCTGCTTTACAGATGGCTGAGTACTGGCGTTTTGCGTAGTCGGAAAGTGGAATAGAGGGGATGAAATCAATTCCGTGTTTACGACGGCTGTTAAGTTTGGATTCACTTGGTTCTCGGATCATGGTAAGCAAGTACCCTCCCCAAGCAGCATCTGCGTGAATGGAGAAGTTCAAACCCTAAAAAAGGAAGCGAAATGTTAAGAACAAAATTATGGATGCAGGTAAATTGATGTAAGGAACTTTGTACTTTTCCTCTGAACTCATTTCGGAGATTATAGATCTCTTCCAGTGGATCCACAGCACTTTCTTCAGTAGAACCAATCACTGCTACTACCATGATTACTGGCTTTTTCATTTGTAAACACATCTTCAACTTTTCCTTCAACTCTAAAAACATGATGATTATTACGTTTATAAACATAGACTAAGCTTGGATGGCTACCAAAAAAACATACATACGAGAGACATCCTGCCTGGCATTCTTATCAACATTTACAGGAAGAACGTTGTTATCTCCCATGCCAAGTATGGTGGCACCTTTAGGCCACGAGTAGTGATTTGTACCAGGCGAACACATTACTGGGGATTTAATACCATGCTTAGCCATAAAATCTGCTAATCCAATGGAGACGATTGATTCTTTCTAAAAATTAAAAAGAGTAAATTCAGCTGACCAGGACCAACGTCATAGGTGATGCGTCCACACACAACTTTGTCTAGGCATTGCTGTTAGTGTAGGATTTAGGAAGCTGAAAGTAATATAAAGGATCGATGAATAATAAGGAGACAGATATTTTATAATTTAGGATAAAAATGAAGTCCAGTCATCAATCCCTTGATTCGAAACGCGTGCTTTGCAATTTCAACACAAAACAAGGACAGAATAAAAAAACGCAATTAGCGTATTGTTATACAAGATAAAAAGTTTACCTTTAAATGTTCATCTATCAAGCTATTGTCGGGCAACCCGGCATGAATTCTTACTGCTTCAGTTAGGTTACAAACGGTGTCTACGTCAAGATTGAGTAATTGCCAATGTGTGCATCGATTTAGTGGAACACACCTGTCCAATTCGGGTACATACACTGGAGTAGTAGCACCCTCTAAAAATATTAGGTAGGAAAACATTTCTCCTTATCGAACCAGAAAAAACAACGGGGAAAAACTCACTTCCTAAATCGCCAGCTTCCATCGAGGTTACTGCTGCTTGTACAGCAATGGGATGAAATTTCAGGTTTCGGGCAGCCCACATTGCTTCAATATTGGCTACAGAGCCGCATCCTGTTAGATGAGCCCATGGCGATATTGATTTATCAGATTTAAAGTTCATAAGTTGGCACAAATGTTGACCAACTTTAATCTCGTACAGTGTTGTAACTGGAGATGCTGAAGAATCTACGTTGTTTTGATTCCATAACATACCAGAAAAATATCCAAGTATTGATGGCAGGGTGCATTCCCAAGTCATGTGGCCCTAAGAAGTAGATAAGAAGGTAAAGGGAAAAATTTAAAGGACTGTTCGCGTGATTTGTTCCTTCTAAAATCTACCTGATATCTGGTGCTGAAAAACGGAATACTATCCGACAATTCGTGAAACATCGCTTCCATTTGTTCCTCTAGGTCTCTTATTTCGGCCCGATACGCAGAAGAAGTTTCACATCTTCAGTGATGTAGCATGGATCTGTGGGGTAATATTGTTCTCGACAATCGGAATACCAGTCAATTGCTTGCTTAGTCAAGCGAGTAAATTGATCGCGATTTTCTGCACGTGGACCAAGAAACCAACCAGCCAATGCACGCCATGGTTGTTTGTAGACATCGGCTGCAGGTCTGAAATATAGTATGGCGTTCAGTTCAAATCGAAAGATGCAACTTGGCTAGAAAGGTAGTTCATGTACAAAAATCTTAATAAATAAAACTTGTATTGTTGCCATTACTTAAAGGCATAATTTAAAGTTCAGAAATATAAAGAACTTACGCAGCATCTACTTCATCAATAGTTACTGTTTTCGATTTTTTCCCTTTTGTTGGCGTGATTCTTGTTTTACGTTTCTCAGCCATTTTTGAAAGCAAGTGTTACAAAACTTCCACCTACAGACACAGGACTAATTACATATCTAACTAGCGCTCTTTTAAACTTACGCTATGGACGATTTCACAAATTAGAGACGCATGCGAATAACTTTATTATTCCCTTGACATAGTGATTGCATTAAGAATGTCGTTCGCATGCTCCTTGGTGCAACACAATAAAAACATTTACCTATTGAGTGTTTGTCTCTTATTGTTACTAAGCTGCAACTTTTGCATAAGCTTTTCATAATGGCCTATAAACCGTTTATCTGGCCGCTACGGGAAAATTGAACTAAGGTTAAGTGACAAAGAAATTTGTCAAGATTTGAATAAAAAAGGGTCAAAATCAACATATTTCCTGACAACAGTAAAGATTATTCAACAATATAGATAATATCATGTCATGAAACAAGCGAGTTTATATTATCATGTTCATGACATGATAATATCTATACTATATATATATATTACTGAACAGATAAGTGGTAATATTTTAAAAGTAAAGTTTCTATAAACTTAAGAAAATAATTTCATTTATAAAGGCAATATAAACATTTTTATAAAGATATCTCTTTAATAATAGCCGTATTCCGTCTGTCTGTGTCCGCAAAAGCCGCGTCCCGTAACGGAAACACGAAATTTTTAAAATGCGCATCAATACCAAATGCGATATATTTTTACCGACTTTGTTTTGACCGCTCGCGCGTAAAATACCATTCACAACGCCTGATTCTTTAAAAAAACAATCCACGATTTTCGCTTTAAAAAACAATCCAAGATTTTCCCGGCTGGACGAACGTAGGCCATTTTGATTTTGAAAATAGTCATGTGCAATGTGTGGGAGGTTTGTAGTAGTCCTGTTTGACCTTTTTATCTTCTGAAAGCTTTATATTTTTGTAACATTTGTTTTCTGTTTGTTTTCAATGTTAGGATAAATGTATTGTCACGTTTTTTAGCCACGTTCAGATCTTAAACGCACCAGTTTTAGGATGTTTGGCTAGGAACAAAGATTTTGAAGGTTAGCTAGCTAGCTAGCTAGAGCCCCACTTATTGCTATTCTGTTTGGTGTAAGATTTTTTTATCCTAGCCAACATTTATTTTTATGTTGAGGCTGTGGCTATTTAGCTAGCTCCTTAAAAAGTGAAAGTATAAAAATGCAGTTTGGCTACAACAATATTCTTAAGCAATAATTCTTATGCTAAATGCAGCTAGCTAGGTAGCTACATCTTTTATTATTTTCCTGAAAAGTTTTCTGCAAATAAAATAACTGAGCAATTATTTTAGCTGGACGGGTAACGACGGTAACTTTGTGTTTTTATTTAAGCCGAAGCTGCAATAAAGTTTTTTGGAAAAGGGTATTACACCTATACGCCTTTGTTCAACTTTGTTTAACTGTACTAAGCGCTTAGCCCCGTGTTAACAACAGACTGTTTTTTTGGAAAAGGCTGTTACTCCTATGCGCATGTGCGACGTGGTTTACCTGTATTAAGGGGTCAGCCCACTGTGACAATTAATTTTTAAACTTTCTCGGGAATCACGCCTGTACGAATGTGCACCACTGTTTACCTGTACTAACCGCTCAGCCATGTGTTAGCAATGGACTGTTTCTTGTGTTTTTATTTAAACAGAGTCTGCGAGAAAGTTTTTTTAAAAAGGGTATTATCTCTATGCACCTGCGCAACACGGTTTAACTGTACTAAGCGCTTAGCCCAGTGTCACGATTAATTTTTTAACTTTCACAAAAACTTATTCCTAAAAATAAAATAATATTGACCGATTGTTTTTTATGATGGATAACAACGGTTTATAAACTCTGTTTTTATTTAAGCTATCGTTGCGGGAAAGTTATTTATGGAAAATATGTTACAGTCGCAAGACTATAATGGTATAAGCGCTTCTCTTGACTTACGGCATACTGTATAACTGTAATAAAGCGCTCCACCTGATCGTGTGGCACAGTTTACGGCTCCTCTTAAGCGCTCCACAGAGTGTTCAACGCTGGGTCACACCTTGACTTGTGGCTTCCCCCGGCGTTTCGACGTCGGGTTTCCCGGCTAGTCTCTTTAATATTAGTCGCATTCCGTCTGTCTGTTTGTGCGCGAGAATAAAGTCGTGTTACGGAAACACGAAATGCAATAAATAAAGGACTGGCGAACTCTTTGAATTATCCACGGGCTACCGACTAGTCTCTTTAATAATAACCGTATTTTGTCTGTCTGTCCGCAAATTGGTACCTCAAGTAGCGAGACACACGCGAGCCCGTGGATTTAACCACGGGTCACCGACTAGACTATATTATAATACCTGATACGTCTGTCTGTCTGTCACGCAAAAAATGGTAACCGCAATAGCAAGACACACGAAATGCGGTAAAGAAAAGGACGGGCGAACCCGTGGATTTATCCACGGGCCACCGACTAGTATCCTCAAATTCTTTATGACTATCGTTTGTCTGGTAAAGCAGTGTGAAAAATAAACTTATTCGGACTTCTTCTGCCTATATTCTGCGAGCCGAGGTAGCTATTGCTTAAAAAATGATTATTTTCCTTAGAGGTAAGACGTTGCAATTGAATACTAAGCGGAACAGCACCTATAAAATCCTCGGTAAACAGAAGAGTTTAATAAAACACGGTGACGATTGTATCGTTTTAACAAAAATTGGCAATAAATTTATACAGTATCGCATTTCGGCAGTCGATTTCCTTCAGCGTTTTATTAGATAGGCGGTCTTAGAGGTCGTTATTTCACTTATGCGGCAGGCCGCTATTTCAGCAAAGGAGATACAAGAAAAACGTGAATAACATTGTCTTTAAAATATAGTTTGTCGTCCTTGTCTAGGCTATTTATGATAAAAGTACTGTTGTGTAGCCATGTCGAAGCGTCAAAGAATAGTCGAGAATGACCTTTTGAAAGATAAAACGTTGATATAGCTGACCACTCAGTCAATACGAAGGCGAAATGTTCTCAGCAATCTGAAAAAATCAGGGATAATTGAACTAGGAACAATATATCCACTTTTGAAAGCTAGATTTTGCATTCTGTATTATACACGGCGTGGACGGGACGAAGAAGAACACCGAACATATAGAGTGGAAAGATCTTACTAAATTACTAGTTCTTTGCAATTGCTTCCATAAGTGCGGAGATGGGGTAGTGGTAGCGCATTCGGTTTGTAATCATAAGGTTACGAGTTCGATTCCCCCACTCCTGCTCAATATAAATTTAATGTTATCAGCCCATTTGGTGCCATCTACTAACCGCCAACCGGCTGGTGTGGCATCTAGCAGGTGAGAGCAATGCTATACGAATCTCTGGCAGTAATGTAACTACAGTTGGAGTGTAGGATGGAGAATCTCCATCCGTTACCTACTTACTAAAGTGATTTACTTGTTTGTACTCAAGAAGCTTTCTTATGCGATAGCATCAATTTCAACAAGATGTATGGTGTTGATCACTAAATTTAGAAACATTTTTAAGAAATCAAGTTTTCATCAGAACATGCGCTTTTTGAAACACTTTTAAGAGGATATTATTAGAAGTTTACCTCCAAGTTTCTCTGTCCCAATCGTGCTGAACTAACTCACACCACGCTTTTGCACCATTGCAGAGGAATACACGCAATTTTCTTTATACCGCTAATATTAATAGTAAGACTGGAACTAATTAATATTAATAGTAAGACCGGAACGAACAACGACGAGGTGCTCGAAGCAATTTTAATGCAATAATAACCGATTACCCCGGGCTGTACCGCAAAATATCGCCCGAGGTCTAATTTTCAATGCTTGTCAAAACTTTTTTTTTCGTGCTTGTTTACATTTTAAGCTACCATTTTTCTTGACGACGGGCAATACCGCTCCATATCGGCCCGTCGTCAAGAGCGCTAAGCCAATCAGAATGCCTAAAAATCCGTATTGCCCGCTTGCAAAACCCAGACGGTTAACAAGGTAATAGAGAAACCCTAACAAATATACTGGAAAGAGAAATTGTGATGATCCAGATGGCAAGTCCTTTAAGAATAACAAAACAACAAAATGGAGCACACGTGTTAGGAAGCAAACTTTTAAGCATGAATTAAGATGAACTCAATGAGCAAAATACTAGGATAACCTATACAAACCTTGGCACTGAAAAGATGTTAGCTACCAAGTATAATGTTCCTACTGAAACTGTGCTTATCAATGACACTGTACATTGTACATCTGCCAAATCGTGTTTTTTTGTCGTACTGGATTTTTTTCTACATTTAATACACTTTATTCTTAAAATTGTTGTCATTATTTCTTTATCATGTTTCTCGGAGCATAAGACCAGCAAAATTTTGTTGCGTGGCAATGCTGAAGCGTTAAAGAATAACTGAAAATAAATATGACTGAAAACTATGAAGTACTTAACTAATAACAATAGATCGGTCTTTGAAATCCAGATCTCAAATTCTAGATAAAACTGTGTAGAAGGGGCAAGGAAGCATGTGGAATAGAACAACCTTGCTTACTGAATCAATTCAACAAGATAAGGTCTATAAGTGAATATTTGTTTGTTTTTACTAAAAAAGTTTTGTTGTACGATGACATTTCTTTTAAACATTTTCTCTTCCATTATTGTATTGTGAAAGGGTTGAACTGTTTGGTGCTTTATGACTAAATTTTAAAATGTTTCGATCGGTGTTACCTCTTAAGATTGCTAAAAGGCAAGAAAATTCGCCATTGCAACATCACAGAATACGCAATGCATATCGAACTAATGGCTTATAAGCCGAGGTTGCTGTTCTTTCACGTAGCGCCCAAGTAAACGGTTTATAAGCCATTCAGTACATGGTAGTCTGATAAAAACATAGGAATTGAAATATAGCCAAAGTAAATCTAAGTCACAAAAACATTGGCATTTGAATGAAAAATATAATAAAAGATGTTTATGTATGTAGAAACAATGTTTTTGGACAATATAAACGTTTGATCAACCGAAGGAAAAACTTTCTTTTCGAACATGATGAAAACATTCTAATAGTTCTATTCTGAAAGTTCTGAAAATGTAGAGACATCACATTAAACTTTTTTTTTTAAGAGATAGCTGATTATGATTATTCGGGAGTGGTATTTAGTGGATATCTTTTATCCTTCCTTAAAGAACTCAGATGGTAGACATTTAGAAACGATGAATTTGTAGCTTTTGAGGATAAGTCTCTATTTTTATGGCTACTATGTTTCTTTCACAAAACTCATTGTAGGTATGGCTTCCATATTTCGTAGCATATATCTTTGTTTTCGGAAACTGTTGGTCCAGTATGAACTGATCTATTTCATCGTACTGCCAAAAGCTTAAATCAATTAGTTCAAAACTTGGATCTTTTTTGGAGGTTTGACAGCGTTCAAATTTCATAAAAGTTTGTTTAGCCGGTCGCTACAGAAAAATAGCGCCCGCTCACGTGATTGATATAAGCCAATAAAACGGCAGATATAAAGAAGACATTACACTAGGTATTAATTTTTTATAGTCTTCATAATCCTGTAATAGAATTACTTGATATCAAGAAATTAACATTTAGCTTATATAACAATCCTAGTTAATAAATTATACACTACTTTATGGGTGTACATCAATAGGTCATTACCTTCTTCCTCTTGCCCTACGGCCTTACTTTTTCCGTTGCACAGGTAATCAAAATCTTGAAAGAGTTACATATTTTTCGCCCTTTTTTAAACATGAATATACTTTATGTTACAATAAAAAGAAGTCATATAAAATTTAGCCTAGTTTTCTTTGTCACTTTTTTTTGTCTGTAAAAAAGTTGAGTTTTCATGCATTGAATTTGGCGAGCATTAAATTTGGCGATGGATGAAAAAAATTAAATTTAGCGAGCACTTCATTTGGCGATGGATTAAAAAAATTAAATTTGGCGAGCACTTAATTTCGTGACTTTATACGAAAATCGCCAAAAAAGTTTGTACGAATAAGGTAATTAGTACTTTGGGAGCCGGGTTAAAATTTTAATACGTCCCTTGAAAAAACATATTTCTAGTTTGTTTAATTACATAAAGTTACATAAAGTTACACAAAGTTATTTTTAGGAATAGATAATTACGAAGTATTAACGTGTCTTCAAAATAACATAGTCACATTGTTTACGTTAATAATAAAAATAAAATTATGATGCAATGTCACAAATAATTAATTAAACAAAAAAAAACAGCGATACATTTTTGACTGTTTTTATCGGGATATCCGAGATCCGTTACATGATTTTTCCCACCTGTAAAATCTTACTTTCAGTTTATATCTTTTCCAGGTTCATTGGAAGGTACAATCACTGCTAATAATTGTCATTTAGGATTACAAAACCTAATTAGCTGACTGTCCTCTCAGAATTCTAAACTTCTTTATGAATTCTTTTTCATCAGGAACATTTATCTGTGCTGCAACTTCACGAAGATATTTTACTTTTTTGGGTATTTCGTTATAATGAATGACATTTAAGTTAGTAAAGATAGAGTAAATAGCATCTGGCAAGAGTTTGACAAATACCGTATAGCCAATTATTTGAAATGCTGTCTCGATATAGGGAAGGGAACGGAAATCTGTATCAGTTACATTATCAGCTTTATTTGTAGCGGCACGTTTTAACTTCAACGAATGAGTAACATCACTTGCACTACTTCTGATTGTGGTTGCTTCTCCTTTCCCCGCAAATGTCATCGTTTTTATGTTCAGCAGGTGTTTCAACTCTTTTTCAAGAAGTGTGGTTACGTGCTTCTCTTCATATAAACAAGAAAGTGGATGCGACAGGTCTTTACTTTTTACCATGGTACCACTGATTCCAGAATAACCTGTGTTAGTAAGTGCAACCCCAACAGCGCATAAGCTGAAACCCACTCCAAATGTTAAGTAACCAGAGATTAATCCGACAACGCCGAGACCAGTTCCAAGGCCTCCTGTTACCTAGAAAGAATATATATGTAAATAAAAAATTTTAAAAAAGGAAGAACTAAGTAATTTTTATACACAATAAGATATTTTAATTTTTGTAATCTTTAATCCAGTGATTAATGCATAATTTATTTATATTTCGAGGAAAAGGGAGATAAAATGTATGGATATAATTCTAACGTAAAAAGAAGAAGTGTTATCTATATAATTGGAATAAGTAAATGCATGCGAACAGGTCCTATTAGCCTTTAAAATAGTAGCAAAGCCTTTGAAATAATAATAAAACCAATGACATAAATTATTGTGTAACTACAAATAAACACTCCCCTGAATAGCACTAAGCTAGTCATTGTTTACTTAAAATAGCACACATTTATTACTTATGGGAAAAAATTGACTCTCGCGGGTTTCTTTAGCCACAAAATTATAACATTGGTTAGTAAATGGGTACCATGACGGCTTACTTTAATAGTTTAATCTTTTTTGTGAAATTTATAATAAGGTAATATCATGAATACCCTCTGATTTGGCTTCGACTTCTAGGTGCTATCATAAAGTAATCTATTTATTTTGCTTGAAGTAGCCGCTTCCACCAAACAGGTATATTGAGCACTTGTCCTTACATTATTTTATCCATTGTTCTACCTTACTAATCGGCACTAACAGTTTAGGTTTTTTTAAATCGAAAATAACATATTAATTCAAGAATGTAGAATGTGAGTGAACGTTGATATTTCATCCAAAATCTGTACAGTTGACTCATGAGTTGCTTTTGTGGTACTGAGTGTTTCGACATGATTTTTAATTTTTTAAATATAATTGGATTCGCCTCAAATCTTGGAGAAATTCTAAGCCTAAACTGAGAATGAATGTGATTCCTGTCATATTCTCACAAAAGATTAAAGAGAGTCATTATTCGCGGAATGTTATTATTTCCAAGTAAGGTGGGTTTACAAATTAACTTCTAAATAATGATCAGGGAAATTAAAGGCTATAAATTATTTCCTTTTTAACTTACCATGACAATTTTCTTTTTTCTCAAACGATTCTCAAGATCATCAGCTATTGCTAGGAGCAGCCTCTGTACACGTTTTCTTGCTATTATGAATTCGACAAAACATTCTTGCAGCTTGAACGATATTGCTTCATGTTTAAAAACTAAATGAATAAACAAACCGACATTCTCATAGCATGCCCATAAATCCTGAATTTATTGCTGTGCATCCTTAGGTTTAGCATACATGTTGTGTCTGTCAGTGTCATTAAAATGGACCTAAATCTATCGAGAGGAAGCCAAAAACGCCCCCAAAAAGATATGCCCACACCATTAAGTTGTGTACTCAAAATAATGTTTGGGTGAAAAAAAATTTAAAAACTTAAAAGAACTTAATTATCTGCTGAATTACTTTAGAGTACATAGAATTTTCCGCGACCGCATTTGGGTCCCTAATATCTTTTTTGGTCACCTTCTACCCTATAAGACGACCACTTGTCAAACGAGACTAGTTACCGCTATATTTTATTCCCAAGATAAGATACCTTTCTAAAAACGACAATGATTTTTCTTTTCGAAAACAAAAAATAAACGTCCCCCACTTTTTAACTGCAATCCAAATACTTAGCAAACCATTTAAATTTCAGTTTGCACGGCTTGAAAACAAAATTTCTTGTGTGATTTATATTTATATTTAGTGGCCCTCTTCTACAGGTTTGATTATATTCTATTTTTGTTTTAATCCTTACTGTATCAATAATTACCTTTGATCATGATTTCTTTGAGTATTGGTTCATCTAAACAAGAAAAATAACTATAGGGTAACAATTCCATCAAGTTTAATACGAAGAAGATACAAAGAAAATTCCTAGGGTGTGAAGCATAATTTCTTTGGCATAAAAGGTTCACACCCCTTCTGATGTCAGGATGATAAGAATAAGCATTCTATTTTGGCTTTGCTTACTATACAAATTATTACCTTTGGTCTTTTCTTTGAATATAGGCTCATCTAAAAAGCAGAAATATGTTTATAAAGCAAATAAAATCGTTAATTGAAATGTGCAGATCAGAACTTTGAATATTTTTTTTCAATGAAATAAGGCATTCACGTTTTCGCTGAGGTCACTATGATAAGAATAAGCATTCTATTTTGGCTTTGCTTACTATACAAATTATTACCTTTGGTGTTTTCTTTGAATATAGGCTCATCTAAATAGCAGAAATATGTTTATAAAGCAAATAAAATCGTTAATTGAAATGTGCAGATCTGAGCTTTACAATATATTTTTTATCAGATGAGGTGTTCACGCCTTTTCTGATGTCACTATGATAAGAATAAGCATTCTATTTTGGCTTTGCTTACTATACTAATTATTAACTTTGGTCTTTTCTTTGACTATTGGCTCATCTAAATAGCAGAAATATGTTTACAATGCAAATAAAATCATTAACTGAAATGTGCAGATCAGAGCTTTAAAATATATTTTTATCAGATAAGGTGTTCACGCCTTTTCTGATGTCACTATGATAAGAATAAGCATTCTATTTTGGCTTTGCTTACTATACAAATTATTACCTTTGGTCTTTTCTTTAAATATATAGGCTCATCTAAAAAGCAGAAATATGTTTATAAAGCAAATAAAATCGTTAATTGAAATGTGCAGATCAGAACTTTGAATATTTTTTTTCAATGAAATAAGGCATTCACGTTTTCGCTGAGATCACTATGATAAGAATAAGCATTCTATTTTGGCTTTACTGATTATACTAATTATTACCTTTGGTGTTTTCTTTGAATATGGCCTCATCTAAATAGCAGAAATGTGTTTACAGGATGCCATTTACATGCGTGTTTCCACAACACAATGCAAATAAAATCCTGAAGTGAAAAGTTGTGCACCGTTTATGATGTCGCTATACAAATAAGATTGTAAAGTGCAGAAAAAACCTGTTAAATATTTTTCTAGTGTTGCAATGATAAAATGACTAAAACTTAGCTCTAATGTACATGTTGACTTTTGCGTCTTGTATTTGGGATGTTTTAACGTGAGGTGTATAAAAAATTAAGTATCTGCTCTATTAATCAGGGTAGGAAGTAATTTTCTTATATACGATTTTTTTAACGAGGCGTAAACAGGTTTTGCTATTGATGAATTTCCCTAAGTGAAGTAATGTTGTTTTTTTGCTAAAGAAGTTTGTAAGGTTCTTTTTTAAGTTCAGATTTTTAGTGGAGCTTTAATCCGAAAAAGGTATTCTCGTAAGTTTTTACATAAAGCATAACACATGTCAATTAGGATTAGCAACAAAGTTACAACTTTTAAAAAAGTAAGAAATTTTCATATATCCGTATTTTGCATGTTCAAAGTAGTTGCGCTGCGTCTTGGATCCCACAAAATTATTCATAAATACATGCTAATAGGCGAACAAATATGCATGCAATACCGACACTTTGGAAGAATTGTACGACTGTATCCGTACTTTGTGCGTGTGTGTATGGTGTATGTGTGTGCGCGATAAAAAAAAGTCGCTACAGGTACGCGAAATAAAAAATGCGATATACTTTTATCCAATTTGTGTCCTGTGGAATTTGTGAAAGAAGCGATCCCATAAATTTTTTCACGGGCTAATGATTAGTCTCTATATAAATAGGCGTATTTGTCTGTATGTTCCTCCCCTATGTACCTCCGAGAATAATTCTTAATGCAGTGGAGATATTCTCAATTCAATCATAACTAATTAAAAATAACTAGTTGTTAGCGTTTCGAAAATTCCACGGGGATCGGATCGCAAGTCCTACCTATTTCCTGCATCGCAATATTCCACATCGCTATTTCATGCACATCGCCCGCCAGTAAGCACGATGTAAATAAATTTTCTAGGACGGGTGTTCTTACTGTTATTATAGGTGCTATTACAATGCGGTTTTCGATTTAATAGGCGTCTTGTTTCTTTAAAATTGCGGAAAGATCACAGAAATATGGGCTACTATTTTGAACTGACAGCAAAATACGACTATTATTATAGAGATAAGAAAAGAATTTAAACTTAGAATTTGAAATCTTATCAAACTAAAGTAAAACATCTTTTTCTAAAGCGGTGTGGATACGTATAAATAGACATATAAATTTGTTTGAAATTTATATAAATTTATATAAATTTTAAAATTTCAGAAAAATTAGACCTACATGTATCGTATGCCTGGTCCAACCAATCATCAGCATTTTTTCTTTGTATATAATTTTTTAAACCTTTTATCTGTTGTAACACCTGTCGGATATTATTGCTCTTTATTAAAGGGGAATTAAGCCCAAATATTTTTTCTTCGGAAATATCTTTTACAAACCCTACATATTTTGATGGTATATAAAAAAAATTGAAATCTTTTGAATTTACATCACTTTTCTAGCATAAAAGTTGACAACAGTAATCGCCATGTTAAAATCAAAACAATATCTGCGATGGAGATCTATGACGTATTTTACGCTCATTTCAATTTTTTGATCTCTTCGTCTTTTTAAAGTTGTTTACACAATGTGAACAAACGTAACGATTCAAAAAATAACTCTGGTCCGTTGTACTTTATTTCGCTTTTTCGTTGTTGTTATTGTTTGTTAAAAAATGCTAGTCCCGTTATATGTCAACAAATTCTTTTTTGAAACCAGTATATTTTCCATTTGGATCAGGAAATTCCCTACAGTGAAATCAAAGTTTATGTTATAGTGTAAACCAGGATAAAAGATAAAATATTCAAAAGAAATTATTCATTCATCAAAACTTCTTTGAAACAAATTGTTACTTGAGGCACATGGCCTCTCCTCCTTTTTTAATTGATATTTAAGGAATGGCATTATTTTTAATTTAATTAAATAATCTGCGATGGTGTGTATTTTCATAGCGCGTGGACCTGCTGTAAGATTATAAAGCGAAAAGTGAGAAAATAAGAAGATAGAAAGAATGTTTTATTTTTGTGTGGCTATGAGAAATATGGTCTTTGAAATATTTACGAGAAACATATTTTTTGAAGAAAGACTTACTTATTAGTATATAAGGAGAGTTCGCAACATACACCAATGCAAATTTTCAAGTCTGCTTAAATTTAATTCGTCTTCTTCTTCGCTATCACTAGATTCATAAGTCACTTTTTCAAGTTCTGCTTTAGAGTATTCAGGCTTATTCATGTAACATCCTGTTACTGACGTTTCACTAGAGTCACTTGAAAATTCTAGAAATAGGAGAGAGTCAGAGCAGGAGCTTAAATTTTCCATATCTCGCTGCTTGCCTCAGCGCAAGCTATGATTCTTCAGCGTAAGATACGTCACGGTATAACAGTCTCCAGAATCAGCCGTGGCCTCAGAAAATTTAAATGGCGCTTACCGTTCGCTTATAGATGGGGTGAGTTTTATATTAAAATCAATCCAAATAATATTTATTTTTCAAAATTTTGACCAGAATTTGGGAAACGAACATAATGTTAACCGAAATAATGCTATTTAAGTTTGAGGCTTAATTCCCCTTTAAGTAAACTTTTAGGATTAATTTAAGGCATTGTTCTCTCAGACATTCCTGGTCATAATCAAGTGAAACTTCAATTCGATATTCAGGAAACTCGGAGTTAGATAAGAAGATTTGAACTTGACTTAGGGGTGAGTTTACAAAGTTTTTCAACATCGTTAAAAGCTTATCAACATCTTCATCTTGGATATTCATATCGTTTTGGAAAGACAAAGAAAATGTCATATGCAAAGAACCATAACAGTACTGTGTATTTCGAATTTTGACTTCGGTTTTCCACTTTTCTGATATTCTCTGTTCGAAGGCTTCTTTTATTGTCTTTTTTAATTGAAATGACTCGTCAGAATCGCTGTTAAGAAATTGTTCAGAAATCTCACCATTACTTGAGTGTATAAGTACACGCACGTCGATAGTTTTCGACCCTTTGACATACTGACTGCCTTCTATGTTAATTCTGAAATTTTCTCGCTGGTAATTTGGAATGGAGAGTTGCAAGTATTCTTCTGCATCTTTCTTAACCAATTGCCTTATGCATAACATCTCATCTGACAAGCAATCTTTGAGCGCAGGATGAAGTAATTTTCGACTTCCAAATGGAAAACAGCAATTTCCTGATGTTCCAAATTTCTCAAAATAGAGACTCAATGAAAACTTTTGTGTAAAGACGCTGTTGTAGTAACAATCAGCAGAATAGATCTCACGAGTAACACTGCGATATTGTAAAATTCTTTCAATTTCATCTTTTTTGAATTCTATCAGTGCGATCTTTCCTTCGATTTTTTTTTTAAATTTATCGCCAACAAAGGTTTCGCCTAACAATATATAACTTAAACCAACTACATGACCTTTCAATTTTTGCCACATATCCTCCCAACTGTGATATTCTTTTGGCAGAAATGATTGATCTTCCCGAAACATGAGGTTACATCCATCGGGAGAGGTATGTATTGCTAAATTCCGCAACTGCTCAATTTTTTCAACATGCAACCTTATTTCCTCGTAAATATTATTAATATTCCTTTTTGGCAGCAAATCAGGAACCTTTAGTATTAAGGCTAGAAGCAATGATGCATCCAAATGCGACACCTCAATGAAATAACGTATTTTGCTTTTGCAAGACTCAGGGACACAATTACCTGGACAATCAAAAATTTTAATATGGTTTTCTTTATTCTTCAACACTCCAATCTTCAGTCGTCTATTTTTGTGCACATCCTGCAACAACTCGCCTAACGCTATACCACCATTTGTCGCATACGATTTAGAATTTACACAAGCAAGATATTGTATCAGCGTTTGCAAGACAGTTTCACTGACTCCTAGCAAACTGACGAGCATAGTTTTCGCAGAAGAAGTGTCGGGATCTTGTCTATAAACAATAATTGTATATATTATTAAGATGTTTTGGTGCGACTGTTGGTAACCTTATTTTAGGGGTTGGGCAATGGGGATGGTCGCATCAGCAAACTTCATAAATATTTACTACTAATTCATTAACACTCGTAAATTATCCAGATTGAAAATAATTTTTAATATGCATGTGTAACCCAGATTTTGACAAAGAAGTCAGAATTACTTAACAACTGATAACACAATGTAAATTTAAAAATTACAATTGCAATTCGCCTCCCAGTTGTTGCTGAACCTCAGTTATACCTCGGAATAAAAATCCACCAAGTTTAATTAAGCAACACCGTTCTCAACTATTGTTAAGAAAAAATACCCCTTCCCATCCTTTCTCCTTCCTGAGATCCCTCCCCTACGATTAGTATCAAAGAGTAGCTAAATGAAAGTAATAAAAATGCACTGACCGTGATGTTGCCATGGTGAAGACGAATACGACCTAGAACTAAAGATAATAAAGAATATAGTATCTTTTATTGGAAAATATGTTCCACCAAAACGTTTTTCTGGTAAAATTTCTTTCGTAAAGGTAATCAACAAATCCATTTCTTCAACGGAAAAAATCTAGGTATTTAACAAAATGACAATAAAAAAACCCTCTTTAGTCAAAGGCGGACACCTCTGGTTAACGGACAGATTTCATTACAAAGGCCAAATTTTGGTCAAAGTATGTATAGGCCAGGTAAACAGCCTTGAAGATGCACTACTGACAGTTCAAAATTATAAAAATCTTAAAAACTGGGCAAGCTGATATGGGCAAAAATTACTACAGGTTTGATTTTGAAAGCAAGCAAATAACCTCACACCCTTGTTTTAGGTTAATATAACACATGTGATACATTGTTTTGTGAGTTATACGTCCAACCAATTGTGGCCATGCATTGTGAAGACAGAAGAGGAAGACTAGAATATATTTATGACAGCTCAGATTGATTTGAACCAGATACCAAGAATGGTGGAAGAAGAAAAGCCTTAACACGCGATCCCTATTTTGTAGGTTAAGCCTAAATGACGAATTTTTTAAAGGGACTATAAAACGGTCTGTTAATTTTTTACTTTAGTTGAGCCAATGGTGGTGAAAGAATGTATGAGCACTGAGGACAAAAAGAACATCTAAAATCATCCTAAATATCACATTGGACATCCAAATATAACTGAAAATGACAAAAAAGTTCCCTACGTTTAATGGATATCCATAATTTATTTGACATAAGCATTTACTATGCTATTAAAGGGACTACGAAATCATTCAATAATCCCTGCAATTTCCGAAGAATGGCGTGTAAAAAACGGACCACTCAAAAGGTCAAGGTGCAAGAGACACTTTAGAACGACATAGACGTCTAGACAACCTGTTAAAAATAATTAATGTTTATGATATATTTGCTACTTTTTTATTTTTACTTTTTAAAAGAAGGAAAACTTTAAATTCAGTATTCTTTTTGGCGGTAAAATAAGCTACGGTCTGTAAAATATATTAAATATCTGTAAATGGAAAGTTTGTTTTGACGAGGGAACAAAGAGAACACGAGGAGATGTATTTGCTAAAACATGCTATGTTTCTAGTTCAAAGAAGGTAATTAATACCTCTGGCTTTATGTACAATAAACTTATATGTTTCTCTGCAAAATTTTGAAGAATATAGCTAGTTGGCTAATTCAAAAGGATTAAAGTTTATTTTGTTAGAAAGTTTGAGGTTAGTACTAATATCGAATGAATAATGAATATCTAATACATGTAGGGAACTTTTCTGTCATTTCAGTTATATTTGGATGCCCAATATGATATTTCAGATGATTTAAGTTGTCGTTTTTGTCCTCGGTGATCATAAACTTTTCCACCGCCATTAGCTCGACTTTCGTGTATGTCACCAAAGTTGAAAACCAACAGCTGATTCGTAGCCCCTATAAATCAAGGCTTCTGATAAAATAAACTTTAAACCTTTTTCAATTAATTAGCTAGTTTTTCCTTCATCAGTGTGTTTTATTTATCGTTAAAAAAAGGGTTAAAAAAATTGCTAACTTTGCTACTGCTTATAACAATTGATTGATTAAAAAAAGATTACTTGTTGTATGTATTGTATAGAACCTGAAATGCCAATCAAAATAATGTATTAGATCCCGTCTTCCTATTATATAGAGCTTGAAACGCAGATAAAGAAAATGTATAGGACCATGTGCTTTTAACGAACGGTTAGGGTTAGGGTTTAAGGTGCTTTAATGGTTTTTAATGATGTCATCAACGCGACCATTCCAATGCAGATTCAGGGACTAAGGTTTGGAAAACTTACCCATTTTGGTCCCAGGTTGCCCCTAGTTACCTGTGCGGTGAAAAATAACTGGCGTCACCACCTCGTTTCTAAGTTATTTGGCCTCAAAGTTACATAACTTTGAGGCCAAATAACTTAGAAACGTGTATGTGCATTGCAATGACTTGACTCTTGCTACGATGATTATCACAAATGACGTACACCTAACACCAGTCAATACGAGAATTCCTGCAGTAGGTGAAAGGAGAAGAGATGCAAAATTTGAATTGAGGCATTGGTACCTGGTGCAACTCAAGACAAATTACTGACTCAAAAATCATTATGTCAATTGTGCAGTAAAAATACATATTCAGGAAACACAGTACTTGCCACAGTTGTATTGATTGATATTGAAGCATTTGGCTTTTTTGATCAAATTTTTTTGCCCTGTTATATTTTACAACTTTAGGAAATAGTTCTACTAAATTTTCTCTGTTTGTTTATGCATTTTACTGATATATAGTATGCAAATTTACATCAATGAATAGAAAGAATAACGCGTCTGCAAAATATATTAGTTGAAGTAAATTTTTAATTTCAATCCCCAGAGTAAAGAAGAATATAACGTGCCGTTCCCTAAAATGCCTCTAAATTGGTTTTGCCAACGTCATTTTCGTTGCGAGAAGGCAAAGTTTTGCCGACCTACAAAGGCGAACAACGGAGAACGTCGGCTCGATAGTGCTGACTTTCAGTACTTTGAATTCACAAGGCTGTGAGTGTGCTTGGTGAGTGTGGACTAAACTACACATCAACGATAAATATTTTCTGTTGTATATACGACTGTTGAATTAATTTTGGTTTATGCTGAACAAAAACTTTATTTTTTAATTAAAATATTTGTCACTTATTAAACTTTTTTTATAAACTATTTTTCTGTTTAGTTTAGAAGATACACAGGGTACCTCTTCTTCTAAAGATTAATTGTGAATGAATCAGACAGGCTTACATCATTATCTACTATTTTCTCTATAAAATGACAATAAAATGTGGGTAACCAAAATCCATCATTATTCATGATGTAATCAGTCTGAAGAAGGTAGCCCTTCACCTGTTGAGTGACGGCTTAAAAGCTTTTGATTTCTTAAATTCCATTTAGAGTTATCCAAAATTGTTCGAAGAGTGATTTGCTTTGAAAGACCATTTGGTTTCCAGGGACGTTGTTAAAACATTGAAATTTGATTCTAATTTGAAGAAAGAAGGGACAAAGACGAAAAATTAATTTGCCGACATTTTAATCTTTATTACAGAATCGCTGGTGCTACCTGGATTTGAACTTGGAAAAATACATGTGTGTATTGAGAGTTCATTGTTGATCTTATCAACAGTCTGCACCAATACAATTACATTGCCTGATAATTTTCAAGACCAGGACATTTTCACAGCAACATTTAAAGCTGTAATGGTTGATAAAACGACTGTATTTAAGGATTCTTTATTTTTCTATTTCATCATTATTATCATTAGTTATCTTGTTACGTGTTCCTTTATGAGCATCTAAGCATTAACATGAAAAAAACGAGAAGAATTGAAATTTCCATATGTTTGTAAAAACATGTTGTGTGACACTTTATACCTCACTTCCTTGAACCGATACGTTTTTAAAAAAATGTTCTTTGTATGGATTGAATCCTAATCAAGAAGAATGTCTTAGATAACTTTTTTAGAAACACGAAACATCCAACAGAGTATCGTATCGTGTATTCATCCGCCAAAAAAGTCTCATTTCATCGCAATATACATTTTCTTTGTTAAAGTAGCTTAAATGTGAGCTTTAAATGCACAAGAAACCCCTTTGCAGGATCCTCATTGATAGCAGCACCAATTTTTAGCCGTTTAAACAATTATTCATTTACAGTGTAAAACACATCAAAAAATTTTTATTTATTTTATCAGCATGGGTTATCTAATAACATAATAACATCAACATCCTCTAACACGGAGGTATTTTTAATAATCTTTAGCTAGCTCTATGTTGGTTTGAGATAATAAACACCTATTAAATGACGGCTACTACTATAAATATATAAAGGGTTGCGGAGCGGGAACAGGTTCCCTATGTTCGCAAGCGAAATATTATACTCGACG
Organism: Hydractinia echinata; assembly: GCA_030067915.1. Taxonomy (NCBI): domain Eukaryota; kingdom Metazoa; phylum Cnidaria; class Hydrozoa; order Anthoathecata; family Hydractiniidae; genus Hydractinia; species Hydractinia echinata. The sequence goes on along the minus strand of JASGCC010000039.1, from coordinate 1,593,036 downwards.
GGGCTATCAAGAAATTTTTTAAGCCATTTAAAAGTCCCCAAGCAACCTCGTTCCCACGGCTCTTTTTCACTTTTTGATAATGGTTGGTCTCCAGGTTTTCTTTTTACAATGAGAGTCGAGGTGCAGAGCACTTCTGTTTCGTACAAGTTATTAACAATCGCGAATCTATTATAAACGCATTCGTTTTTCAACAAGTGCAAACGGCATACACGTTGCAAATTTCTTTATAGAAAACACTGCAAAGAGAAATCCTAAGGAGTTTTCCTACATGATTGCTTTTTTCTGTTTTCCATGTTTTTGGTTTTTGAACTATCTACTCTGTGCTCTCATATTGACTGAACGATTAATTGGCTACCAAGCGCGTATTAAAAAGTTTGAAGAATAAGCATTCTAGTACCCAGAGCTATTTGCGATAAACATTGAAAAACATTTTTTAAAATCATATTAACAACATCAACAACATCAAGAACAGTGCACAGTAGCACACTGACCCGTAATGCAGCGTCTTCGAATTTGCTAAATTAAACATTCGAAAGTTACAACATATAAACGGATAACGTTACAACGGATAAACATCGTTTCGAGTCTGATTTCTTTATTACGTTTTCATCAGATAAAACCACAAAACTACCCTGCGTGCGTTGGCTGTTGACAGTTATCAATCAAGAACAGTAAAAGAAAAGAGTTTTAGACATATCTTTATCGGCGAACATATTTAAATTTTTTTACAACCTAAGTTCATTTCTTCTTTTTTCACGGACTGTTTTTCTATAAACTTAATTCAAGGAGCCATCATAAAACACGCAAAAATGATAAACTTTATTAATATTTTATTCTTTTATTTTCCTCGGCTCACATGACAAAACTTTATAACTTTTTCTCAGCAGTTTTTATTGTTTACGTTTTTCTTCCTCTTTTCTTCTTTGAAAGAGGAAATTTTGAACGTCGTAATCGATGTTCAATTTTGATTTGAACATTTCGCGCCGAAAAGTCACTTCAGACCCAGTACGCAAAAAATATCTTGTTTGAAATACGCCAGTAGGTAAAATACTTCTTAATTTGGAGGTCATAAGCAGAACCGGAATAAAGGTCATAAGTGGACACCTGACTAACTTTTTAAAAAAGTTCCTTGGTAAGAAATATTTTCGCTCGCTTAAATGGCAAATGGGCTTTGCTCGCTGGCTTAGCTCCGCAAAAATACTCCCCTACTCCATCCCAACTTTTTGTGATAACTTTTAAAATAGGCCGTTATGAGTTAAAATTTGATCATCCTTTATTATTTATAGTTTGTATTCTGTTTCCAATGGGACTCATCGATGAGTAAGTGGCCAAAAAGGGTATATTTTTATTCAGTCGCTTTTTAATTCACATTTCCAAAATCATATTTTAGCCTTTCTATGCGTTTTCAATAAGTTTTACACATTTAAATTGATTCTTAGGCTTTTTACTTTGGTTTTTCAGGTTTCATTTCATCTTCCTTTAATATAGCTCATGGAGTGGCAATATTGATTTGATTAACATTTCAATCTTTCTTTTGTATGGAATTTTTCTAATTCATGATACATAAATAAAATCTATTTTAAAACTGATACATTGTTACAAAAATTTTTATCAATTCTTTGATCAATGTTGACTAAATTATACTACTATAGCAAGATGAAAAATTTTGATGTTATTTTCTTCATGGTTTGGTTCCTTTTTTTGTTCATGGCTGCTGGTTCCACTTGTGGTATATGAAGAAAGAAGAACTTGTGGATATAAAAACTTCAAATTTAGAAAAAACATTACTTGGCTTAACTATCTGATATGGTTACTAATTTAACCTGACTGTGCAATACCATCATAAATGTCGCAAAATGTTGTGTTCTATGCTTGTTTGTTTGAAAGAGTACAATATACTGTCCTAATTTTTGGCTGTATAAATGCGAAATTTGTTTTGATTTTGGAAATTTTGCGAAATTTGTTAATTTTTATGGGAGGCCCCTAGCAGAGCTACCTACTATTAAAAATTTGGACTAGCTTGTATAAATTCCTGTATCCGCCCCTGAAATGCTAAGCATTATTTGTATCAAAAGATCAGTTTAACTCAACACAAAACATGTGATTTGTTTGTTGGTCTCCTTAACTTATATTCACCTTCTCAGTTGTAATACCTTTTGACAGCGAATGGCCATACTTTTAAAATTCTGTTAAAAACCTACATAACCTAACTATTTAAGTACTACATTATAGCACCTATTGTAACCAAGACAACACACATACAAAATTTTACTTGTCATAATTGGTTTTTCCAGGTTCATTCTAACGTCGGTCAGAAGTTACTGACGTTCAGATTTCCAGGCACAGTGACAACGCTTGCCTTTTGTAATAATAATGAAGGTATATGCATCGTACGTTTTTCTCAGGCTTTGTTTCGGTACGAAATAATATTTATATGGTTTGCTTGATGTTAACACAAGATTTCTTTTAAGAAAAATCATTTCTTTCAAATAAATGCCCACCTACAAAGCTGATAAGTCAAATAATAAAATCTTTGCCAAGAAGGAATTGAGACAAACGCAAAAAGCTGATCTTAAACGACAAAATTACTGTCTTTTATTCCCTACACAATGTTGAGAATAATTTAAGTTACCTGATTTGTTAGAAAGATCTGATTCCACCAAGCAACGTAAAAACGAGGTTACAAATGTGGAAACAAGAAAATTTAATTATTGGCAAATATTATAGTTTGTTTGTTGCCGGCTATATTTTAATATTTTTTTTAAGCAAGCATCAGTAAAAAAGAAAATTAAAAAGACTAACCTTTTTCTGGTCAGGAAAACAGATGAAAATGAAACATGTTATTAACGAGGTAGCTATAAAATGATTTTCTTGTCGAGTTTTTCACCAGTTAATACGTTCCACAACTCAAACTGTGTGGTATGTCAATAATGCTCGCAGCAATTTTTTTTATATAAAAGACCTCTGTTAATTAAAATCTATATTGCAATATCATCCAAAACACAATTAATATCCTGTGGACACTAATCCTAATGTATATTTTGTTATTCCCTGTGGCAATTACACGTAAGATATGGGAATTTCTAGAAATTTATACACTGATAAGCCTTCCTAACTATGTAGCCTACACAAACCTGAACACAAAATTGGTAATAATTTGGAAGAACGTCCCACACGAGTAATTACGTACGCTGTTTTCAAATAAGACACATGTACCTTAAACTCGATATTCACTGATAGAGGAAATAGTGATTTGGTTGCATTCAAAATGTGAAAAGACATCAGCTTTTGACGACATTAGCATATCTTACCCTAAGACAGCCTCCATAATAATTTTTCAGGGTTTTCCACATTGGCTGCCTATCTTTTTGTATTGTGATTACGAATTTTTATACCCATAACAACAATCCAAGATAATTTTTTTTTCCAAAAACAGTTTTTTAACCTCCGTGCAGGTGAGGTTACAAACGTTAAAATACATTGTCGCAATTGGCACGACGGTCAGTTAGGGCTCAAAAAATACGAAAAATCGTGCATGCTGATGTCAACAAATATAAATATTAGTTAAGATTTTCCATCCAACTAAACCACATGCTGTTTTTTTTTAATAATGCTGCATGGTTATGATACTTGCTGAGTTCTCATATTCATCTATTATGCACATGTATGCTAAATATTTAGGTTCCATACCTCTTAAAGCTTTAGATATTTCCTATTACTCGAACTACCCCTAAAAATCTCTATGAAATCCTTATATCGGGAAAATATAATAACTTTCGATAGGATTATCCTTAGGACTTGAAACTTACAAGACAACTTTATTTCACTGAGAGGAATCTTTCTGTGAATTTTGGTTATGGTAATCCGATTACCCGATTTTTCTTTTCATGACATACTATAAGTGTACCAAGTTTGATTCAATTTGGACAAGCCTGTCAAAAGTTATGGAGGGGGTCATAATATGTTTGAAATACCCCGGACCGAATAAGTTTTGTATTTTATCGCATATTATGGTTCTTTCTGCCTTCTATATTTATCTTCAATATTAATCTAATTTTTAACTACACTGTTGTTTGTGCTGTGTCTGTAAAGTGAAAGTAATTAGATGTAGATCTACAATTGCAGTTATCAAAACATAAAAATGTCAATAATACTCTCCTTCGTAGAACATATTCTAATGATGTTCTGTTTCTTGTTTTACAATGTAGGTGGCCACAAATTTTGTCAGTCTCGATAACCTGTGTCAATGCAAAATACTATTTTAAGATTAGATTTGGAAATACAGTCGGCGCTCGTTATCTCGACTACCTGTTATCTCGATCTTTTCGTATCTCGACCAATTTTCATCGGTCCCTTCGTCATTTCAACCTCCCGTAGGCTAAAACACGTCCAATATCTCGACTACCCGTTCTCGAACTTTCTTTCTCTCGATCTATTTCTACGGTCCCTTGAGTACATTTTATCACGTTATCTCGACCTTTTCTGTAATTTTTTGAATTTCATCACACAAAAAAATTCGATCAGAAAAACATTCAAATTTTCGAATTTCTCAAACTTTCTCAAAATTAAGATTTCGAATATTTACAATTTTCTCTTCGTTTACACATCATGTCTGGGATAAAGCGTAAGCTCGAGGTAAAAACTTTGGTTGAAAAATGCAAAGCTCTAAAGGAAGATGTGAAACATAAAGATGCGGCTGCTAAGTAAACTTTCCTTATCTCGACCTTTTTCACGATCGACGCTCCTTATCTCGATTATCCACTATCTCGAACTTTCGTTATCTCGACCTTTTTCACCAGTCCCGTGGAATGTCGAGATAACGAGCGTCGATTGTACTGCAGTATTGTGTAATTAAAAAAACGTGGTGCTTTAGATAAATTTGCGACAGTTTTAGCCAGTATTTTCAACACGATTTTGGAGGAAATAAATTCTATGAATAAAAAGGAATTTTAGCTATCTGATCAAAAAATGTATATAGGCTTTATATTAGTTTATATGTTTGAATCTGGTTAGTTGATGCGCAACCCTTTGTTACTCACATAAACTTTATTTGTGTGAACTTAATTAACGAAATAGAAAAGTGTTGGGCGCCTGTTTGACCATAAATGGCGGATTTTTTGTCTATGCCGAGATTGAGGTAATAAAGCGTGTCACTCGATATGTTTTCTCAACTCGCTATGTGACGATTTTCCCCGTCTGTGTAAAAACATAAGCTGCTATTCAATTTGATTACCAACTCTTTTCACAATAATCATTCATGATTCTTAATTAAATTCCAAAGAAAACAGTTTGATGGAGTGACAATTGTGAGTTAAACATTCGTTGGTTGAGGATTATTTTGTACAAAGAAAAAAACCGACATTAAGTAAATAAGACACGAGTAGCAATCTGTGAGTAAGTTTTTGCTTTTGAAGACACTTTTGCTTGTTGGTAAAGTATCAGTTACAAATTTTAAAAAAAAAAATTTCTGATAGTATTTCTCAGATGCTGACTGTTTAGCTATAGCTGCATATTAGAATTTTTTCTTTCATTTTTCCACTGTTAAATGTTCGCCAGATTTCGATTCATTCAGACAATGAATAAATAATAGTATTGGGCTTAGCAATTTTAAAACATGATCCACTGTTAGTTGTTCGTATTTTGATAGAAGAGAAATTTTGCTTGGCTTTTTTCATACACTTTATTTTATAAAAACACTACACTTCCTTCTATCTTTTTCTTTTGATCGGCGTTTTTTACGAATATATAGTGAAGCTTAGTATGTCATTAACTCGTTTAAAACCTCTGGTTGTATCTTCAACAACAACAAAAAATCTCCTTTGCCATGCTGTTTTCTTTTTACAACAAAGGGCCGTCGATTGTTTTACAGATAACCATTGGTTGTGCTGCCCGTCTGGGAAACTTCTGGTATGCCGGAATCTTAAAAACGTAATGTTTTACTCACCTACAAAGAGTGATTTTTTATATGATATTTGTCGCTAACTGGCGACTGACCACTTTAGCCTTAGAACCAAAAAAGTTCTGCCCCTGAAATCGAGATTGCATCATAAAACAGACTAAAGAATGCTTTTTTGTGCAAAAACGATAGAATTGTAATAAAAAGTACTTCGATCTATATTCGGTGTGTATTTACATATGATCACTTGTAAAGAAATGTATAGAATATTTATTTGAGTTCGATAATCTCAAAAACGTCCAGGCAGAAAAAAGCGACTTTATCTCTACTATTAACTAGAAGAACACGCATGAAACCCAAATTTCTAGTTAAGGGGATATCTTTCTTGCTCAGTTACCAAGCCAAGTATTATCTTGTTCAGTTACTATCTTTAGAAGCTAAACAGCATGTCCTAAAACCACAATTTTAACACGTAACTAAATTCTTTTTGTAATAACAAGTACAATTTAGTCACTGCTTTAAAACAAACAGTATTTTAAAGCCGCGCACGACACGACTTTTACTATGGGCCAACAAAACACTATTTCTGAAGTTAGTTGATCTAACTGTCTTCTATACTGTTTTTCTCAGAAATTACGTATTTTTTATGGTACAAAATGTATTAGAGGTAAATTCCTATCACCTAATATCTCCAATGTAACCAAGCTTACCCATAGGGGATCCGTTTGCCGTGATAGAGGAGTTTTCTCACCCTATCTCTTTCTTAGCATCCTGTAAGAAGTACAGCACGTGAATTGACCTTTTGTCTTCAATTTTACTATTCCACTAGTTACTTTAGTCCACTAAAAAAGACTTTGCTAATTTATCGTGATTAACACACTGCTGCTTTTCATTTCGCGTTGTGTTCTTATATCTTACCTTTGCGGTTTAACGTCGACGCATATTAGTACAGGCATGGAAGGCTTGCTGCCTCTGTCAATAGGTTGGTCATCAGCAGCAAAGATCTGTGTAGGTCTGATAGCTGGGATTTCTTGTAATGTTACAGCCTGTAACATTGCCAAAAAAGAAGTTTTTGCTAACATACAGATATTTTTAAAAGACAACGTCTTGTATATATTTTTCGAGCTGTCACTATATTATTCCATGTTTCTGCATTATTACAGGCCTATTGTAGCTCTATTGTAGGTTCCTATGAGTGATAACATAATTTCTTAGTCTAGTCGTCTTAAAGATTTAATATGATGTAAGAACATTTTAGGCTTCAAACATATTTGTATCTAAGAACGCAGATCAAGAAAATGAAAAAAAAAAAACATTTAATTTAGATTTGCTCATACTTGAACTGCAGTTCATAACTATAGTGCGGCGAGGATTCCAAAGTTTAAAAGTTTAGGTTATAGAAGCGTGTGTAGCTTGGTTTTGATAAGTTGACTCTAAGTTTTCCTAGCGTTTAGATAAAACCTTCCAGTAACGTTTTTGTCCAAGTGTCCAAAGTTTGCAATTCACACATCTGTAATGAAGTTGGAAACACTGTAATGTTTAACTATCAGTATACTGTCTTTTAGGAAAGATAAAAGAGATGTCTTCAAAACTAGAACAACGTTTCATTGAATTTATACGAGCAAGAAAACGTGTAAAAAAGCTGCTACTAGCAAAAGCAGATGATCTTGAAAATTATCTGAAAAAGGCAAGGATTGCAAAGGTGACGCATTTTGTTTTAGTACGGATGACTAAGTTGACAAACAATAGGACACTAAACTTAAGATATAATTTTTGATATTGACTTCAGTTCACAGTTTAAATGAAAACAAAAATCCTGTTAAACGGAAGAACAAAAATAGATAAAAAACAGATCCAAAAAACAAAACGTACAAAATGATAATAAATTATATTTTAATTTTAAAATGATATTATATTTTATTAAATTATATTTTAACTTTATGGTTATCAGTCCCATCTTCCATCAAAAACTCTTCTTCGCTTTGCAGTTTTCGTCGTTCCATACGGTCCTGGAAGGGTACTGTTTGCTCATGTAAAATATGTAACCCAGTGCTAAGATTTTGTTGAGCATTAATATGCGATTTTTTTGGTTTTTTTTTTATTTATTTTTTTTGGTTTTTAGTCGATTTAAATTAGTTTTTTAAACTACTGTAAAATTGACTTTAAATAAGGAAATAAAAAAAAAAAAAAAAAAAAATTATTTGAGCTTACGTGTGCTCTTAGATCTAACCTTTACGACAGCCTTTACGATCTTACATTAAGACTTCTACGACCCTTTAGTAAAACATATCTTCCGCATCAGATTTTCGTACATCCTTGTTCACCTTTAGCATGGATAATAATTTATATATTAAGTATCAATAACTATACTTTTTCCTTTTTATCAAAAACCTAGTTTATCGGAAAATTTAGGCGTTGACGTTTGCTCAAAATTTAAGAATACATCAGGAACATACATGCTTAGAAAAACTCACGAAAATAAATCAAAGGCTTTCTTGTAAAATACAACTAATTGGCGCATCTGTCGCCGAATCTGGATTAAGAAAAAAAGTTGTAAATAGCTTTTAAAAAGCTAAATTAGAGATTTTCTGTCGCTTGTAAAGATTGCTCATTCAAGAACACAATAACAATAAATTTAGCAAAAAATAAGCACATCCAGCTTCAGCTAAGATTTAAACGTTATCATATAAAAAAAGTGTAAATGGTTAAAGGTCAAAAAAAGTTCACGAAATAAGTTCCAAATTTATATTGAAAAATATAAAAATACTACTTTTTTGTTATAAATCGATTTGTTAATTTCAATCCCAAGGCGGGAATAAAATAGTCAACAAACGATTAAGCCAAAAAATACTTAAAATTTGTTGTTCTTCTCATCAGAAATTTGTTTTTGTCAATTTCGTTGAAAAGGCGCAGATAGTTAAACCTTTTTTTAACGAAATAGACAACGAAATGTCAATTGTCCGTAACTTTGTTCGTGCATGTATTTAAAACAAAGAAAAACAAGAAGCCTTAAGGCTTGAAGATTTCCGCCTTGTCAAGAGAAACTTTCCCCAGAGCAAAACGTTTAATGATCGACCCAACGCTGGGATTTCCAATTTAAAAACAGGATAAACGATTGAATGATTGCGCCAAACTATGTGACTTAACCGTTTTTGAGGCTTTTTGACTATTCCATTTCTTAAGTAGTTTTAGTTCGATAGCATCGTGATCACTAAAATATACATTTTTAACAAGGGCCTCGACATTGAACGTGGAAAGCAAATTGTCATGGATATAAATGTGATCAATAAGTGAATTTGAGATATGAGTGAGAGGTCACAACTTGTTTATATTCAGTGAGAAGATGAACAAAGTAATTTCCGTCACTTAATGCATTTACATTGAAATCTCCGAGAATAACATCAACCGTTTCGGTTCCCAAAAAATGTTGAATAAGGTAAAGCGACTCATTTCGAGTAAGAGAAATTCTTACGATACAAAAGTAAAAAACTGATAGGACTTTCATGAACCATTCTCTTCAACAGCCTAAAAAATATTGCACCGGGAATTTTTACAATATCAAACAACTCTACTGTTTGTTTAACTAAAAGACTGGAAAATCTATCCGCATCGTTGTTTGCAATTAAAGTACAGTTTTTGTCACACTGTGAGTTTAATGGTATAATTGTATTGATTATGCTTATGCTTTATTTTGTTCTTTATGGAACTTCCAATAATTGTGAACAGCGGCGCGATCGATCCAGTGCGAATGTCATTTCCCACTTGTTGTATGCGAGAAAAGAAATAATTACAAAACCCGGGTTGTTCTTAGTTATCACTTCCCAGTTGTTGTATGCGAGAAAAAAAATGATTGCAAAACTGGGGTCGTTCTTACTTTTAAAAACAATGATTTGAGTTTGGGGATGTTCTTATTTTTTATCTGAGGTTCATGTTCTTATAACATTGTTCTTATATAAAGAAAAAACAAGGGTTAAAGTAACCTGGCCTGAAAAGTATTAAATATGGGCGAAAAGTAACGCAATTTATATATACTTTAAATTTTAATTAAATCTGAATAAATAACAAAAATATACAGATTTACACATAGTTCTAAAAAAGTAAAAACTGGGGATCTACCTGGAAAGTTCTAAAAAATTTCATGATACAAATTCTGTAAAATTGACAAAGAAAACCATAGAATTCGGGTTTCCCAGAAAAATTATGTGAAGTAAATACTATTAAATAACCAAAATAAGACTAAAATAAATTATATAAATATACATTAGTTTTAGTGATGATTCATTTTTCACAATTTAATCTTTCCAGTTTACTCTGTCAACATTTTTTTGGAAATGCTGATAATGGCTGTGTTAGATTATGGCTGACCTAAAAAAGAAAGAAAAATACTAAAAAAACATATATATATGAAGAACTTGAAATAATCTTAGCACATTAATGTGATATTATTCTGTGCCCTATATATTCAAAGATGACAGGCATAAATGCAAGGTAAAATAACATTTTTCACCATTTTATGAAGTTTTGATAAAAAAATCAGGTGATACTGTGAAAAACCAAATATTTGTGATGTCTGACTTTCCAGGAAGAATACCTGCGTGTACAGTTTTTGGCACAAATTTTGGCAGTTTCATAAACATTTAAATTTTTTGAAAGTTCCTAAACCTGCCTAAAAGCATCCCTAAAATGTTATATTCAACAGTGACCAAGAATACCATATTTACTCTATTATTACTTCTACCACCGGATTAGTGTTTTAACCTACAAAATAAAGGTGGGTTTAGCAGGAATCAGATATTGCAGGATATAGGCTGGATATGTGGGATTATTTTTTGGGTGAAAAACCTCAGTGTATATAGTATTGTTTTTAGGAAGACTAAGCAAGTTTTTAACAAAGTTTGGAAATATGAAGCATAAAAAGTATAAACACACATAGGTTTACCTCAAATCTTTTCCACGCAACTACTTTTGCAACTTTTAATTGGAATTTTAATATGCATTCAAAATTGTTGTAAGAGCCTAACTTGCCAAGGGTACAAATTATTTGCACAATAAATTTTCCTGAAACTTATTTTTGTGGATGAGTGGTACAAAAATGCTTCATTTTGCAGAATATATTTGTGCAGATGACAATATTTTCAAGAAATGTGCGGTATTAATTTTTGGGTGCCTAAAGTTTAGTTATTTTATAGAGGCAAAATTTTTTGTCTAACATAATATTCAGAAGTTAAGGCATTTAAAAATGAGCAACATAGAACTCAATGACTAAGGTCCTAAAGTAATCACAGTATGAAGAAATGAAAAATTTGGCGGTAGAAATTGTTGCGGATAGCCGAAATGGAAAATTTTGTGAAAAAATTGTTTTGACCGATTTTTGACTGATTTCTAAAATTTCTGTGGAATATTTTTGCGGATTTGACCCAAAGTTCTGCAAAAAAAATTCCACAAAAATTTTGGAGAGGCAGAAATATTTTTTACAATCCATGGCAAAAGGGCAGGATTACTTGAGGTGGGAATAACAGGGAAGCCGGATAATAGAGAAATACAGTATACTTGATGCTTTTTTAAAGCTACATTCACATGTTTTTGTGCACATCAAGGAGAACTTTTATTCAGTGACCCCATTTAGGTAATTTGCGACACACTTAAGCCGAATCTCCACTGGACGATATTCCCGACAAATTTTGTGACGAAAAGTAGAAACCAATTTAACTTTTCGTCATGACGAAAATAGCGACCAATCAGATTCGAGTATTGATGACGATCGTCGTAAAAATCGTCCCGTGGAGATTCAACTTACATGCAACTTAAGCTCGTCAGGTTTTTTTAGGAGCAAAATTTTTTGCTTGTAACACAACGTAACGGTCCATAGGCCAAAATAAGAAAAAATGTTTGATTAAGGATTCAAATTTGAAAAAAAAATGTTTTTTGAATATTCGTGTACAAAACAAAATGGCTATTAATTAAGGAGTTGTTATCTTGGTACAAAAGTACACAGCGCTTTTCATATAAAGTGCATAAAGAATTTTATCGGAAAAATCCACCGTAGATTTGCCTTTCAAAGTTCGTAATTCTGATCTGCTGCTGCTGCATTTTAATGATGGTCATGTTAAAATTATGACACTTATTTTACGTTCTTTATGTTAAACTTTATGTTCTTGTGGCAATGATGACATCACATCTGGGGGCAAACAATACACGTCAATACACTCACCTGAACTTATTATGACTTGCGAAGAATAATGTTTTAGGAATATTTGACCACAGTGTTTGTTTGCCCCCAAACATGCAATAATTCTAATCGTTAAAAACCTAGCCACATGACTTTTTTGCCAGAAGAATGCAATAGTCCGTACATGCAAATGTAGCTTAAACTTTCCTGAAAACTACTGCACCTTTTAGGCTAATAATCAACATTTTTGGTTCACAAACTATAAGTCATTTGCTTGCTCACCTGATATTTGAAAAAAGGTAATGGGTTTGATCCCTAACTATACATAAGGAATGCCGTTTTTTAGTTAAGCAGAAATGCTAGGGAAATGCGTAGCTTAAATAACAGCTTTAAAACACTCTGAAGAATCGCAAATGTAAATCACTTTGTCATAGCTAGGTAATAAACAAACTAGCTAGCTTAAAAGATACAGCATTTTTTACCTGAGAAGTCTCACGACCAAACATCCTGTTTTGCAAAAAATTGATTTGGAGTTCCAAACATATCAAGAGGAACGGTAACCGACAGTTTTGGGCAAGAAACTTTGGCCTGTGGGACCTGGAACTCGAAGAACTTCGGGAGAAAGCCATGAGTATCAGATTCTGACAATCGAGTTTCTATTGGCTAAAAAATCGAATAACGCATTTCTATTGGCTTTTAAGAAATTGAAATTCCGAAAACAACAATTTCCAAGCACAGGGTAAATACTTTATCTTGGACACCGCGCGTCCAGGCTATAGGTGGTCCGTATCTCTCTATCTTCCAAGGCGATTTTAAAGATTCCGCCTTACGCGGCGGAAATCAACAATAAAAGTTAATTATCGATGAATGTTTAAATTTATAATAAAAAGCCCTTGCAGGCTTAAAGATTTCGGATTCGTAGCTTGCGTTCGTCCACTTCCATTGAACCTTCTGTACATTTGTTATGTTAAAGTCAAAAATGTTCTTGAATATGGCCAATAAGTGCGTGAGGTCTTAGCCTGTTCTAAATTACATCTTCACTATATATTCATACATATATATATGAAATGAGAACTTCAGAATATTATATCATGCTGAGGGTACAAAATATATTTAATAAACCTTTTTTTTTTTCAATTATCGCGCATATAGAGGGAAAATACTAAGAGGGTGAAATTTGCCATCGGGATGACAATGTAGGCTTTAGCTCATACATTTGAAACAAGCAAAACATTCAATAGTTGATTGTTAATCTATTTAGTATCGATTAAACATTTACTGAGAGTTTATAGTGGCTGTTCATTTTTAGTTCATTTTTTCCAAGTTACGTCGACGATACGACAGCGTACAACCAGGTAAGTCAGTGTTCGCAACAATGATTTAAAAACGCACTTCTTTCCTGCAACATGACGGAACAAATTACAACATACGAGATCGACAGTTGTCAACACCATTTTGTGTACATACTGGTTTATGAAACTAAAGCTTGTCCGAATTTAACAGTACAACTTTGACTGCTTGTTCAGTTTTAATGAAGCTATTTCCATTGCTATTGCATTGCCATGGTATTGGAATATGCATGTGGAACTATTGGATGAATTCAACAATGGTATTAAGTTAAGATTGAAGAACAGGGACGTGTGTTGTACCTTATTCCAAATAGCTTTTCATATTCGATAAAAAGTGCACGAGATGTAACTTGAAGTTTAACTGCACATTGCTGTATTCGACATGTACGCCATATCTCAAAAAACGCTTTAAAAAACTTTCAGATATGGGTATTAATTAATGTTCCACCTTACAGCAAACGGAATACGGAAGATATTTCTTCATTGTTCAGGGTTCCATGGAACTGTCATAATAACTTCAAAATTCCAGTAAAGTTCTTCTTATCTAACATGCAAGTGGTTGCATACTATTTAATTTTCAGTATCAAATCAGCTTCACTATTTAAGTCCTTAATTTTGCCACTTTCAAAGTACATCCACATATTTTACAACATTTTTACAACGTCAAATGATACTCAACAAAAAGTTGCATGGTGGATTGCTATAGAAAGATGGAAAATAAATATATCTCCTGGAGAACATCTCCCTCTAAAAAGCTGCTTGTTAGTTCGGCTTAGCTTGTGAGTGGAAATAAAGAAGCTAGCTGGATATCACTCATGTGACGATTTTACTCAGAAAAGCTTATCAGATCAGAACATTACCTGACAGAAATGCCCGTAGTTTTCTCGCTGAAAACGCCATCATGAAAACAAACTTTATGTTTACGTCAGTATATTCTGCTTTTATGACAAGGGGGTAACACATGAGGAGAATAAAGGAAGTAGCAATACAAACTACTAGCGTCCCGTATGAATGAAATAGCCTTTTTACCGTAAATGTAACGTTATTTAATACTTTTATTACTTTTAAATAATTTGGTTTGCATTATACGTCATTACAAGACGTTGCCCCAACAACGGAAACGGCATCGATGGCGCTTTGATCAAATTGCCGGACGAAGAAAAAAAGAAAAAGGAGGAAAATCGGCCGGTTTCAATAAGAATTCGGATCCGATCCGAAATCTTAATTAAAATATGACTATAATTATAAGGGCTAGCCGAGGGACAAGATGTTAAACACTAGGTTTAAGCGCTCAATAACAGCCGTAAAATGTGCCACATACCTTATCGGTAAAAAAAGTCGGCAAAAAGTGACTAAATTTTGGCTAGATGACTAATATTTTTTGCCGACTAAAATTTTTGCCGACTTTTTTATTACCGACCAAACTTTTTGCCGACATTTTTTTTTCCAACTTAATATTTTTTCCGAATATTTTCCGACCACCTTTTTGCCGTTTTTTCTTCCTTGTTGCTAATTTTTATCAGTTTTATGCAATTATTCTTTATTAGTGACTTAATTCAAAAATTTAGTCGGCAAAAAGTGACTACATTCAAATGTTTAGCCGTCAAAAAGTGACTAAATTTTGTTCAAGTGACTAATATTTTTGCCAACTAACTTTTTTTTCCGATAAGGTATTCAGATGGAGACCTTTAGTGCAGGTATGTACTATGTTAAACATCGAGAGAAGCGCACACAGCATCAGAGTGTTTCGGATGTAATATATTTTTCATAAAATAACTTTCCTGCTACTTTAGCTGAAATAAAAACACAGTTTACGACCTCTTGTTACCCCGTTTTGGCAAACAGTCGGACAAGATTTTTTATTTTGCGGAATAAGTTTGAAAATTAATCGTAACACCGTGATGAGCGCTTGGTGTAACCGTGTGTGGAGCTCTTATATGTCTCGTATAATAGAGCTTGATACCCTTTTGCAAAAAAAAAAGTTATATTGCAGCTTCGGGCGGCTTAAAAAACAACACAACAGCTCGCAGCCCAGCAAAAATAATCAACCGGCAATTTTATTTTGCAGAATAAGAATAATTCATTGTTATTTTAAATAAAAGCACATCTCAAAGATATGGTTGGTTAAAAGTAGGCCCCAAGTATCAAAGGTTGAATATATTGTTGCAGCCAAACTTTCTTTTCTTTAGCCAGAGTCAGGTAACGGCAGTCAGGTTGTGTCTAGCTAGCTAGCTGAGTTTGGTGAAGATAACATAATGTTGGCTAGACTAGGATAAAAAACTAAGCTTTAATTGAATAACAAGAAATAAGGCTAGCTAGCTACCTGACTTTAGGATGCCTTCTCAAAATCTTCATTCGTAGTAAAAATCTTCATATTGGTATGTTTAAGATTTGTACATTGTTAAAAAATGTGACAATATATTTACAAAATGGCTTTCGTGGTGATTATGTTTCTTCGTCTTTCCAGGCCTCATAAATTTTGGATTGTTTTTTTTATATCGTGGTTGATTTCCAATGCGTGAGTGGTAAAAACAAAGTGGGTAAAACTATTTGTTTTTTGTGGCTCATGAGCGGAATCAGCGATTAATATCACGGGGTTAATATTCAAAACGGCATATTAAAATAATGCGTTTTTAAATTTAATAACCACTCTGTTTTCTAGAAAATTGCGACAAGATCACAAGTGGCAACGCACGCGCGAAAATTGTGTACATATAAGGCGCATAAAATGCCGAATGAAAGAAAGTGAATAATGCGGCATTTCCCCTTCAAGTTCCGCAGCTAACATGACATCGACCTGTATAAGACTTAATAAAGCTGCTTATGTGTGTACACAGGGTCAGTACAACAGGTGATGTATTTGTTACATCCTTGATGGTTTGATAAATGCTCATCAGCAACATCAAAAACATTTCTTAATGTAAAATATATATAACCCAAAATAACGTATTTTCAACAAATTTAGTACCAAAAAGGGAAAAACCATTTAACAGTGGAAAATTCATTTGTTAAGTCGTTTGTTAATAAAGCATAATTTTTCTAACAAGCAGCACCAATCAGGTAAAAGAAGTAACCAAGTAAAAGAATGTTTGCGGCTATCAAATATTGGAGAAATATTTGATAGCCGCAAATAGTGATTCTGTTGAGACAAACTTTCGTTTTACTATTTCGGTCATGAAGCAGGTGTCGAGAAAGTCCTAATATTTTTTTTAAGGAGAAAAAATAACAAAATAAAACAGAGCGAATTTGCAAAAACACATAATTTCGGTTTCGTCTTGTTTTGTTTTTTTCAAAAAAAATAAAAGAAATAAGAAGATCATGTTTTGCTTCTACGGCTGAATGTGATTTATTCTGTTTCTAGTTAACAGGAGCTCCACTTAGCATTATTGGAACTGGTCTTGGTGCAGTTGGATTTGTTTCCGGTTTCTTCACATTAGGTGCGGGATTTGGTCTCTGTATAGCTGGGGCTGCAGTTGCAGGAACTGGTGGAGTCCTTGGAGCTGGTGGTACCATAACAGAAGTTGTAGCTGCAAAAAAAATTCTGTCAGGTGCACAAAAGTTGTTAGATGAAGACAAGCTTGCTGCCAAACGTCTTGAAAAAGAATTAAATGATATGCTAAGCATAAAAATGATAGGATCTGTGGTAGGAGAGGTAACCGGCGTAATCGTTGGTGGTGTAAGTGTTATTGCACTGTCGTTGAAATACGCAAGTATTGCTGCAAATGTGGCTGATGACGTAGCGGTTACTGCCTTTCGTTCTCTGTCTTATGCTGGTAGAGCATTTCAAACGATTGGTTTTGGTGTTTCTATTGTTTTCCTGCCAAGTGATATTATTACCTTTGTTACAAACACAAAATCCCTTTATAATAACGAAATACCAGAAAAAGTAAAATATCTTCGTGAGGTTGCGGCACAGATAACTGTTCCTGATGAACAGGAATTTATAAAGAAGTTTAGAAATCTGAGAGAGCAGTAGGCTAGCTAACCAGCTCTTGCACGAAGTATTTAGATTGCTATCAATACGTTAAAACTTTCGCGGGCAGAAAGTTTTAAAGAAATTGTTTTGACGTGTAAAAACTGCAAAACTTCTGCAATTAATTATTGTTATCATATTTTGTACAAAAAAGGGTGGATAGAAAGTGGTCAATTTCGCTGGTTGTATAATTGTGCAAACAATGTCATTTATCAGAATTAACAAAGACACGTTTGTCTAAATACATGTTTTTAAACAATTTTGGTGTCTTGACTTTATAATCATATTAGTGAATTGTTCTCTCAACTATAATCGACATGGAAAACTGCTGTTTTGGTGGCATTGTTATTACAATCGAAGCCTTCTCAATTTTTTACTTGTACTACCTCGTTTACCGGCAATACAAAATTATTAACTGTTGCAGCAATGTTTTTTTGCTGTGTGAATCAAGAAGTGCCACTTTCAGGAAAGGACTTCGAAAATCACATCCATTTTCTTTAAAAAAAGGTTAGGTGCGACACTGCAAAAAGAAAAAACACTAATTTGGCGTATTGCAGTTGATCTTTCTCCAAGTTTTGTTATTTGCACTTTTTAGCACTATGTTTTAGAAATTTTATATGCATACACTCTTTTATAAATTTTAATATTTTAAGTTTAGGGAGAAAACGAAAAATTGTAATTATGGAACCCAAAAAAAGTTAAACAAAAAAAGTAAAAAAAAAAAAAAAAAATTGTATTGCGCAATTGCAGAAACATGGATTAGAAACGAAACTTGAGCAAATGACTATTGGGACATCGAAAGGATTTAACGGCGCAAAAAATATGCTAAGACTACTAGCATGATTTTTTGGCCAAAAGTTAAGACTATTCATGTTGAAACAAAAAACACTATTCTTATCAATAAAAAAGCGCGTTTAAGCTTTAAAAAAATCGATGTTGTTATTTTCCCAACTTAATATATTTCCTGTGGCTGTGCGGTCATGGTGGAAACATGACCATTTTTTATATCACGTAATTTGTTATATAACTATGTAATTACGTTTGTCACAATATTGTTTTGAGTGTGCACATTGTTACAATTTTTTGGATAAAGTAAATTTTACTTAATTTGCTCTTAAACCTTTAATCTTCTCCTTACACAGACCTCAAGTTCTTCTGTCACTGCATAGTTTTTTTCGTGCTCTCTATTATTGCATCCTAGTGGGTTTTACAGCTTTTTAATGAAACATCAGCAATAGATAGAAGTTACCCAGTTGGTTAAAATTGTGTTTATCTTAAAAGTAGAAAGTAGAGAGAAATAAACATTACTGTAAAACACGAGTTGAATATTTCAAGCGAATACAGTTAATTATTTTGACGAAGGCAATCGTAATTTAATTTACCGCGCAACAGTGCTATTTTGTCCGATGCAAAATATGAACGATAAAAATATGAAGGATAAATACCTTTATTATTATTTTTCCGGACATTTATACTGGATATAGCCACTTCAGTGTTGGAAATACTGTTATCAATGTGGGTCCTGTGTTCTGAATGCATACATTAAATATACACCAGCATTGCCTACCAAATTCCCCTCACATGGCATGGGTTGACCCGTAACTGTGATAAAGACACTCGCTAAACATCCCCGCGCTGTGGACCGAACCACTGACCTTGTGATTACGAAGCGAACTCCATAACCACAAGGCCACGCGCCAATAATAAGCAATGTGAGAATATTTACCCAACAATAAAACTTGTGCTAACCACCACATTTAGATAGATAATGTTGTTACGTACATACGAAGCAAAAATGTTCTTGACGGATTGGCTTTGCGTATCAACAAAATTTGCTTTCAAGAGAATTGGACGGTCAGTTTAGTCAGACGGTCAGACGGTCATTTCATGTTTTATGGAAAATATGCTTTTAGATGTGCCTTAGAACTGTAACAGAAACAAGTTTAACAGGAAATGCGTCGTAAAGAAAAACAAGTTTTCCAAATAAGTTCATGTTTTCTAAAAAAGCGCTAGTCCGCTACAGCAGTAAAACAAACCTAATAAAGTATTTTGGTATATTATCTCCATCATTGATAAATACAAGGATCACGTGATACAGGTTATTATTCTGGGTAATATCCCAATACCTCCACTTCATACATTAACAGATGACCAGTCGTTCGGAGCTGTATTCTTACATATCGACCAAGCAACATTTTCGGACACACAACAGTGACCTTGCTACTTACGCTGCCTGTGTCACCACACCAGTGTTTGCTGGAACCATCTTCTACTGTGACGTCAGCATTTTTTGCATAATTTGAGTGGCCATTGACGATAACCTGAAAATTTATTAGTTAATGGATATATAAATAGTTTATATTTAGTTGTGCATTTTGACTAATAATTATTTTTTTATTTTTTTTTATTAAAATATTATGAAGAAAGGAAGGGGCATTATTCATCGTTGGCTTATTTTAAATGAGAGCGCTTTAACGCATTATGCAACTAAGTTGAACGGCTGTTTGACTTCAACATAATTTAACTGCTCAAACAAGTTGAATTGTCTTAAAGTGCTTAAAATATTACTAACATTCTACACTAGTGGTAATACTAACCTTTCGAATGTAAGCATTCTTACCCAAATCAACCCTCCACCATGGTTTGGTCGTCGATGTTGTATGTGTATAGGTAGCTGTATTTCGGTCAAGTGCCTTGCCAGCAACATAAGGCGAACTATGAGTACTTATCTGCTTAGCTGTTTTATCATAAGCGAGATCTGTAATAATATTAAACAGCAAAATAACTGCACTGCTACTACGTTTATTCCGATTACGAAATATTTTAATTTTAACCATAAAGGTAAGTAGCTAGGATCGTTTTTCAAAAATATTGACGCATATAAGTCGTTTATTTACCCGATATTATATTCCCCATAACTTCAACTTCGCATATATGTAAAAACTGCGGTCCTGGAATTGTGACGTGCACATATCGACCTTCTAACAGGTTACAGCAAGACACAGAGAGTTTTTCAACATTTTTCATGCTTTCTTGACGACCACAAACATCGTTTCCAACACCTGTTGCATTATTTCCAATCCTGATGACAAGATTATTCAACCGCTCAGTACAGCAGTCTGCACGATTATGAATGATAACCTGAAAAAAAATTATAAGCTCTACTGTCCACTGAAACGTATTTTGTTACATAAAAGGGAGAATAAACAAAAGGATTCAGAGAAAAAGGGAAGAATAGCCATTTCGGAGATTTCAACTTAGTGGTTAACTCGTCTTAGATCTACTAACGTTGTTACGTTGGAGTCAAAAATGAATTCCTTTGCCTACTTGTCTCTCGCACGCCTACTTATCTCTCACACAAATTGATTTACTGTGCAATTCAAGAATGGATTACAAAGCTAAACAAATGACCCGGCAATAAATTTTTTTCTCCCTGTGAGTAAACTGTTTTTAACTAGCGCTTAGAACATTTCTTACGTAAGAATATCTCTTACCATGCAATAACTACCAATATTTATGTTAAAAAAGTTGACTTTTTCAGAAACGTTTGTACTAAACATTGGGCACATAAAAGTTATTCCATGAAATTAACAATTGTCAATGTCAAGGGGTTACTGATGTCATGAAAATTTATAGGGTAGAAGAGATAACACCGCTTGTTTTTCGTATCACCTCAGTCAATTCTGTTTTAATTCGTAGCATTCGCGTTTTTCACACTGAACTTCAGAATAGTGAAGTTCAAGAAACTTTTAAGATGCTCTTAATTTTAAGCAGCTCCTAGTCTCAGAACGTTCTTTAGACATTCATGCAAAAACACGAGTAAATACGTTAACAGATTGTCATATCTTTATCAATGTTAATACCAACCTTGTTAAACCTAAATAAATTAAAAGGCTTATACTTCCATATGGTTTGTTCCTATCACCAAATTGAAAATACTTATTGTGCTGTCGCTTCATACAACATTGTTTCTCCACAGCTTAAATTCGAACCCCACAGTTGTTATCCTTTTTTTGTCGGGGAAAATCACACAACCAAAAAACCGACGTAACAAATAGAAATATTTTCGATTTATCAGAAATAATCTTGAAAATATCAACTTTCCAAAAGACGGACACCTCTAATTAGGGGAAAGATGTTTTTGTGCTAACGATGTCCGCTAATTACAGAACTGCTGTAGAAACAAATAAATAAAAACCTTTTCCACAACAGCATTTCCTTTCAAATCAATTCTTAACCAAGGTTTCTTATCTTTCGCAGTATGCATGCAACTTTTTCCGTTTAAGCTATTTCTTGTGATTCCATCAATTGCCATTCCAGCTGGATAAACGTTTAAAAATTGACTGGATGCAGTGGCTCGTTTTCCCAGGGCTACATTTCTTAAAGCTGAAAATAAAATTAGCTATTCAGCAGAGATTGTAGAAAACGCGAAATTTGAACAAAATGTAGGCGAAGAATAATATTGTGGACAGGCACATTTTATTACTGAAAACTTCCCAAAAAAATGCCAGCTCTGTTGCTGGGATTGCGCTAAGTAATTAGGGTTTATTCTTATCTGTTTATTTTTATACACGGACTTGATTGGTTGTCACAATTAAACCCGTGTACATATACATTCTTAGGGTTTTGTTACAAAAAACGCAAGAAAGGTAAACAAGCCTTGTTCTGCCGCTTAGCGAAGTAATTAAAACCTGTGCTACAAGTAAATTCGAAAACAAGATAAAAAGCCGCCAAAAAATGTTCGGTCGTTGTTGCTTCAAGTTTACAATTACTACCCAGACGCCTTTTATCAATTTTGAGCTAATTTTTAAGGTGTAATTCGTCATTAGTTGAACAAATGTAACCGTGAGCGATTTAACTAGCTCATCAAGCGATTTAACTAGCCCATCGAGCGATTTACCTAGCCCATCGAGCGATTTACCTAGCCCATCGAGCGATTTAACTAACCAATCGAGCGACTTAACTAGTCTATCAGGCGAGTTAACTATCCTATCGAGCGTGTAAACTAATCTATCGAGCGAGTTAAATAACCTATCGGGCATTCAACTAGCATATCAGGCGAGTTAAAAAACCTATCGAATTTGATACAAAGATTTTTAAAATTTAGCATATTATTGTAAAAAGTTGTCAAAAAAATGCAAATAAAAATGTTTTTTGACTTGACTTGACTTAGCTACACCTTTTCTAGTGGTGGTGCCACTAGAAAAGGCATATGTGTTTTACAATGCCAACGGTTTTTCATAGTATGATGAGAAGCACAAAGTAAGTAAAAAGAAATGTTTTCTTCAGAACTTCTCACATTTTATGGATGTTCCAGCATAAGTTATCTATTTCTACAGAAACAATACCACTTTCTTCCAATTGCGTAAGTAAATTACACTATTCTTTACAGACCATTTTCACTTACTTCGACAATTATTTTGACATTCTCGCTTCTCAATGATTGTGCTGTAACATGTACCATTGATATCGTCCTTTAACACTCTTTCACGAGTTTTTGTTCCTTTTCCACAGAACGATGAACAAGCTGACCATCCATTCCAATCAGAAAACTTAGCATCCACTTAAAAAATAATTCATATTTGCAATGCAATACGTCACTTGATATACAAAGGAATAACAAAAATAAATGATCAAAAATTCAACTTACACACTGCAGTAAAGACGAAGACAAGAAGGATGATAATTTTAACCATGACTTTAGTTTATCCTTCTCAAAAATACCAACTGATCATCCACCTTTCGAAATGCTTCGTCGTCAATATGAACCCTGCTGCATTCGTTTTTATTTGTTCAGCTCTGCTCAGGGTAACGCACACACAACTGTAACAGACGTATTTGTATTTAACAGCTGGTTATACGCTCATTGTGCACAACTGTTTCGCGTAAAAACCTATCATAGTATGTCTAGAGAATTGATTCCTACCATCCGACATCTTAACAAACGCTATCCACTTTTTTTTGCATAGTAGCATTGTCCATGTTGCAGTTTTTGAGATTGTGAAATTTTTTTTATTACTTTAACTGCAGAGACAGCTCTAAGGATTCTAGTGACGGGAGACACAGGTGTTCAGCGAAACCTGAATATCTCAGCCATTATTAAGACAGGAGGAAAATTTTGGTTATGAAGCAACTTCTAACACACGCTGTGTTGCTGTACATTTTTTCTTTCGTTTTGTACCTTCAATTCACCAAGTTACTTTATTGGAAGAAAATTTCGCGGGAAGAAATGTTCGCGGATCAAGCCTTTCGCGAAATTTTCTTTATTTCGCAGAATTTAATTTCCTGAATCAAGAAAAAAATAGACAATTCGCGGGAATTTTTCTTACATTTTTGCAAACTCTCTCGAAGATATTTCAGATTCTGGAAAGACATCTTAAATCTTTTCCGATACCCGGTCATGGCAATATAGGGCCTAGAAACGAAGCTGCTCTGAACTCTATTCTTAAAGCAAACCTCGTTCCCAGCGCCTGTTTTCTCTTTTTTTGTTAGGTTGCTGATACAAACATATGAATCTCGCTTCACCGCCGTCAGTTATAAAAGAGACAACCTCCATCTCAGGCGCTGACAACGAGGTTGTGTCAGAGCAGCAAAAAGGTGCTGTCCCCACATTTGTGGCCTGGTTTACAACTTTTTGTAAGCTATGAACGACTTTTAGCAATATGTATTAATACCTTCCCTAATTTTTTTACAAATGATATGGATCAGAAATTAAGTATATGTAAAAAAATAAAAGTTGCAAAGGATGATGGATAATAAATGAAGTCTCAAAATGATACAAACAAAGAAATAAACCATTTTTTATTCGGTAATGCTGTGGATAACAAAAAGCAAACATGTAGTTGTATAAACATACAAATAAACAATAAAAAAATGTATTTGTGAAAAAAGGTTCCACGAATTTGAAAAGGTGTAATGTTCTCCTCTCGTCAAATATTTGTGCTACAGAAAGTAGAATAACAAATAGAAAACGAAACATAATAGAAGAAATAAATTGAGGTGATTCAGTAGCAGCTAAGATAAAAAGTTAAAGTAGCTAGTTAAAATAGAAGAAGCAGAGGAAGTCAAAATCGAAAGTATAGTCTTTAAGATTTCGAGACGATTAAATGAAATATGATGCAGTTGTTCAGTCCTGTAACATCAGTGCTGCAAGCGCCATGATGCGTCCTAAGTTAGTTAGCACCTCAGACTATGAAGACTTGTTTTTTGCAACCATGTGTTCAATTTTCAAACCTATTGTCTATTGTCAAACGTCTAAGAAAAACCGTTTCACATTGGAATAATTTTAAAACGGGCGGAAAGGCGGGCGGAATATTTTAGGATTCTTTAATCTAATTGGTTGGTTACAAAAAAACATATATATTATATATTCTCTTCTTAGAAATCTTAGTAATGTTTTTCTTTCTATTTCTTCATTTCGAAAGAATCGCAACCAAAAGAACTTTCTTTTTTTATTCGTAGAATCAACTTATTGTTTTGCTGTCGATTTAAATTTTCCTACGCTAGCTTACAGAAATATAGAAGTGGAATTCTTGTAAGTCAATGTTCCGCCCACCTTAAAATTAAGATAATAAAAAACGGCCTTAAGAACTATACGTCTAAGAAGTGACATTTAATATACACGTCTTTTAAACGTTGTCGGTGGAAAGGAGGATAAAACTTGGACAAGTGTTGGTAAAAATAAATAAGTAAAAATGAAATGGTTTTATTTTAATATAAAATTTACAGTTATATACACCTTTTTATAGTCATAATATCGTAAGCAGTACTAGCTCAATATTTCCCCTAAAATCAACATTCTTTAACATCACCTATGATTTGAATTTGGACACACTACACCATAGCAGATACGTTTATTATTTTGTCTATCGATTGACCTATAAACAACAAGAATGTGAAGTAGGATATTAAAATAAATATGCTATACTAAACAAAGTAAGTGTTTGATAATAGAGAGCAAAACTTGGAAAGAGCTAGGTAGAATAATATATAAAAAAAAATGGAAAAAGTACCGTAGCAACAACAAGCATCGTATGAGAATATTTTCGCTGACTATGATCTTAAAGTCAAAACATCATCAATATAAAATTATAACATGTTATTCGGGAAACGTATTTGGTTGCTTGTCTTCGCCGATATTGTGGTGTACCAGCTACGTAAACAAATAATCGAGCTTAGTGCAGTTAAACACACGGGACGGAGCATCTACGACATTAGGAAAAGCAAATGCAACCAAGTTGCGTCCGGAGTACGTTATACTCAAAGCCATTGTTAAAAAACAGTAAAACGTTACTCTTTTCCAATGTTTCTTCCATAATTTAACAAGTGGCAGGTTAACGAAATTGGTCAAAATAAATATCGCTAAAACTATGAAGAAGAATTCAATACCGGTACTTATTAACGTTCTTTTCGCATAATCAATGCCATAACATTTGTAGGAAAACTCATTCTCTCCCTGCAACGGCATTTTCCGAATCATTGCAAAAAATTGTACCAAAGTATTTGTGAGGACAAATCCTGCTACTTCGCTAATGAAAGCAATAAGAATCAGATCAGCCATTAGTCGTTTAGTCTTTTGCGTGATTGGCCTTACATTCCCACTGCAACAGCATTTGGAGGCCATCCACATGTAAAAATAATTGCAAACCAATAAGCTAACTCTTTCCACAAATGAGATAAAAGCATGAATTAGGCTTAAAATGATAAACCAAGTTGTGTCGGTGATATAAGCTTGTAGAAATCTATATTCAAGCTTCATGGAAATGTCAAGGGCTGCCGATAAAGCAAAAAGTTTTGTCACAGAAACAAAGTCCACCACATTTTCACTGACGAGTCTGCATATTGAGCGCAGCACATAGTCAGGAAAGAGAACTGTTATGAAAAACATTATTTGTTGGTTTTCCCTGAAGTGCGCATATAAAGGTACAATAAATATGTTGTTTAAGCAAACAACAGCGGCTGCCATTAAGTGTTGCAAAGACAATATTGACCCAAGTTTAATGATTTCCTTATAGCCGTGTCTAAAATATCTGGAGATCAAAAAAGCACTGATAGTAGAGTTCAAAAGCCAAATTCCAGTTAACACATAACAATGATTCTTGCACGGGTAATTGTTGTAGGTAAGATCGGTAAATGAAGTCTAGTAATCCAGCTATTACATGGTTGTGGATAATATGAAGTTTCCACAATGTTTTTACTGGTAGTAAGAATGAAGCGTTTATGACAAACCACATTTGCAAAGCAAACCCACAAAAAGAATCGTACAACAATCTAGCTAGAATTTCAGTTTCGCTACAATATTTGAAACTATCACAAAACAGTAAAGATGGCGTAAAAATACAAGCCAAGAGGACGATGACAAGACAGCATAATATTATTGTAACAGAAACGTTGACACATGTCAGCATCCATTTACAAAGGCTTGGTTTTTCTTCGTCGTGGTTAAACTCTTTATATGTTATATTCATCATAATACGCTCGTTTGAAGCAGTCATGACATGCTCGTCAAATTCGTTGTAAAAGTCGACTTCGTCTGCAGCAAGCGACTGTCTTCTGAAGTTGTAAATACCGGAGAGTATTTTATCAAACGAGGCTGCACAACAAGAAACTACCATTGTAATTATAAATAGCATGATTGCTGCTGCTGTTGTTGTTGTTGTTGTTAATATTATTATTGTTGTTGTTGTTGTTGTTGTTGTTGATGTTGTTGTTGTTGTTGTTGTTGTTGTTATTGTTGTTATTATTGTTGCTATTTGTTGTTGTTGTTACTGCTTCAAAACATTGTGTCCAGCAAACTGAAAGAAGTGTTTAAGTAATTTTCCTTGACTCTAAGGTTTCGTTTTCGCCTTAGTGTCAGATTCTTCGATTAAATTTAAAGACACAAAAAAATGGTGACCTCAATTATTATTTAAGGTTTTTTGCGTCACCATATAAGTCATTATTTATTTTATTTATTTTTAATTACTACAATTCAAATCTCATCTGATTCTTTGGCGCAGATATCTTTTTTGTCTAATAAAGTAGCAAAACACATAAATTTTGGAAATAAAAAAAAGAAGAGCGGTCAGATGCGGTATGAAAAGGAAAGCTATGATGTTTATTTTCAATGCTTTTAAGGAGTTTCTATCAGCAGAGTGTCATATTTATTACAATAATTGGAAACAACAGTCCTCCAAGGTAAGACCAAGAGCGGATTATTAGCTGTTAAATACACAGCTTCCAGTTTCGACTAAAAGCTCGCACAAAATCCTGTTCTTCTAGGGTTTAAGTGAAGACATACATGTTCCGGACGCGGTTAGTAAAACTGACGGTTAACCTGCTATTTTAAAAGTTGCACAGCTCAAAATTGGAAAAGATCTCTTTTTGATCTTTTTTCTTATAAATACTTTGTATTTTTTCTATACTTCTAGCTATATGCTAATAAATATACCATCACATTTTTTTGCCTTGTAAATCTAAAAAAAATCATTTTATTATTTTAGCTATAACTGACGTTTATATCAGGCCAGCTAAAATAGTAGTCAGTGTCAATAGAAAGCCATAGACAGACGCTAGCTAGCTAGCTATTTCGCGCTTTTCTCTCAAGTTTTTTATTTAGTTTGGTATAAGTGCTTTTATGCTAGCCATCATTGTTTTTCTGTGTTTTATCAACCAGAAAGTAGCAACGATACTCCGCTTAACAAATTTTCTTTTCATACATCATAATTTGTCGTGTTGGTTACACAGAAACAGAATGAAATATTTTATGCTAGTGGTATAGTCAAGTTTCAATGTTTATGTTTATGAAAAAAACGACAGGTGATAAAGAACAGACTATATAGGCGAAGAAAGTTAACAGTCAGTGAGAACTGATAATTAGCTTGTAACAGGATAGTTATCCAATGCATGATAATCATACCGTGCATATAGGTACGGCTAATTATATGTTTTAGTACCTGGCAATGTGATGTCTTCCCATTTCTATCTAACGTTTTTTTGGCTGATATCTATCACATGAGCAGGTGCTATTTTTCTGTAGAGGCCGGGTAAAATATACAAACAAAAAATTAAACAAACTTTCGTGAAATTTGAACTCTGTCAAACGTCCAAATAAGATGATTTAAGCTCTGGCAGTACGATGAAATAGATCAATTTATACTGCACCAACAGTATCTGAAAATAAAGTATGCTACGAAATATGGAAGTTTTGTCAAAGCAATATAGTGGCCATAAAAATAGAGATTTCCTCAAAAGCTACAAAGCAGCTAAGAAATTCATCGTTTCCAAATTTCTCACATCTGAGTTCTTTACACAAGAATAAAAGAAATCCACTAAACACCACTTCCGAATCATCATTAGCTATCTCTTAAAAAAAACAAGTTTAATGTGATGTCTCTACATTTCTTTCGTTTACTTCTGGTTATTTTCAAGAATTGATCGTTTAATTTCACAACAAACACAACCACCCTACCAACAGCAAATTTCAGAACATTCAAAATAAAACTAAAGAATGTTTTCATTGTGTTCGAAAAGAAATTATTTTCCTTCGGTCAATCGAACGTTTGTACTGTCAGAAGACATGGTTTTTGTGCCAATGTTTAATGACTTGGATCTACTTTTGCTATAGATCACTTCAATTCCTATGTGTTTATCAGGCTACCAGGTACTAAATGGCTTAAACCGTTTACCCAGGCGCTACGTGGGACAACAGCAACCTCGGTTGTTTGCATGAAAAGAACGCAGTGATGTCCATATAACGTCACAACATCGGTCGCTATTTTCCTGCAGCGTTCGGCTAAACAGTTTATAAGCCATTACATTTATACACTTTTTTTATATTGACTGTAGTTTATGCCTTCCCCGTGTTCTTCACGCCAGACTCAGGGTAGTTCGTTGTCGCTTCAATATATACTTTAAAGGAAGAAAGTGTTTGCGGAAGAAAGTTTTGCGGTTTTTGCGGTTTTAGCTCGAATCGCAAAAGTTTATTCCCGCAAAATGTTGTGATATTAGTAAACCGCAAAAGTTTTTTCCCGAAAAATTTTCATAATTATCCCAACCGCAAAAGTTTTTTCCAAAACATTTTCCTTAATTATTAGAGAGAAATTCCTCCGAATTCCTTTGAATAACCAAATTACTTTCTATATGTTAATAGACTTTTTGTGATCTAATTCTGAAAGAAAACCATTCCTTTAACACAAATACAGTGAAAGGGAAGAAATTTTGGTACAAAGAAATATTTCAGAGAGGATTTACTTTGCCGAACTGAACAAGGAGAAATAGTTTTAACAACTTGTCTCTTTTTCAACATGAAAATAATAGATACAACAAAGGTCTACGTTAAAAGAATACGCGATCTTATAGTTCAGCTTCATCATTAAATTCATCAAAAATATTGAAAGCACTCCGATCTTCGAAGTTTTCGAAGTCCGGGTTTTCCCAGTACTCTTCCTCGTCATCGTCGTCTGAGTCGTTCTGCCTTGAATACCCGATGCGAGTGAGCATTATCGAAGATCGCCGTTGGTTCAAGGGGGAATGGAAATAGGCTGCAAAGTCACAGCTTCAATCCCTGGAACTTGCATTAATATTCTCATACTGAAAAAGTATCAGGATATAATAGAAGAGAATTACACAGAACCTAAAGAAGAAACCATACTAGGTTCGTATTTGCTTGTGGTAGATCAAGAAGCAAGAGTGCCCTCGACTGCAACAAAAACGAACACAAACAAAAAAAGAGAAAAAGTGAAATTGAGCGCACCAAAAAGTAAGGACATTCGGACATTTTTCAATCAACAACGAACAGTGGAAAAACAAAAAGAGAGTGATGATCAGCAGAATCGGCAGAAGAGTGAAACAACTATCGTCATTGATTAGTATTTTAGTTGTATTATTTTATTATTATTTTTTGTTTAAATTTTTATTTCCATGACATTCTACATCATGGTTATGTCTCTTGAAAGAAAATCTAGATTAACAGCTTTAACGATTCATTCTTTTTTTCAGTCTTTTCGATACAACATTTGTTTGAATTATAATCTGGTCTGTTAAGCTACTCCGAAAAATATTAATCACATTTGGCAAGCGCAAAAGTTTTTTCCCGCAAAAAGGATTAATTTTCACGAACCGCAAAAGTTAATTCCCGCAAAATGCAAAAATTTTGCTCTTCCTCAAACACTTTCTTCCTTTAAAGTACGACTAACTTGCCGAAATTGGTTTAAAAAAAATTATCTTTCTTGCGCAGTGTTTTCTTGTTCCTTTTTTGTTTTTATTAAAGTAAAAAATGCTATGGAAATAGGTAGATGGCTAGGGGAAGCTCGATATCGAAGTGGTATCGAAGTGTGGAAATTTAAGCTAATAAGATCTCCACCTTTAGCCGCATAAACCTCTATTGGCCAACTATCCTGTACAGGGTTTTCCCTGGGTGGTTAACGTATAGTTAAAAACGTTTGCTAGGATAGTAGAATCTTTTTACTGATCTTATTGTAAATACAACTACATTAGGAACTAAAATTTTCGGCGGAAAAACTCTCGGACACAATTTTTTATTTCAGCGGAAAAATTTTCGGACAAGATTTGTAATGTCAAAAAATGTATGGGTAAGCCTTTTGAACGAATTTTAACCAAATTTCAAATGTACAAGCATTTATAATGTATATATATATTCAATCAAGATCTAAAAAAGGGTCTTCAGGATCCAACTTTATAGATAGAGCCTCGACAATAACGAAAACAATAAGTTCAAGAACTGCAGTTTTTATTGATTTTCTGGTTACCCTATATATAATTTCTATGCACTGGTTCTTTTTTAAAAAAATTATCAAAACAAAAATTTTCGGACAAAAAAACTTTCGGCAGATACAAATTTCGGGCGGGAAAATTTTTGGACAAAAAAAAACCCGAAAGTTTTTCCGTCCGAAAATTTTCGTTCCTAATGTACAGTTGAACTCATGTAATTCGAACTCCTATAATTCGAAAACTCACTTAATTCGAACAGATTCTGTGGTCCCCTCAGAATTTACCTTGAAAACCTTACAAGAAAACTCGTATAATTCGAACCCATGTAATTCGAAAAATCATGTAAATCGAACAGATTTTCCGGTCCCATCAAGAAATTTTAATCATGTAATTCGAATTTTCGAATTTTTTGAGTTTTTGAAGCTTACCAACTCGATAATTTGCAATCGAATGTTTTTTTTGTCTGTCAAAGAAATCGTGGATATGTATAAAAATCCGGAAGTAGAAGTCATCGATGACGGCTCTTCAGACGACGAAAGTGCAGAGTGTCCTGATGATGAACCAATTCCACCCCCATCGCAAAATGAGATTGACGACGCAATCGAGACTCTCAAAAAGATGACCCTTTTCGAATCATCGAACGTCATCCCATTGATTCAGAAGATCTCCGAAGAGATTTCCAAGAAACGAGAGCAGAAAATGAAACAATCAACAATCAAAGACTTTTTCGAAAAATTATGAATATAGTATTTCATTATTCTAACTCGAAAATACAAAAAATAGTTCGAAAGTAAACCTGGGAAAGACTTTTTTCATCGAATTAGGTCAAAAATATGAAAACTCATCTAGTTCGAAACTCATGTAATTCGAACAAAATTCTCGGTCCCTTGAGAATTCGAATTACATGAGTTCAACTGTATATACAAAAACTCGATTTTAATTTCAAAATCAAAAGATGCATCAAGCAAAAATAAAGTTCGTAATGGGCCGGCTTACCGTATGTGTTATTTTTCCTTTCTATTTGCGTAAAAGGACTGCCGTAAAAGAAAAAAATTGCTCAGATTTATAAAAATTTTCTGCAGACTATGGGCGTCCTATTGGATGTTAAGCAGTATGCCTGAATAACCCCTGGCGCAATTACTTTAAAACTAGTTTTCAGCCAATAAATAAAAACAAGCGTTATCCATTGCAGATATTCTCAGACTTTTCGCCAATGATATATCTCGTCATCCCTTTTTCGGGCGTTCTCGGCAAAAAATGGCAATTTGCCTTCAAGTTTAACAAAATATGCATATTATTATTGAGCTTGCTGCTCAGTGACTAAACAGGAGGGTTCTACAATTTCGCTAGCAGCCTTTTCAATATTTGTAAAACAAGCATCAAAAGCTTATTCATTTTTATTTATGCTACGAATTTAAAGTATTTGCAATACAAGCTCAAGCATTATTTATATTTACTCTTGTGCGCTTAACCGAGAGAGGTAATTAATTGGCATGGTAAACGACAGACTGCAGCCTGTTTAAAGTTAGATTCCACCTGAAGTTACATGGGTATTGTTTTTTGAAAATAACATTTCCAAAAGGTCTTCTCATTGCATGTCTAACACACGTACTTGTATTCTGATGGTCAATGTACTTATTGTATTGACCGCTTAACCGGTCATTGTTTAACATTAGTTTTGCACACTTTATAGGGAAACAGATCAAGTGAAATGAAATACGTCGTCTGCCATTTTTTGGTATAACGGACCGCTGTAAGAGCTTCGCTGGTTGAACAACAGCACATCTTTGCTAAGCACTCCACACTGGTCGTGCGACATATGGTTCAATTGGAGTAGGTGGTCAAGCTGACCTGCAATGCTAACCTTTACATTGCTTTAATGAATTTTCTGGATGCTGTATATACTTTATTCACATAAGCTCTATGCAGATATTTTGTTTGATTAAACATGCTTTTACTGGCACAACTTTTACACAAAAAATTATGCAACTTTTATGTCATTATATTTCAGTCTTGCGTTTGTAAAAGTAATAATAAAAAAAGATTTTTAGTAATTAGTGTTGCATTGTGCAAATGCTAGGAAAACATGACTGAGGTTTTTATTAGCTTGTGATACATTGCTGCTTAGAAATTGGCTTCATGTACATATGAAAACCCTAGAGTAGGAGAAAGTGGTTGCTGGCTTTCGTCTGTCAATAAGCTATAACTCAGTCGCAGATCGATGAGCAATAAACCCAGCTTCGCTATAACATTGTTCCACGGCTTCATAGCTGTACAGCTATATCCTTTTGATATTTCATACAATCGCTCGAAACGAGTCAGAGATTGGCTTGTATGAGTTTTCGTGTAGATAGTATTATTTAATAATTTACTTTTTAGTACATAATTATATATCAGCTACCTGCTTATTTTTTGCGTACACATCACTGTATGACTTCACAGAATTTAAAACATTTATATTACCATAAAAATTAGTTTAATATATATATATATACACATATATATAAGCCTAAAAACTTTTTTTAATAATTATTATTACTATTATTTACCCAGGATAGCCTCTCCAGGTTTTATAGGAACTGTTATCAATAAGGGTCCTGCGAAGGGGGTCCTGGTGCATTTAAAGCTCCCAGTTGAGCTACGGAAGGCGTGCAAACACAACAACCGCTCAATTAGATAACTGCCTAAGATCCTATTCTCATCCTGAACGTTAAGCAGAAAGAATCGATTCATACTTTTATAGTCTCTGGCATGACTCGGTCGGGGTTTGAACCCAAGACCTTCCGCACTGGAGGCGAACGCTGTACCACAAGGCCAAGCGTTGCCATGATTTATTTTCGTTGCTAAGTATTACGTTGTATCTATCACGTTCTTCTCATAAAAGCTCTCCTCACTTACAGTGCACTATTATTTATCAGTTCGTCCGTCTGTATAATTCTATAATTCTATACCGCTGTACGAACTGATGTATACATAACACTCAGAATTCCTTTTTATAACGCATTTAGTGAGCATGACATAAAACGTACAAAAAAATCAGATCGGGTATTTGGACTTTAAACTGCAGACATCGTGATGGTTACAGATAATATTGAGAAAGACAACAATTTCAAAATTCAAATAATGTATATCTAGCTCTTTCGTGAACACTTCCGGATCCTTCACACAGGTTCAAGAACCTTCGAGTTTGGATTAATCAAAAATTAAAACAAAAACTGAGAAGCTAGCTAACTATTAGCTACAAATATTCTGGTATCCAGCTAGTTTAATAGCTATTATCAAAGTGAGTAGTTTTTTCTACTAACTATACGCTAAAAAAAATCTCATATTGTGGATGGTCAGCAAAATGTAGCCTAAATTAGCTAGCTAGCATTGCTTTTCTAAACTAGCTATCAAATATGCAACAATTTTTACCAGATATGGCTCGGATTAACTATACACGATTTGCAACACATATCTTCAAACTTGGTTGATAAGACTTCATTACATTCAAACGTGGAGCGCCTTGAAGTGAAAGTTTTGGTCAAAGACTTTCTTGCTCGGCCAGCTCAGGAACGTTCTTGCTATACATGAAGAATATTTTGTTTCTAGTAGGCCGTGCAGAGATCACGCTAATACTGTATTTCTATTAGTTAAAAATAAAAACAAAGCATTTATATTGGTCCCTCAGAAATCAAAAAAATTCAAGGCCATGGGTGAATAGACAACCAATTCTACGTGTCCAGACGCTCGGCTATCTCTATTTACCTATCATCAGGCGATTTTAAAGATTTCGCCCCGCGTCGCGACAACGGAATTCAATAAAACTAGTACAAAGTTTTAGGTGGCTGGGTAGCTAGCTAGGTATAGCTAACATAAGGTTAACACAAATGTAAACAAACAGAAAAAAATTCCGAAAAGTAGTTTTAAAAGAAACTGAAATCCTGTTAGAACACGAATAGCTCTTAGAGGTATGGCAAAGCAAAAAATAAAGCAAACAGATTAAGAAAATTCCCATTCTATACCATTGAGTTACTTTGATCTTTTTGCTAATTTTCAAGCTGCTTGAAAATCTTTCGAGGGAGCGTAAAAAAGTGTTGCAAAAGAATATAATAAGCTTTAGTTTCTGATTGATCATTTATCTAAAAATCAGCTCCTGATTGATCCTCTATTTTAAAACAGCAGGAACTGGTCCCTGTGATAGCGGGGCCCCGTTAGGTTTCTAGTCCCTGTGATAACGGGCTGGTATTTCGTGCGCGGTTAACACCGTTAAAAACAGACAGACAGAGGACAGCTATTATTATGGAGACTAGTCGTTAATCCGTGAAAAAATCCACGGGGTCGCCCGTCCTTTATATATCGCATTTCGTGTTTCCGTAACAGGACGCGCCTTTCGCGGACACACAGACAGACGGAATACGGCTATTATTAAAGAGACTAGTCGTTAACCCGTGGAAAAATCCACGGGTCGCCCGTCCTTTATATATCGCATTTCGTGTTTCCGTAACGGGACGCGCCTTTCGCGGACACACAGACAGACGGAATACGGCTATTATTATAGAGATTGGTCGTTAGTCTATAGAAGTATCCAAGGGTCAAGCAGTCTTTAGATTTTTCCCTTATCGCATTTTTCCCGCATCGTTATTTCTTACATCAGTAGCACAAAGTGGTAATAGGCTACCGTTTTAAATAAAATACGGCTATTATTATATAGACTAGCCTGGGTCGCAGCCGCAAGTAAATGTGTGACCTAGTGTTGAACGCCAGGTTGAAGGCTTATAATAGCCGTTAACTGTACCTACACTCAAGTGGAGCGATTTAGTACAATATACAGTACGTCGTAAATGGAGTAAAGCGAACATAGCATCATCGTGTTTCGGGTGTAATATATTTTTTAGATAATAACTTTCCCGCAATTTTAGCTGAAATAAAAGCACAGTTTAACAACCTGTTGTTACCCCGCCATAGCAAAGATAGTCGGCCAACATTTCTTTCTTTCGCGGAATAAGTTCCTGTGAAAGTTAAATCGCGGCTTCGGTTTAGATAAAAACACATGAAACCGGGCTGGGCGCTTAGTACAGGTAAACCATGTTGCACATCCGTAGGCTTAATACGCTTTTCAAAAGAAACTTTATTACAACTTCGGTTTAAATAAAAGCACAGGAAACTGCCCGTCGTTACCCTGTCCAGATGAAACAATCACTCAGCAAATTTATTTTGTAAAAACGTTTTAAGGACAGTAATGAAAGGTTTAGCTACCTCACTGTATTTAGCATAAGAATTATTAGAAAGGTTGTTGTAGCCAAACTGCTTTTGGAGTCATCTAGATAGCCACAAACCCCAACATAAAAAAAATGTTGGCTCGGATAAAAAGCTCTAATACAAAACTAAAAAGGAAAATTTAAAAAATAGGAATAGATAACGCTAGCTACAGCTGGCTAGCTGGCTTTAGCAGGATGCTGCCTCGAAATCTACGTTTGTAGCCACAATCTTATAATTAGTTTGTTTGTTTAAGAATAGGCTTTTGAACAGTATACGGCTATTAGTAAAGAAATAATGCTTAGCCATTTAAATTCCACGCTAAATCGTGTGCCCGTACTACGACGTTTTTTTTAGCGGGCAGATAAGTAGACGCGGTCAGACAAGTAGATGTGTTAGAAATTACGGCTAGAGAAATTCAAACGCTAAATAATAATTTCCGCGGAAATTGATTCTCTTTAAAGGAAATACCTCCTTTACTTCTTTATCTCTTATATTAATGCCCGCATTCTGTTCAAAATGTCTGCCAAGTCTTTACTTTGTGCTGGAAATGCACGAAATAGTGACACCTAGAATTACAACGTGGGATGGAAACCTGATCACTGAAATATGTACGGCCTAAAGACTAGATTTCATAATGGCGCTGTCTCCTAAATATATGTGATAAAAAATTCGAGGTTGTAAATCTATTTACATACCTAAACAAATTAGCAGCATTTTGTTTGGAGTTTCTTTACGAACTGTTGCTTCCCAATGGGTGGAATTCGTGTTAGGTCTTTCTTACTCCACTTCATTTCCAGAGAAATTCGCCTTCCTGATGAATTTGACAGCGGCGAAAATTATTATTGACCACTTCGTAATAACGGCTTAAGTCTTTCCTTTTACTTGGCACGTTTTAAGGTGGTTCCCCTAGAAAAAATGTCTAAATTTCAAGAATAGTCTTTTACCTGTTTTCTGACAGCAAATTCATCTTAGAATACCGTGGCAAGTAGTGCTTATGACAAATTTAGGTTTTTATTGCGCATTCTGGCACTTTTTCCAACCAACCGCAAATATAACTGCATAGCAACGCCCATAGCAACCATTTTCACATTTTTAGACAGCTTTTCGGCCCCTCCGTCGATGTTTAATTCTTTGCGATAGCTAGATGATACTTTAGGGCCTCCTAAGGCAATATATGACAGTTCTGAATATTAAATGTGGTGTTCCACACGCAGTCAGAAAGCTGTCTTAACGATGCACCCTCCGAAGCGAACTCGTCAGAGTTTACTCGTCATCAATTAGACTTAAGGTCTTAGGTATTTGGTGCTTTTCAGGTCGAAATAGTGCTGCCGTACATCTTTTGCCGATCCACAAGTCAAGAATGTCCATAAAATAATCTTTAAACAAGTTTTTTGCCGTTTAAGTTCGGAATCCACGCGAAACAAGAATTCTCAAGATCGAAGCACCCACGCTTTACAATTTCTTCTGTGGATGTGGGCATTAGTACCACCTAGTGTTTAAACGAAACCGATTTTCAAATCGAAGTTTTGTCTTTCAGTTATTTTGTCGAGATATTGCCTGTTTCGCCCTGTTTTAGCTTTTCTGTCGTCCAAAAAATACCGCATCAGTTCTCTGGAAGACGAGTCAGCCTTGCGAAAATGCGCTTCGCTCAATCCATACACGTGACCCTTGAGGAACAAAAGCGCTTGAAATAACGCATGTTATTCAGTTATTTGGTTAGGCTTCGAGCAGCAAAATGTCATATTTTGCCTATACTTCTCCTAGCAACGGGTAACCATGGCAACCAACCAATGAAATTTTTGACTTAATTTTGTCGTACCGTCACATACTATGATATCCTCATCAAGTATCTTCAGAAAAGACAATCCTCTGCGATATAGTTTATTTCTAGGGGTACCACCTTAAAGCTGTTTTGCGCTCAAGCACAAAATATTTCGCCATAAATTTGTCGCCTTATTTTTTGCATTTTTGATTTTGAAAGTTTCGAAATTTAAATGTTTGTATGCAGCGCGTTTGTGCACACATCATGAGCAAGGAATTTATATCTAAAGTATGTCGATAATTTGTAATTATCATTAGTATATTTGCGTCATATGTAGCTCTCGAAAAGAAATATATCTCTTGTTTTGACGCAGATATGATAGATTAGAATCCTAGATAGAAGCAAGTGAACAACAACTTGTTTGTTGTAAATCTTATTGTTGTTGAATCAATTACCAGATATTAAAAGAGTAATTATAGAACTCGATGCTATTATGGATAACCATGTTTGATCTCAGCATATGCACAAACAGATTAACATAGGGTTTATTTCTGTGCTAAATTATCACTGCAATGACATTTACGTAGGATGGTTGCTGAAATAAGACAGGGTTCACAATACAGACAATTAAATAAAATTTCTTCTTAATTATGTGATGCATGAGTCAGTAGAAATCAATTCTGTTTACACAGGAAAATGTTTTGTTCAATCTATTCGTGATGACGTCTCAGAATCTGTTATAATGATATTACATTCACACTGACTCGTTCTTGATTGGATGCTATAGGGGTGCGAACAACACGCAAGACATTTCGATGATGCATATATAGCGCATTATATACATTGTAAATGAGGAATCACCTTTGGCGTAATAAAACAAACTGAAAGTATGTTAATTTTAATTTTAAGCCTTCGTGGTATGATTACATTTTCAAATGTTTATTATTATTTTTTTGTGATTGTTGTTTTTGTTAGAAATATACAAGAAGTAAGATTTGTAAGCTTAACAGCGTGGACCTAGCTACATTTCCTTTAGCTATTGACGTTAGAATTCTAACATCGATTCTCTTCTTAGTTCGTCTATTGTATACAGGATTTATCATTATATCTGAACGCCCTTTTTGTTAGCATCGTCTTCCTCTTTTTCCGTTGTTGAGCATGTTGTTGTTATACCATAACGAAAGACTAGTATCTTATGAATTGCACATTTTATACCTCATACAACATTCAGAGCATTTTAGAGGCATATCTCTCTTCTCTACGTACTGTCACATTTATGCTAAAGGTCATACTGGGTTGTTACATGATTACAGAAACATGATACTATATTTTGCAATGCTATCACTACATGGTTTTTTTTATTTCTTTTTGAATCACCTGAACAATCTCGTCTAAAATATTTTTTCTAGTCAGCCTTTTCTTTGCTGCTGAAGAAATTCTCCACGCTGCCGCAGGAGCTAAATTTTGCAACTGAGTCCGCTCGTTTCTCATTTTCAATGTTCTGTCGGTTTTTATCAAAACAGCGACCTATAACATCAATTTTAATATTGCTTCTTTACTACATGCAAACAGAAGGGGTGGGCAGTTACTTGAAGTGTCTTGATTGCAAATGTGAAACCGGTCATGTGCTTTTTCTTACTAAAATCTTGTTTGTCACGTTGATGATGAGTAATCATCGGATTAAAAATCATGTTAATCAAATTAGCTTACTTTATATAAAAAGGAATATTTTATTGTGAATTCATTTCTATATATAGTATTACCTCATTTGTTGTTATTGTTGCAGCACAATTTTATATATCTATTATGAGCTCCCTGCAGGTTTAATTGTAATTAAATCTCGTCTCAAATATTCTTTTTAGTCAGCCTTTTCTTTACTGCTGATGAAATTTGTCACGCTGCCACAGAAGTTAAAATCTGCAACTGAGTCCATACTTTTTTCATTCAAGAAATATGTTCTGTCTGTTTGTATAAAAACCAACAAGCGGCCTATAACAATGATGAAGAAAGCAGTATTTCTACTTTTGTCGAAATCTAACATTGCTAACTTCTTTATTACATGCAAACAGAAGGGGTGGGCAGTTACTTGAAGTGTCTTGATTGCAAATGTGAAACCGTTCATGTTCTTTTTCCTTCTAACATTTAGTTTGTCACGTTGATGTTGAGTAATCATTGGATTAAAAGTCATGTTAATCAAATTAGCTTACTTTGTACAAAAAGGAATATTTTATTGTGAATTCATTTCTATATATAGTATTACCTTATTTGTTGTTATTGTTGCAGCAGAATTCTATGCATCAATTATGAGCACCCTGCAGCTGTAGCTTCCATACCTTTTATATTTTTATATTGACAATAACTATAGACAATAGATAATAGACAATAAATATAAAAAAGTTACTTTACTGACATCATAAATTAGAATACCTAGCTAAATCACAGGTTTACAATTCCATTGACACTGATTCATTTGTTGTTGTTGTTGTTGTTGTTGTTGTTGTTGTTGTTGTAGTTGTTGTTGTTGTTGTTGTTGTTGTTGTTGTTGTTGTTGTTGTTGTTGTTGTTGTTGTTGTTGTTATTGTTGTTGTTGTTGTTGTTGTTCTTGTTATTGTTTGTTGTTGTTGTTGTTGTTGTTGTTGTTGTTGTTGTTGTTGTTGTTGTTGTTGTTAGGAATTCGTTTACTATAAAATATGGTTTCCAATCAATCCAGTTAATAAGAAAGTCTAATTAATTCTCATTAATGATAAATTTTATGATGGGTGTGACATTATCAGGTGAGTTTGATCACTCGTGAAAATTGAATTAACAATTATAAAAAAATTGAAGATAATTTATGTACGTTCTTTATTGCAAATATACCACGCAACTAGTGAAATCGTAACAAATATGACTCTTAAGATTGACAAACAAATATCAAACAAATGCACGTTCGCAATAGTGTATTACTATGCGGTAATGCATGCTGTTTCTTATCTTTGATGTCCTATATTAATAACCGTGTTCTGCCTGTGTGTCTGTTCGATATGTTACCGACTATGTTGCGACCCCCCACTCTCGTCCCTAGGGTTTTTTGCCTTTTTAGTATGACAGAAGCAAAATACCCTGGGGACGACGGTCGCGAACCCCCTACCCCTACTATTTCTCAACGAACTACTAGTATCTATAATAAAACATTCATTTTGTCTGTTTGTAAAGCACATAAAATATCTGTGCAAAAATTAGCAAAGGTGATATACCCTTTTATGACTTAGCTTAGACTCCGTCGATCACCATTCCTTCACACTATCTTTTGACCAACAAATAGTCTATTACCAGTCCTATAATATCGGTTGCTATTAATCTCAGGTCAATGTAACTATACGATGGATTAATATAAGGTGACGTTCACATAAAAGATTCGCTCCCCACCTCATCCACAAGTGAAATAAAATTTCATACCAAAGTGGATTGTTGTCGTGCTTACAAGAAGCTTCAGTACACCTGAAGTGAAGTACAATTTTAGGCCTTATAATTTTTCTTTTACATCGATTATACGATAACTACACATGCGCAGTAGCATTTACTTTGATTAAGTTTTACTCCGTATGTTTAGACGTGGCTTTTACGCCTGCAGTAACTCACAGTTAAAAGAAAACTTTCCGAGATTCACTTTCAGTTTTTATCAAATTATCATTACAAAAAAAACTCAATACAGACTGTAACTGCACTTGGTGTAGATGACTTAGGCTATGACATATCAGTACATAAGCTATGAACTACGTTCTTTCTAAACATAAAATGTAAAAGAATGGCCTAAGCAAGAATTTAAGTATTCATGCAAAGGCTAATAGCTAGTAAGAGTTTTCTTCTGAACCTGAAAACTCGACCACTTCATCTCTATGGCAACGTAAACCGTTCATAATGACACAGCTTTTATTATGCCAATTTGCAAAAAGAAAAGAAAAAGAGGCATGCTGTTAAGTATCCTGTTTATAACATTTGTGACGTCATTAAGTTTGGATGAAAGAAACGCCGAAAGCATAATGGTGTCCAAAAGTAAATGTAGATTCTATAGCACCTAGATACATATTCACCCATTTTCTTTTCTTTTTTTTCTTTATTGTAAAAGTAAGTTGTGATATGGCGTATATGTGATCATGGGTACGTGAAAAAGGGAGTATATTTAAGGGTAAGTGTGACCATGTTCTAAAACCAGATATGTGTAAGTGTGCATGTGGTACTGCAAGAAGAGGAGTTGGTGTTATTAATTACATACCTTCATAATGTCGATCAAAGAAAACTCTCTTTTAAGTCAACGTGAACAACATCTCAACATTTCATGTTGAGATGTTTTCAGTGGAAAAAGCAGAAATAGGTAGTGAATAATAGTTGTTTTAAAGTCAAACTTAAAGTTGCTTTAAGAATGCGCTGATAAATTATTTCTTGTTTTGGTTTTTAACGATGTAATTCCAGCTTTCTTCGACCTTTTCTTTAAATCTAGATGTGAAATCAATCACTTTGCTTTTAGTTTCAGATAGATAGATGTTAAGTTTTTGTTGTTCAAGTCATATCATTCAATTAACTCTGATGATTCATCTTGATATAGTCACTGTAGATGATTTTTATTTTTCCTTCCCGTACAGCAGTTAAACCGCGACTTGATATAAACAAATTAAAAATCATATGATGAAATATATTATTCGCGTGGTCATATGGATCTTTCGTTTGTAATCATTCTAAATTGTCTTTGTAATTTGAAACATTTCCCCACTAATTCTACCATCGTACGAAATTGTCTTTTCCGCAATCATAGTAATTTATGTCGGTAATTGTTTTCCAACATGATCAAGAATGAAGTTTAAAAAGCATTTTGTACATAAATTTTGCTCCCGGCGTTGAATTTCATGTGTGTAATACCGCCCAAAAAAATTATTGCATTTAAATGAAAAAGGTTGCAGGGGACAGAATAGATTCTTTTTATTTTGTTGCAGGGCAAAAAATTTGTTTCTGTTAAACAATTTACACGATCTGTTGCAGTGTGTATTTTGAAGCATTTCTGATGATTCTCAACTCTTTTGAAAATCAGAAAAATCATGGTTAAAAAAATGTAGAGAAGCTGAAAAGTTGAAGTTAATTGGTTTCAATGGGAAAATTGAAAGGTGTGGCTACAAAAAAAGGAAGAAAAAGAATCAGACAAAATATCTGAAAGACAGTGAAATGCCCTATACATTTTTTTTATTTTTCCAATCAAGGCCTGATAAAGCATGATATCTTTACTGGACTCTTTTTGTGTTCTTTATCCTCGGACGGGGACGAAGCAAGTCACAATGTACACTGTTAAAAAGGTTTCTTATATAGCACTAGCTTAAGTTAAGTTAAAAAAAATCATAAACTGAAAGAATTAATTTGAATAGTCGTGGTTGACATTTTTAAAAGCTAGGATGTGAGTAACATGAAGCGTTAATGTGTTACAATTCATTCATCATTTCAAACTCATTAGATTGTGATTAATTAATTCAAACTTGTGAGTATGATTAAGTTCTTATTCAGGTTTGTTCGCCAGAATGTTGACATGTACACCTCGTTAGCTTGAAATTCGACGATAAATAAACAGAATTTACATTTGACTCATTCCTCAGTAAATATAGAATTATAAACACGTTATTTTGAGTGACGTAATTGCTACATTTTCAGGTTGTTGTTTTGCTTTGCATTTCCCTCACAGAGCTATTGCTGTTATGTTTAAAATTCAACTGTGGTAGCAACTGATTCGTTACTTAGGCATTGT
This sequence comes from Hydractinia echinata, assembly GCA_030067915.1. Classification (NCBI taxonomy): domain Eukaryota; kingdom Metazoa; phylum Cnidaria; class Hydrozoa; order Anthoathecata; family Hydractiniidae; genus Hydractinia; species Hydractinia echinata. Next base: position 1,549,169 of record JASGCC010000039.1, on the reverse strand, counting down.
AACAAACGTGTTGTGGTGGATGGTCAACAACAAATTTGCGCAAAATTCTTACGCCATAACCAGACACAATTTTGTATTGTGGTTACAAGAACTTTAAATTGACACCGCGAAGTAAGGACCGAGACCTCCCAATGATGAAAGATTTTCTCTTTAAAATGCAAGCAAAATAATCCTCTTGATTTGCTGCAGAAAGGAGAACTTGTTTATATTTACCAGTTTAGAAAGTGCATATTACAAATTTGGATGATGGTGAGTTCAAAGTTCATATTATAAATTTGGACGGTTTTAGACGATGAGTTCAAAGTTCAATTCCGTTGTTAACATGTTTTTCATGTCGCATTTTAATGATATTTTTACAGACAAACGATATATCGTTAAAGATTTTTAAAAACTTTTGCATCCGTTTACTTTGAAAAGTCTGGACATTTGACGTCAATTGAACATACAATATGCAACAATTATTAACCATCCCAGCTTCACAACGGCAATGCAAGGAAAGCTTTCTCAATTACAAATAATCACGAATATTTCCGAAATGTAGGCACCATTTCTGCTCAAGTCTAGCGAACATAACAAGGGAGGTTAAAGGCATATTATATCGCTTCCTTCAAATTTTAAGTTTCGACTTGAATGGTGTGTAAAAGGGAGAAAGGTTAGATGTTGGAGAAACAACTAAATTATAAAAGTGAAGATAAATGACTGTATAATGTATAAGATTGACAAATAATCAATGTGTCTAAATATTGACAATTAAATGCATTTTAGCAGAATCTTCCCTGTTCAAACAGTTAAAAGCATATACTTAATCTTAAACGTGGATTTGTGCAGATCTTAATTCAGCTATAATCATGATTTGTGTAACTATCTAATCGCTGGTGTACGATTGAGTCATGAATCGAAATATATAAACATACACCAACTGTTGTCAAGTATTTGTGGTTTGTATCATGCGATGAAGTAACGACCATCGTGTAGATGTACTGATTATAACTGTCACATGACTGCAATTACTGCATGCAGCTGTGTTTTAATGTGGTTATTCATTGTTATAATGTTGTTAAAGTGAGGTTTGGTGTTTGTTTTCGGCGAATTGTGACGGAGAGGTGGCTGTCGCTTGGAGTATGAAGTTATTTGTGAGACAATATTTGTATATGCTCTTTGTCGCGTTGTGTTGTTCTTCGTAGCATGGTTTTCATCTTGTCGTAGTGCTTTACGTGGTGGCGTATTATTCTTTACGACATTGCTTTTGTCGTGTCGTGGCGTATCATTCTTCCTTGTGTTATTTTACGTTTCGTCGAGTCGTATAACTCTTTGTATTGTTCTTCGTATTGCCCTTTTACATGGGATAACTAATTTTGTAAACTAATTTCAAGAAATCACCACAGGAGGCCCATAAGTTTGAGTCGAGCGTTTTGAGTTAACTAGCTAAAATTGTTAAAAACTGCAAACTTTAAAAGAAAAGATTGAAAGTAGGTACAGATAAGGTATTAAAAAAAAGATATTATGTAGATATAAAGAGATATAAAAACAATATACAGAAAAAGTGAAATATGGAAGTGTACTTAAAGCACAGAGCCGGAATGGAATAATTTATGCTAAAAAAATTAACATGTGTCTCAAACACAAAGTATTTTGCAAACATGATTAGCGTAAAAAATAGAATTACCCTGAGCTAGCTATCACAACAATAATGGTGTCTGGTGTCTGGTTTTGCTCTGCTCAAAACAATGAGCAGAGCTAAGCTACTCAATTAACATTTAACCAACAAAAATGTCTGTAGAACACACTAATTCATAAATAATATCAAAGATTATAACTTTTTGCAGTTTTCCTTCGCTTTCGTAAAACTTTATAAGGCACGCAGCACGAATAGTGATTCATATAATTTCATCATTATTAATAAGTAATACGGGAACTAACCACGACGAAGAAAATCACGAAAGAGTATCACGATAAAAGTAAAATCGCACGACGAAGAACATTACGACAAGACGAAAACCAAACACGAACTTTTTCCAACAAATAACTCCAAACTGAAGAACTTATTCTTTTCTAGACTTGTTATCGAGTCATTATTAAGTAAATTTTAATCAGACTGCATTTATTGTCCTCAGTCAAAGATCGAAGTTTTTTATTGTTATTGGTTGTCAGGTGTAATTATTAAAAATTTTCAGTTTGATATCACTTTCAATCACTTCTTCTGCATTGAGTCTACCAGATGTCAAGAAAGCGTTGTCAAAGCAACACTTGCCAAGAAATAATAATAAAATCATTAAACTATATTATTACGAAAGAAAACTTCAATTTACCTGGTTGGGACCATTAAAAGAAAAACTGACACAGATGTTTTTTTCTGGAAAACCATTTAATGGTTTCCTTAACGTAAAACATGTTGCTAACATTCTCACTAATATGCACATTAGAGGCAGTGCCAGCGAGAACCACATAATAAAGTTTGTTGACGCTAAAGAAATAGGACTTTTCTTAGATAATAAGTAAATCCTGCTAGGGGAGGATAAATATAAAAAGTCGAAAGTTTTTGCGAATCTGATTGACTAATGTTATGCATTCCTTGTGATTCTCAATTTAGCAATCGTTTTGGTCTCCAATGATTTTTTTCACCAAAATGTTACAAAAAGAAATTTAATTGCAAAAGAAGAAAAAATTATTCTTGTCCTTTAGATTGAAGCTTATCCAATTCTTTTCTGTCATTACAAGTTCTATTTAAGAGCATAATCTAATAAGTTTTAACAGGAATTTATTTTATGTGGGCTTTTTTTAATTATTGTATTTTTTTCATTATTATCATCACAAGTATCGCAAAAACAATATTAACCGTTATGTAACAGCTGAAAAAAGATAGAGAGCATCACATGCCACAAATTAATTATATTAACTACCTTGTTAATTGGTTTGCGCTATATTACCAATCGTTCTAATTAGATTAGCTATTGTTTTTACCCTCTTTTAACGAATTGCTTTTTGACAGTTAATGTCACTATGCAGGAAAAGTATAAATTGATTTTGACAAACCTTTTTTTATTTAGTTAAAAGCAATAACAGTAGCAAGTTGTAGGAAGTGAAACATTTATTAAAAAGATTTTGCAAAGAGAAATTCAAAGTCTTATATTTGGAAAGGCAAGATGCATCAGTCAAGTTCAACGAAAATTATAGTGTTAGGTGCGACAGGTGTTGGAAAAACAGGTAAGGATTTGTTGGTGTTTATTTGTTGGTGGTGGTCTTCAAGACTATTTCCTTACACCTTACGTGTCTGCCTTCAGTTTCCAGTAAAAAAAGCTCACATAATTTTCACGTGCATTTGTTATGATGACAAAATGTTATCATTAGCGTCAATAAAATAAACTTTTTTAATGCTTAAATCTGGTTTGGGAAAGCTTAAGCATTTGTTTTATTTCAAAATGGGATTGAATAAAGTGAATGAGCCATCTAGTAGCAAATGCATTAACAAAACACAATGGAAAGGTCTGATATAAAAAATTCGGCTCTGATAAACTCGAATTGTTATTTGTTGTTGATGTTGTTTGGTAGGCCTTCTGTTCTATTAAATTTGGCTTTCTTTTAAGTAGTCAGTAAAATGTTATCGATCATGAAAGTGGGTAACATTGAAATATTTCTATTTCAGCTCTCGTTATAAGATGTTTAACTGGTCAATTTTTTCAACATTATATATCTGGATCGGACACTGCTTATCATTTTACTCATGGTGGGGTATCTATGGATATTGTTGATTCTTCTGGCAAGGTAAAACCATTTGTGTCTTGTTTTTTTGTACAATTTTGTCACATCTGCGATTTTACTTATAACTGCAAACGTTCTCCTGTTTGCGATTTATGTGTTTCTTATAAGAAACCAATCTATAAGAAACGTTAGACTCATAAAGGTCAAAATTTGAGAAACTTTTAGGAAACGTTAGAAGTTTGAGAATAAATATACATTTGATATATTACAAATGACAAAACCATAGTCCATACCTCAAAAAACTTTAATCTTTTAAGAAATGTTTCAGGAGCAAAAAAGAAAAAGAATTTGAGGCTTAAATGGACAAGATACCAAAATAAAAAATGTTTAGGTTACGTATAAAAAACAAGTATGTCGTGTGAGAGGCTTCACAACGTTGGTCTATTTAAAACTTGACACTAATGATATTAAGGTTAAGGTATTTTTTGCGTGTCAGCATATATTAAAATATTATCTTACAAGGAAAATTTCCCCAAAGGAATCGCATATATAACAGAATTGCTCTGAATTGTTTAATGACACTTTCATTTGCAGTTACATGTTAAGGATATTTTCCCTGTAATTATATTCTTTTTTGTCAAATCAATATTGTCGAATAAATATTGTCGAATAAATATTATTTGTCATTTCATCTCTGTGTCTTTATAATTTGATTACATTATATAAAACGTGGGAATTTCATACTGGCGCAATTAGATTAAGGAGTTCAAATTGCAACAGTTTCCTTAATGAGGTCTATAAAAAAAACAAATTAAAGTTTCATAGCTATTAAATAAAAGTATCAATATGAGTTAATTTGTCACGCTGTCATTTAAAATAAAATATAGTTTTGTGGAGAAGATTGGCGCCTAAAAAAAGCAGCAATATAAAGTTTCGTAATATCTACAGGAAAGAAAAAGCTTTCTAAAGTTACCACAAATAATAAAAAACACATTTTGGTTAAGATAAAGGCTTTGTGCAGGGATGCGTTGATGAAATTTTGCAACACATGTTTTGCCCTACCTATGCAAATGTTATATACCGTACCGCTTCTAATTTAAATTGTGCGCTAATACAACCATTTGTTTTTCTTAGAATGATGCGTTGCTTAGTTACGCAAATGGAATCGTGTTAGTGTATTCAATCACAGATCGAGAAAGTTTTCGATCCTTGCAAGCCCTTGTTGACAAAGTTCGACGAGTAAACCTTCAAAATGTAAACATTGTTGTGATTGGTACAAAATGCGATAAACAAAAGCATAGAGTAGTATCGACAACAGAAGCTGAAGGCTTTGCGTTGAGCAACGGATGTACATTCTATGAGACATCATCATACATACCAAAATATGAAGTTAAAGATATATTCATTAATATTGCAAAGAGAGTAAACCCACGAAAGCGTACACAAAGCGAAGTTGGAATACGCAGTCATATTAGAGATACATTTAGAGGGTTTTTATCGAAAAGAAGAGATTCAACTGGAAATTTGCTATAGAGAATTCATCTATTCTAAAAATTTAAGAAAAATAAAAAGACGGCGAAAAAACAACAACAATCAATCAAAGATGTCTAGAAATTCCCTGGACGACTAAACTTCAGTATACAACAGTTCTTGATGTTGTGTGATGTTATAATACTTCTGTGAAGTGTTTCTTATGTGAAGCGTTTGTGCATATATGTATATATTGTAAATATAAAATTAAAGAGCGCTTAGATACAAATACGCTTTTTGGATCACTTGTTTCTTTTCAACCCTTGGAAAAGCAATATGCTTAGAAATTGGTGTCCTTCTTTGGCTTGCAATTTTCGTTAAGTCCCCGTGCTACAATGTTCTTCGAGGGCTTTTATGTTGCACACACAAACAAGTGGACGCTGAGATTGGTTCAAACGGGAATGAACTATTTGATACAACGTACGATACAATATGTTAGTCTACAAACGCTAAATAAAAATACAAAACCTTACTTAGTAAAAATACAAACGAAAATAATAATAAAGGAAAAGCAAAAAAGCACACACAGAAACCACCCCATTTCAGGGATAAGACTAAATCAAGATTCTATATAACCAACACAACAAGCAAGATGGGAATCACACATCACATCACATCAACATCACATCACACATTACACTCACACATCACACATCACACATCACACATCACACATCACACATCACACATCACACATCACACATCACACATCACACATCACACATCACACATCACACATCACACATCACATCAACATCACACATCACACATCACACATCACACATCACACACACATCACACATCACACATCACCATCACATCACACATCACACATCACACATCACACATCACACATCACACATCACACATCACACATGTGATTCTTTATCATTCGAATTTCAATTATTTAGTTTCATTCATTTTTTGCTTTTTTCTGGGAAATCATTGCATTCACGTCCCACTTAACCGAAGTGAAGGGACTGTAAATAAGCCCATTATAAGCCATTATGATATCGATATAGGCCAAGAAGATATAACAAAGGCATTACACTGACAAGTTCGAAATGCGTGATTCTGATATAGCAATAGCCTATTCAATAACTTGTGGTGGCAAACTTCGGAATTGGTTGTCTGGTCTTAATGTATTTGGGCCAAGATTGTAGTTATCCTATGTTCTGTTTGCAAAAATGTAAAAATCCACTTAAAACTTCACTTTTCATCTTGTAAGACTTAACAACCTCCATAAAAGTTACGATTTTCTATCCACTCAAGTAAATCCTATCTTCTGAGCCGTTGTAATGTGGACGTATGCATGCATGGATTTGGGACGATTTTTGTCAGATCTAAACATGACTTTTTGGATAAAGTGTACTGCGGAAAGCCGTCTATCTGTCAATGCTTTTGTGTGCGCGCTCACAGGTCTGGTGATACGTAACTGGTAAATAAACGTCCAATAACCGTCGCTCTGAAAGTAAACGCTCTGCCACAGACTACTTTAAAGGTCAACAAAACGTACAAAATGGGTAGCAAGTAAGACAGTACCGCAAAAAGTATACAAATACAAAATTTAATCATAGCAAACAAGCAAGTAAAACAATCTTTCTAAATCTCTATCAAAAATTCCGACAGGCCAGAACGGCATACACATCCACCAGCGATCAAATTGAGCTGATTTTACTGAAATCAAACAACTCATGAGGGTTAATAACCTGGGTACATTTAGAATAAACAATTACTTAGAGTTAATAAACTGAAAATATGGTTTATGACAGAACTCTTTCAACTTAGGTTGTATACGATGTATTGCCATAGAAGAAATTGCACGCAATGACGTCATGCCAAAAATACCGACATTAGGAGGAATTTTATTCTCCTTTTTGTTCATGTTATGACGTACTAAACCAAGGCTTTAAAAGAATATTATTTTTTTACTGTCTAAAAACTTTGTTTTACCAATTTAAAAGGAGTTAAGACTTCTGATATTTGCACTACATCGCTGCGAACTACAAATTTGCTCATAACTAATCTCTTTTTCATGTTATTCGGTATTTTGGTATGTATATTTCGCGGAAAGAAAATGGATATGTAAATATGTTTATCTAGTTCCTGATGTACGATGTTTCGCCACAAATAAAATTGCACGCAATGACGTCAATGGGAGTTGAGACTTCTGATTTATATAACATGCACATCTTTCTTTAAGATTTATGTTTCCACTTATAGTAAAAATAAAGAAAGAAAGCACTTCTTTTATCATTTTTCGTTCTATACTATATCTTTATCAAATGCGGTAGTTAAAGAATTAGCATTAAGTGGACATTCCCAACTGCCAGCAGTACACTGTACGTCAGTCATCATAACAGCGGTCAAAACTGTCTTCGACTCAAAAATCTTTTTATTTTTTCTATATCAACACTTTTTAAGCAACATCTTATCAGCAAACGTGAGGCTGAAACAACTTGTGAACAACAGTTAGCTTCAAGTGAGTAAATATTAAAAAGAAAAAACAAATATGAATTTTATTTCCCGAGAATTTCCTTGTGCCGAATGTTAAAGGCGATTTTCACGAAGCGAATTGAACGGCGAATTCGACGGCGAATTCGATGGCGAATTCGCTTTTTAATTTTCACGACAAAATAAATTAAGCGCCAAATTCATTGTTTACATTAGTTAACCGCGTTCTGATTGGTCAAAAACTAGCAGCGAAACCTTTAGCCGCGAAAAAGTAGGAACTGTTTCTACTTTTCAGCGAAGCGAATATTTCGATGCAAAATCAAAACAAACAAAACTGCGCATGCTCAGATACAATTCGCCGTCGAATTCGCCGTTCAATTCGCTTCGTGAAAATCCCCCTTTATTTAACATCAAATGTGATTGAATATGGTCAGCCTAACTGAACAGTAAATGCTTGACTTTTGTCTTCCCCAACTTTTAGTCCTTAAATAAGCAACAGCCACGCCAGCCACGCTTAGCTAAAATTTTGTGTTGCTTATGAAAAAAGCGTGTTTCTCGATTTTTTTTTTAAAGATTTTGCGCATTTTTGCCAGATAAATGTCACATTATGTAAAAGTCCATTTCAAGCAATTTTTGTTCGTAACCGTTGGCGACGATTAAGTATAGGCAAGTGAATGTTATTATAGCCCCGGGTCAACCAGTAGTATGTAAAGGGCGATATAGGTCGGTTTTGACCTCCTTTCACACCTCTACCCCCCAAAACTCCGCCTACCCCACCTCCCCCCTCCCTCACCAAACCAACCTGCTCGGCCAACCACCCCACCACCAAAACCCCCTAAAAGCCCCGCCTCTTCCACCTCCATCCCCGCTTTTTACCAACTTGCCCACCTCCCGATCGACAAAACCCCGCTTCCACCCCCTCCACACCCACCCCGATTCCGATAAATCTAACGCACGCGCACACGCCGATAGTGATAATGCTGACATCAACAAAAACCAGCGCATGCGCAGTTGAGTAGGGGAAAGTCCCTTACTCAAAGCTCGACCGGCGCTTGGACCGAACTCACAATAAAATGTCTTCCAATACACGGAAAATGTATAACAGGGTGGTGGAGAGGTATCCCTGGCTGTTCAAATCTGTGCCGGATTGGTTCGTTGACCAGGACATGTGTAACAGGATGGTGGAGAGGTGTCCCCGACTGCTCGAATTTGTTCCGGACCATTTCAAGACGAAAGAAATGTGTACCGGGGCGCTTCAAGAGGACCTCGTGGTGCTCCTATATATTCCAGAAGTTTTCAAGACCCAGGAATTGTGCACCAGGGCGGTTCAAAGCTATCCCTGGGCGTTCCCGCATGTTCCGGAACATATCAAGACACAGGATATGTGTACCTGGCCAGTTCGAGAGGAACCCGAGTTGCTGCAGTTTGTTCCGGATGATTTCAAGACCCTGGAAATGTGCATTAGGGCAGTTCAAGTGGACCCTTGGATGCTGCAGTTTGTTCCGGATCATACCAAGACCCAGGAAATGTGCAGTGGGGCGGTTGAACGGATGTCATGGCTGATCAACGATGTCCCTGACCATTTAAAGAACCAGGAAATGTGTACTTGGGCGGTTGAATGGCTGCCCTCGATGATGCAGTTTGTTCCGAACGATTTCAAGACCCCGACAAGTGCATCGCTGGAGATACTGCCAAGTTGAAAGGGAACTCGTTTTATGGAAAGATGATCGAGGACCTAGCGAGGCATGCCAACACTAGTTTCACAAGAAATGAAAAAGAGGTAGATGCGGCAATGAGGAGCCCATATCTCGAGGACCTTGAAGAGATCGGAGATGCGTACGAATTAAGAAGGGGTAAACAGGAGGTCAGCATCGATTGAGCCTATCAGTGCGGTATTGCCGTCTACCAACTAGCCAAGCTTCGCATGCTCGAGTTCTACTATGATTTCCTGGACAAGTACGTGGATCGTCGAGACTTTGAGTATGTGTACATGGACACAGATAGCGTGTAACTTTGACATCTCGGGTGAAGAATTGAGAGATGTCGTTCGCTTTGAAATGCTCGAGCAGTACGACTCTGATATGAAAAACTGGCTTGTTACCGACAAACACTCGAGCCAGATGGGAGATCTTTTCAAACCTGAATTCATCGGATCTCGTATGATTGCATTGACGGCGAAGTGCTACTTCGTTGAAGGGTAGAAGGTACAAAATTCTCTTGTAAAGGGATATCGAAAAGGCAGAATGAAGTGACGTGGGCTAGGTACATGAACACGTTAAAGGGTGCCCTAGACAAGGCGAAATATGTAGGCTTCAGGGTCCACGAGCAGGGTATGGTGACGTACCAGCAAAACAAGCTGGGGCTCTCGGCATTTTACGATAAGCGAGTTGTACATGACGATGGTATACACACATCTCCGCTTATGTTGTAAACCCCGTCCAGATTTTGTAAAGTGGCACTTTACAAAAAAATAACAAAGATGGAGAATGTTAAAAAATGCTCGAACTGTAAGCGAGCCCAACCACTAGACAATTTCAACATCCAAACCAGAGGCCCTGGCAAAGGCCAACGAATGAAAACGTGTACCACATGTCTGAACAGTCATAAGGTGTCAAAGGAGCGTGCAAAGTGCCACCATAAAAAACGGTATTGCCCTGTATGTGATTTCCCCTCTTATATGCATAAGCTCATTCTGGACAGGATTCGTATTGCTCTAAAGCGTGATACAGAGATAGCCTCTACCGAGTACCTGGGCTGCAATATTTGCACTTTCATTGGTCACATCCAGGCCCAATTCAGAGATGGGATGAACTGGGGAAACCGAGGGCAGTGGGAATTCGATCACAAAACCCCCGTTAAACACAAGGAGAATGGGGGATATCCTAACGAAGAAGAACAATTGAAAAGGCTGCACTACACTAACATACAACCCATGTGGGCTGTAGATAACCAGAAGAAAGGGCATCGATATATCTCTGAGTAGAATGCTTGTTAGGTGGTTGTTCACCAACAATCTAAAACAAATGGAATTGTGTCTATGTGTCACCATACTCCTGCCCTATGTCTTTATTATACTCATCTTCTTCGTCTATCGACGTGTAATAAAAACGATGTCAGATCTCGCTGATATATTTGATGTAGTTGATACACCAGCGCCAGAGCAACGCGACAAACCCATTGACAAACGTCAGGCCTTGAAAGATGCCATACGTAGGGGGCAAAAGCACTTACTACCGAAAAAGTGTACCGAAGCATCACTCGATAAATCCTCACCCGAGGCTATAGAAAAGATTCATACCGAGTTTGTTCAACGTGAACTCCAAGAGAAGGGTGAAAAGACAGCCAAAGCCCTATCTTCACAAGCTATCAGCATGTACAGCAAAGTTGTAGCACGTGTGGTGCAGCTTGACAGCGCAGAGGCTCTGTCGAGAGATATTGAAGAGGATCCTATCATTAAAGACTCTATGGCTGATTTAGGTCTACTCGTCTACTCTGCTTTTGGCAAATTCCTAACGTCTCTTCTAGTAGCTGCACATACTGTAAACCACTGTCAAATACCTATGTCCAAAGTGGGTGAGGGGGAAGAGGATGAACAACAAGATAAAGATGGGAAACAGTCTATCAAAGATAAAGATGGATAATCGTGAACTTTATGAAAGAGTAAGCAACAAGGCTCTATCTCTAACCAAAACCTCTGCCTTACGCTATTCGGATTGGTGCAGTATGACAGGGGATTTGAGCGTGCATGGTCCAGAAATTTTGACTACACCGGCGGCTCGCTTCCCACCGCACGTCTGTATTTTGGAGATAGGGTCCTATAAGAATGCGATAAGAACGTCTGGCAGATGCGGTGTGAAAGCCTGCTAGAGGGAAGTGCTTTTTCTAAGTCTCATGGCTTAAAGAAATGATCGAAGAACCTAACCAAGTTATAACCAAGAAGAACGAGGGCCGTGTTGCTGCCGGCAAGAGACTTGTGGAATGGAATCGCAAGGACAAGTTGGAGAAGAAGAAGAACTTGGGCAAAAGTACTTCCCAAGAGGGCCAGGAACTTACCGCAGGTCCCCCCAAGTCCACAGGCAGTGTAAATATCTATAGCGCAGGCGGTCTCGTTACCGTACTCGCCTGTGTAGGAGTTGGGTTCTATATTTTCCGTAAACAGCTGGCTCGCCAGCCTGACGAAACCCCAGAGCCATTACCTCTAACCAAACAAAAACAAAAGCAAACGCGTCAACCTGATATCGACATTTTTCGTATGCGTTAGGCCTCTAATAAATGAGTTGAAACGTGACACCTCATCAAAAGGAGATTATCGATATGATCTACGAATCAGTCGTAGATTTGGGCTTTACATTCGCCTATGCCATGATCGGGAAGAAATTCCTAGGGATCAGCAGTCCAAGTACCAAAATAGACACGAGCGATGTGATGAAGATGGTGGCCTATTTTACAGCAGGTAGAGGTTCGAGAGAGATGGCTGTTTCAAAGGGGTGGATCCCTGGTTCTCTGGTGCCAAAACCTAAGTAGGTCTACAAGTTCGTGTGTGCCTCATGCACACATGAAGAATAAAATGCCAGACATCGTCTACAATCCTCATACAGCAATATTTACAGGTCCTACGGGCTGCGGGAAGACTCAGCGCGTCCTCAACCTACTGGAGAGCGAGTATAAGCACCATTTCAACAACATTGTTATTCTCTGCCCTACAATACAGTGGAATAAGACCTACCTCGAGAGAGCTTCACTATGGAAAGATGACTACGTCTTCCTGGTGGACCCCAAAGATCAACTCTTCGACTGGATCCAAAAATTGTCGGAGCTTCTAGCGGGTGAAGAGAGCTTGTTCATCGTCGACGATATGATAGCCGATGAAAGTCTTGACAAAAAGCGACAACCCCTGCTCGAGCTCGCCATCAGTGGTCGGCATAAGAAGCACAGTTTATGGCTACTCACGCAGTCATATACGGCTCTCCCGAAGAACCTTCGTCGTCAAAAGATACAGCTCTTCCTCTGGTACCCCCACGAACGCGGTGATATGAAATTGATTGACGAAGAGACGAACATGATCAACGACTGGGGGGCTATCAAAGCTGGGTTGGAAAGATCGAAACACGCTTGCTTGTACGTGAGGCTGGAACACCCTCGAACCTGGAACATTTTGAAGTGAGCGACCACCACGCAACACGATCCCCCAATTCCAAAACTATAAGATAAAAATTTCTTGTGTCAAAAAATTAATAGAGAGGCTTGGGGAGCAGCGCAAGCTAATCAAAGAAAAGGACGCGACCATCGCGGTGCAGGAGGGTGAGCTCGAAGATATGGACCAATACATTACAGTACAGTCCCGGGAAATTGATAGCCTTTCGTACCGCGCGCGCGCAAGATCCGGGGGAAGACAATGTGATCGTAATTTATCGCAAGCATAGCACGCAGGATGATGACGCGTATTATCATTTTCCATACTATTCCGAACGTGTTAAAAGACGTGATATCCCCAGCATAAGGAGTTGGCTCAAGGAGAACTACCCAAACGGTGAGGAGATTGTTGTCATCGATAATCCCAACGGTATACAAAAATTTAACCGATTAGAAGAGGAAGGGCGTGTGGAGCGGTGCAAAAAACCACTTTAAGCTTCGACCTAGATGTCCCGGCATTAGAAGACCAAGTCGCAGTTTTGTAGCTCTTGCGAGCCACAAAAAACACGCCTGATAATGCTGCTTGACCACTTCAGCAAATGTTAAAAGGTACTGAAATATCAAAGAAAAAAGATGGAAGAATATGTACAGAGCCGACAACTTAGAAACCTTTACGATATTCGGGTTCCTGTGCTGTGATGTTGCATCAAGGCAGGATCTAGCGTTGGCTATTGCTCTACTTGCCTGGAAAATTAGATTTAGAAATGGTGAGTACTACGAGGGGTTTGAATATCCAGATGATGAAGAGCTTCTAGAGAGAGTAGCCTCGGGTAAAAAGCCGTGGGCAACAATTCCCTGTGAGGAAGAAGATGAGGGGCTCGAGGTTGATATTGAAGACCTGGGTCTACATATCGTCTCGGGTGAGGTGAACAAGTGGGGCATGCTCTGCTACGAGGTCATCAAGGATAAGGACTTGAAGCTCTCGGATCTGGCGGACTTGGAGAAAATTGGCGACATACTCAATATTCAAGTCGAGGATAGAGCATTGGTTGACATCATCGACCTTGATAGCGAGTCCGATGTCATCAAGGGCATCGTCTATGGGTACCCGTTCTACACCTTGCATCCTTTGGACTATATAGTTTGAATGTGACGAAGACATCATGGGGTTTTTGACCTTCCTTTAACCCGACATGGCATGCCGGGTTCTGACCACGTAGCTCAAGGCGTGTGTTCTCCACCATGTTAAGCGCTCTACAGGAGTAACGCAGTTCCGGCTCCACAGGAGTAACACAGTTCCAGGAGTAGTTTTGTAGCTCTCACAAGCCACAAAAACAGAGTCGCAGAGCGCTTTGGGGCTCCGCAGGGGCACTGCACTAGCATTTACCATTCTTTCACATGCTCTGGAGGTACTTCAACATCCTCCGGTACTAGCATCAACTCCTCTGACACAAAACTGCGTTCGGGCCCACTGTCGAGATAGTACAACAGACGGGTACCTGTCACGATACGATCGAGTCTATACGTTTTCTTGCTCCACCAAGCGTCAGTGGCACGTCTTTTAGCGTCACCATGCTCTTCTCCAGGTTGCAGCAGATACAAGTATAAGCCGTCATCCGGTAGAGGCTTTTCCTCCGGATGCTGCTCACTTTTCATAAGCGGGACTTCATCCAGCTTGATGGCTTTCGAAGGCTTCATGTCGATCATAGCCGTTTTGCTATTGTTCATGCTTTTCACGATAGTGTACAAATGCTTAACCCATGTGGTACTAGTTTCGTCAGAGGCAAGCTCTTGAGCATCTTGTGGTTTGAACAATCTCTGCGCGAGCACCTTGTTGTAGCTCTCGACAAAAGCCGTAAAAGTGTGGTGGTACTTGGTAGTTGCGCGCTTTAAATCGACGCCCTTGCCCTCTAGCAGCTTCGTCACGTCCGATTTGAACTCACTACCGTTATCGCAATGGAAGGTTTTGGGGTATCGTAAAGGTCCCGCTTTGTAAATGTCCTTGATCATCTCGGCAACTTCGCTGGCTTTCTTGGTTCTCAAGGGTCTAGCCACTTTGTAGCGCGAGGCCACATCGATGCCCGTGAGTATGTATTTATAGGTGCTGCCATATAGTTTGTCATGGGGCATGTAGAGCAAGTCAAACTGATGCATTTCATTAGGCTTCGTAATGGTGAAGTGTGGGTAGTCGATGCGCTTGGGGCCTTGAATATGTCTGAGCCAGAGCAGCTGTCTCGTCAGCCAATGTGTAACGCGCTTCTTGGGGAGACCACTCCCATCAGCAAGTAATTTGATCGCTTTCCTTCCGGTCCAGAGATGTTCCGGGGTATAGTAGATACTGCTAAGCTTTTCAGCTTCTTCATCCGTAACAACATTCGTTTTTGACATGTTTTATTACATGTCAAAAGCGTTCCTATATATAACCCCCGTGGAGCCGCTAGGCGAACTTGTAAGCCACGAAACCCAAAAGAGCCAGTGACCCCACGATGAAAGTCAGTTCGCCGTCCTGCTGTTGCTTGGCAGGTACATAAAAGTCTGAGAGCTTGGGAGCTTTCTCGATCGTTGTGATATAGTACTCTCGCATGCCTTCATCGAGTTCTATCAAGCTCTCACCCGCTTGACGCTGGAGCTCACGCTGCTTGTTGTACCAATCGATATTTGCCTGTCGATCACGTACCCACCGTGTTTGAGCTGCTTGAAGCTGTTCGATCGCTTTGTCATGCCTCTTACGTTCTGCTTCACCATGCCCTGAGAGTTTGGAGAATAGGAAATTACTTCCGGAGAATGCCAACGCGTTAATCGCGGCACCTGCAACAAGAACACCGATGGTTGCCATGTTTATTCTAATACTCCACTCCGTGGAAGCGCCCGTCTAGGATGTTGAGCTGGGCGTCTAGCAGCAAGTACACATAGCACTTGAAATCCCCGGTACTTCCGTCAGCTTTCTTGGTCATATGCAACGTGATGCCGTCACTGAGTCTCTGCAATGGTCTACCCGATCCATGCAGGGTATTATCTGGAGAGCTTCGAAAATCAATGAAGAGGGCGTATCTCTCAGTCATGAACTGCCCGATCTTGACCTCACTGTCATGGCTACCAAACAATTCAAAGACTTGTTCAAGATGATCCTTTGGGAGCATCGCGTGGCTATATAGTTCGTTAGGCTCACCTTCAACAATATTCGAGATTCTTTCGATCTTGGGGTTATAGAACACCTCGTTTACACCAGCGTAGGCCTTGACTCTTCCAGGGTCTACGAACAGTAGTAGCACCCCCTTGAGGCTCTTTGCAGGTGTATCAATCTGGAGGTTATATGAGGTATCAGACTTTTTAATAGTGACCACCTTGCTTCTTAGGATCCTTTCATAAGGTAGCGCTAGCCTCGAATATCGTGACATCATAGCACTGCTAAGCCCCTCGTGGTGCACTTTGTCAAACTCTAGGGCAATGTTGGTAATCTTGTACTGAGCATCCGCTGGTTTAGCTGCCGTAGACCCTGATGCCGCTGTACCTGCATCTTTGATGACATCACCATACCCTGCAAAATGCAGGACGAATTGTAGCCTGTCATGGAGTCCTCCCTGGTAGAAGGGTAGGTCTCTCGTCAACTCAAACATCTTGCCTAGCGGTATACAGAAGGTGTTGCCATACGCTGCCACGATCGCCTTCTCTTCATCTGTTCCAACGTGGTCCGTTGCTTTCACTTGGAGAGCCCTGATTGTACCGTCATTAGGGTTGATGCCTTCCAGAATGAGGTTGTTCTCTCTCTCAAACTTGGGCAGCCAGAGATCTATATAGGTAGCGAGCACATTGTAGTCGCTAATGTTCTGCACCTCGTTGCCATTCAAGGCGATACGTAGGTTTTGCACCAGGGCCTTGCCAACGTTGCTTACGATGGTGCGTTTGGTGTTGGTGCCAGTAAGCTCCAGGTTGAAAAGGAGCTTGAGAGAGCCTGGGAAAATGACGTCGTCCCGCCCCATGTTTGGTACGTCTACGTACAAGTCCTCGTTCTGGTTGATGGTACTAGGGACGTGACTTACTTTAACACGCTGCTTTTTGCCTTTCATGCCCAGCATCGTCTTGACTTCTGCATCAGGATCGAGTTTAGTTCCGAACATGTTACTCATGGTTTATTACTAGCTGGTTTTCGTTGAATAAATGGCTGATAATCCAGGATACGATGAAGAGACTTCGTTTACTCAGCCGGAAGACATTACGACGCAGTCTGCGGAGGGATCTACCAGTATGCCCGGC
The DNA here is from genome assembly GCA_030067915.1 of Hydractinia echinata. Classification (NCBI taxonomy): domain Eukaryota; kingdom Metazoa; phylum Cnidaria; class Hydrozoa; order Anthoathecata; family Hydractiniidae; genus Hydractinia; species Hydractinia echinata. The sequence continues at coordinate 1,532,099 of JASGCC010000039.1, read as the reverse complement.
GTTCCTAGTATGGAGGGGTCCAGCACTGAGCCAGAAGCGAGTGGGACGGCAAGGCAGGAACTCATGGAAAGTACACTAGGGGCAAGGGTCGATGATTTTTACGAACATCTTACTAATTTGAACCTTGGACATCTGGATGCCACCCAAAGGGATATAAGTATAATTAATGGTGACTTCAAACGTGAAGGGGGACATCTTTTCTTCAGAGATGTAAGGCTTACGAAAGAAAATGAAGTCGGGTTCCTAGCACTAAACACGTTGAAAGGAAGGGGCCTTACGATTCAAGATATTCGGGCTATGGGCTTTACCGAATATGTCTCTACACCCCACAAGGGTAGTAGGGCAGCGGCCCAGAAACTTATGAACGATATAGATCGCGTTGTGGAAAGGCCCGACGACATCGAAATGGAACCGCTGCTCGGGAAAGTACTCGACGATACGGAGAGCCTTATCGAAGATACTTCCTTTGGAGGGGGCGAGATCTTAACGGATCGTGAAAGAAGGGGGCTCAACCTCGAGCTTCAAACGATAAGGGGTAATCTAAGGAATCTGAAAAGCAAGATGCTCTCCTATGAAAATGAGATCACCAAAGAAGAAGCTCATGTGAAAGATATCAAAACCAAGAAAACTACACCAGGAGCGACAGAGGAACAGATAGATATCTGGGATAGAGATATCGCGAAGCACGAGAAGAATATAGAGGGACTCCGCGAGATGAAGGAAGTAGCACGAGAAGCGCACGGTTTGTTTTCCTCCACCACGCAGAGTCAACTGAAGCACATCAAAGACACTCTGATGAAGATGGCAGGAGAAGACACGTCACTGCGGGAAAAGCTCAAGATACTCTTCAAGGAACAAGGCTTGACTATAGCGAGTATAGTCTCTGCTGTCGGCTTGCTCATTTCAACCATCATACTCGCCGTTACTGGAGGTGCTGGTGGTGCCGGTGCCGCGGGAGGTTCCGCAAGTGGGAAAGGTTTTGTACGGAAACAGCTTAAAAGACTCGGAAAATTCCTGAAGTATCTAGCCGGGAAAGCCGGTGCCGCTTTACCAGGGATCATAGGCAGCGTTGTGTCGTTCTTCTTCCGAGTAGCAGCGAAGATTGTCGAATTCGCAGCCAGGCACTTGTACATGGCCATCACCGCTGCTGTCGCTTTCGTTGTGGCTTATGTCGGGAGGGCTGGGAAGTCATAGATGATCTAGTATGTTGAAAAAAAAAAAACATATTAGACGGAGCTACTATTTAAACCAGATGTAGGCTAGGATAAGTCCTACTCCTCCCGTAACCAAGGCTGCTTTGGTGTCCTCATGCTGATTTTTCCCGCCTCCTCGCATACCTGATCGGGGGCTGGCGGCCAGCCCCCCTTTGAGGCACGGCGAGGTGTAGTTTTCTTGGATTCAATCGAGCCTTTCACCGGTTCCCCCGCAGCGGGCGAACCGCCAGACGATCTTGGAGTGTTCTCCTGCGGTACCACCATGCGATTAATATCAAGGTTAACACCGATGGAGAAGTACTCTTTTTTGTTCGTGAAATTCATGATATTCCCGATATGAAGGCCCATATCACTAGGAATCATGTATACTCCATGCGCCACCGTGAAATCGACCTTGCTACGTGCATACTTGAGCACATTTTGGAATCGCTTTATTTCCTCACCCCTGTTACTAGGTCGAAGGATCAGCGCTTCAAGGGTCGTCAAGTACAAGCGTTGGGCATCGATCGAACTACCTTGATTGTCGATAATGTTCGACCTCGCGTTAGCCTGACTCTGAAGTATGAGATAAGCGTAAAATCTTACGCTTTGGGATAACCGTTCAATACCTATACGTGTGAGACCTTGCGAAGTTTTCGAGAATCCATCGACTCCATGAATCTTCATCGAAATAGGTAGACCCGCTGCCGGGATAGTTCTCGCGAATAGCTTGCCAGCTACTGAACAGGGTCTCGTTCCTCCACTCGCTCTCGCTGTCGCTTACCCCAAATTCACGTGCTAGTTGCTGGAATTTTTGGTTGTTGAAAGGGTTGTTGAGACGTCGAAACCTACCGGAACCCGGTAGAGACACTTCGAGATCTTGAAGGACTTTACGAATCTGGAAGTACACGTGGAAGCGGTAAACGGATCGAATCAGAGGCAAAGAGGTGGTTAAATGCTGCATAGAGATACCACAAGAAGAAGTTGCGCAGTAGGTAGCAAAATTTAGCTGTGTGGACCAGAGTCCGAAGGGGTGGCTTTGCCATGTATTCAACACAGCACCGGAGTGGAACTCGTAGTCGACAAAGATGTTGGGGAATTTTGCCTTGAACGCGGACCCCTTCGCATCAATAACGATGTTCTGCGTTGCGAAATCTTCACCCTTCAGTCTCTCGAGATAGCGCCCATGATTAGGTGCATACTTTGCCTTTGGATTATACGAGTAGATATTCATGTTTCTTTAAAGAAACATGAGACAACTGTATGTTACGGATATAGAGAAGCCTACGATATTCAAGCATCATCTAGAGGAAGGTACGAGGATCGTTCTGAAATCCATTAGTATTAGAGGGACTTGGCTCAATGTGTTCGACGTCATGAACCTGAGGATATTTAAACCCGAAGCAGCGGGCGCAGTATTGAAGGTGCATATCAAGATCGAAAAAGGATTATATCGGGTTGAGGATCTCGCGGCTATTATCAATAGTCAAGCCGGGGATAATCTCAAAGTGTTTATACTTAGAAACGGTATGTCAAGGATTAGTGTTAGCATGGGCTATCATGCAATAATTGATCGAAGGTTAGGAGGTATCTTTGGTTTGGAGAATGATACTGCCCTAGTATTACCCGTGGGGGACTATGACGGATCCTACAGAACAGACGTCTACCAGCGACTACGGCTCAAGTGTACACAGGTTGATCAGGAGCACAGCTTGTTTAATGGTGAGAATCGGATATATTAGCCTTGCTCCCAACCAAAGAGCTAAACGCTTGGGGGGACCTGCTAACCTGGAGTTTTGATAACCCTGTGTACCTCCCTTTGAAGGGGTCCACAGATCGCTTGGAGTTCATGCTAGCGGACGAGTACCACGATAGAAACATTTTGTTCACAGGCTTTACAATGCACCTGCTCATAGAATAAATGACAGAGATTACAAAGCTTTATCCGAGCTTATCACCGAGTGCACCTGACGAGCTTGATGAAAGCCAGGTGTACAGACTGCGCAAAATCGAGGAGGTAGAGCAGTACCTCCGAAATGAATCAAAAGAGCGGGATAAACTCGCCAAAAAGTTCAAAATGCATGGTACCTGGGTTAGATTCACTGACCATGGGTTATTAGCTATATCAGTCATCACCTCGGGTGTTGGCATCGGTAGCATGCTCTCAGGGATTGGTGTACCGCTCGCCGTAGCCATGGGTGGTATCACGATCGCCGTAGGACTAGGGCAAGCAAGTCTGCGGAATGCGGGGAAGAAGCTAGATGTCAAGTCAAAGAAACACGAGAGCATCAGGCTACTCGCGGGGACTAAACTCAACTCTGTTGTTGACCTCATCAGCAAGGCCGTGGAGAATGGGGTGATCAGCGACTATGAATTCAGCTTGATCATGCAGGAGAAGCAAAAATACATGCTGCTGAAGGAGCAAGTCCGTCAACGAACGAAACAAACCGTGAATGCCATCAATCATCGGGAGAGACAGCAGCTTCTCGCGAAAAGGCGTGAGGAAGGTAAACAGGAGCTTATGAAAAAACTTCAATCTGTGCAACATGTAAGCGGTATTTAGATGAACCGCCAGCTTATAATGTCTAATATATTGTTCAACATACTAGACGAGTACTTCCCCACTATCTAGATAGAATGTATGATAGCCATCATACGCTACGCGTTTCCTGTTTTCGGATAGCTGTCGCGCATACTGCTCAAGGTTCTTCTCCCAAGCTATGGTAACGCATGGTTCGCAATAGGGGCCATCGGCTTGTGTCGAAGCGTCCTTATACTTAACCTTTCGGATCGCTTCGATAAGGGCGGCCTTATTCATGATTGAAATATTACGGATCTTTAGCGCTTTGGCTTCCCTTTTTTAATTCGGTAACGAACATGTTTTTATATGGTTGAAGAACAACCACATAAAGCATTTTTTTTTTGGACCTATTCCAAATAGGAGTCATTTTCGTCATCCGAGTCGCAAAGGTAGCGGGTAGTACGTAATGTTACGGTTTGATACTTGCACTCGTCCAGATAAATCTGCATATGATGGTTTGAACCTTGTTTGTAGATGCCGGATAATTTGAGAATGGCTTGGCATTCACAACTTTCCCCTAACGGGACTTCTCCGGAATGAAAGTCCGTTTTGACTTTGCCATCCCATTCTTTCACCTTTGCCGTAATGTACTTGCCTCTTTTCACAGGCTGGGTGGCAAAGGTTTGTAATTTCAAAGCTTGTACCGTGGTCATGATACTATTAAACTTCTCCAACCATTCGGTGTGCTTATGGATGTCGAATGACATGGTGAGTGCAGATGTTTCGTTATAGCGCGAGGCACCATTTGAATAGAGCTTCTTGGGTGTTATGATTGTTAAATGCCGGATCTTGTCACCATTTTTGTAGCCAAGTACGGTGCGCTCATCTTTGCCTCTGTTGGCTGGAACGGGATCACTTAGCACGATATTCTCATTATTGACATCTTTGATATTTAATGGAGCCGCCGGGGCATAAACGTCTCTCGTATTAACATTCTCAGTACCAAATTTAAACATCTTTTTATTTTGATAATATTGGGGTTCAACTAGAGTTTGGCACATGGACAGTAGCCGCCATTGTACGTAATGTATAAATAATAGCAGGACCAGCACAACATTTTGCCCTGTATAAGGAGCCTCCGTTGGCATTGCCGGCATCGGTCGTACTCATCTAGGGTCACTTCACAGTCGTCACATTGTTCCTTCATCGTTTATTTGACCCCCTCCACAAGATCTCAAGACTGGCCTTTTCATCCTCGGAGAAACACCAGTCCGTAACCCTGTCGGGATGCCATGCCATTGGAAGCAACTCCTCCTTAATTCTAGCCTTTGTCGCTTTCCGCTGACGATAGTCCTCGAGCAGCCGGGGATTCTCCGGAACCGCCCTGTTGCACATGTCCTGGTCAACGAACCAATCGGGAACAAACCCGAGCAGCCAGGGATACTTTTCACAAGCCCCGGTACACATTTCCTGGGTCTTGGTATGATCCGGAACAAATTCGAGCAGCAGGGGCGCCAATTCAACAACCTTGTTGCACATGTCCTGGGTCTTGAAATCGTTCGGAACAAACTGCATCATCGAGGGCAGCCATTCAACCGCCCAAGTACACATTTCCTGGTTCTTTAAATGGTCAGGGACATCGTTGATCAGCCATGACATCCGTTCAACCGCCCCACTGCACATTTCCTGGGTCTTGGTATGATCCGGAACAAACTGCAGCATCAAGGGTCCACTTGAACTGCCCTAATGCACATTTCCAGGGTCTTGAAATCATCCGGAACAAACTGCAGCAACTCGGGTTCCTCTCGAACTGCCCAGGTACACATATCCTGTGTCTTGATATGTTCCGGAACATGCGGGAACGCCCAGGGATAGCTTTGAACCGCCCTGGTGCACAATTCCTGGGTCTTGAAAATTTCAGGAATATATAGGAGCACCACGAGGTCCTCTTGAAGCGCCCCGGTACACATTTCTTGCGTCTTGAAATGGTCCGGAACAAATTCGAGCAGTCGGAGATACCTCTCCACCATCCTGTTACACATGTCCTGGTCAACGAACCAATCCGGCACAGATTTGAACAGCCAGGGATACCTCTCCACCACCCTGTTATACATTTTCCGTGTATTGGAAGACATTTTATTGTGAGTCCGGTCCCAAGCGCCGGTCGAGCTTTGAGTAAGGGACTTTCCCCTACTCAACTGCGCATGCGCTGGTTTTTGTTGATGTCAGCATTATCACTATCGGCGTGTGCGCGTGCGTTAGATTTATCGGAATCGGGGTGGGTGTGGAGGGGGTGGAAGCGGGGTTTTGTCGATCGGGAGGTGGGCAAGTTGGTAAAAAGCGGGGATGGAGGTGGAAGAGGCGGGGCTTTTAGGGGGTTTTGGTGGTGGGGTGGTTGGCCGAGCAGGTTGGTTTGGTGAGGGAGGGGGGAGGTGGGGTAGGCGGAGTTTTGGGGGTTAGAAGGTGTGAAAGGAGGTCAAACCCGACCTATATCGCCCTTTACATACTACTCAACCCAAGCCATCTGAGGGAAATTGGGGAGATGGCATATTGTGTGGGCCGTTGGATGTTGCAGAGATTTGCCTGGTAGAGCGCAAACACTAATTGGGTCTGCTTAGCTCAAAATGATCATTAAATGCTCTAGGATTGCCCATGTAATCCATGGCCTCTCGTTGAAATAAAAGACAGGGTGAAACCCTCGATATTTGTGAGGCTAGCCATGTAAAATATGCACATCTATCTCTCTATCTAACGTTTTTTGTGAAACAAAGGGAGGTTGTTTAAATCTGTTAATTTTTTGTCAACAAATCTTTTCAGACAGCAAGGATGAAACATAACAACTTTTGTTTTAAAAATCAGCATGACAGAAATATATTTATTTTTTTGTTTTACATGGTTTAAGCGAAAATCGCCTTCCTTCGAAAATTGAGAAATTCAAACGAAAACACTTTTCTCTATAAACATTCTCTGCGAACAGCTTCCGTGGAAATTTATTTTTATCTTCCTACTTCAGTTATCATTCCAAAAACAACAACTTTCATGACACTGTTAAAGTGACTTAACCTTAGTAACTCCATCGCGGTGGCTTTAAGTGGGTCTTTTCCTAATATGGCGCGTAAATGGCGCGTGTGTGGCGTGTGTTGATTGAGTTCAGAAAATTGCACACTCAGCTAACAGAGAGAAATGAATGAACTGTTTAGGTCTGGTTACTGGGGTATGACGTACTGGTTTTGCAGCTTGTCTTTCCAGATATGTGATATTTCTTCATGAAAATAAATTTCCACCCACTCAACAATGTGTTACGACTGCACGTAAGATGACATGAATGGTCTTATATCTAAGATATGATGTCATAAGTTAATTATTTGGTTCAACTGTTGCGTGGCAACAAGATGTTGACTAAAAATGGTTAGTGCGAGCAAAATGTACCTTGCTAATTACTCCCTTCTACGAAACCTCTATCAGTTTCCCTCCGGCGTTTGAATACAGTAATGTTCCTGTTAATATTTGCTTAATCAAATTGTAATCAGAGATACAAAAAAAAACTAATTTTTTTTAGCTTCTTATCTATTCGACAAAAATTGTTAGTTCAGACCTTTTTCAATGTTGCAAGTTCGAAATATGAAGAATTATTAGAGGCTAGGAGTATTAGAGGGAAAACGGTAACTAAATGAACGAAAGTTGCCTAACAAATATTAGAACGGAGGATGTGATTGCAATATCTGAGTAAACTTCAAAAAAAATTATAATAACTTTACATAACAACTGTTCAATCATCGCGGTCGTGATAAATTCATCATGAAATAAATACTAAACAGACAATAAAAACAAACGTATTCACGAGTTTAAGATTTGAAAAATGTTCGGTTAAAAAATAGGAGCGTATTTTCTAACCTCTTTGCTTTTAAATCCCACCTTTAACTTAAATTTCCTCACTTCCCGTTTTTACGCCAAACCTCCCGGGCTTGACTTAACTGAATATTGACGTATAAAGCTTTTCATATTCCTTTGCTTCATTCCTTTTCTTCTTCATGCGCCTTATGTACAGTAGAAATGAAGACACAAGTCAAGTGGCGCGCAAAATTAACTATTGTAAACATATAAAATTATAGGCTTGTGTTAGCCTCTTGATGATAATGAAGAACTTGGACAACAATTACTGGTAAAAGATACAATTTTGGCGGTGGAGAGAGAATGCAAGTCACTTGTATATTACGTTTGTGTGGACAGGCAATATTTGTATCTGCATTTCGTCAAGAAATAATGAAAAAAGAGATAATTAAAGTTCGAGTTTTGCGGTGTTCGAGTTATGTAGTGATCGAATTTCAAATCAATAAAAAACAGTAATGCTTGAAGAAAAAAACAATGAGAGACTTTTTCGAAAAGGGTTAAATTATAAGAGGACCCAACATCGTTGTCCAGAATTTTAAATCTTTAAAGCTTTTCAGACAATAATTTACTTTAAACAGTAATTTAATGTACTAGTCGGCGGCTACCAATTTCCGTGACAGACAGACTTATAAGGGTATTATAATATAGATGCTGTAGTTATACAATGTTTTCAAAAACACGTACGCAGAAAAGAAAAGCTAACGATGTTCATTTTGTCACGGAAGTGGGATGAAATTCGATAGCTACAAAATATTCCTTCTGTTTGACAGATTACTATTTCGATGACGTCAAAGAAATATCGACTTAAGTAAGAGTTATGACGCACTGTTTTAAGAGTCATCGTGGATACACAAAGACATTCAAAATATTATCTCATCTCATCACGGCTTTAACTTTTATGTTTGGTTTCCTTACCTTTTTTGTTTTTGAAGCACTACGATGAAGAGTGTGTATTATCGGAACTGAAGTCATGCGTAGGAGCCATCACGCTAGGCCTTTATTCATTCCAAACAAAACATTTGCCGTGTGCATTGACGCATAACGCAAATCCGGAAAGAAACTTATAATTTATCCTATCATGGTCTGAGAAGTTATCTTTAACGTGACGCCGATATGACGTCAATATTTTTATGTTTAAATAGGCGTCGCTGTCGGTTTGTGGAACATAATTCAAGAGAAGAAGAAAGGTATCGAGATAGCTGAGTATAACTTTAAATCGTTTGAGTTTTTGCATGCGATTTTTTTTTGTGAATTTACTTTTTGGAATTAGGGAAAATAAAATATAGCATATCGTTGTTGATATGAAACAAAAACGTTGTTGTTCTGAAACTGTTAAAAATATCGCGACGTGAAGAATAATTATTTACAAACTTTGTGAAATTAGAAACGCAAACGAATAACCACTTGGATGGTCATTGCTCTTGTACAACTTTCACATCTTCAAATGCATTTATGAAACCTCTTTGCAAAAGCATCTTTTAAAACAGTATCAATAAGAATTGAAGAAATTTAAAGATGAAATCCAAAAAATAACGGAAATATATAATTTATATATTTCCCTTTAGCTTGACTGAATAGCATCAATCTTGATTATAAACCTCATCACTTAACATTGTGTACTTCGTCAGAAAATTCAATCATTTTCTATGCGTCACATTATTGAATTTCTTGTTTGTGTTTGGCGTTACTGAGTTTCGGTAGAATATCTTATTCTAGGTTCTTATAATTGTTTTAGCTGTGCAAATTATTTCAACTGTTACGTCATAATATTATGAGTTTAAGTGTATGATTGAATAATAATTTATCTTGTATTTTACAGAAAGAAAAAAGAAGAAAATAAAAATTATATAAAATACAAATCATTAGCAGAAATCACTAAAGAAACTCTGTGGAGGAGAATATATTCAGAATTTTTAAATATAAGACGCTTGAAATAAGAAATACAGTATTGGAAGTGTCCATTGAATTGGAGAAGATACGAAGATGAGTTATATTGTTGCATTCGCCATTTTGTGCTTCGTTAGCGCTGTACATTCGAAAAGCGTTGGAATGTCACGTGATCAAGTTGACAACGCAAAGGTAAGAACAAAATTCCAGTCATGGCATAATCTATCTAAATTATTTTGGATGAAATTGTGTAGTATTCTTAATTCAATAATATTTTAATATTTTTTTTTAGAAATACCTTTTGAGGTATGGTTACCTTGACAAATTTTCCGTCGGAGAAGAAGAACTAAAAGACAGTATTGCACGATTGCAATATTTTGCAAACTTGAAACAAACTGGTAAGCAACGAACTCAGTAATTTGTTTACAAGTTTATGGCTCTACGTTTAGATATTATTGACCTTCCTCCCTGCACTAAAGGATTGAGGATCGTCAATTTCGAAATTCACAATCACTCGGACAAACGGTCTCCCAAAGCGTGTAAACAAATCAATTCAAAATACGTTCTATTCTTACAAAAACCATTGTTTAACAGTATGAAATATTGAAACGTCTAAGGACCCCCTCCCTCCCTAACATTAGATTAACGTTTAACGCATATATTTTGATTTGTAAGTTACTGTTAAGTTAGCGGGTAAAAACTGTAAAGCACTAATAGCTTGTCTAAAATATGATTACAGCTTGTCTACAATATGATTACAGCTTGTCTACAATATGATTACAGCTTGTCTACAATATGATTACAGCTTGTCTACAATATCGTTCGCGTTATATATATAATTGAAGTGTGGCTCACTGCGGACTTCCCAGCCATGGTAACACCGCGCCTTGTTCTTTACTTAACATACAACATATGGCTTCTTTCTCTTAAGGTACTCTTGATGCTGCCACTTTGAAGCAGATGACGATACCTAGATGTGGGTTAGGGGATCCAAAGATTAAGATTCAACGTAGCAGACGATACGTACATCAGGGATCTTATTGGAGAAAGGTACCAGCTTTTTACTATGTTTTATGCATTTAAAATGTTTCCATCCTAAGATTGGAACTGTGATCAGGACTTTATTTGCAGACAGCATTGAGCATGCAACTAATTTTCCAGTTCATCACCCGAAAATAAATCTAGATATATCTTTTAAATCAGATTTATTACATGTTTGATATTTTCTTTACCATAGAATTTTCTTACATGGAGATTAGAGGGACGGGGCCGAACATTAGACAGAGAAACAATTAGAAAAGTGATGAAGAAAGCTTTCACCTACTGGAGTGATATAACTAATCTGGATTTTAAAGAGGTTAATGGAAACGATCCAGACATTTGGGTTAAATTTGTTACCCGATATCATAACGATCCATACGCATTTGATGGTCGAGGTGGTACTTTAGCTCATGCGTTTTATCCACACAACAATGTAGGCTTAAGCGGTGATGTCCACTTTGACGATGATGAAGATTATACCTACAAATCACCACGTGGTCGAAATCTTTTGTGGGTTGCAACTCATGAAATAGGTACTTTCATTTTTATTCTTTCATTTTATTGACATTCCACAAGACAATCTTCATGAACATGGCATTCATATTACTTGTGCAGCGAGGTGTATAATTTGACTAATACCCTACACATTTTTAACTGATTTGGTCTTGTTAGGTCACTCAATTGGACTCGATCATTCAAACGTTCATGAAGCTGTTATGTATCCATGGTATACAAAGTATAAACCAGGCTTTAAACTTCAATATGATGACATCCTTGGAATTCAATCATTGTACGGTATGTGATATAGTGCAACATAGATCAACTTGAATTCACCTTCTCTTTTGATTCTCTAGACTTAATGATTAGAATATTTCTAATGTACGAACTTGATAAATAAATATATCATTGTTGTTAACAGAAAAAAATTCCTTTAGGTTCACGTAGTAAACAAAAGACAACAACAACAACAACAACCACGAAAACGACAACGACGACAACAACAACGACGCCGAAAACAACAAGAACGACAACAACTAAAGGACAGGTGGTGCCACACAACAAAAAGTGTCCTGCTTCCACCATCACTGCAGTTTATTACAACACATACGCACGCCTGATAATAGGTATAACTAAAGAAGAGAAATTATACTTTATTAGACCTGCCGGTGAAATTCGATATGGTCCCGTAGAAGCAAGAAGTTATCTGCCCAGCACCAGAATTCCTGGATCAATTGACGCAGCATATGATACAAAAATTTTGGAAAACCGACCTTATACAATCTTTTATTCCGGCACAAAGTAAGCTCTCTATACCTGCGCAGATTAATCCAAAGGTTATCTTTCAGAAACTCCTATAATTTTTAATTTTTATTATAGATATTACATCTACCAGCATTTCCGATACCGATCTGGTCCTCATAGTATATATGGAAATATACCTGGAGATAAAAACCCTCTTCGATTAGACTTACCAACGTGGGTGAAAAAGATTGACGCCGTTATGACGTGGAATGGTAATGGACGTACCTACTATTTTGCCGGTGAATATTATTGGCTTTACAATGGCAAACGAAAGACTATGGACTCTGGTTATCCAAAAAGAATTGTTGATGCTTGGAAAGGCCTACCAAGGTCAATCGATGCTGCTTACAGCGATAAAGACAAAACTTTCTTCATCTCAGGAACCCAATACTACCTCTTCGATGACAAGTAAGTAAAAGTTTATTACAAAATGGTTTTGCATATTTAAACTCACGACCACGACGTGAGATGTTGAAGACTCTGTGCAAACTTAAGCCTTCTTCGATATTCCGGTTAATCCGAAGTAATAGCAAGGAAAACATATAATAACTCTTATCGTAGGTTGGTGATTGTTGCTTGGGGGGGAGGGGGTGCGGGGGGGGGGGGGGGAGGGTGTGTAACACGGTCATAATATCCTTATTCATGAATTTCCGTAGTTGTATTGTTGACAATTTTTTTTTATCTTTAGGGCTATACGAGTAAAACCCGGATATCCTCAACATGTTGGACGCCAATGGTTAAATTGTGGCGGTAAATCCTCAAAAGTGGGAGGAATTGGTGGTCTTAGCATTGGTGAGGCGCATGCAGAAAAAGGCATCCACCCATAATTGTAAAATATATTTGATAAAGGAAAAAAATATTTTCCGTGTAGAAAAAAAGAACGTTGTACTATATGACGAAGTTCTGTTAGATATATAAATTTTTATTTAACTGGTGCTAAAATGGAATTTGCGCGGAATATACGAGTGGTGACAAATAATACCTACAAATAATAAAAATAAGAATAAGAATTGGTAAAGCTTGGATTTCCTTCTTTTTTATTTTTTATCTTAATAAACTACAATTTGTGAATTTAATGATAAAAAATAGTGTTTTAATTTTAGAGAGGTTATGTAAAAAATAAATACATTGGTTTGTTTTATATTTTGTATACTATTATAAACATTTCTACAGGACATCAGATGTTGTGTATTTATATTTATGTTATTTTTTATGAAGAATTTATAAACAGAAAATCGTATTTTCACCTTTTCTTCTCAGTGCATGCTTTGTTTTACATAGATAAGGCCTTCGCAAATATTCCAGACAAACGCCATACGACTAGTCATATATCACTACTTTCTCTGGTATTTACTACAATTTGAAATATCTCCAGCTGAATGATAAATGTACCAATGTAACAATCAAATGATTGATATTCTGATTTACTTTACAAGTTCAACCAATCCACTCACAGTTAACACATGCATAAGTAAGAATGTCTCATATGAGTATCTGGAAAAAATATTTGGGAAATTGTCCATTTTTCAGCTCTTTCTCGAAATGGGCAAAGCGCATCACTCGGACAGTACTCTGCATCCTGTAGGCTGCAAAAGTTCTACTTTGGCACAGGTATAGGCCAAATATCCAACGTCGAAAATGCACTTTCTGCACTTTTCATAATTCGCATCCGCATTTTGTGCTGACATGCTGACATCAGTAAAAATTAGCACCCTTCAAGATTTTGGACTTAACTAAATAACCTAAGATCCAAAATCCAAAATCCGTTGTGAACATTGATAAGTGAACTTTTACAACCTCGTAATTTGTGTTACTTAAATGGAAATGGTGCTCTTAACTGCTTGTGGTTGCGATGTTTGAAATTCCGCCCTTTTCCCCAATATATTATGTATGGGGTTGTAGATATTACTGGATCCTGGTCGCAAATACGATCGTGCGGGCCGAGTGTAGTTGTATTTATAATGAATGGAAAACTTCACTAGATAGATAGATGTGCATATTTTACATGGCTAGCCTAACAAATATCGAGGGATATACCCAGTCTATTATTTCCAGGAGGGGCCATGGCTTAGATGGGAAATCCTAAAGTACTTAATGCTCATTTTGAGCTACGCAAACCCAATTACAGTCTGTGCTCTACCAGACCAATCCGTGCAACATCCAACGGCCCACACAATTTGCCATCTCCACAATTTCCCTCACATGGCTTTGGTTAACCTGGGGCTATGGTAGCATTCACTCGCCCATATTGAATCGCCGCCAAGGGGAATCGAACCCCTCAGTTTGCGATAAAATTGTTATTTGGAGGATGAGGGAGACACAAATTTTTGGACCTTTTTTAATTCTTTCAGATTTTATCATAAGTTCAATTTATTTTTTCCTAATTTGCATTGGATATAATGGTAAATGTAACGGGATATAATTAAATAGCACAAAACTAACAGCAAAATTTCAAAGGAAAAAAATATTTAATCCTAAAGGTAAGAGGGTACTCGGTTTTTTACCTGGAAACCTTCGTTACAACAAGTTAAAATTATTTGGGAAGTCTTTAAATTGTTTTAAAAATGAAAGAAGACATTATGATTTGGTAGAATAACAATGCCAGAAATGTGAAATATTTTTATAGAAGGTACAGTAGCTCTGTACTCTATAGGTATCACAATTCAGAGACATATAAAATAATACAGGCTTGACTGTTCTCGCTTTTATATTTCGTAAAGTATTCGTTTATATCTGTTTTATTATTTCCTAAAACATGTTGAATGATTTTAAATTTTATGAAATTCGTGAGATGAGAGTGTAGATAATTATTTTTCAATTTTAATTATTTTTATAACATACATTTTATGTTTTCGCACAGTCCAACTGTCAGAACAGTGAATAATCGAAAAAAATATCATAGGCAACAGCTCCAGCTAATCAAAAATACCCTCCCTGTCACGTACACAAACTTGATTCCAGACATTTTTAAATATTTAAAAAGGCAAAAAATGTTTCGTTAAGATACTTTAGAGGAAAATATGTCAGAAAATATGTAGAAACGGAAGAACTGTGCTATGATCATGCGTGGGAGGGACAAACATTCAGCGACAGCATGTGTTTATGTCATTCACCAGCAGTGATTATATTTTATGTGGATACTCTCAATAGTTTCAAGGGATGTACCTTGTCAATTACTTCCAGGAGGGATCATACTAGAGTGTTTAAAACTGCGATTTGAGCTACAGAAACCTTTCTGTCCAACTAGGCAACGGACTTATGCGGGATCGAACCCATGACCTCTTACATGTTAGTCGAACGCTCTCCCGACTTAGTTACCGATTTCTAACTGCGCTGACAAAAAACTTGCTTATCACAAAAATATCTTTTGTGAAAAGGCAATACCCACTCCTTGGCAATGACAACTTTATAAAAATCATTGGAAAACTTTCTTTTTATCGGATTCAAACGCTTTTATACCAGCCTCGTGATTTTTAAACACTTTGAGTCTGAATTCTTAAATACGCTCTGTCTAAATTGAAAATACGTTTTAATATGTTCTTGCAAGTTCTGATATATACATACAAAGCTGATACGGCTTCTAATAATTAAAAAGGGGGGGGGGGCATATGTTAGGAAAATTTGTACAACTACAATATATTTACCCCCGTTAAGGGCTAAAATGATTCACAAGCGCTGACTCAGCAATAGAGCAGGCAGCCAGTTCTTAGTTATATTTTACAAAACACATCACCTTTACATGCAGCACGCATCTGATTTGATTCTTAAACATGTTAATGAAAAAAATAATATTTTCACTCCGTGTCGTAGCATTACGTCAGCTCTCTATTTTCAACTTCAAGAAACAGGTTTGCACCTAGGATGTGCTTACTGTGTGTGAATTGAAAATATAGTTGTTTATGACAATAAAAGAGATATTCCATGTAGCCATCTTGGAAGTATTGCTGACAAATATCAATTAAGCATTCACATAAAGTTTCATTTAAGTCTGTTGTTTAGTCTTTATAAATATTAACATGATTTGAATCAAAAATGAGACTCATTCTGGTGTTGATTTTATTTTGGCCCATGTATTCATGTAAAACCTATCTATCGCGCATGTGTACAAAGCTATTGCGCATGCTCAAAACGTTATTGCGCATGTGTACAGAATTATGGCGCATGTGCAGTTCACAGAACTACGATATGAAAAGCTTCTTGTAAATACGACGACGAAATTCCATTCCAGTTTAAAATCTCATTTCGGGTCCTTGTAGAGACTACCTTAATTTTACGTTATAATGACTTCTTTTAGAAAGAAACAAAATACAGTGGACTCTCTATAACTCGAATACCTATAACTCGAATCTCTCCTTAACTCGAACAATTTCGCTGGCACGGTGGGAATTTCCTAATAAACTCTCATAAAAAACTCTCCATTACTCGAACCCCTATAACTCGAATCTCTCCTTAACTCGAACGTTTGTTTTGGCCTCTTTGGATATTTCCTCTCTATAACTCGAACGTCGCAACATGTATCTAGAACTTTATATGACACAAGCAGTTTTTTGCATTGTTTTGGGTCTGTAAACGAGTCTTAACTGATAAAATATTTTGTATTTTGTATTATTTCAGTCTGTTCTTAGCATACAAGGTCGAGATTTTATCCTATACAAAGAAAGATTTCGTCCCCATTCCTTATAAGGGAGAAGAATTACGCTTAATTGGCCATTTATACAAAATTTATACAAAAACTTGGAAAAACTCCCAAATCTCTATTACCCGAACCTCTCTATAACTCGAACGGTTTCTGATTCCCCGTGGCTGTTCGAGTTATAGAAAGTCCACTGTAATGAAAGACAATCACAGCGAAGCGTGTTATCGAACGTAAACCAAGATTCATAGACAAATAACTTAACTCTTTCATCTATAACGAAATGCAGCTAGCTAAAAAGACAAAATCTTTCGAGATGTTTTTTTTTCGTTTGAGAAGTTGCAAATGACGTCAGTAATCAGACCAGTCGAAACTAAGATGTGATTGTATGAACGTCAGCAACTTATGTCAACAAGAACACTATTGACTTTAACATATGACGTCATCAACACACAGCTATCTGCTGACTACTTAAATAAGAAATGTATGAACTAAAACACGCCATTAACTGTAGCAGTGATATAATTTTCAAATTCTTTTGAAGTTTAAGAAGAAGATGAAGATATCCGTCATAGTAATAATTTTGTCTGTAGTGAGTGTTTTTGATGCAAGGCCGGTCAAAAACACACAAGATGAAAAAAGACAACATGCGGAGGTAGAAATTCTTATTGATTAATTCGTTGAGAAAGACAGTTCCATGGTTAAAAACTTTTTTTCGTTCTACTTTGCGAAGCAAAAAGACTTTTGAACTTTTTGCAGTTTTCATGAAAGCATCGTGAAATTTTAACTTTTTTTATGCGGTCAAAACATTGAGGTGAGTTTTTTCGTGTAAATAATTGTCCCAACAGGTTTTGTCGGGTTCCAGTGTTCTCTTAGTCGGTCAGTCGGTCAGTCTGACCAACGTAGCAGGCTTCACAACTTGGAAAAACAATATGGTATACCGCACGACATTTTGGAGACTCGTCAACCTTTGCCTTGAGCGATGGAAGAACTGATTTTAACTTTTTGTCCACCACTTTTATGTTTTACACGTTTTAGCAGGGAATTAGTTTTCACAAGAACTAATTTTCGCAAAGTCCTAATATTAGAGAATTAAATTTTGCGAACTTGACAACATTCGTCAAATTTTTTTTTCGCGAAAATTAATTCCCTGTTGATTGCAGCTTAGGCTAAAAAAATAGCATATTTTTTTTAGAGATACCTTATGAAGTATGGCTATGTGGATCATTACGTTGCATCTCTCAGTGACACACAATTCCGCAGAATATTAAAAAGATTTCAACAATTTGCTAACTTACAGCAAACAGGTAATATTAAAAATAGATGTTGGTTGTTATTGTTTTGTACATTATTTACAGGTTACACAGTAATACCAACCTCGTTCCCAAGACATTTTGCCTTGTTGGCCACTCCGTAATAACGGCTCAGGGGCCACAAGACCCTGGGGACGAGGTTGCAGTAATACTTCAGTTAAGAGCGCGCACTAAATAAACAGTCGTGTATTTGTTGGAGTTAAATTAATAGAGTGGCAATTCTTATTTTGAAATTGACTTTTTGTAAAATGACTATTCAAAATAGCAGATCTGAAATATAGCAGAACACAAGGTATTGTTAGTTTTAAAATCACGTTCATTACGCAGGAGCGTAATTGTAGAAAATCCCCTTGTTATTTTAAAATGGTGACAATATAAAGAAATTAACATAAACATGATCTCAGGAAGCCATTTTGCAACGTTTCAGAGTTGCGCCTAACGAAGTCATTATCCATTAAGTCAAAACTTTGTTATTAGTAGTTGTTCATTAGCCCCTCAATACTTTCAACACAATTACTGAAACCTGCTGCTAACCATTAAATTGAATAAACGTGCCCTTACTGGAGGGGTGAAAGTGTTTAAAGAAGGGGGTCTTCACTGCAAATATCACATTTCAGGAGAAGTGTTTATCCGAGAAAAAACGTATAAAAGTAGATAGCTTTTAATCGAAACATTGCATGGTATACCGCGTACTAAATGTGTTTTTGTATTTCAACAAATATATGAATTTATCTAGAGTCTGACCACAATACATACAACTATTTGCTTAGGTATTCCTGATGCACCCACATTGGCCATAATGGATCGAACGAGGTGCGGCTTAGGGGATCCTCAAATGCGCTTCAACAAGTTAGGAGAATATATACTTCAGGGAACAAAATTTCACAAGGTATATTTCCCATATTCTCATTACGTTAAGTAAAGATAAACAAAGATTTTAAAGAATAAAAGAGAAGAGGAGTGCGTGATATTTAAATTTTGGTTACTCTTTATTTTTTTAGAAAAATATAACATGGTGGTTGGATAGAAAGGGAAAAAGTTTAGACAAACAAACTATTCTCTCTGCTGTCAAGAAAGCAATGAAACGATGGAGCAACAACATTGATGTCAATCTTGTCGAAAACAAGGAAAATCCCGATATAATCATCCGATTTGTTACTGGATATCACAGAGATCCGTACTCCTTTGATGGGCGTGGTCAATCGTTTGGTCACGCTTTCTATCCATTCAATAACAAAGGACTTAGTGGAGATATTCATATCGATGAAGAAGAGAATTTTACAGCAGATAAAAATGATAAAATGTCCTCAAACACAGTTAATCTTTTATGGGCAATTACACATTTGGCAGGTGGGTCACAGAAATGTTGTGTTATCTATCCAGTTGAAAGCTAGTTATTTAATGTCTAAGAAAGTTTTTGATACTGCTGCAAAATAACGATTTTCAAATACAAGAAAATTTAAAGAGGGGCTAAATTCAAACGTTTTTATATTCAAACGATGAAGAGATTTTGTTGTTGTTTGCTTTTAGGTCATTCTTTAGGCTTAGAACATCAAAATGATCCAAACTCTATTATGTATCCATGGCATGTAATGAAAGATGTCCAGCTGGATGCAAATGACATAAAGGGCGCGCGAAAATTATACGGTATCAAAAAAAAAAATTGTTTACTTTTTACTGACTGTGATAGTCTGTATATTTTCTCATGAAAAAAGATAACCCAAGAATTTAGGATTATTGTTTAAGGTGATTCAATGTTTTCATTAATTTACTGGGTTATTAGGTCCCAAACGCAGTGTCAAAACACCGTCAACAAAAGCGAAGACGGCAGCAAAAACAACAATAACCATGAAGAGAAAGCCGATGCCGGCTAAAATATCAACTACGACGATGACGACGTCAACAGAAACGCCGACGACAAAAACGGCTACAGCAGAAACATTGGCGAGAGACACGAAGAGAAAGCCGACATCAGCGAAAACATCAACGACGACGTCAACAGAAATGCCGACGGTGACGACAAAAACGGCTACAACAGAAACATTGGCGAGAGATACGATGACAAAGTCGACATCAGCGAAAACATCAACGACGACTACGACAAAGACGACGGCAACAGACACATCAAAAAAGGCGACAAAACAGACAGCAACTTACATACAAGTGGAGAACAATGAAGCACCAAAACACGAAATCTGATTGAATATAAATGCTTGTAAAAAAGTTAATTTACGATTAGTAACTTATGTTGGTTAGTATGTTTCCAAAGAAACTATTTAAAACTTAACTGTATTGATACTGGGCTTGTTGGGATCAAGGAGAAAGGTGTTGGACGTCAACTCAAGCACTTTAAATAAATCTAGAATAGTCCAAGCTACATAGTTCAAACTTGACAGGAACATAGTGTAGTGTAAAAGAAAATAATTGACGTCCGCAAGAACTTTGATCATTGCGGTAACTTTTATGATGTCATCATGTTTTATCATAGGTGTTTTCTTCTGCAATCCACCATGAGTCAGTAAGATTGTCGAGATTGTGTGAGATATTTGAGTGAAATTACTTTCCTCCTCTCTCGAAGAAAGGATTTTAAAGGTGCAGCTTTGTTATATTGTCTATCAAGGAAACAGAAAACTAAGGAGGGATAATGCTAGAGGTAGTAGCATTTTTAGAATTTTGATATGTTGTTGAAAAACATACCTGTTGCATAAGGTTTGAAGCGTTCGGAAAATTGCCACGACTTCCGAAGCAAAAATAAAAGGTAGAGATGACAAAATCTAATGCGCATGCCCGTATATTGAATGTTAAACGCTGTGACGAACCGACGAACAGCTAAATGAAAATAGAATTAAATGATTTATAATTTTAAGAAAAGTTAAATCGACAAAACATATCCCGCCCCAAACGCGTAGTAAATAGGTATCTTGAACCACCTAAGAACTTATGTCTATTCACAAATTTCATTTCCTTACGGGTATATTGTCGTGTCTTGTCCAAACAAGTGGCAGTTCTTCACCGAGACCAACTTTTTTTAGGATAAAGATTAAAGATAACAAAAAAGAAAAACAACACACATGGAAAAAGGAAAATATATATTTTCGCAAAAAGTAGTAAAAACAACATAAGAAACACAACTGCAACAATGTCAACAACAACAAACAAGATTCATCGTTTCCGTTTTGATGATTGCCATTCTATGCCATAATCCCCCTAATTTTGGCGCCTTTGGTTTTCGGGCATCTTCACAACATGTATTCGCGCAGATTTTAACGCAGCTAATATGTCAATATTGATGTACCTCATGCTACAAACGATAAGTAAAAGTTATAAATACTTTCGAATTATCGGCTCCACTATTTCATACAGTTTCATACAGTTTTAGTGTGAACATTATTTTTCAAAGAAAACAGACCTATTTCGTGCAAAAAATTAGAGAAGCGCGAAAATGAAGGGAATTAGTGTATTGTGACTACCGCTGTATACCAAAATAAACATTTGAAGAAAAAAAAAAGAATAAAGAAAATATATGAAAAAATAGAATATATATAGTAATAAATATAAATCTATAACATAAATATAATAAACTTTAAAATGTACATATTTACATACAGTAATTCATTCGATCCAATTCAGATCAATACCAGATATCGTCAGATAACGTTATGTTCTCAAATGCAGAAGTACAAAGGTCGGGTTCACACACCACATTTTCATACCAAACTTTCCCTCGACATTTCCACATTAAACTCTCTTTATCCCAATATTTGTTAGCATCCCATTCACGTACATTTTTCTTTTTTCTTTTTTTGTCTTGACCTTTACGAGAGTCTTGTTTAACCCAAACTTGTTGCTTGTTGTCGAAATATTTATTTTTATCCCACTCCCTTGTGCTTTCCTTTCTCAACTGTCTGTTATTTTCACATTCCATTGCATGACTGTTATCAAATCTCTTTCTAACGAATTGATTAGCACGTTTTTCTTGGACAACGCTTTGAATAAAGTTGGAATTGTTTACAAGTTTGTTTTGTTCTCTCATGGATCGTAATGTTTTTACAAATAAATTATCACGCTGCATTTTTCCTGGAGGTAATGGCTGAGCTTTCGTATCAGTTGCAGACTTGACACTATGGCAATCCATTGTTTCATTGAAATTAAAAACTGTTTTAATTTCACGTGATCGACCTCTCCCTCTACCTTTACTGCCCATGACAACACCTAAAACACACAAATGGCTATGGTTATAGAACAAGGATCCAACTGCGAAACACCAGTATTTTGCAGAACTAACAGTGTCAGTTGAAGTCAAAAGTCATTTTATTTTTTATAAATGTTATTTCATGCAGTGTTTTAATGATATGTGTAGTTCACTTTTAACAATGAAACATAATGTCACATGACTAACATAGAGAAAATATTTGACTTAAAACAGTGGTGGGATTTGACCCTTGGCATTTTAAGTGGGATTCAAGTTCACAGGAGGGAGGAATTTTTGCAGGTTGCATTTCTGACCTTCATGCACATTATGCATGTTCTAGGCATTCCAAGTTATTACTAGGACCAATCAGGTTTTATCTCTGTTAGTGGCAAATTGACCTATATACCCCTCACTGTCAATGTCATTTTATAACACAA
Organism: Hydractinia echinata; assembly: GCA_030067915.1. NCBI lineage: Eukaryota > Metazoa > Cnidaria > Hydrozoa > Anthoathecata > Hydractiniidae > Hydractinia > Hydractinia echinata. The sequence continues at coordinate 1,509,689 of JASGCC010000039.1, read as the reverse complement.
TGCACTACAGTTGGCTAGGGTTTCAAGAAAAAAAATAGTTTGCAAAAGTTTCTATAAATGTTCTTCTTACTATTTGTTCCCGCATTGAGCACGAGTAGGCCTCAGACTCATCATCATCATCATAATTCTCGGCTTAACGTCCGTTTTCCATGCTAGCATGGGTTGGACGGGGTATATTAATGACCCTCTTCCAATCTGATCTAGACTGTGTTAGATCTAAACTCAACTTCCTCTGTATCAAGTCTGTCCTTATAACCTCCTGCCAAGTCTTTCTCGGTCTGCCTCTGGGCTTTGCCCCAGGAACTATCAAGTCTCTACACTTTCTTACCCAATTATCCTCCTCCATTCTTTCCAAGTGCCCCAGCCAATTCAATCTTCTTATCTGGATAACATCTTTAATTCTACGGAGACTTAGCCTGCTTCTTAGCTCATCTGCGAAGGAACACTTGGTTCTCCTTCTTAGTGTTTTGCTATATGTTTTATGTATTCGCTTCGCCTTTGTTTATTGTATGCAACGTTTTTCTTGTGTTTTGTCTCAATTTGTGTGCGTAAGTTTCTTGTTCGTTAGTTTGAAGTATCTGTGCCGTGTGTGTGCTATTGTAAAGGTGAAGTATTGGGATTTTTGTGTTTTAGTAAGTATATGTTTTTTCGTATGTGTTATTTCTTCTTTATATTGTATTGGCCGTTCGGCATCAGGCATTTTGTAGTTAGGTTTAATTTCTGTACGTAGTTTATTTTATACGTAGTTTGTAACTTATTTTTTTTTGTTTTTGTTTGTAGCGTCGCGAAAGTGTGGAATAAATATTATTAAAGCCACTTTGTGTCAGTAAACCCGCTCCTTACTCGCTACCGCTAAGTTGCCGTAACACTATTTAACAGCATGCTTAGCTATATATTATTTTTAGACTTTGTAATTTTTTTTTAAATTTTTTGCAAATGTGAGAGGATGCTGGAGGAGGGGTCTCACCTTGAGAGAAAATATCTGCTGCACGATGAAGCTTTGGTTGTTGTTGTGCAAGTCCTGGCTTTTCTGGAATATATACACTCTAAATGAATTCTTTATATGATGCATAGAATGTTTTGGGAACGTTCAGTATTTTGTTTGATTTCCCATAAGGGGTGCCTTCCATACTCATGTTCCCAGGCATGACAGCATTCAGACAATTGGGGTTTAATGTTTTGACAGTATGACTGTGGCAAAATGATATAACAACCAAGGTTCGTTGTTGGAGGACATTTTCCAATTTTGCTGACATTTTTTAAAGTTATTGATAAAATACTGATCAGTCGCAATCCCACCCCCGCATCCATGCTCTATATATAACTAGTAAGACACTAGTTCCAAGGCTGTGGGTCCTGTTTTTATTTTAGCAGAAGAAAAAAAATGTAAACTGAAAACATGGCGGCCCTGAGAGGGTAACAAATAGAAACGTGACAGCATTAATTACCACATTAGGCAGACATCATATAAAAATTTTCAACCAAATGATTCTATTTGATTTCAAGTTTTGACATAGAATTGGAAGAAGGTCATATTGTTTCACTTCAAAATTTTGGTTGTTTGTCCAGGGTCCTTTAATTAGTTTAAAATGGCATGTGAAAGCTTGATTAAACAAGACAAACAAGTTATCATTGGGCCAAAGGAAATTATATATAACACAGTTTCTCGTCCACCTCTCGCATGTATTTGAGCACCCACATGAAAACGTTTATTATTTTCAAAATTTTAATTATTTGCAGCCTTTCTAATTCAATTTTTTTCCGCACCGGCAAAAGTGCAGCAATTCAGCAATTTACTTTTTCACATCGGCAAAGGTGCTAAAATGAACTTTCATTTTCATGTACAAAATTCTTCAAAAAAACTTGTATTGCAAAGATATAGCTAGATCTGCATATGATCAGAAGGTTTGGTACGAGGCTTTCTCCTGTCTTTGCTTATCTGTCTTCTCTCTTTATGAGGATGAAAAGCAGCACTTAGACATAGCTACAGTACAGATGCTTTTATTTTATTCAGAGAAATATGCAAAATTTTCAGCTATCACCCAATAAGAAATCCTTTTTCTATCCAAGGTGCTGTTCTTTAGTGGTGTGCTGAATGAAAGACTTGATCTGCATGGTCATATGGGTATGGAAAGTACCTCTAAGCAAAGCCAATTATACGACTTTTTTGTCAGAAGAATACTTGCCTAGAATTTTGATCATGTGGATGGAATACGTGATACCTAGTGTATCACGTATTCCATCCAGTGAGATTGACAACATGCAATCAAAATTGACACTACAAAATTGTTAATAACAGAACCTTACCACTTAGTCCTGGCTTTGCAGAATCCATTTCTGACTAGCTAACACTGCCTGCAAACAGCTCGCGAGCTCAGCTCGTGCAAAATGTTTTGTTTATGTATATTCCGATTACGGAATCGGGATTAGCAATTCTTAAACGGGTTTTCCCGCCGTGTATATCGAGCTCGTTTCCCAGGGCTTCTTTCTTTTGAATTAGTAGTTGGTAGGTGCACAACCTGGTGATGGTGGCCTCTTACCCAAAGGCGTTTTTTGCTATATATTATTTATTTATTTATTTTTTGAGCTGAAAATTTTTTTGGGTCATGTGCCCTGGTCAATGTTCACATTTCACCCTCAATATTCTCTGGAAGGTCTTTGTTTGACTACTTCTAACCAGGTTCTTCTTCTTTCGCCGCCTTCCCATCAAAGGTAAAAAGGAATCCTACAATCCCTCATAAAAATTATAGAGGATGAATTTAATAAGCTGCGCTTTGTTTTGACTATGGTTTTGACTGCTCCTTCGCCCCCAATCTCAATGTTGATGTGACACGAGCAAAACACGTGTAGTAAAGTCAAGCATAGGGACGCCAACATTGTATTTAGGCGAAGTGGAGGTAGTCTCAGAAATTTTGTGCGAGATTGTAGAAGGAAAGTTGGCTCTACTTCTTCCTCAGAGCTTTATTTTTTATATATATAACGAAATGCCTTTTCATTTGTCTTTTATATACAGTCATTTTCCCAACCTAGTCCCAGTGGACCTTGTATCTTTCTGACTGTATGATTTTCTGACTGTTTGATACGAACATCTTTGAAAGTTTTTTAAGCAGGAAGAGTTTAGCACATGTGTTAGGCTGCTCTTTGGGTGTGCTACATCGGTCAATTTTTTATAAAGTTTGCATGTGTTATGTTTTAATCTACTTGAATATGATGGGGGGTGAACGTGTGCCATGGCTTTCTACGTCCTTATTAGGTAACTTAGTGGCCTTGGAAACACGAGGTTACCATTTTTTCTTTTGTATCTATCATAAAGTTTAATATCTTAACTTCCGCTATAGGAAATGGGTATTACGTCTGATAATGATGCAAAATTATACAAACGGAAAAGCTTTTTCTGATTTTTAAATACCTAGCCGAGACAAAGAAAACCCATGGCTTGAAGAATTAATTAACACATCGTTAAAGCAAAACATTCAAATTTTTAGGTGGATGACGAGAACAGTATTATATTGGAAATTATGTTTTAAAAATAGTAATACCCCTGGTAGCTTTATCAAGCGGGGTGTATATTTTAAACTGTGGTGCATTGACCTTTACCTCCTTGTTTTCTTGTCCCGCTCTATATCAACTAATTGCAAACAACAGTTTGCAAGACCTAAAAACTAAAACAATAAACCAACCCTTCAGTTCTTAGTCCTCACTGCATGTACAATGATATTCCCCATGCAAAGATCGATTTTTAGACAGGTACTCGATTATTTTAACTTAACTGACCGATACAACCTGGAAAAGAAGTTTCTTTTGACCTTTAGTGACGAAGACGTGTAGGCGAAACTGATGTAACAATTAAAAAAATTGTACTTTTGGAAATGCCTGGCTCATTTAATAATCAAAGCATTAAGTTTTTTAATTTTTCCGCTTTAGTTATAATCATTTTCCTGATAAAACTTTCTTTTGTAACTATCAATTTCGACATTTTATTGTGGTCCTCCATTATTTTAAGAAGATCGATGAAAAGCTTGACGAAATATTTTTCAAATCTTAAGTGGACTTTGTACCTTTTGCTGGTCGATGGCTTGAGATTTACTGCATTGTCCGCATTTTGAAAAGCAAAAAGGTTCGCCTGCTACTTTTGCTTAGCGCTGCACAATCTCAGACCGTTGTTGCGTGAGAAATAAGGGGTCCATTTAAATGCTCCAACTCTTGATTAATCTGAAAACACTAAATAAAATATTGGTAGAAAGTCACGGAGGTTCAGTTTATTTACATGTTTTTTCTTCCTTTTTTTAAAAAAAAGCAGGTGAAAATTCGAAATCATGCTGGGATACGCAGATTCGAAAACCACAAGCAGACCTAGAGTATGCTCAGGTTATACTTATTGGAGAAACAAATTAAAAACGTAAATGGTTCTGTTTTATAGCTTTCAAAGAACAGCGACAGAACAGGGATAATTACCAAGGGCCATACAGTATAGTAATATAAACTGTGTATAAGGAAAACGAAAATACTTCTTAATCAAAATACTCAGAACACAAGAACACAAGACTGCATATATGCTCTTACAAATTCCCATATCTGAGGCGGAATATGCTTATAACATTATGCTTATAAAAACAATTATGCAAATGGGAAGGCCATATCCAAAATACGAGTTTATTTATAAGAACCAAGCGTCCGATTCGCCACACTTTCAGGGACAGGTAACTTACAAAATTACATACAGCAACAAAGATAACGGTTTTTATTTTGCACACAAGCTGTCACGAATTTGTAATCGAAAAGGTGGAAAGGTCAAACAGAAAGCTGTGACATAGTGATTCCTTCCCTTGTTTGACAAAAGAATTTCTGGTGCTTACAACATGTTACACGTAGGATGTTCATAAAACTACAATCAAATGGTCACGTGTAAATTCATGGAAAGAAAGGATGTAACGTAATGTGCTACGGTTCTTTATATACATGTTAAGAGATGGATAACAGAACATTACAACTTTATATTCATTAGAGTTATTGCTGGAAAAGACCATAAAAAAATGAAAGTTATTTTAGTTCTTTTAAATGCTCTTTTTACAGTATCGTTGGGTAAACAATTTCCATGGAAAGTTTTCTTCAGCATGACGTTGTTCGATGGCAACTTAGGTGACTATTTATGTTCCGAACCTGGTGAATACAAATACTGTTCGTGTTCGGATGATTGCATTTTACATAACCAATGTTGTATTGACAAATTTTGGGATACCAACTCAACAAATGGAATTGATAAATACAAGAAAAATCTCATCACTCGTAGCAAGAAATCTTTAAAGGTAATGAAATACACTGCCAGAATCCCTATTTCGTCACTAAGAACGATCAATAACAGATCAGTACAAGCGACTTATCGAACAATGGTGGCATCATGTCCAAGTGATTCAAATTTATCATTACAATGTACCTCAATAGGTCAAACACAGCCAGTGGTTGCCAAAAGCGGATATTTTTACAGAAATAGATATTGTGCTCAATGTCACGGGGTTTCTACGTATAGACATATAAACATCTCAATTGTATGCAATTCATACACGCCAACAAATACATATGTTACACCACCATCCGACGTTGATCCAGTGCCTACAGATAGCTATGTTTCTCAACGAAGGTGTCAAATAACAGATTTTGAAAGAACAAACCCAAACTGCAGTGATCCTGATGTGCAATATTGCAGCAACAGTACTCATCCTTATTATGACATGTGTTATTCTTATAAAGGAATTATAGCTGGGGTAGGATTGGGGTACTTTATGAATTATCATTGCTTTTTATGTAATGGCCATAATACGTCTATGTTGCGTATGTGGCATTCTTATCAATGCAATCCAGATCCTGTCACTCATCTAGAACATGAAAGTTTATCGTATATATCCCTCCAAAGTTGGTCAGTTATTTTTAACCTAAAAAGAAAAGATTATTCTCTGCTGGTAAAAGAGGATACCTTCACTGAAGATAAACTTGATTTTAAATATTGTGAAAAAGGTGGGATACTTGACGTTAAAAGTGGCAAATGCGTACCACTACAGTGTTCTATTGGATATCAAATGATTGATAATAACTGTGTGCTTTCAACACATCCTTTCACAATAATTAAAAAAGACGACAAACCATACTTAAATCAGTGTTCACGTGAACGGTTTATGTACATCAAGTTAATTGAAACAGGAAACGAGAAAGCAATCAGGAACATGTTAATGTGGGTTACACCGAAGTACAGTCAGAAAAGAATTATGTTATATAAACTGAAATTCTTTAAAAACTTATACTATTTCCCATTACCTCGAAACTTTTCGTTCATGTTTATAAAGAAAGTAAGAGCGATTCTTCGAAAGAAAAACATGTCACACATCAAGAAGGTTGTTATTTCCGAAATTAAACCAAAACAGATAAAAGCTATTGCATTTCTAGGATTCGATTTAAGAAGAATATTTCCAAAGAAATTTTACTGTTCCAAACCGCTCCTAATTTCAAATAGAAAAATAAACCGCGAAAACGTTTGTGAACGCACGCATTTGAAAGAAAATTCAATAATTTGGATAACAAAGAAAAAAGCTGTTAAATCTTCATATCGCTGTAAACAACATTTTATGACAAGAAAATGCAAAATACAAAAACTGGCGAGAAAAAATTATATCATATTTAAAAATATGACTTTAAAACTACTTAAAACAAATGAGATATTAAATAGTAGTAGCTATACTCTTTACAAAGGTGGTGTGGGAGTATGTGTCAGACCAAAAAAAGGACATCGCAAACCAAAGTGGAAAAAGTTGTTTCGTGACGCAGAAGGATATGTGTCGATTGTCTTTACCTCGATTAGTGTACTTTGTTACATCTGGTTTCTTCGCAGTCACTTAAAAAGAAGTAAGTTAAAATCGATACCACAGAAGAGTATCGCTACATTGTGTATCTTTTTGTTGCTGACCGACCTGACATTTCTCTGTGTAACTTTCGCACGAAAAAACAAAACAACATGTTTCAGCATATCTATTACATGGCACTGGCTGTTGTTGATTACACACATGATGGTGTTCTTTATTTCATATGATTTTGTTACAACGTTTCGAAGCTCTTTGACGAACACAACAAAAAGCGAAAATAAATTCTTGCGTTACATAATCATAGCAGTGGACGTTCCCACCATTGTGGTGTGTAGCTTAGCAATTCTCGATCGCCTCAGTATTCTTAATGTTTCCTATGGAGAAGAGGGGTCGTGTTGGATTGGGAATTTTAACGCACGTCTGTTTTCATACGTGCTACCTGTAGCATGTATCACATTTGTTTCTTTCGTGTTTCTGTTGCTGGGAACTTTTAAAATACGTCAAGTCAATCAAGCGAATCGTGAATCAACAAGTAAAAATATGAAGAAAAGGTATAGTGCTGGAAAAGTAATGTTAAAGTTAGTTTTAATTCTTGGTATTATTGAGATCGTTGGCGTGGTTCAAATACGAAGAAAGGTGTTGGCACCCAAAGAAGAGATCTTTAACTCAGTCTTTCAAATGTGTTTCACCTTGTTGAGGAGCAGCCGTGGTATCATTTGGATTGTACTATACTTTCTAAAAAGTTAAACCATATTTATTATTATCTTTAGTGTATTTATTATGTGTAATTATATTAAATTATTACTATTATATTTTTATATATATAGTTTGTTCTTATTACCGATGTTGTTTTTACATTTCAAAAATTCCACTTCTCTGTTCGTACGATGTTGATCATGACAAATAGTTCTAAATGTCTTTCAAACAGAAATAAAAGTTAATTCGTTTCTTAGTCCTGTGCAGAACACCCTCGTCGCCAGGGTTTTTTGCCTTCTTAATACGACAGAGCTGTTTTCTATCATATAAAAAAAAAAAACTCTGGGGACTAGGGTGCTGTGCAGAATTAAAGTGCTAAAGAGGTGGTGCACAAAAAGAGTATGAGGCGTTTCATCTTCATATCAAAAAATGGTACAGGGCCTGGGTTCGAGGTTGAGTATGAGAGATCAGTGGTCACTCTGAACACAGATAATATTGTTATTACTATAACTTCTTCAACCATCCCAATATAAAAAAAAGCAAAAAGAGACCCTGTGGACGAGTTTTTTATTTTGATTCTACATGTGAGCAACTCGTTTCATTTTGAAGAATTTTGACGGTGGCAGAAGTTATACAACAGTCAACTAAAAGTCCTACATACAAAAGAAACGTCAGTCATCGAAAAATTCCACACTGACCGGTTCATCAAATTCTGCTTGAAGTTTTCTCTTGAACATCATGTGTTTTTAGGTTATGACAATTGTTCAAAAAAATGTGTGAAATGTTATGGGGAGCACAAATTCAGAAGAACCGGAAAGTAAAATCAAGCTCTTTTGAGATCGATAGCTTGTTGTAAATTTTAGTGAAACGGAAATGAAACTGTGATTTGACAATTTTTCAATTGTGGCACACGGGTTTTAAATCTTCGGCCACTTATCTTCGGCTACTTAAAATGCGTAGGTGAAAAAGTGTTTTGCAACCATAATACCAAATACAGTTCTTTGTATTTTTTCAGGTTTTTTGATTATATATTCAAGCAGGGTTTATTTTCACCACCTAAGAAAAATAGGGAAAGGGAATTGGCACACAAATTGTAGCAAACTTTTAATAAAGTTTTCTAGAAAATGCGAATAAACATTATGTCATTAAGGTTCAACTTCCTCTTCAACGCTTTTCCGGCTTTGTATTAAGATCGACACCCTCGTAGTGGGAGGGGATGCAATTCTTAAATTAATTACAGATCGTATTGCTTTTGCGTGCAATTTTATAGCTGTTTTATTTCCTCGTTTTATTATACAGGAAAAACCTTGGGTCAAAATATGAGTAATAAAAATCACATCTATGACAGAGTGGTGAAGGTGAATCTCGTGAATTCTGCGCATCCTTAAAATTGCTGGCCCCAACACATCAGTCAACCACTCCTTCTTCTAATTATATGCTTAGCCACATTTTTTTTAAACAAAATCAATACTAATCATCCATTGAAAGCCAACATCTTACTACTACTGTTTAATCTATGTGTGTGTTAATACATTAATTGTTAACATGATTGTTCGGACCTTAGCGATGTTGAATCTCTAAGAGGTCTCATCAAAACATCGCTAGATAAACTGCAGCTCCAATCCTTTAAACAGTACCGGCAAAGAGGACCAGAGGGAGGGGGGAAGGGTAAAGTCATGGACAATCTGGTTAGCTCTTTTCCTATCAAATATTTAACCAAACTCATACGCCTAAGTAGGGTTTGCTTGTTTAACTGAACAAATGCACATATATTCAAAAAATGACAAATATGCATTGTCTTTTTGTCTTTTATTCACTTTTCTTTCTGAAATAAGAGAAGACGGCGAAAATATTTTAAAGAGTTTCCTTTGAATTTAGACCCTGCTTTTTGTAGTTGAAAAAAATAATTCAAAACGATCTAATATGTAGCAGGATCACCTAAAGTTTGTTAAAAACTTTATTACACATCTCTGCGAGTCTTAGCTGTTTACCTATTTGTCCCGTACCTAGTTTTGCCTCCAAATTCATCTACTACGGAAAGGGTAACGGGAACCAAATGTGAAGAACAGGGGGAAACGGGTCTGTAAATTCCGCTTTGCCAACAACCCACGATAATGGACTTTGATCCCCAGCAATAACAAACCAAACCTGAGAGAGAAGAAGAAGTTTGAAGTTTGTCATTTTTAAAGTAAGTAATTACTGTTCTCAAATCTTGTTTTTTTTACTGATTGTTTTTACCAGTTCATTAGCTATCTAAAAAACTACAGCCAAATCTGAAGAAAAAGATGGCTGGGTTAATGGAACTTTCTCGTCTTCTAATTCTATTCTATTCTATATCCTATTCTATTCGAATGGGGTTGGACTTCTCAAATCTGCCCTGTAGCTTAGTGGTTATGGTGCTGTAGCTTGGTGGTTTTAAACCGGGGTAACCCAAGCCAAGTGAAGGAAATTGGGGAGATGGCATACTGTGTGGGCTGTTGGATGTTGCAGAAGAGAGTTGTCTGGTAGAGCGCAGACCTTGATTGGGTCTGCATAGCTCAAAATGAGCATTAATATTCTAGGACTCCCTATCTAAGCTGGAAATAATAGACAGGATATATCCCTCAATATATGCGAGGCTAGCCATGTAAAATATGTGATGGACTTCTTTTTTAGTTTTTAATGTCCATAAGGCGGACGTCACAAATATCTGGTGTTAGAGTCATTTGAGGACCAAAAATAGAGTTGGTCGGTCGGTCGGCGAATGATAACTCAAAAATTCGAAAAATTGTATCCAACCATCCAGCCATTAACGCGTGCCATTAAATCGCCGATGTTTAATGATAACTTTGGCACCTCGTTTAAATAGAGTTTCCGCGCGCCGTTTTCAACTAGTTCCCAGAACCCTTTTCGCATTTTAAAGCGAAGCACAACAATAATGGTGGGTAATGGCTGTGGGGAGACAACAAGTGTATAATATTTTTTTGTCATTTTAGTTTTTCCGACTCAGTATATCAAAAATTTCGATCAAAAATTAGGGTCGGTCGGGTGACTCTAACACCAAATGTTTGTGACGTCCGCCTAAAAAGAAACAACATCACAACAGTTAAAATGTGAACTCTTGGAGAACTCTGTAGCATACAAAAAAGTGCTAGAATATAGAGGCTCATTTGAGATATTTTCAACTTTTCTTAGGATGTTTTTGTTTATGCTTTGTGTTAACATCATATATAAAGGATCTCAGGTCGTAGAAAAATTTTGTGAAGATACAAAATATGCCAAATCCAAGGCGATTTGAAAAGAGGGTAAATAGGGGGTAAATTTCGAATTAGAAAGACCCCCTACACCAGACATAGATTTTTGTTTTAGAGGCTGTCCAGGGTACTTATTGAGACACATAATAGTTTAATGGACTCACCTACTTTGGCATATTTATTTGTCATAATTAAACAACCAAGTCAAACAAATGCTACGTAACGTGTATGTTGCTGCCAAAGTAAGCGGCACAATTTAGCATAACTCGTACTTGTTTTCAACGGTGGTAAAGTTTATGCCTAACTTTGCAGTGCAGCAACAAGAACAAATACTTGGTCAACACCAAGAATGAACAAATACTTGGTCAACACCAAGAATGAACAAATATGACAGGAACAATTTGTTCTTATGTCATGTCTTACTAGTATGAAGACTAATTTCCAACTGACTACAAAATGCAAAAAACATGATTTATATATATGTCCCTTGAGACATACCTAAGGCCATTACCATTATGTAAAGAACAAAGGTAATGACATTAAGCATGCCTCAATGCATAACAGTCCCTAAGGAACACAACTAAATATAATAAGTCAAAACCTTTATACACATAGAGACTCATTACACTCATAAACATTAAAACAGATACATGAACTTTAAACTTTACACATAAAAAACATAAACAAAACAAAGACTGTTTCATCTGGCTCCCCTCAAGATGGGAACATCTTGAAACTAACACAACAAGGCTCCCTCGTCGGGGAATCTTAGTCAATTTCAACCAACAAAACGAGCTTGTGAATTGGTCGCTCCAATATCACATTTTTCTGTTCTGTTGCATTTCGTGATAAAAATATTTCCACGCTACGAACTGTGCCTGTCTCGTCTGCAAATGTTCTTATTACTCTCGCCATCGGCCAATCACAACGATCGGTTTGCTCTTTTAGCAGAACAATATCGCCAACCTTAAAATTTCGTTCATTCTTCTGCCACTTCGTCCTTGGCTGTAGACTAGTCAAATTCTTTTCTCCATCTGTCCCAAAATTCGTTCGCCAAGTATTGCACTCTTCTCCACTGTTTGCGACTATATAGATCAGGTCGTGAGAATGATCCAGGGGGTGGCATTATCACCTTGCTCTTCATAAGTAAGAAGTTGGCTTGGGGATAATGGTTGCATACTGTTGACATCATTTAATGTTTCAACAGTCAAAGGTCTAGAATTAACAATTGCTTCAGCCTCAGTCATCAAGGTAATTAGTGATTCTTCATTGAGAGAACCTGCGTGAGTCTTCAAAAGTGCGGTCAATATGGATCTTACTGAACGTATTTGTCGTTCCCATACTCCTCCCATATGGCTAGCTGCTGGAGGATTTTTTTTCCAAATTATCCACTCTGTACCATGGTTAGATAAAAATTCTTGGACACGCTTTTGATCCATTTCTTCAAATGCTTTGCGTAGTTCTGACTGAGCTCCAACAAAATTTGATCCATTATCAGAAATCATGGTTCTAATGTTTCCTCTTCTGGCAATAACACGTCTTAATGCGAGTATAAATGAATCTGTGTCCATTGATGATGTTATTTCAATATGGATAGCACGACTACTAAGACATGTAAACATTGCTCCATACCTTTTCAATTCATTCCTCCTAACCTTGATTACAAAGGGACCAAACATATCAACTCCACAATACGTAAATGGCGGCTCTGGCTGTAATCTCTCCTTTGGTAAATCGCCCATTAACTGATTACCAACCTTACCTCTTAGGCTACGGCATGTAACGCATTTGTTAATAAGAGAACGTACAACTGTGTTGGCTCCTATTACCCAAAATCCATTTCCACGAAGTTCATTTAAGGTCATTCCTCTTCCACTGTGAGCTACCTTTTCATGACACCAACGAACAATTAATTCTGTTATCTTTGAATTTTTTGGCAGTAGGATAGGATGGATTACGTTTTCGTCAAAATTTGCGTTTCTTAGCCTTCCACCAACACGTAATATTCCATGAGAATCAACAAATGGGTTTAATTTATATATGGTGCTGGATGAGATTAAATTTGATTTCCTTCCTAGAGAATCGATTTCTGATGCAAAATATTTTTCTTGCAGTAGACTGATAATTTTAGATGCTGCATGTTCCATCATGTCGACACTAAGATGTTTAAGATGTGGATGATCAACTTTTAACAATGATTGTTCTTGTCTTCTTTGCTCAATACGATATCGTAATATAAAGATGTATTTAAAAACATACGCTACTACTCTTTTTGCTTTTTCCCAGCTTGATAAGCGGTTTTCAATTCTTGACAACACGTCATCCTGGATGGTATTCATGTTAACATGCACAGACTTCTTAACTTCCGGATCATCTTCCGATATTTCTGCAGCAACATCAGGTTGTTTCCAAACATTTCTCGGCTGCCAAAGAAAGCTTGGGCCATTAAACCAAGTTTCTGCCTTGTCTTGATCAGCCTTTATTCCTCGAGAAGCATAATCAGCTGGATTGTCTTTAGTGTTTATGTAATGCCATTGATTAACATCTGAGTGATCTTTAATGATTTGAATCCGATTTGCCACAAAAATTTTAAATCTCTTTTCTGAATTACCAATGTAACTCAGAACGACTTGACTATCCGTCCAGAAGAATTCATTATTTATGGGATATGTTAATTCTTTCTTTATGACCTTGGACATCTTGATCAACAAAACAGCAGCGGTTAACTCCAAACGTGGTATTGATATAAACTTCTTTGGGGCCACTCTTGATTTTCCAGATACAAAGGCACAATGTATCCTCCCTCTTTCATTTTTTATCCTCAAATAGGACACCTGACCATAACCACTACTACATGCATCAGAAAAATGATGTAATTCAGACTCAACTATTTCTCCAAAATCTTTTGGATGAAAACATCGATTTATTTTGACATTTTCTAACTTTCTAACACTACTTATCCACTTATGCCAATTCTCCACAACGTCTACTGGTGTTCTGTCATCCCAACCAAAGTTGTCATAGCACAGATGTTGGATTATTCTTCTACCTCCAAGGATGAACGGTCCAATAAATCCTAATGGATCATATATTGAACTTAGCATCGATAACATCCCTCTGCGTGTCATAGGCTTTTCACGAAATGTAACCTTGAACTCAAAACAATCGTTTTCCAAATTCCACGAAATTCCAAGAGCTCTTTCCATAGTTGGGTCACTACAAGTGTTAATATCGAGTGGTGTAGATGAAATCTTCTTCTTGTCGTCTGGAAGACTTTCTAAAACGTTGGAATCATTACATACAAATTTCACAAGGTTAAATCCTCCTGCTTGACACATATTCACTACCTGCTTTATTAATCCAATCGCCACTTTTCGTTCCCTGACAGACTTTAATAAATCATCTACATAGAAGTTCTTTCTTAGTATTTCAGCTGCTGCAATTCCAAATAGATCTACAAAGTCGGTTGCAGTTCGCTTAAGGGCATAATTGCTGCAACTAGGGGATGACGCTGCTCCAAAAAACATGAACACACATTTCATGGTCTACTGGATCTTGATTGATATCGTTTTGTGGCCACCACAAATAACGATACATACTTCTATGCTTTTCAGAAACTCTCACTTGATAAAACATTTTTTCTATGTCTGCCATGAATGCAATTAATTCTTCTCTAAACCTCATCACAACCCCTACAAGTTGATTGGTTAGATCAGCTCCAGACATTAACATTTTGTTGATTGAAACTCCGTCACACTCAGCCCCACAATCAAACACAACTCTGATCTTGCCAGGTTTATTTTCATTATATACACCGTGGTGTGGGATATACCATGTTTTTCCTTCTGGAGGTGGATTATCTGATTGTTTCGCAAACCCACTAGTTATCATGTCTTCCATGAATTTCTTGTAGTCTGCGAAGAACTTGTCATTTCTTTTGAAACGCTTTTTTAGTTGTTCCAACCTTCGTTCTGCTTGTTTGCGATTGTTTGGTAGAATGATTTCGGGATCCTTTAATGGTAATGGCAAGATATAGTGTCCATCTTCATACTTGGTCTCTTTTTCCATTAACTGCATGAATTTGCGATCTTCAAACGAAACTTCCTCGGAATCTGGCTCATTCACCTTCAAGTCAGCAAGTTTTGGCTCTGTAAAATCATGAAGATACATTTGATGCAGCATTTCTGCAATACCGAGTCGTGTATACTTTCTTTTGCGACGAAGCTAGTTGCTGATGATGATACACTTTCAATGTTACTAATAATAATGTTATGACAATTAATACTTCTGGCGTTACCATTTGACTGAATTGGTCCAACAACACACCAACCAAGCTTAGTTCTAACGGCATATGGTCCACCCATCATACTAGGGATCAATTCTAGTGGCTCCAGAGCTTTCACACAATTTGCACCAATTAAGAGACCAACGTCCCCGGGAGTTTTCGAAATTTCGTCTTTGATATCATGCAAATAATTCCAACTTGATATCTTTTTTGAAGTAATAATATCCTCAGAACTCATTGGGACTTTGGTAACTTGATCCAACATTTTTCCAATTTTGGTATTGCTGTACAAACCTCCAAACCAGTCACTACCAAGGATGAAAACGTCCGATCGCCGTTCATCGTTTTAACAGTCACTGAAGTTTTTGGAGCATCAATATCAAGGGCACAAACCAAACTTTCTTTTACAAAGGTCCCTTGACTGCAACAGTCCAGCATTGCAAGGGTTTGAATTTCTTTTCCAGTATATGTATGGCGGAGAATGACAGGTACAACACACATACTGGTGGCATTGTAATTATTTTCGAAGCCAGTAGCAGAAGATATTAAAGGTTTCTGCTCGTCTTCTTCCTTTTCCTTATTTGACTTCTTAAGTTTGAAACCATGGAGTCCAGTAGGGTGGTTGCCATCACAGGTTTTACAATTTCTGCGCTTAGAACAAATTCTAGCATAATGACTTTTACTAATTGGCTCATAACATCCATAACAAAGTCTTTTCTCTGATAACAACTTGCTACGATCATCAACTGATTTGGATAAGAATTTGTTGCATTCGTCTGGATCATGGTTTCCATCACATATCTGGCATTGATTCTTATCAGATGATTTATATCCTGAAGTATTTTTATCTTTGGTACGAGTAAGATTACATTTTAGCTTTCTTCTGTTGTTCGAGCCATTTCCATACATTTCAATTGCTTCACGCGAAAACATAGGGTCACAAACTAGTGTAGCCTCCTCGTCTATAAATCTTTCAAAATCTGCAAATACCGGTTCTTTCTCACATTTCCTCAAAGCAAACACTCTTCTATTCCATTTATCTCTCAAATACATGGGTAATTTGGTGAGGAGAAGACAAATGGTGTCTGGATTATCCAATGCATTCCAAGATAATACTGAACACAGATTTTTGCATTTGACAAGAAAATTATGGAACTTTCTGAAAGCGGATTTATCGCCAGACTTTACAGCAGGCCACAGTCTTCTCTACGATATGCAGCAACTATAGCATATCGATCACCAAATTTTTCTTTAAGTAATTCTCTAGCAGTAACGTATCCAATGTCTGCAGGTAGATGTATGCAATGCTGTATGAGATCTTTAGCATCCCCACTGGTAAATTTAATCAGCCTAATCAATTTTCCCCTGGCATCAAGAACATTCTTTTCAACTATTTCTTCAAACATTGAAATAAAATACGAGTAGTTTAATGGGTTACCGTTAAAAGCTTCCATATCTACTTCTGGAGCAGATTGTTGGCGTATCAAGTTGCAGAACATGTCACTTATATTTCCTTTTTCAGGTAAAGGATTTGCCCATTTATGCACCAATTCTTGGCTAGCTACGAAGCCTGATAGTGACCATTTCTCAGTGTTGTCAGCATGATTAGTTCTATGAGTATAGTCCTTTGATTTTAACTTAACATGACTGGGTGGTAACATGACAGATGCCTGAGATTCTCTTTCTAAGTCTTCATATACTTTATTCCTCGCTTGAGCTTTGGCTATTTCTGCTTCTAATTCCAACTGCTTGCTTAAGTGTTCTGCCTTCTGACGGTTTTCTAACAACGACGCTTCTGCCATTAATTCGGCTAACCTGATTTTTTCCTGAATTGCCTTTTCTTTGGTTGATGATTGCGATCTACTTGATTTACTTGAACCTGATGAGTGCTTTGATAAACTTCTCCTATTGGATTTTTGAGAATTTTTCTCTAAACGATTTTCAGTTTCTGTTATCCAATTTTTTGACTTGTGTTTCAAAGCAAATACTTGCTCATCGATGTCTACAAAGTAGTTAGCTTCGTCTATATCACTAGATGGATTTATCTGGCGATTTAACTCACAATACGATGCATGGGTGTTTTCAAACAACTTCCAGACTTCATCAAGCTGATTCCACTGTTCAACAACTGTTTTATAATGACTATCTGTTAACATAAGTTCTCTGATCGATTCCATTAGTTTACATACTCTCCTGTGTAATTTTTGTCTTTTCTGATACAAAGTTTCCACTTGATGTTCCAAACCTTTCGGAGTGTATGTCCTCTGTCTTTCGGAACGTCTAGTCTGCCTCTCCAACATTGGTTTATTACTGATCTCTAGTCTGGTCATAACCTCATCAACATCTCTATGGACCTGCACATCTACTTTATCTCCAATCATAACAGAAGGTGTGGCTACCGACTTTACATTTTCAGCAACACCTTTGTTTTCTCCGCCTTCAGATTTAGCTTTCGGAGAATTCACTGACATCCTTCCAAACAAAGAACTAAGGTTATCCACTTCTAAACCACAGCAGTAAATCAACCAAACAAACTTCAATAAACTCACAACCTCAACAACAAAACAAGCTTCACCAAACCCTCAACCTCAACAATAAAACAAACTCCACCAAACTCTCAACCTCAACAACAAAACAAGCTTCACCAAACCCTCAACCTCAACAACAAAACAAGCTTCAATAAACTCACAACCTCAACAATAAAACAAGCTTCACCAAACCCTCAACCTCAACAATAAAACAAACTTCACCAAACTCTTAACCTCAACAACAAACAAGCTTCACCAAACTCTCAACCTCAACAACAAATAAACTTCAACAAACTCTAAACACAATATTCTAGCTGGTAAACCGGAACACTTTACCACTTTTGTTGCTGCCAAAGTAAGCGACACAATTTAGCATAACTCGTACTTGTTTTCAACGGTGGTAAAGTTTATGCCTAACTTTGCAGTGCAGCAACAAGAACAAATACTTGGTCAATACCAAGAATTAACAAATACTTGGTCAACACCAAGAATGAACAAATATGACAGGAACAATTTGTTCTTATGTCATGTCTTACTAGTATGAAGACTAATTTCCAACTGACTACAAAATGCAAAAAACATGATTTATATATATGTCCCTTGAGACATACCTAAGGCCATTACCATTATGTAAAGAACAAAGGTAATGACATTAAGCATGCCTCAATGCATAACAGTCCCTAAGGAACACAACTAAATATAATAAATCAAAACCTTTATACACATAGAGACTCATTACACTCATAAACATTAAAACAGATACATGAACTTTAAACTTTACACATAAAAAACATAAACAAAACAAAGACTGTTTCAGTGTACACACATGATTTAGATGTTTGGGGACCTAACAAAGGGAAATATCGCTTGTATATAAGTAACTCTTATCAAAGTAAAGAAGAGCATTAGGCCTATTGTTATAAAGCAAATGAAATAGCAGAAATACTAGTCACCAATCACTTTTACATTCCTGGATTAGCAGAATTACATTTCAATACAGATAAAAACACTAGAACTCAATGCTGTTGAAAATAGTAAACCATCAGGGTTTCAATTTTCAAAATATTGTCTGACACACTTCAAACATTGATGAAGTGCCATAGAAAGTCTGACCTCGGGATGCATCATAAAAAAATGTATCCTAAGTTGGGCACCCTTAAAGATAAGTTTAGATGCATTCAATAGACAATTTTTTGTTCATTTTTATGAAATTTCAATTTTTAACAATTTTAATTTTTTTTTTGGATTCCTCCCACCAAAGTTTTTGCTTTTCACGATTTTGTAGAACTTGTTTTATATATATTCGATTTTGTATGTAAAAATGTGGAATTTTTATTCACGATAAGTAAAAAGACGATATTCTCTAAACTGCTAGGGGTTAAAGGTAAAACTTTGTTGGTTATTTTATAACTACAAACAATTGGTGCAAAAATAAACAAAATCCATGACATAAGGGTTGCGTGCCCTGGATGAATTGGTATGGAATGACCTCAATGTGTATATATACTTATAATATGAAAAATATTATGGTGTACCTATATATGCTTGTAACTGTGTGTGTGTTTTTGATTAATTTATTCCTTATTCTATAAATTAGCTTATAATAGCAATCTATATTATAATACCCGTATACGTCTGTCTGTCACGCAAAATGGTAACGGCAGTAGCGAGACACAAAATGCGGTAAATAAAGGATGTGTTTATGTTTATATGTAATTGTTTCTAACTGTTTTTTTTCAATTGCATAGCTACCAGAAGCATGTATAATGTGACAAAATCACAGAGGTGTTGGAGAAAATATGGACATGTATTGAAGGTATAAGCTTAATAATATTAGACTGTTTTATTGTGAACGTGAACCTATGTGATTGTAACGTTTTTCTGTGTGGTTACAAACTTTTATAGTATTTAAAGATTTGTTAAATAAAACCCTTTCAAATTACTTTTTACTTTCGGTTTGATGCTTGACTTTGTCTGCACAATTTTAAAAATCTGAACCCTTTATTTGTCAGACCAATGTGTAAAATTTGCTGAAATAATTTTTTCAACGTTTTAGATTGCTCCCTCAATATCTTCATTCTCAACATCTTCAAGGTAGACAATTCTTCCAAATTTTGATTATCATTGCATGTTTATATGCATGCTGTTATTTTGAATTAATTATTTTCTACATAAATATATGTTTGTTGGGCAGTGAAGGGGGTGTTGGAAGAAGTGTTACTTGCAGGATAGGTTCTGCTTGGAAAAGGTTCAGAGAGTTACTTCCTTTCTTGGCTAGCAGAGTCTTGTCAATTGAGGTAAAAGGTAGGTTGTATGAGGCCTGTGTAAGAAGTGTTATGTTGTACGGTAGTGAGACATGGGCAGTGAAGCAGGAAGATCTTGACCGTTTAGAAAGGAATGATATGAGAATGGTTAGGTGGATGTGTAACGCCAGTCTGAGAGACAGAAAGAGTTCAGATGAGCTAAGAAGCAGGCTAAGTATCCGTAGAATTAAAGATGTTATCCAGATAAGAAGATTGAATTGGCTGGGGCACTTGGAAAGAATGGAGCTGAGGATAATTGGGTAAGAAAGTGTAGAGACTTGATAGTTCCTGGGGCAAAGCCCAGAGGCAGACCGAGAAAGACTTAGCAGGAGGTTATAAGGACAAACTTGATACAGAGGAAGTTGAGTTTAGATCTAACACAGTCTAGATCAGATTGGAAGAGGGTCATTAATATACCCCGTCCAACCCATGCTAGCATGGAAAACGGACGTTAAGCCGAGAATGATGATGATGATGATAAAGACTTATTTCTTATTAGATTCTATTTCCCTCAGTTGCATGCCAGTTGCATATTTGCTACACCACAACAAATTTAATGTAGAATGAAAAAAATAGTCTGTGCATAATAAACAAAAAGACAACTGGCAATTGTTAAATAAACACAAATTGAACAAAATTTGATTAACAAATTACGTAGAAATAAAAAAACTTTAATTAATTTTCAAACATTCAAACTATGTACAAATTTCTAAGGCATCCTCCACCCATTAATCTTTCATCCCCCCTGTTAAATGATTCTTACCTTGATGAGGTAACTTGAAGGCTTCACCAGTCTCTAATACTATTGTATTGGTTACTGAAAGATAACAACAGAATTAACACAAATCGCAATATCAACATTGCCACCAGTAACACAATTTTAAAGCCAACACAAGTAGAATATCAAATTGCATGCTGCAACTGTTTGTCGCAGTCAACATGACAAACAAATTAATTATTCACATCTTACATATCATTGATGCTGCAACTCGTTACTCTGCTGGATGTCTTATCAAATTGCATGCTGCAACTGTTTGTCACAGTCAACATGACAAACAAATTAAAATCATCAAAAAAACACAACGGTAATCACTACAATCAATTATTGTAGAGATATTTTGGATGTCTCCAAAACCTCAAGCAACTTGTTTGGAGACGCTCCATGTTTTGTCAAGCAGTCGGCTAATTGGTGTTTTCCTTCAACCCACTTGACAGTAATCTCATCTTGTTCCATCCATCTGCCTCAATCTGCCTATATCAACTCGCAATCTCAAATCCTTTGTGACATTTGTCGTTTTCAAGGTTTCAAATAATGACTTGTTGTCGATAATACAAGTGATCTTTGGAACCTTCGTCAACTTGCAGATTTGCTGTATGACATTGGCCAAATAAAAACTAGCATCAGCTCCTTCACTCAGAGCAAGTGTTTCCAAAGCAATTGGGCTTTTGGTTACCCTTTGTAGTTTCTTTGATTGCCAGCAGATTGGTATAACTTCGCTCAGGTGTTTCACAAATATGATGAATGCACCTTGTGATGATCCACACTTCAAACTGGCATGAGTTGCATCTGTGTAGCAAATAATTTCACAATTTTTCATATTTGCAATTTTGGCAATGGTTATTGCAACATGCTTGCTCTTAATTTTTCGAATAATCTTGTTGGCATCTTTCAAATTTTGAACTGTAGGTTCCTTGCCATAATTAGATGTTTGGCAACTATCATAAGCCACATCAGGGCGGGTTTGTCCGGCCACCCAAGCAATTTGCCCACTCAACGATCTCAGCATGGTCTTTTCCTTGCTAGTCAATTTTCGTTCATTGTTAACATCATTTTCAATATTAACAGTTATCAAAGACTCTATATAGCTCACTTGATTAATCTTAATTTTGCTTTTAAATTGATTCACATCTAATCCTAGATACTTGAAGGTTGAGCTTGATTGCGTACTGATTTTAAACGTTTCGAAAAGTTTAGCAATAACATCTTTGTGGAAAGCTGGACTACCACCATACACAAAGTCATCAACATGGCAAACAAGAATTCCAGTGATTTGCTTGCCTCTATACCAGTAAAACACAGCAGGGTCGTAGGTACACATTTCACCACCAAGTTTCAACATTTCACTTCTCACTCGTTTGTACCATGCTCTAGATGCATCGTTTAACCCATACAAACATCTCTTTAGTTTCCACACTGTTCCCAATGACAATGTGTCTTTTGGTGGTTGTAGAAACAGTTCTCTTTCAATAGCATCTCCCTGAAGAAAAGCTGCAGTGATATCAAGTGAATTGATCTGCCAATCATTGCTAACTATGATAGCCATAGCAAGTCGAAGACTTTGTTTGCCACAAGTTGGAGAATCTGTTCTCAACGATTGTGAATTTTCTTCAAAGCCTCTAGCCACCAATCTAGCTTTCACAACCCTTTTTTCACCTTTGAACTTCTCAGTTATGACCCATTTGCTTGATACAGTTGTTTGACCAGTGTCTGGAACTTCTTCGAAGACATCATTTTCTTTTAAATTCTGCAATTCTCTCTCCTTCGCATCAACTACTTCCTGTGAAAACATATCGACATCACACATATAGATGGGGAATTCCGGATTTTCCAGCTCGACCCATTTGGACTTATCATTCCAATTGATGCTTTTTGGCTTTCTATCACCATCATTAGACACATTAACCCAATTTTTATAAGTGCCACTTCTTTTGGGTTGTGCTGAGAGAACTCTTGCACGATACCATCTTCCATTTAGATTGTATTTGATGTATGATTTGTCTCAATATTGAGCTTTTCATTCATTTCTTGTAAAACCTCATTCGAAAATTCACCACCATTGTCAGTCAAGATTGTACTTGGTGATCCGAAGTATGCAATCCAAAATCTAAACACTCTACTGACAATGACATCTTTATGTTTCGATTTGATAAGACATCCAGCAGAGTAACGAGTTGCAGCATCAATGATATGTAAGATGTGTTGTTTATTATGTTCATAAACCTTTAAATCCATACATATTACTTGATTAAAAGCGTTTGCCAGAGGTATACCCACAACTGGTCTACTGTATGGCCTTTTATATTTGTGACATATTTCACAATCATTGCAACATTCTTCGATGCATGACAAAAATTCCTTGTCATACAAATTACTATCCTTTACAAGTTTGAGTAGCTTATCTTTGCCAGCATGAGTGAATTGGCCGTGCAGTTTCATAGCTTTCTTCATTTTCTCTGTCTTACTAATATTTTTCAAATTTTCTCCATGTAGAATGATTTTTGTTCCTTTTTGAGCATCAAGATCACAATGTGTTAGTGGAAGACAATAGTGTCCTGTTGTGGTACATATTAAGTCAATTCTTTCCTTCCCAATAAGGGCCAAGTCACTGGTAAAATCTAACTTCATACTGAGAGACTTCATGGTACTACGACTAATCAGTAGTGGTATTTCAATCTCTACTATGTCAACAGACAATTTATACTTGTTGCCACCTAGAATAACTGGTATTATTAGATTTTTTGTAGCTTTCACTTCCTTTCCATCACCAAATCTATATATAGAATCAGTACTATTTGAAACTACAGCATTTTTATGTGATTCAAAGAGAGTCGCAAGATATTCATCCATCCATTTCTCCCCAGCCACTGTCTTTGTACAGCCAGAATCCAAGACACCTCTACCAAAGGATTCTCCAACAAGACAATATTGCCTTTGGTCTGGAGAGGCTGCAAAAAGGGTGATATGGATCTCATTTACATCTTGTTTCTTTTCTGTAGGTTTACTGTTCCGTGATCTGAAACCTCTTTGCTCTTGATTTCTATGAGGACATTTATTAGCAAAATGTCTTGTTGAGTCACATTCATGGCACCTCATGAGTTTCCCATCCTTATCAACAGGATTCATTCTTGAACGTGCATATAAGCATTCCTGTTTCACAGGAAGAGCTCCCAAATGTGCAGCGTCTTCTGCTGTGTTCAGTTCTCCAAATATCTTCATGATTGTGTCCTTCATATTCTTATACTTGAGTTCTGCACAAGTTGTACGAGCCAGTTTTTCATTTTCTTCAGACATATTCGCAGCTGTGAGAAGAAAATATGCCCTGACAGCTTCAGGCAATGCCATATCATATTTGGATATCTTATTGTAGAGCTTCTCAAACTGCACAATAAAATCAGGAAATTTGTCTCCACTATTTCTCTTTAAAAGCAATAAATGCTCTTGTGCTTTCATCTTTCAAATATATTGAATCTAGCTTAGATATAATCTTGTCCAAACCATCATCTGATCCCACTTCTGCAGGTGTCAGGTCGCGTACTGCCTCCCGTGCCCGACCAGTCAGTGACAGGTATACAGCTGGACCTTGCTTTTTCTTTGGTAGTTCTGTAAACATCTGCCAGATCTCCAAATCGTTCTTCCAACTGCTATAGTCATCATCCTCTTTAAACGCTAGTGGAGCCTTCAATGTTGTTGTTGCCATTGTTCACAAACCACTTCACCAATTGGTTTGCACACACACGTGTCAACAAATAGCCAACAAAAGGGAAAGTTATCTCTCTTACCTCAAGGAACACATCCGGGTGTGTGCCCTCAATTGCTTTCTTTCAACTCAAATGTCACTCGCACAATGATCATAAATACCAGGCCAGTTGATCTGTACCTTTTAACTCTGCTACCATTGTTAAATGATTCTTACCTTGATGAGGTAACTTGAAGGCTTCACCAGTCTCTAATACTATTGTATTGGTTACTGAAAGATAACAACAGAATTAACACAAATCGCAATATCAACACCCCCAGTTAATGATATTCCCGTTTATTTACAAATCCCCCACCATTTATAGGCAAATTTGAAATGATCCAACCAAGTAATATTGGCAGGTTCACATTATGAGTGTTGAAATATGACTGCCAGAAAAAAACAAAACAGTTGTTGTCAAACTTTCTTGCTACAAATTTACAGCTGACACATCTACTTTAGCTGATTTCATTTTTATTAGCTGTATCTAAAAACAGTGATTCTAATCCAATTTATTTAAAGTTAACAAAAATTGTTGGGATGAAATGTCATTCACCTCATTTATACACCAAGAAGCCAAACTTTATCTACCAGGAACTTTAAATTTTTTTCAGACGACTTGACAAAGTGTGCTCTGAGAACAACTACTGGAAGTCTAAAGCTTTTAATGTAACTTATTTTTGATTAAAGCAGGGTGTATGACAGATCTTGCAATTTTTGTGGCACCTGAATGAGTGTGTATATTTTCCGAAATAGTTCAAGGGATAAAATCTTTCCTGGTAATTTTTTTATCTGCTGCAAACAAAGTATTTTAAACATTGTCAATAGATCTAAAATTTCAAACCATCCAGCCAGAAAAGCTGTATGTTGTAGTACTAGTTAGTTCAGTATGTAATAAAATAATGAAAAATTTTGTTCTTGGTCAGGACTAAACTTACAAGCTCTGCTTACCTGTAAATTTAAGACAATATTTTTCTGTACAGACAAAAAAACAGTTATAATATTAAAGTTTTGTTTATTTTAGGCACAAAAATGATTCTGAATATTTGCAAAATAGCCTCGTTCCCACAATGCATTTTCAAAAAAGTTTACCTCGACTCGCCATCCCAAAACTGGAAGACACGACACAGCGATATCTCATGGCACAGAAACCTTTATTGACACCAGATCAGTACAATAAAACAAAAACAATTACAGATAACTTTTTAGGATACGAGGGACGAGGTACACTACCCTTTTTTGTGTGTTTTTTACATTTTAGCAAAAAATTCAGAATACATATAATAATTAAAAATTTTTTCTTTGTGCTGGATTAATAAACTTATTTTTTAAAACAACTTCATGAATCAAATACAAAAGATTTTTTTTCTTTAGCATTGCACGCAGAATTGGTTGAGCAAGACAAATCTATGAAGCATACTAGTTATATATCAGGCAAGCATTTATCTGATTTTTAAAGATGAATAATGCTACCTATGCCATACCTTGTGTCCCATGTGCAGACCAAGTCAAAATTCTATGTTAGCAGTTATGATCAATCTCTTTTCTAATCAGACAATTCCCAACAGGAATGCTGATGTGTGAACAAAGAAGGCAGGCAGTTGCATTTTATGTCAGCAATTTTTTGTTAGTGTGAAATAAATTGACCTAGAAAGACTTTACTGATCAAATATGATTCAACTATCTAGCACCGTGGTTTGATATGTATTCGAAATATCGAGATTCTATTGTGCTGAATCATAACCCCTTCATTTTGACAACAGATGATCCGAATACAACTGATCAGGTAGTTTGGATAGATTCTGTTTTTATTATCATTAATTTGTTGATATTTTGCTTTTTAAGTGAAAAGTCACATGGAAACGTGGAAAAATTGTAGAATTTTATTTGAGAAACTTGTTAATATGGTGTTTTACCTTTTTGATTATATAGCTTTGTTTTTGTTATTTTGTCATTTTTTAATTTCTGCATTTGTTTACGTTTTTAGCATTAGGTACTCTCTAAATAAGTATTTTTTAATCAAGTTTTTAATCAGCAATATAAATGCTTAATTGTAAAGCATTTCACTCAAAAGCGTTTGTTTTGGTTCAAAAACAGTAAGTGGGTTGCCACGCTTCCTTAAAATTTGAAGAGTCAATCCTCCTCATCCTTGAAAAAGTCTTTTCAAAACTCCTTTAATAAGTACTCCTCTTTTGTATTCGAAATGGCAGCCGGATTGAGACTTGTGGCGCCGTAGATTAGTGGTTATAGCTCTCGTACTCTGTGCGGGAGACCGGGGTTCGATTCCTCTTGACGGCGATTCAACATGGGCGAGTGAATGTTACCATAACCCCGGGTTAACCTAAGCCATGTGAGGGAAATTGGGGAGATGGCACACTGTGTGGGCCGTTGGATGTTGCCGGGAGTTGTCTAGTAGAGCGCGGGCCCTAATTGGGTCTGCGTAGCTCAAAATGAGCATTAAATACTCTAGGACTCTCCATCTAAGCCATGGCCCTTCCTGAAAATAATAGACAGGGTATATCCCTCGATATTTGTGAGGCTAGCCATGTAAAATATGCACATCTATCTATCTATCTATCTATCTATCATGCACCAAATAGCGATGCCCAAGGATATGTACAACGGCAGAAATCTGCTGACTGGAATATTGACGATGGGTGAACACGGGAATTTTCCCGGGGGCTAACAAACGTTTTTAAAGAACTTTCTCCACAAGCGCCCTTTAGTCAGAGCCAGAATGTGTCAAAAAGTGTCATATGTTTGTGTTACAAGCGACTTTATATACTTTATATAAGTTGAAAAAATTCAGTCTCACAATGCGCACTGTGTGATTTGCTGACATCAGCAGTTTGACATGCAGCAATTTTTTTGTTTGTTTTGTTTTTGTTTGTTTTGTTTTGTTTTTGTTTTTGTTTGTTGTTGTTGTTGTTGTTTTTTTTTTGTTTTTTTTTGGGGGGGGGATTTCTGTGTTTTTATTTAACAAAAGATAGAAAATTTTCAAACTTCATTTTTGTTCTGCAAAACTACTAGCTTGATATTTTTACTACTTTTTTTCGTTTAAGATCACGAGAGCAACTAAATTGATTCATGCTGCTATTCGTTTCAAGAAAAGTTTGGATGCTGGTAACTTAGAACCTGATGTTTACCATTTGAATCCAAAGAAAAGTGATACACAGTTATTTCGAAGATTGGCCAGGTATAACGTCATCTATGAATGATTCAATTTGTTTTGTAACTTTTTGTTCCATGAGTAAAACGATTCAGTTTCTGGTAACTCGAACATTACAGAGAGTGAGGAAAATAGTTGACTTGACGAATATTCGAGTTAAACGAAGCCCTAAGTCGAGTTTAGTCAAAACTGAGATAATAGTTCGAGTTAAAGCGGGACTGTAGTAAATGAAAAAATATGCAATCTTGGCAATGGAGAGGGCAAGCACAATTGAGTTTTTCTAGACAAGCAACATTTGTATCTATCTATCTTTATTGCGTCAAATGTTAGTAAAAAAAATCGGACATCTATCTAATCCTTTTCTTAAGTAAAACGTTTGAGTTATCTGAAGAAATTAGCCTCAGAGGGACCAAAAAATGGGTCGAGTTATCTAAGGTTTGAGTAAACCAGAGTTTTATAAAAAATTGTTAAGGGAAGTTTAAAGGACCCAAGAAAATGGTTGGATAATGCAAGTTTGCGTTATCCGGCATTCCGAGGTACCGGGAGTTGCTGTATATCAAAATAGATAAGGATTGCTGTCAGCGCTCCCGCAAGCTGAAAACAATGGATTGAGGAAGGTTTTTCAGGTCTTGTGTTTCAAAAGAAAAACCATTGTTTGAAAAGTTTTGTTTACTTTCTTGCGGTGTATGAGCATATAAGCTATGTAAGCAAATATAATCTAAGATTCTTCAAAATTTTGATGATACGCATGATTTAAGGCTGGATAAAATAAAAATGTATGTTTTCAGAGGAAATTTTCCTAAGCAAAACATCTGTATGCAACACTACATGAACAAAGATAAAATGAAACAAAATATTAAGAATAATGTCTGTTTGTAAAACGAAATCAATTTGGCATTTGTCAATATGTCTTCTACTCCTGTTTTTTAACAAACTCCAAAAGTAAGTTACGTATGGAGAACAAAAACAAACAAAAAAGATAAATGGATAAATGATAACTTAAAAATTAAACATATGAGTCTGGGCATAAAATAGACTATGCTTTTAAAAAAGATGTATACACTTCATTTTCTTGATTTGATTATATTTCTGGTCATGTGAAATAATTCATCTACAATCAGTAAGAAAAAGTGTTGGTACATGACTGTAAATTTTGACATTCGTTGCCACAAGTAGTAATCTTGGTTCTTTCTGTATAGGATTTACCAACTTCATTAAAGTTCACGTGTCAATGTTTACAGCTTATGACTTCATATATATGGGTGTTTGGTTAATTTTAAACCGTCAAGCTATGCTAATTGTTGCTGACGTCAGCATGACTGTTTTTTCGATATTTCAGCACATGGTGGGACTTAACATAAGTTATTCCGTAATCCCGGCATGTTAGAATGTACGACTGGCGCATTCTAAAAACTGCTTAGCATATACAGAAGCCAGTTGCTGGTTTTTGGCGAATTGCTGGTCTTTGTCATCTTCGAAAATTGCCCGAAAAACTGCTGTTGTGACAAATTTATTTTGTTACTTTTTGTAGTAAAATAGTAGCTAGAAAACATGAATTTTGAGACTATAAATTTTTGTAAAGATTAATAGATAAATTGTATTTTTTTGTAGAATGACTCCCAGCTCGTTATCGTGGTATACGGCGTATTTATTCAAAGCATTTCCGTTGGATATGTCGCAATATGAACATTTATTCAACTCAACACGAATTCCGAAGCAAGAAAAAGACGAGTTAAAGAAAGTAGAAGGCGGTCGAGAAATTCTTGTGATTAGAAATGGAAATATTTTCTTGTTTGATGCATTCAAAAAAGATGGTATGTACACACGGACTTCGTTTCTTCTATTTTGAAATTACTTTTAGACAGATAAGTTGGACATTAAAAAATATGCTAAAGCTATCTTTCCACTGCAAACTGGAAAGCGAATCCTAAGTAACACTGTGATCAGTCATTAGTGGACTTAGTACGTGGAAACTAGGGCTTTGGTAAAACTCTAACACTACTAGTATATTGCTAAAGAGTATGTTTTTGTCCGTACAAGGAGCGCGTTGTGGAAACAATGAACCCATGTTTGACTTTTATTTGTATAGGCAGCCTTGTTTCGAGAGATGATATTCACGCCAATCTTTCCGCCATTTTGAAAGCTAGCAACAACAAAGTTGAACATCCTTTAGCCATCTTGACAGCAGAAAAACGTGATACGTGGGCTGAGCTTCGACAGCACCTTGAAACTGATCCGAAAAAATGCCGAGTTGATTCACCGATTAGATTCGGCTTTGTTTATGATTGGACTTGATGATCGCGACTGTTTAGATGAATATGACGCCACGGAAATGTTTTTGTACGGTGACGGTAGCAGCAGGTACTTTTGTTGACACCATACCCTGTTCGCGCAAAAATCGGATCTATGTGACGAATTTTTAAGGCCAACTTTATTTGGGCCAATAAAATATATTAGTAACAAGAATAGGCACGTCAATATCTTGATTTTACCTTATCGGTAAAAATAGTTTACCGATAATAATGACCAATGTTTTCCTACATGACAAATATTTTTTGTCGTCTAACAGTTTTTGCCGATTTTTTTGACCATTTTTTACGTCGCTCTCTCATTTAAAAATATCAAAGAGGAAAAAATCAAAATATCGTAGCTATACACCCACCTAAAGTCGCTCTCCTGTGGTGTAAAAATTAACACTAATAAAATAACTTTACGAGGATCTCTCTGTTTACTTTTCCGTAGATTTAGTTCTACACCTCACTCGCGTGGCAAATCAGTTAGAGACATTTTGAACATTGTTGATGTTTACCTGACTTGTGTTAACCACGATAATCGAAACCAACATTGAGTTGTTAAAATGTTTTCTTTAACTGCAGTAAAAAAGTTTTATGCAAATTTTAATGGCGAACCGAGTGTGCAAAAATTGCAACCAAATGTAATTACTTTCATTTTTATTTTAGATGGTTCGACAAATCTTTTCATATGGCAATCTCGAAGAACGCCAAGATGGCGATCAACTTTGAACATGCGTGGGGAGATGGAGTAGCAGTCGTTCGATTCCTCAACGAAACAGTTCAAGCTTCCTCATCAGATACGTACACTCCCAATGAAAACGCTGATGCTTTGCTGACGGTGCAGAAATTGGATTTTGACTTAGATAATAAAATGAAAACTGCGATTGAAAAATGTGAGTTGATGCTGAATTACTTTACTGCAACTAATATCATGTTTATGACAGCTTGACTTGAAAAATTACTATTATTTATCCTGGCCATCTATACTTTTTAGAAGCAACATTTCAGCCTCAGTTGCTAAGTTGCTAAGGGTAAAATTTTAATTGTAGCCTTAAAGATGCTAAGTATACGGGGTCACCCGTCAGTAAATTATCAACTTTGTGGGGGACCCGGAATGAAGCTGCGAGCAGCCATATTGAACACACAGAATACAGCTAATATTAAATAGACTAGTCATTAGCCCCTGGAAAATGACACAGGATATAACATGAGGTAAAGAAATTACTTGGATGGAGGTTTTGATTATAGGTGCAATTATAATGGTGTTTTCGATTACAAAAGCCCTGGTTTTTAAGTTGATTTACAGATAGACAGCGAAATTTTTAATAAGATTTGAGCTTAACACTTGCCATTTTTTAGCAGAAATATGCTGGTTTAAGCTTTGCTTATCTTTCCAAATTTTGAAACTTTTTGAAATTTTGATCAATTGCTTTAGTGTTTGAGTCCAATCTTAGCGTCAGTCCATGTTAACTTAACTATGCAATGTGATATACTCTAACCGATATAGATGAAATCTCCATATAGAAAGTCACAATCTTATGCTAAGTGTTCACAAAATATCTTTAAATTATCATATTATAAAACATCTTCGTCTTTATATTATAGTTTTGTTTATTTCTCACAGCGCAAGAAGAGTTCAATCAACGAGTGAAAACACTAACAATTAATGCAATCAAGATGGAAGAATATGGAAAAGATTATTTGAAAACCAAAAAACTTAGTCCTGACGCTGTCATGCAATTAGCTTTTCAAGTAAGTACTTCTGTTAAATCACTCCTACTGTCGCGAAAAAGTCATAACTTTTATTTATGGTCGTCTGATCATTTACAACCACCCACCTTGTCAAGGACGAAATATGTTTCAAACGTGCACACGCGAAATAAATGGTCACATTCATGTAACCACTTTGACCTTTCTACGGCTGGTCAAGGACATAACCAGGCTAGGGTCAAACAAAAAACCGTTCTCAGTTGGACCGCCATAATTCCTGAGGACTAGGTTGTCTAAAAAGTCCCCCCCGTGCTTCAGAAAGAGGATAAGTTGGACTATTTGACGCCACCAAACTTAAACCATCTAGATCTCATCCACAGCCCCACTTGGGGCTAAACTTTCGCAAAGTTATTATTTTTTGTTTCAAGAACGCAAGCGTTCTCTGAAGGTATGACCAAACAACGCGTATCCTAAAAGTGTTAATAACCAGAGCTTATAACTATTTTTGTAACGCCCTTTTTTCTCCTAAAAAGAGGGCGTAAAATATGTTTGACGTAATATTTTTATTTAGATTGCATATTATCGCCAGCACGGTAAGCATGCAGCTACATATGAAAGTTGTTCAACGGCTGCGTTTAAACATGGACGAACTGAAACCTTGCGACCATGCACGGTTGCTACTGTTGCTTGTGCTGAGGCGTTTGAACCCAACCATTCTGCGAGCGTGGAAGAAATGCAGGCGTTGCTTAGCAACACATCAAAAATGCATGGTCAGTTAACGAAAGAAGCGGCTATGGGTAAGTAGATTAAAATTTTGTAGGTTAAGGCGTTTCTCTTCTCGAACAGTTATAACAAAGTTTATTTTTTTAAAGGAAAAAGTCAACTTTGATCGCATAGCGCCACGTCTTAGCGCACGGTCGTGCATCCTAGCAATGGAAACAAAAATCCGCGCGAAAAAAACTCAAAATGGCGGCTAATTAGGTGTCGTAAGATGACGTGTTAAAATATTGAAGCAGACTTTATATGCGTGTAGAGAAAGCAGCTTAATGATCACAATCATTTTTCATAGGTCAAGGTTTTGATCGCCATCTGTTTGCGTTGAAATATTTAGCTGAGAAGTCTGGTAAAAGAAGTCGAATTTTTTGCTGACGAAGCATATAAAAGTATAAACCATATTATCATTTCAACAAGCACTGTTTTTTTCGCCCCACATACAAATGGGCGGATTTGCACCTGTTGTTCCAAATGGGGCTAGGTGTGGGCTACATGGTGCATGATGAATGGCTGGGTTGTAACACTAGCACATATACAGACAGTCCCAATGGTTCAGAGTTTGTCTCGCTTGTTCAACAGAGTCTATCAGATATTAAAAGGTTTTAGACGGCGAAAATTTCAAATATTAATATCCCGACAATTCACGGTAATTTATTCTTACGACGGCTGTAATTTTAATGAGTAGTACAATTACTGGTTTTTTTAAAAATTCCTACAAATTCACCCTTTTTCCTCCGCCCAGAAATTTTGCAAAAAAGCTGGGTCGGCCGAAATGGCCAAAATTTCGCGGATTTTTTCCTTGCGAAAATTAAGTACAGTAGACTCCCGGTTATTCGAAGCCTCAAGGGGGATAAGAATTTACTTCGAATAACCGGGAGTTCGAATAACTGAAAAATTCGTTTTCCCGCCAGATTTTCAACTTAACCTTAATGGGATGGACTTTTCTTAAGTAATTGAGGCATTGTGGTTCAGTTGAGCGTGTAAACACAAAGAATTTTTACTTTTTGAAGAAAGAATAAATTTGAACAAATTGTTAACAGGTTTTAAAATATGAAAGTTATAAAGAAAATGTATCTAGTAAATACAAAATTTGCCAAAACGATATTTTACTTTCTGAAGTCAGAGATGTTGTGTACTTGCAAAGTAAAAGTGACAGGGAAAAGAACTAACTTTGGAGATGATAAGGGATTGAGGATCCCCTGTTTGCTTCAATTCTCTGGACCGAAGGAGAATATTGAACTTTTGAAGAAATTGCTTGAAGAGTGTAAATAGCCATGAATATTGAAACCTGATTTTTTGAAGAAAAAAAGTGTTTTAATCGCAGAAAATCAATGTTCTCACTCGACGATCTCCCAATAAGAAAAATTCGAATAACTGAGGGTGACTTAGCCTATAATTGGCCCCAAGGGGAATAAAAATCACTTCGAATAACCGAATTATTCGAATAACTGAAGTTCGAATAACCGAGTGTTTTTGCCTGAGTTGGGTAAGCAGATCCAAGGGGAACGCCATCTCACTTCGAATAACCGAATTATTCGAATAAGTGCAGGTTCGAATAACCGGGAGTCTACTGTATTGTACAATGCCAACTGCCTTGTAGAACGGCATGCTAAAATATGTTTTTTTCGCATTTTAAAGTTTTTTTCTTTCTACGGTAAGCAATGATGCTCAACTGATTTGGACGTAAATAAATATTTTTGTATATTTGATGTGTGCAACATGTAGATATTTGTTTAAAGAAATATCATTTTCCACTGAAATTTTTGTTTTTAATTTTCGTGGGTGTTATTTCGGATAATGATGTTTGTTTTTCAAAAATAAAGCTATGCTATACTTGTAAATTTGTTCATGTTTCCACACAGTCCATCGATAAAAATTAACCTAAAAATCTGTGTAATAATAAAGATTTTCTTTTGCTTATTCTGAACTACTGCTAAAGTTGCGTCTGGTCAATTGGGAATACCAAAGGGTAATTAATAACACGAATAATTATATTGCACAACCTCGACCGCATCTTGTATATTTTCTGGCATCGGGCCGGCGATACGAACATGATGCCCTGCGGACGAGGTTGCATGCTTGCATAACTTAGAATAAAACATAACAACCGGAAATTCTGTTATCAATGTGTTTTCGTTTCCCCGTGAATAAAATACACATTTTTTTAAACGCCTGTGTTTTTAATTTCAAGATGGAAGAACGTTATATACTATATAACCAGTCTCGTAACCATAGCTACACTGAAAACACAAGCAGAAGTAATTTTAGGAAATCCAACGCAAGGTACATTGCTGATGTCAGCAATGACCCGTTGATACACAGGAATTGTTTTTTTAGAAAATCATGCACCAGTTGCCTCTATTGTGTGGAACATGAAACACTGATCAAGAAAATATATCAGGTCGTGCGCTTTTGACAAACAGTTAAAGAGGTATTTATTTTTGATGATACGTCATCAAGTCTGTTCCGAAATCAGTGAGTTGACCCAGCTTTAAAAAATATTTCCTGTTTTGGTCCCAGGTGATCCTTAATTACATACACAGGAGATGACGTCAGTTATTCCCACCCATTTCCAAGTTATATTTGGCCTTAAAATTATAATTGCAATGTAATGGCTTATATAATTAACTAGTCGATATAAAGCCCGTGGAAAAATCCACATAGGGAAAAAAACAATGGAATGTAGGATGTTTTAGATTTTTTGCTGACGTCAGCAGTGGAGATACAACAAAAATTAGGAAAATTTAGTTTATTCGTTGCCTGTAATGTGTAGAAGTTGAAACGCTGATCAAAATATAATGTATAGGAACATATGTTTTCGACGCACGCCTAAGGAGATATACGTCAGCAATGGCCCGTCCAAACCGAAAAATTTTTTTTAGAAATTTGTACACCTGTTGCCTTCATCGTATAGATCTTGAAACACTGATCAAGAAATGTATAGGATCATGTACTTTTGACACACGGTTGCAGAGATATTGACGTTAAAATAGGAATATTGACGTCGCGCCGTAACGTCAGATAATTTAACATTTGAGACATGACTTTTTCGGCTACATCAAAGAAAAATGCACGCATCCACTTTGCCTGTTACAGACAGACAGATGGACACACTTAGCGTATTATTATATAGACTAGTCGATAAAGCCCGTGGAAAAATCCACTTAGGCAGGATAACAATGGAAAAGAAGCGTCAATTGAATTTTGATGATGTCAGCAACCCGTCCACAAGAAAAAACAATTAGAAACTTTTTTTTCACGTTGCCTACATTGTGTAGAGCTTAAAGCGCTGATCAAGGAAATGTATATGATCATGTGCTTTTGATGAACTTTTAATGAAATGGCCCCATTGGGACTTCGTGTTCTTGTTGTATATATTGATATTAGATCGGAATGTGATCGCTGTGTGCGTGTTCTGTGTTGTCTCATGTGGCTTGTGTTGTAAATAATTATATATTAGGGAAACTGTTCTCGTTGTTCGTGTTGTTCATGCCCGTGTCGTATCGTATTGTCTCTCTGTTAATCGTGCGTAACCATGTATGTATATATTGGCTGTCCTCAATTTAATGGGCATTCTGTACTGTGCGAGTCTTTGTAGAGAACAGTTTACTATATTAAAAACTGTACAAAATTCATATTAAGAATAGTATTTCGACCGTCATTAAAGTGTATTCTTCTCGATACAAACGCGCAGCTACATTAGTAGTAAACTAACTTATTGGAGTAAGAAGCATTCACTGAAGTTTTCAACAGCACAAAGTAAAGACAATACCACCGAACGAACGTAACCTGCTAACACAAAGGATAAAGACCAGACACGCTGATAAATCTACAGTAAGACTAAACTAAAATTCTCATACGTAGCCGAGCGTTATGGACATCCAGACTAACACCGAAATTAAAATAGGTCGTTATCAACTTCCACATTGTCGACGTGAACCTGTGCTGTATTTGCTATTTGGTTGATACCTTAGTTCCCTTAATTTTCGCGCACGATTTATTTTCGCGCGCTTGGCCTGCGCGAAAATAAAAAGGGCGCTAAAAGGCCTATTTTCGCACACTTGGGTGCGCGAAAATTAATCGGTGCGCGAAATAGTGAAATTTCTATTATGGGCTCAAAAACTCTGAAAATGTTAAATATTTTGGTCAAAACCACCTTTTTAAGGTGCGGTTATACGAAGGCAAGACCCAACGTTGTCAGCCCAAATACAATTTCCCAGAAACAGTTCACGTTACACAAACACTGAACCACTGGGCTGATGAAAATGTATCGAAATGGTGAAGAAAATTCTAATTCCTTACATCAAACGAAAGCAAGAAGAAGTAAATGTTCCAGATAAGCCTTGGTTGTTCATATGTGATGTCTTCAAAGGTCAATGGACCGACGCAGTCAGGAAAGCTGTTAAAGGTTCAAATGGTAAAATGGTTTCAGTTCCAAACAACTGGACAAATTACTTTCAACCACTCGATCTTACCGTTAACAAGAGCTGCAAAGATTTTTTGCGTAAGGAGGCCCGAAGCTGGTATTCACAGGAAATTGTCAAGCAAATGGAAGCCGGAAAAAGAAGCGATGAAATCAAGGTCAATGTGCGTGTCTCTGTGATAAAACCACTCCATGCAAAGTGGATAGTCAAATATTATGACTACGCAAGAAGTAAACCCGAAATTATCTTAAATGGCTGGAAAGAGTCTGGAATAATAGACAATCTATCGAGAAAAATTGATTTGGACCCATTTTTACAACAATGACTTTGTTAATCACTACTTGTTATTGACTTAAAATCAAAGAAAAAAATAAACGTCACTGTCATATTTAGTGTTCTTATTCCCTACCTTAAGATTCGAAAAATTTATTAAGTTAGAGGGTGCGCGAAAATTAGAAGGTGCGCGAAAGACCATTTTTAAGGGGTGCGCGAAAATTTGGGGCGCGAAAATTTGACGGAGCGAAATAAATGGTGCGCGAAAATTAAGGGAACTAAGGTATTCTGTTATCTCCATCATCTACTATTGGTTGTTGATGTTGCTGTTAATAACGTTGTAAGAACTTTGTCACTGTGGTATTCTGCATCAATTCTACTACATTGTCGACGTGAACCTGTGCTGTATTTGCCGCTGGTTGATAATCTGTTATCGCCATCATCTACTATTGATTGTTCGACGTTGCTGTTGATAACATTGTAAGAAATTTGTTCGCCGTAGCATTCTGTATCAACTTGTACATTGTCGACGTGAACCTGTGCTGTATTTGCTGTTTGTTTGATATTCTGTTATCTACATTATCTACTATTGGTTGTTGACGTTGCTATTGCTAACGTTGTAAGAACTTTGTTCGATGTGGTATTCTGCATAACTTCTACATCGTCAACGTGAACCTGTGCTGTATTTGCCGCTGGTTGATAATCTGTTATCGCCATCATCTACTATTGGTTGTTCGACGTTGCTGTTGATAACATTGTAAGAAATTTGTTCGCCGTAGCATTATGTATCAACTGGTACATTGTCGACGTGAACCTGTGCTGTATTTGCTGTTTGTTTGATATTCTGTTATCTACATTATCTACTATTGGTTGTTGACGTTGCTGTTGCTAACGTTGTAAGAACTTTGTTCGCTGTGGTATTCTGCATAACTTCTACATCGTAAACGTGAACCTGTGCTGTATTTGCTGTTTGGTTGATATTCTGTTATCTCCATCATCTACTATTGGTTGTTGGGGTTGATTTGGAATGCAGGAGGTGCTTGTAAATGTCGTATACCGATACAAGCGTTCCCGCCACTAGACCAAGAAAGATGACAGACTAGGGTAGAGAGTACGCACTCTCCTGCAAGTTGATGTCCAAACGAAAAATCATTCTTGACATCGTCTTATCTGCGAAATAGAAATTGCCTTGGAAGAAAGAAATTCCGTCTTCATTATAAACAACGCTGATCTGCTTGACATAAAGTTTGCTGAATTCAAATTCACCACCGAGGAATGTTACAAGTTAGCAGTAATGGACTTGTGAAGAGGGAGCT
The DNA here is from genome assembly GCA_030067915.1 of Hydractinia echinata. NCBI lineage: Eukaryota > Metazoa > Cnidaria > Hydrozoa > Anthoathecata > Hydractiniidae > Hydractinia > Hydractinia echinata. The sequence goes on along the minus strand of JASGCC010000039.1, from coordinate 1,471,316 downwards.
TGATGAAGAATTAACAGTCTTAGAAAATAGAGTGAGACTCTTCAAATCTCACTGCGTTAATTGGATACGCCATAATAAACCTGATTTGAATGTACAGATGTCAGTGCCGTAGCGTGATGACGTGGGAGATCCGTCAAAATCAGTGCTGGGTGTTGCTATTGGGGGCTATTCAACTCCCAATTCATGGACATACCCAACAAGAGTCAGCATACAGAAACCATCCTTCCATAAAGAGCATGGATGTACGCGCTTTCAAACGCCATCCTAGGTCGTCAAAATTGTCGCGGACAACACAAAGATCAAACAGGTTGACATCTGCCCGCAGTCGGACTGCGGAAGAAAAAGCCCATCTTGCAACATGAAAGCAAAGCAAGTTTCCTGAAGGAAAGTTAAAGGCAGAAGCAAGTATAAAAAGGATCGAACTAAGAGAGGAGGTGGCTGTTGCTGAAGCAAAACTTCAAGTTTATGAGCAAGAGGAAGATAGTTACGATTCCCAATCCACGAGATCTAATATCATGGAGGGAATGCAAACACATCCCAATACGAAATGCGAAACATGGATCAAGGGCACAGCAATGACAACCATCTCAACGACGTCATACATCACTCATATGACGATGAATCTCACACAAACAACCAGAAAGGTTGATGTTGCTGCAACACCTCTTAAAGTGGATGACATCGAGACAAACCTTGCACTTTGAAAGGAACTGAAACTACAAGGAGATACTGGCGACCACAAAGGCAGAAATAAGACCGACTAACAACATGGCTTATTTCATGAACCAACCAACAAATATGACAGCTATCAATCAGAGAGCAGTACAACCGAAAAACTGATATGTGAACTTTTAATGCAACAAAGTGCGCCTGATATCAAGGTTGAGATCTTTGATGAGAATGTACTCGAGTTTCAATACTTCATCACTACATTTGAAGTTGTCGTTGAAAGCAAGATCCCCGGCCGTAAAGACAGATTGACTTGGTTGATCAATTATACGTCTGGAGAAGCGAAGGAATTGATCAAGAGTTGCATTTACGAAACATCAGATCATTGCTACGAAAGAGCAAAGCAACTACTGGAAGAAAGATTTGGTGATCAGTTCAGGATAGCAAACGCTTACAGAAAGGGAGTTGAGGGACTGGCCAACCCTAAAGGCTGGAGACGCCAAAAGTTTTCGAAAATTCTACACATTTTTGATCAAATGCTACGGAGGACTAGACAACCGCATCAAAAGTGAGCTAAATTCACCCGAGGTATTAAGACAAGCTGTCTCAAGCGCTACGGCATAGATGGAATCGAAAGGTTCTCAACGTGAGACGAAGAGACTTTCATGAGGCAGAATTAAGCGACTTCGTCAAGTTTATGAATGAAGAAACGACACTCGAGAATGATCCACTCTACTCAAGAGAAGCGGTGAACGATCTGAAAGACAAAAGGGATCCAGAAATGAAAAAAAAAGTATCTACTAAAATTCAAGGCGAATCTAACAGGTATATCCAAGGAATGCTTGTATTGCACAAACAAGCACAGTTTGAAAGACTGTCGAAAAAAAATGAAACTTGTTCAACGCACAAAAGCAATTCTGTTTTGGATGTCGACAAAAAGTCACATGGCGAGGAATTGTAGAGAAAGGTTGTCGTGCAAAACTTGAAAAAGAAACCACCCAAGTATACTGCATGGGTATATAAAAAGGGAGCCCAAGAAGGAAGAAAATAACGGAAAAGAAGAAGGAGCCGAATTCTCCAACGCTTTCACTACGACTGAGAAGGCGATCTGCTGCAAAACGAAAAACAACGTAGAAGTAATCAGCATGCCCGTGTTACCCGTAGTGTTGACGCATCCACAAGCAAGACAACAATTGAAAGTCTATGCACTGCTGGATAACTGTAGTCAAGGAACGTTCGTAGCGGAAGGGATATTGGATCGTATGAACATATCAGGGATATCTTCAAGGATTGTGGTGAAGACATTGACGAGTAAAGATTGCGAGAATTCGCAATTGGTCACTGGTTTTACAGTGGAACCCTTATCAAGGGAATGTAAGGTTAAATTACCAAATTGTTACAGCAGAAAAACACTCCCGATAGATCCGAAGGAAATACCAACTCCAAGCAATGTTGGGCAGTGGTCACAAATCGTAGCTGATTCATTTGATGAATATTATCCGAGCATACCAATTGTTCTTCTGATTGGTGCAAATTGCCCGCAGGCGTTAGAACCATTGAAGGGGATACATGCGAAAAACAATGGTCCATATGCATTTAGAACTCGACTTGGCTGGAATGTTGTGGGTCCCGTCAAGACCGATGGAATATACAACCGTTTGACATGCAACAAAATAGCTGTGGTGGATACTGCTACAAACGAATTAGCACCGCATCATTTCATGCAACAAAGCGAGTTGAAAGATTTATTAATAAAAGATATGCTAATAAAAAAGTACAATACCGATTTTTCGGAAATCACTGCCATGAGTAATATAAGAAGCGATCATGTTTCAGTTCATGACAAATTATTCCTATCAATGATGGAAAAAGAAATCAAATTTGTCGATAGGAATTATGAACTCCCACTGCCATTTAAAGCCGAATGTCAATTCCCGAATAACAAAAATCAAGCTATGGTAAGATTAAAATGGATTAGACGCAAATTAGAGTATTGTAAATTCAAGGCCCTTAGCCGTCGAAACATTAAGTGACCCTAACAGCATTGCACCAATATCACCAATGACGCTACTCACTATGAAGTCCAAGATTGTTTTACCGCCAGGAAACTTTGAGGATGCGCCGCTATATTCCACAAAACAGTGGAAAAGAACACAACATATGCTAAATGTTTTCTGGGAAAGATGGAGGACAGAATTCTTGAATGCCACACAGAATAGACAAAGGTGGCAGAAGACAAGAAGGAGTTTTCAAGTGGACATGGCCCATGGCAAGGATAACTAGTGTGAAAGAAGGAAAAGATAAATGCGTAGAAGTTGTACGCTGCAGCTCGGTAATATAAAGAAAGGAGCAATATTAGATAGACCGATCACAAAACTGGTGCTAATATTAGAAAATGAATATCGAATCCCCAATGAGGAGCCTTCAAACCGAGACCAATGAGTCGTGAGTGGTGTTGGAAACTGGAAATTTAAGATATATCGAATCTCCGACGAGGAGCCTTCGAAGAGCCATGTATGTCAAGATGATACCAATGCATCTTGAGGGGAGCCAGATAAAAATGGCCCCATTGGGACTTCGTGTTCTTGTTGTATATATTTATATTAGATCGGAATGTGATCGCTGTGTGCGTGTTCCGTGTTAACCTACTGTTCGTGTTTAGACTGTAAAACTAATTACAATAGTGTTGGATGGGGTTTTAGTTACTGTTTGTTGCAGATCTGTTACATTGGTAAAGATATTACAACGTTTTTGTGGTGCAAGTTTGTTGTGTTGCTGTTGTGTTTAATAGTTGTTGCGTTAAACTCAAGTTGGAGCTACAAGGATTATCAGGTTAGACGTATATTTCGCCTTTTAAAACTGGTAGCAGAGGGTGTACTAACCTGTTAAAGATGGCACACTACAAAGCCCAACCGACACTTGGTGATAACACTGATATTTGTTATGAGAGCTGGAAAAAAGAAGTACAGATATGGCAATTATTTACTTCGCTGGAGAAGAAGAAGCAGGCACCTGCTATTTTTTTGACTTCGACTGGTCAAGCACGAGAAGCAATTTTAGAGATGGAACTTGAAGTTTTAAGTTCTGATAATGGTGTTAAGGAACTCGTGAAGAAGTTAGACTCCTTGTATCTTAAGGACTCGCAACATTCAGCTTATGAAGCATATGAAAAGTTTGAGAAATTTTGCAGACCTTCATCAATGACAATGAATGATTATATTATTGAATTTGAAAGACTATACAACAAGCTCAAGAATTACGATATGGAATTACCTGAAGGAGTTTTAGCTTATCGTTTCATTAACAGTTCAAATATTTCGGAAAGTCATAAGCAGCTTATTAGAGCGACTTTGACAGAACTAAAATACACCAAAGCCAAAGAGCAGCTTGAAAAGACTTTAAGTGATCCTTCAAATTTTATGACTGGTGAAGGTAGTGATGATATCAAAATCGAGAAGACTGAAGACATTTACTTTGGAGCAACAGACAAAATAAAATTCAAATTCGATTTAGAGATAACAGAAAAACACATACCCGAAAATTTGCAGATGGGAATAGAAGATTGAACCCATTAGATATAAATGGTGAGTCTAGTAGATGTGCTATCTGTGGAAAGAAACACCACTGCAAAAGAAGTTCAGTCATCCTAATAGTTCAAGACTAAAACAGTTGCTGATAGATGCAAATATTAATGATGTTGAGATATTTAATCATCTTGATGAGCTTGAGCATTCCTGCCAAATTTGTTTGAAATTCAAAAAAGCCAAAGCCAACCCCAATTGTAGATTTTCCAATGGCAAGACGATTCAATGAAATAGTAGTATTAGATCTGAAAGGATGGTCAGATTCGCCAAAGGTTTCGTTCTTGCATTTAGTTGACCATTTTACTCGCTACAGTACTTCGTGCGTTATCAAGACAATAAGGAAAGAAGAAATAATCAAACGAATCCTTCAAATATGGATTTCCATATTTGGTTCTGCTGAAAAAATTCTTGTCGATAACGGCGGAGAATTTGCAAATGAGGATTTTGTATCGATGTGTGAAAATGCCAACATCAGAATATGCACAACAGCTGCAGAAAGCCCTTGGAGCAACGGTTTGGTGGAAAGACATAATGGTTTTCTTGGTTATAATGTTAGCAAGATGATGGAGGATAAAGTCACAGTCGATTTGGACATGGCAGTAGCCTGATCATTGAGCGCCAAAAATTCCCTGAAAAATGTCAATGGCTACAGTCCGAACCAACTTGTGTTTGGATTCAACCCAAATCTTTCGAACTGCGATAACGCGAAGTTACCAGCTTTAGAAGGAAGAACAACCAGTAAGATTGTTGCAACAAATCTAAATGCTATGAACGCTGCACGGAAGGCGTTCATACAAAGTGAATCAGCGGAAAAGGTTAGAAGAGCATTAAGGCACCAAACAAGAACGTCAGGTAATGATAGATTTGAAACTGGGGATAAGGTATTTTATAAAAGAAACACAAGCAATGCTTGGAAAGGCCCAGGTAGTGTCATATGACAGGATGGCAAACAGGTTTTAATAAAGCATGGTAGTTCGTACGTCCGTGTGCACCCTTGTCGTATCCATAGAGACTAAGTTTCTTCTCTGATTGATGCTACTCCCATAGCAAGTTGCAGAAGTAAACCAATAATATCTTTAACTGACATCGATAATCCTGTGAATAAAGAAATAGTAGGTGATGGAGATAATGATGACAGTGTCGAAGAAGAAAATGCTGATAATGATTTGCTTAACTTCCAAAGTGATAGACCAGAAACAAGGGATGCAATTAGAAAGAAGGACAAGTTGCATCAGATGAAATTGATGAAAGTTCAAATGATATAAATAATCTAACCAGTAGCATAAGTCGACTTTCCTTAGATGTTATAAACAGTTACACACAAGACCAAAGGTGGTTTGATGGTTCCGTTAAACCCAAAGCTAAGTCATTTGCAGAGTGTAAGTTCAAGGACTGTGATACAGTTAAAGATGTGGAAAATACAAATCCTATTTGAATATACGAAATGTAGATAGTAATTCATTGTCATGTGTTGATTAGGAGGAAATTGAAAGTTGGCAGCCAATAAACACAGAAGAGGTGCTTCTTTCGCAAGTAAAATTTGCAGATTCAGACGTCTTGGATGCTAAAATTGACGAATTGGAAAAACGGAAAAACAACAAGGTTTACAAAAATGTTGAAAACCATGGACAAAAGGCATTGTCTGTGAGATGGGTCATGACTGAGAAAATACTGAATGGGAAGAAAAAGATGGAAGCCAGATTAGTTGCACGGGGTTTTGAAGAGACAGAATGACATTTTAAAAGACTCCCCAACTTGCTCGAAGGAAAGTTTGCGTTTGATACTCACCCTCATTGCTTACAATAATTGGAGGAGCAATTCTATTGATATCAAGTCTGCATTTTTACAAGGAAAGGAAATTGAAAGAACTGTTAACCTGAAACCTCATTATTATATTACAACGTTGTGTTGCTGTTGTGTTGCGGTTGTGTTTAATGGTTGTTGCGTTAAACTCAAGTTGGAGTGACTAGGATTATCAGGTTAGACGTATATTTCACCTTTTAACATTCCGTGTCGTCTCATGAGGCTTGTTGTTGTAGATAAATATATATTAGGGAAACTGTTCTCATTGTGCGTGTTGTTCATGCCCGTGTCGTATCGTATTGTCTCTCTGTTAATCGTGCGTAACGTTGTATGTATATATTGGCTGTCCTCAATTTAATGGGCATTCTGTACTGTACGAGTCTTTGTAGGGAACAGTTTACTACGTTAAAAACTGTACAAAATTCATATTAAGAATAGTATTTCGACCGTCATTAAAGTGTATTCTTCTCGATACAAACGCGCAGCAAAAATTTGTACACCTGTTGCATTTATCGTATAGATCTTGAAACACTGATCAAGAAAATGTATTGGTTTCATTGTATCTTTGACAAACGGTTGCAGAGACATTGGAGTTCAGAGGTTTTTTTGATGACATCATCAACCCGTTCATTCCAAAACGGATTCCAGAACCAAGGTTCGGGAAACTTACCCAAATTGGTCCCAGGTGGACCCTAGTTACCCACGCGGTGAAAAATCACTGACGTCACCACCTCGTTTTCAAGTTATTTGGCCTCAAAGTTTTAAGTGCACTGTAATGGCTTTATTAATTTAAATTAAGATATTGACATAAAAGTAGTGATATCGACGTTACGCCGTAACGTCAGAAAATTTAACATTTAAGACATAACTTTTTCGGCTGCATCAAAGGAAAATGCACACATCCACTTTGCCTGTTACAGACACACAGACACACCCAGACACACTCTGGTATTATAAGATTTGAAATCGAAAGTTTGGTATGTGCTTCCGTTTATAATATTAATTTGATTGCTCCTTCGCTACTTTTAGTTAGTCTGCCATTTAATGTTGAGCAGTAAATTTAGATTTCTACTGCGCAGTAGTCACATTTCTACTGTGCAGTAAAACTGTGACTACTGCGCAGTAGACAAGTTTTTACTGTGCAGTAGTCAACACTCCGCAGTAAGCATCAAAGAACAATAGAGAGTAGTTAGTCCACTGCACAGTAGTGGTATTTTCACTGCGCAGTAGAAATATACACATATCTACTGTGCTATAAAAATATATCTAGCACAATAGAACATGTGGTAGACAAATGTGGTAGACAAATTTCTATTGCACAGTAGTCAAAGTTCTACTGCGCAGTAGTCAAAGTTTTACTGGGCAGTAGTAGCGATTCTACTGTGCAGTACATGTTCTATTGCGCAGTAGATATAATTCTAAAGCGCAGTAGAATTCGGTCCACTACGCAGTAGGAAATTGACTACTGCGCAGTAGAACTTCAACTATTGCGCAGTATAATATGGGGCTTTGACTTAAGTTTTTAGTTAATTTTTCGGGCATTCCATAATGGTTGACTACATTGGATTTCAAACTTTCCATATCAAATATTCTTAAATTCTTCTTGATGTACACTTGCGTTGCGAAAATCTTGTCAACCATTCTGGAATACGGGAAAAATTGTCTAAAAACACAACTTAAAACCTGTATTATACTGCGCAATAGTTGAAGTTCTACTGCGCAATAGTCAATGTCCTACTGTGCAGTGTACTGAATTCTACTGCGCAGTAGATCTGTGACTATTATGCAATAGATTTACGACTACTGCGCAGTAGAACTATGGCTACTGCCCAGTAGAACGATGACTACTGCGCAGTAGAACTATAACTACTGCACAGTAGAACGATGACCACTGTGCAGTAGAATTGTTTTTACTGCACAGTAGTGATCTATATCTGCTGCTCGACAATAGTGGCAGATATGGGCCACTGTACAGGAGGAAATGTAAGTGAAAAATGTGTTTTTGCAATGTTGCAAGAAATTAATGAAAAGTACAGGCAATTCAATATTAAAAAATATATATATGTTGCAATAAGTTAAATTTTATTTATATAACTTACATTTTAAGAAGTGTTATACATGGTACTATGAAAAGTTGGAAAGTATCCTGTTGTTAACAGTGGTGATTTTGCTTGTCCAGTTCTCGCAATGTTCGCATTTCAGGGGAGCTATAATTTCATGGAAACCAAGTGGCAGATATGAGAAGGAGGTATGAGTTGTATTGTAGGTAATTTATTTATTTAAAAAAAACCTCCAAATTAAAAATAATTTGACTAGATAAATCCATATCATTGGTGGATTAACAAATTTAGAAGTCAGGAAGTTACAAAAGTTTAAGTATCTGTTTTCAACACTTTTCTTTACTGTCAGCATCCCTTTTCAAAACAGACTAGTTCACCAGACCGGTGCATTGCTGGTAGTGAATAAAAACGCTTGTTTTAAAGCACTGCTGAAGAAATGTTTAAATATCTAAAATAAGTTTTTTTTCTTCAACATATTTTATATTTAACACATTTTATATTTAAAAAAATGCTGTTCTGTTGTAAAGTAATAACAAGAAGCCCTGCGGCTTAAAGATTTCCGCCATTAGCAATAATCTGAAAAAGTACTGAACTTTGAAGTGGACTGAGTAATATGGTGGAACAAAATCATTGAATATTTTAATTTATAATTTAATTCTTCATTATTATTGTATAACTGTAAATCATAGCTAATTTAAATTACATAAACTTCTTTTCTCTACAAGAACAATTTTAAAAGAAAAATAATAAACCTGAAAATTGATGAACAATAAAAACAAAATAAGAACAACGACAAAGCTGAAAAATTATCGATTTTCTCTTTTTCTCTGAAAAACAACTTGGAAAATATCTTTTAAAGGGAACCCAAGTTGTAAAATGATGTTGGACTTATATTATAGAGCACAAAAAGTTGGTTAACAAGTCTTTTTAATTTTTTTTAAAAAAAAGCTCTTTCCGTACTCAAGATATTCACATTTAAAGAATTTTAGATTTAATTATGCTGCATGAATTATGATGTCATATTTAAGTAATAGCAAATTTTGACATTTTCTGTCATCAGTAATCTTAGACCTGTTAAGGGATATGCATTCAAACTTTACCAATGCATAGATATCTTAAAGGTGAATTGATTAACATAAATTTTTTTTGCCAAAATGACACTCGTTTGCTCGTCCCAGGCCTCTTAATTTTTTGCTGACGATCCAATAACTCCGGATCTGCAACTTGGTTTAAAATATGTTTACTCACAAAATCTTATTGCAAACCGACATGCAGATTCCAAATTACGGGGTCGTCAGCAAAATTAAGAGGCCTGGGACGAGAAAACGTGTGTCATTTTGGCAAAAAAATTTATGTTAATTAAGTCGCCTTTATAATATCTATGCATTGATAAAGTTTGAATGCACATCCCTTAACATGTCTAAAATTACTGATGACAGAAAATGTCAAAATTTGCTATAATTCATGCAGCATAATTAAATCTGAAATTCTTTAAATGTGAATATCTTGAGAACGAAAAGAGCTTTTTAAAAAATTTAAAATGACTGTTAGCTAACTTTTTTTAGCTCTATAATATAAGTCCAACATCATTTTATACCTTGGGTTCCCTTTAAGGTGGCAGTGACCCTTTTAAAAATCGAAAAAAAAATTTTTACGTAGTTATGGAAGGTTATTTTCAGACTACATATTCATATTTTTTCTTTTATAACACACTTGTCACAATTTTATAGCTATAATACTATTATCTTTCACCAAAAATATTCAGCCTCAACAATTCCTCTTTAAATTAAAAATCATGAATAATTAATTAGTTCTGCTGAATATAGCTTTAGTCTACGCGCTTGCGAATTGTACAGAAAGAAACGTAATTATTAAAGAGAAACGTTAATAACAACAAAGATGGCGCATTATGTAGAAATTTAACACGATCTTCATTATGCTACACTGCACGAGCTTTAACTTTTGATAGTATATAACTTTAAAATAAGTATTGTTCATTGGATAATAAAACAATTTGTTGCACTGTAAGTCTGATTTACACGGAAAATTTTAATGTTTCATTTGGAAATATATTGTGTACTAAAATTATACATTTTGATGATATACTTTTTTTTACATCAAAGAGCTAGATAAAATGTTCATCTTTATCAATTATCAAATTCATTTATCCTCTTTGCTTTCAGACGTCGCGAGGAATTTTCGATCAACTCCCGTGTAAATGAGCCTTTGTTGCGCTAGTCTGGATACGCCATTCATCAGCGCATCCAGGCTTCGGATGGTTATCTCCACCTCCTTAGGCCATTTTAAGATCTAAATATATAAATCAATCTACAATAGAGAACTTTCTGTGCTGCAGAATATGTTTTGTATTTGCATATATTTTTCTGGTGAAGAAATTCATAATAGTTAATAATACTATAAGAAATTTTTAGAAAAGTTGGGTTACACTTCCTTGTTTTTGTTTAAAATAAGGCAGTAAACATAACTTCGCTAATACAAACACAACAAGAAAATTCTTGTGGTTATAACACTTTTAGCAAATGTTTTTTAAATTTTCACAAAAATCCGTCAAGTATATCGATCCAGATAATCTGCATGAAATGGCTTGTTTAGTCGATTGCAACAGGCTGAATCTTCCAATTTTTTAATTATGGTGACAAGAAATTATGTAAGGCATTATGTGCGTTGTTTGTTCTAGCTGCATAAATAAATAACATTGAATGCCCCGATATTTGAAAAATTGCATATTTTGTCAGATGGAAAACACCACAGGAAAAACAGTTAAACCAATACACTTCTTGGTAAATGGAGAAGAATTTAATCCTAGATACATAAAACAAAGTTTTTTGGTGAACATTATGTGATAATACTTGCATGCTCAAAAACTTGTTTTTAAAAGTTGTGCAGCAAGAACTTTTTTTGTGTTTTTTTGACAGTTATACAGAATAAACTTGTGTTGTTTAGAAAGTTATACAACAAGTTATATTTGGGCTGTTTCGAAATTTATACAGTGGGTTATTCTTCTCCCACTTAAATAATAAAAAAACAAAAGTTATTTTGATAAAAAAATTTAAGTGTTTTTTTAATGTTTTTTTGCGCAGTCTTTAAGAAAATCTAAATTTAAGTTCGAAATATTTTTACACACTACAGTTGACAATATTTAAAGTCTTTTGTGGCATTAAAATTATTTATTTAATTTCATAACGGAGGAGGGTATTACGACAAGCATATTCTACCTTGTTTTTATTATTTTTCCTAAATGGTATCGACTAAAAGTCTTGCAGTATTAGACTGTAGCAAGCGTAATTTTAAACATATATCATAATGATAATGAAGGAGGGTGTTACAGAAGTAATAATCTGTCTTGTTTTTTACTTGTATTATAACTATTTTAGCGAAAGTAGCTAATTTTTATTATAAATCACATAAAAATTTAAACTTCTGTTTAACCACATTACTATTTTTGTAATTATAAAATTATCGCATCACACCTTTTAGTTTCATCTTTTTTTTTCTTTAAAACTTTTTTGCTTGATATTATTTTTTGGTTTTTGTGAAAATTAGGGTCTAACTAATTAAGTTGGAATCGCCTTATAAACACATGCTGTAAATTGCAAATTATGGCTCCTAATTACATTGGCTGTTATTTTGAATTTGATGCTTATTCGGTTATTAATGAAATTTGGAAAATTTAATTTTTAACAAGAAAGGGTAGATAATAAATTAACAGTCACAACAACATAACTACGATAACAATTTCAGCACATTCTGTGTAACTCTTCTTTCCCTTCTCCTTTTACATCACATTTTAAATAAATCACATGAAATGCTATTGTGAAAGTTAAATTACGAAAATAACACTGTTTTTGTTTGTCAAATTTTTTAAACAATAAAACAATATGGGCACATGTTTGGTCACTAAGTGTTTATTTAAAACTTTTAATGAAAGAGTGGGCACTTATTATTTAGACTGGGTGCTGGATGTTTAATTGGTACTTTACAGTATGTTGCCAACCTTCATGTGTAACAGGCTGTCATTCTAAAAAGCTAGTTGCTGAAGGTTGTTAGTAGTCATAAAGGTATTTTCTGCTTCCATGATGACACCAAAATTTACATGTAAAGGCTTTTTTTTCATTCCATTTAAATTATAGATAAACTAGGTATTTTTAAAAAAAACATTTCTACCATTAAATCTCTGTCACAATTTAGAGTAGCTGAACATTTAAATAACAAAACGATATACCATATATGTTATGTTTAGACATATTATGTCTTAGTTATTTAATTTGTTTTGTCACAACATCAATGCATTGTTAATACATTAAACAAGATCAGTGTAGCATTGCATTGCACTTTTAAGATCGAGGCCTAATCACTTAGAAGCAGATGGAAATAACTGACATCAAGCTTGTGTTAATTCAGTGTTCATCCAGGCGTTTGGGGATGAAGCTATGTGACAAGTTTTAATTTGTTTATTCAATGCGGCAGTTTATTGTTTTAGCCCCTAAAAAACAATGAAAGATGGCAATTTTGTCCCATCTGCTTCAGCTGCAAGGCAAACTAAAATGCAAGATTTCTCATGCCCAGTTGTTTTAACGCTGACAGTGTTTTTCCACTACTGTCTGTTAAAAGCTCATATGGATGTCTCACCTTGAACATGTATATTGAAAGCTTCACCAGTATCTTAGTTACTAGTTACTAAAGGAACAATAATAATATCACAATATTAACATTCCACCTCTTCTGAATGAAGTAGCCAAACTCTACATAATTTCAATCCAAACCAAATAAGTTTGAACATAATTTTCAATCCAAACCAGATAAGCTCGAATTGGACCAATTTTTGTAAAACAATTTCAATCCAAACCAAATAAGTTCAAACTGTAACAAATCTTGTAAAACTCAACATAATAATCAATAACACAACACACTTCCAATTCATACCTGCATTGGATTTTTGGAAGATTCCAGAACATCGAAAAATTTACTTGATGATGCTCCACGTTTTGTCATACAATCAGCAAGTTGATTCTCGCCATTCACCCATCTGACTGATATCTCACTCTCCTCAACCATCTGTCTCAATCGAGCTATTTCAACTCTTAATCTGATGTCTTTCGTGAAGTTGATTGTCCTCAAAGTTTCAAATAAAGATTTGCTGTCAGTGAAGCAGATTATTTGGGGTATTTCTGAAAGTAAAAACATTTCCTGCATGGTTGATGCCAACAAATACGCCATGTCAACTCAATCTCCTAAAGCCATTGTTTCTGAAGCTAATGGACTTTTAGTCAATCTAGATAGTTTCTTTGACTGCCACATTATAGGAATCACTTTCTTACTGTCACCAAGAAAATGATTGATGCTCCCTGTGAAGAGCCACATTTCAAACTTACATGACTTGTATCAGCAAAACACAGAATTTTTGTTTTTTCTATGTTAGAAATTGCCGTTATGCTCAGTGACACACGTCTCTCTTTCAACTTCTTAACAGCGGCGACAATGCAAGTATCTAATGAAATATCAGGCTGTGTTTGACCAGTAACCCAAGATAGCTGACCAGTAATTGACTTAAATTTTGACCTTTCAACAGCATCAAGAATTTCATCACATTGCTTCTTCCTTTCAATATTTACAGCATTCAAGCTCTGAATGTACTGATCTTGATTAATTCTGATGCCATTGCTGTTTTGACTGATGTTGAGACCCAAATATTTAAAACATGAACTAGCTTCAGAACTGATTTTAAACTTATTCTTCAACTTCGCAATGACTTTGTCATGAAACTGTTCTGAACCACAATAAGTAAAGTTATCAACATGGCATACTAACAATCCTATTAGCTGATTATTCTCATGCCACATGAACAATGGTGGGTCATATACACTCATCTTAGCACCTAAACTTAGTAATGTGCTTTTGACTCTAGTATACCATGCTCTTGGGGCATCATTCAAACCATAAAGACATCTTTTAAGTCTCCAAACTACATCTCTGAAAACAATATCAGCAGGAGGTCGAACAAAAACCTTCCAGGTTCTTCAATGTTATTAAAACCTCGCCTGTTTGCATTAACATGTATCAGTTGGCTTGGATAAACTTTATAATGACCACCTCCATGTCTAACAAGAACATTTTGGCCATCTTTGCCCAGTACAATTGCTGGTCCATTCCAGCCTTTAAAATGTTTTCTTCTGTAAAAAAATTTATCTCCATTTTTGTACACTTCATCTGAATATGTCCTAACTTGGTGTGATAATGCTCGTTTGATCTTACCACTAGCTTCAGTTGCAGTAAAATTCTTTCTAGCAGAATGTAGAGCAGTTAAATTAGTTGTACAACATCACTTGAGGTTTCTGTATCTAAAGCAGAAATTTTGGACTGAAGCCATTATTATTTTAAAGAGCATTTTTTGCAGATATAGCATATGCCAGAGGTATATCTGGGGAACAATTGCAATCGTCAATGGTTTTCATCATACACTCGAAAACTACTTTATTGTGTCATTCCACAATTCCATTACTGAATGGTGACTCTGCAGCAGTTGTTCTTATCTCAATGCCAAATTTGTCTCCAAATTCTCGCATCTCCTCATTATTAAATTTGCCTCCATTATCACTAAGTATTTGGCAGGGTCTACCAAATAGGCCACCCAAAACTGAAATATCTTTTGAATAATAACATCCCTACGCTTTGTGTTAACTAAACAAGCCATAAAAAATCTTGAAAATGCATCAATTAGATGAAATATCCATGTGTTGTTATGTGAAAACTCTTTAAGATCCATGCATAACACTTGATTGAATCGATTCGCAATTGGCAGACAAACAATAGGACGATGATAAGGACATTTATACTTTTTGCATGTATCCCAGGTATCACAACACTCCTCAGTGCATTTAAAAAATTCTTTATCTTCCTTTATGCCACTACTACTTCTTACTAGCTTTATAAGTTTCTCTTTTGATGCATGTGCAAATTGGCGGTGTAGTTTCAACGCCTTTTTCATTTTTTCATTTCTTGATAAACCACTGATATTGGTTGCATGCAGAATGATATTGCTGTATTTCACATCAAGATCCCATGGTGTCAACGGTATGCAATAGTGTCCACTGCTTGAGATGTACAGTGGAATTTTCATATTCTCAATCTCAATCAGGTCTGTCTCAAAATTTAATTTTATGCCCAATGACTTTATTGACTTTCTGCTAATCAAAAGTGGTGGTTCATTATCAACAATATCCACTGGATGTTTGTACAACTTCTTTCCAATTACAACTGGTATAATAACATTTTCGTTCGCTATACATTCTTTCTCATCACTAAATTTGAATGTTGACAATGTTTTGGAATTTACCACCAGTTTCTTGTACTTCTCTGGTAAGATTAATACATATTCATCAACCCAAACTTTACCAGAGACAGTTTTCGTGCAACCAGAGTCAAGAATTCCTTTTGAAAACACTTCACCCATCAAGCAATATTCCTTCTTAGGTGCATCATTGAAAAGGGTAATGTGAACTTCATTCATTGCATCATTGTCCAAGCTATTGTTTTTATCCATATCATCATTTCTTTGGGGACATTTATTAGCTAAGTGTCAGACAGATTCACAAATATGGCATTTTATATAATTACCATCTTTATCCAAAGGGTTATGTTTACCATTTTTCTGTCAGCATAATTCCTTCTATTACCTTTTCCTTTATCTCTAATTCTTTGATAACCTCTACCAGTGCCTCCTCTTGAACCATATGATAAAGAACTTGCAAAGTTGATTGTCTGTTATCACTACTATTGCCAAACTCCTTCATAATTTTCTCTTTCATGTTGCTGTATGTCAGCTCACCACAGGTTGTTCTGGCCAACCTTTCATTATCTTCAGTCATATTTGCTGCATTCAGTAGAAAGTAGGCTCTAACTGCTTCTGGTAATTCCATATCATACTTTTTTATGTTGTTATATAACTTTTCAAATTGAATAAAGTCTGAATAATTGTCATTGGAAGTCCTTTTGTCATTGTAAAATTCTTTAAATGCATTATATAGGCTCTTGTATTTTTGTCTTTCAAAAACAATGCATCCAATCCAGTAATTATTTTATCAAGACCATCATTCTCAGCCAGTTCTACTGCTCTTATGCTTCTAATAGCTACCCTTGCACGTCCTGTAAGTGATGCTGGTCCTTGTTTTTCCTTATCCAAGTCAGTGTAAATCTGCCACACCTCAATATCATTTTTCCACGCTTAGTCATCTTCTTCACTGAACACTGATGGAGCTTTCAATACTTTATTAGCTGCCATTGCCACAAACACAATAACGTTTGAATACCAATCACGTATCACAATGGAAACAATAAATCAAAAGTTACTCATATACCTGTAGTGTCACATCCAGGTGTGTGTCCGTAATAGACTTGTCTGTTATTTAGCAATGCCACCAGCATCACCAGCACAACATTCTTGCACAACAACCAGAATTGTCACCCTCTGCTACCATGTAAAAAGCTCATATGGATGTCTCACCTTGAACATGTATATTGAAAGCTTCTGCAGTATCTTTGTTACTAGTTACTAAAAGAACAATAATAATATCACAATATTAACACTGTCCACAGTTGTGTCAGAAATCAACAAGGGTTTCATCCATTGCTGTGATATCGGCTGCCTTGTACAGCTGCTTCATGGTGGACATTTTTTAATATAATTTTAATATAATTTTAATATAATGTTAATATAATTTTTATATAATTTTTTAATAAGCTGGTCTGGATCCTTTTGAGCCAAGAATGCTTTAATTCTCAGTCCGTATCGGTGGATTCATGCACCGATACGGACTCCACCTGGTACTTGCCTTTAAATTTACTTGCCTTCGTAAGGCCCACGATATTTCACCATGTTGTCATAAAGAACTTGAGCTTTCTTTATAATGAGTTTTCTTGATACTCGCATACCTCTACTGCGTCTTTCATGTATCCACTCAAGAACAGATCTGTCCAGTTTTTCACTAAAAGGTTCCTTCCACCTCCTTGTTTTCTTTGGCATCCTTTAGCTTTTTTATTTTTTGCAGTGTTTTTGTTACTCTCTTTTTACTTTTGCTATTAGCGTATTCTTTTTCGATCAACGTTGTACTTCCTTTCTGCAGCACGATTTCCATGGATCACTGCAAAAGGAATTGCACTGAGCTTGAATTGTAGACCGTTGTTCTTAAGCTTTTACCCTTTATGAGACGTGACTTGGCTTTCTTCTTCCATAGTGGCGATCTTTTATCTACATAACACAGAGTTTTATTTTATAACAAACAAATAAATTTAATTCGAACATTCAAAAGGAAAAGGAAAAGTACAGGAAAAGAATTGTGCAATGTAAAAGTTTTACGAAAAATGTCATGAACAAAAATCATCAACTACGCAATGTCATATAAAATAGAATTCAAGTATGCCATAAGAGGGCATCATGTGTATAAAACAACATGGATTCGTACATTGAATGAAAACAGTAGTGCAAAAAGAACAATAGGGCAGAAGCATTGAGCCATGATAAACACTGTGTCAGAGTTTTTAAAATGGATGGTATACTGGTTGGCCATATTTCCCATCGAACTGTCTTGCCTGATTGATTGCCTTTTAAAGAGCAAAGAAAAAAATTTCGTTTCGGCTTTAGTTGTAGGATCAAGGAAACGGTAAGTTGGACTTGTAGTTCCTGCCAAATTCGAGGCCTTCATTAAGGACAAGAGAATTAAAGACAATTTTGAAAGTCAAGAAAACTATACCCACTTTGAAATGACATTTGATGAATCAAAAAAAGTTAAACGACCTTTTTTGAAATGATTTTATTGTAACAAAGCCTAGAGTCACAGTAAAAATCGTTGTTTTTTGTGCCAATCTTAAAGGGGAACTACACGCAAAAATTACTTTTTGATATATTGTCAAAAATGGGTAATATATTTCAAAAAATAAAAAAGTGCAACTTAATTATGTCTGTTTTTACCTCAATAAGAGCAATTTCTTTGCCAGAAATATGCCTTTTTTCAACGGGCCGCGTAAAAACAAGAAGACTGGAAATAGTAACAAAAATGACGTTGCAAAGTGTGACATGTAGCAAACCGCAGAGAGAGGCCTCCAAGAAAACACATTGAAAAGGAGAGGAGACATTACGATTTTTTGTAACTTATTTTTTAATAAACAAGAACCAAAATAACTATAAGTATATACCAAAAATAAACCTTTCTTATTCGTCAAAAAACAACGATAACCAACAATTTTCCTCAAATGAACAAACAGTCTTCATAAAAAAACTTTGATGTTTTCAAACACTTTTGATGCATTGTCCCTCTCCCGTTGATAAACCGTAACAATTTGGAAAAAGATTTAATAAAATGAAATATTATGGACGAAGGGGAACAGTAGCCTATCCTTTTTTTAATTCTTTTGTGTGATAGACCTCACCTTGGAAAGTTTGCATATTAAATGAGAAACAACTCAGGGGGTAAAGGACAATTTTTTTAGTCTCTGAAGTAAATACAAAAATCGTTGGGACAGCACCAGGAACAAGAAGACTATTTCCAGAACGTGCTTTACTTTCGTTTGATGTTCGAAATATTGATGACATCGGTTCACCCATTAGCTCACTCTAGCAAAGTAATATGTTTACCCCTGTCAGAAATTAGATTTTTATTCGCGCAAAACAAAAACAACAAAACTTTGCTTATGAGTTGTGAGAAAAGATAATCAGTGGCGAGCAGGACAAAAAATTAACTTTAAAGTATTAAATTTATAAATTTAAAAATAGAAAAGGAGAACAAACGAGTGAAATAATATTAGTAAAATAAAAGTGAACGTAAATTATGCAATGGCATGGATTTGATGACCAGTGAATATATGCAAATACAAAGAAAACTTTATTTTTTGCATTCAAGAAATCCAGATGAATTTTGTCTTACTATCATATCCCTCTGGAAACAATCGTCAGTGAAGTGTTTTGAGCAGATGTAAAAACCAGAATCTTTTGGTAAAGACCCTTCTCTTTTAATCGCTTGCAATCATTTTTTACGAAGTTTGTTGTTCGATTTTTCTGAAGGTATCTTATAAAAACTAAGCTCTTTGTTAAACGTGGAGCGACTTGTACAACCGAAAGCTGAGCAACTTGGCATATTTAGCATAAAATAAGAAGGAATTGCTAGTAGCTATATAAGATATATTTTGTCAAAACTATAAACAATTTAAAAATTTGTTGTTTTAATAAACCAGCCACTGCATAGAATTGCGCTTTCCGCACTTTGCAACGTCACACATCACATTCGTCCCAGTCTTTTTTTACGGAATTGGGGGTCGGGATTTCTAGCCGTATTTTGGGGTGATAAGGTTCATATTGTTGGCACTTGGAAGTCATATGAAACAGTAAAACTAGTTGAATTCGTTTTCTTATGGTATTAGTAAAACAATATATCAAAAAACAATTTTTGCGTGTAGTTCCCCTTTAATAAGCGCTCCGTAGGGCTTATTCGACAAGGCCGCTTATTGGGCACGGGCGCTTAGTTTAATCACATGTCAAAACTTTCTAGATATATTTCCTTAAATGAAATATGTTGTGAGTTACAAGCTCAAGTGTAAGTCTAAGGAACTTAATGTGTTTTACCAATTATAAGGATTTCATAGTTTTGAGTATTAGCTATTATCTTAGGCTTTGGAAGATATGAGGGCTAAAAGTTCGGCAGGGAGTTTTGTAATAGATAAATAAACTCAGAACGTATCATAGCAATGTAGAGTTTTTAAACAGTTCTGGTGGAGACAGGGAATTTCCTGCGCTAAATAGGGTTAAAATCAGTAGACTCTAATCTCAATTAGGTTAAAATAAGGTCTGCTATTTTTTAACTGGAGATATTGAGGCCTGTATCCTTTCTACTTCTATTTCTAATTAATTTAATAATGTGACTGCTGCCTCATGAGGCTTTCTTTTCTTTAAATTTTTATTACAAATTTCCACATAAACAGCAAAACATGAAAATACACTAGGGGCTGATTACAATATACTCTGGAATATAATTTAACTCTCACTCTTTGTGTAGATGATAATTTAAGCACCGCCAATCTTTTCTTATAGCCTGCTTTCCACAAGCAAAAACAATGCCCGGTTAGCGACGAATCTCTTGCTTCCTTAAATCTGAAAATGTTCATGCAAACATTAAATTGTTGTTTTATGTACAGTATGTGTTTGTAGGCTTTTTGTGATCTCCGCGGTACTTAAAAAACAACAACTCTGTAACAAAAGGTTTCTCTGCTTAACACCATCAAAATTGTGAAACTCAGACATAAGTCGCTATGAACATCTTGTATTTCTTAAACATTAATATAAGTCGGCATGAAAGACATAAAACTTTTCAAATCGACGTTTGGCCTTTTTGGCTTTATCAGGATTTCTTTTCTATAAAGTGTTATTACAAATTTTTACATAAATAACAAAACATGCAAATACAATGGGGTCTTATTACAATCTAGAATATAATTATAATAATATATCAGTTTATACAAACTATGTTAACAATTCTTTCATATGTGATGCCATCTAGGAAAATCGACCGTATTTCGTATTTTCAAAAAATACAGAATTCGCATTTAAAAATACGCAATTCATATTAAAAAATATGCATATTTCTAAAAATAACACAGTAATTTGAATTTTCAAAACTCACATTTCAACCTCGACCCTGGGCTCTTTGTCTCTTTTATAACGGGATGGCAAAAAGAGAAAAAAGCCCTGGGATCGAGGTTGGTCACAATCTGCATTATTCTATGTTTATAACCGCTGAAACAAAACGTCTAAAAATATAAGCATGTGCAACAAAAAAAATAATTATAAAATAAGAATGGAAAAGTCCAAAAAAATTAAAGGTGTCTAACAGCCGTTACGTGAAAAGCGAAATACGCTAAAACTATATACTTGCTTTGCCATTCCAGAAGTACACCAGGAAAAAAAATGGATACCAAACATTAAAAAAAAATCCAAAATTTTTCGTTAAGTCATACAAAATCAGCTATTCAGTCTATTGCATATGGCAAACCTTCCAAAGTTATACTCTAAATATAAGAAATTAATAGTTGAAAACACATAAAAGAGAAATATAAAAACTTGAATCATTTGGTATATTGTATATCTACCGAAATATTTCAATCCAAAATATTAAAAGAACAGTTTGCTTTAACCCTATTCGGTCCGGGGGGGGGCGGATTCCGCCCCCCCTGACGGTTTTTTTTTAATAACTCCTTATTGCTATGTTATATGGCTTTGAAACATACTGAGTTTTAATATTTATCTATTAGACACCTGCATGCCAAATATTTAGG
The DNA here is from genome assembly GCA_030067915.1 of Hydractinia echinata. Taxonomy (NCBI): domain Eukaryota; kingdom Metazoa; phylum Cnidaria; class Hydrozoa; order Anthoathecata; family Hydractiniidae; genus Hydractinia; species Hydractinia echinata. Next base: position 1,449,862 of record JASGCC010000039.1, on the reverse strand, counting down.
TCCCATACCCTTCAGAGGCTTTAATATTGGCCATTACTCGAAACTACCCCTAAAAATCTCTATGAAATCCTTATAATGGGGAAAATTAATAACTTCTGTTAGGATTAACCTTAGAACTTGAAACTTGCAACACAACTTTATTTTATTAAGAAGAACCATTTTGCATAATTTGGACACGTGATTAATCCGATTTCCCGATTTTTTCGGATTTTACCCGAAAATCGGAAAAAACCGGATTTTCGGGCAATTTTTGGCATTTTTTTATGCGATCCACGTAAAAACCGGAAAATATGTTAAATAACTTTTATTTAGCTTTCGGAAACTTCAAACAGAATGCAAAAATTCGCTCTGGAACAAAAGTAATTAAATTTTAAGCAGATAGTGGCATTTTTAACAAATTTCAAGCTTCTGATGACGTCACAGAAAATGTGCTGACGCAAGCAAAAATTGATTGCTGCCATTTTGTTCCTTTTATGACGTACTATAAGCGTGCCAAGTTTGATTCAATTTGAACAACCCTATCAGGAGTTATTGAGGGGGGGCGGATTCCGCCCCCCCCCGGTCATAGTATGTTCGAAAAACCCCGGACCGAATAGGGTTAACAGACCCAAACTTATAATCAAGAAAATCACGCATAAAATCAAAGAAGATTACAATGCAGCGTTTTCGAATTTAAGAATCGAATACATTTCAAACGATCGTAACGTAACAGATGTAAACATTGATTAAGTTTAGGTTTTAGGTTTAGGTTTTTTATAACGACATCAACACTGAATCACACAGTCTGTAGTGTTAAAAAAAGTAACAACGGAAAAATTACTTTTTACAGTTTATGTAAATTCTTCTCTAGGATATACACGCTGTTTTTATAAGAATAGTGTGTTTTAGTTTCAGCCTCGATGTTCTTAACTTTTTTGACAAATGCTATCCTCATTATTCTCAATATGTTCTTAACATGACTATGGTCTGAAAATATATAATGCCTTAATAAAATTACTATAGCTATAGCTAGCTAATGACGATTCTACTACATGTAACGGCCCATTGCTTGGACACAAAACAGTTCAGTTCGTTTGATATACAATAAAAGAAGTAAACTTCTAATCAATTTTGTGCGTCATACAAATGTTCATATTTAAAACAAACTATCAAGCTTTAGACATATTCTTAGGATATTCTAAACTTCTGACCCATTTTTCAGAGTATATTTTTACAAAATAAGTGCTTAAAGAAAATATTTTCCGGCTCAAGACACAACAACAAACTTAATATTTAAGGAAAAATTTAGCTCTGAAAGAAACAGCTAAAAAATCGTTATACACCCAAATTCAATTCTTTATCAAATAATTTAGACAACACACCTGCTTTTCTTTCGCTTTCTTAGTAGGTCGCAAGCTAGCCAGGCTGAATAAAAGTCCAATCAGTTTTTTACTTCGATTACTAAATTTTGCTTCATCCCAAAGACAACGAATTGAAAATATAGAAAAACATATAAGCTTTAACCCTATTCGGTCCGGGGGGAGGGGGGGGGATTCCCCCCCCCCTGACGTTTTTTTTTAATAACTCCTTATTGCTATGTTATATGGCTATGAAACTTACTAAGTTTCAATATTTATCTATTAGACACCTGCATGCCAAATTTTTAGGTCCCATACCTTTCAGAGGCTTTGTTATTGGCCATTACTCGAAACTACCCCTAAAAATCTCTATGAAATCCTTATAATGGGGAAAATTTAATAACTCCTGTTAGGATTATCCTTAGAACTTGAAACTTGCAACACAACTTTGTTCTATTAAGAAGAATCATTTTGCATAATTTCGACATCTGATTAATCCGATTTCCCGATTTTATCGGATTTTACCCGAAAATCAGAAAAAAACGGATTTTCGGGCAATTTTTGGCAATTTTTGCAATCCACGTAAAAACCGGAAAATATGTTAAATAACTTTTATTTAGCTTTCAGAAACTTCAAACAGAATGCAAAAATTCGCTCTGGAACAAAAGTAATTAAATTTTAAGCAGATAGTGGCATTTTTAACAAATTTAAAGCTTCTGATGACGTCACAGAAAATGTGCTGATGCAAGCAAAAATTTATTGCTGCCATTTTGTTCCTTTTATGACGTACTATAAGTGTGCCAAGTTTGATTCAATTTGAACAACCCTATGACCGGGGGGGGGGGCGGATTCCGCCCCCCCGGTCATAGTATGTTCGAAAAACCCCGGACCGAATAGGGTTAAGCTAACCTCATGATGAGTAAACATTGGCATGCTTTGTTTGAAGTAACTTTTTTCACGATTAACTTAAAAAACAGACAACCTTCTTCGCTTCGGTTTTCTTTTTTCAGTTGATAAACAACTTGTTTCCATGAGATATGGCGCGCACATGGTAAACCAGGGGTAAAATTAAATTATTTAAACCGTAACGACCAAGAACGGCGCTGTAGCATAAATGACAAATGGACACCCTGTTTTCTCATTTGGCGACTTACTTATTTTTTTAGTAAATTTTAGCGTACAACCACGTCATAAGAAAGTGACCTGTGATTTCCATGTCGTGGACTCACAGTTTTACTCACGCAAGGGAATTAATATATAAGATATAGTAAAGATAAGTTATTATCTGTCATTTTAAAAAAATAAGATAAAAAAGAGAGAATTTTTTATTTAAATTTTTTTTTTGTATTTTTTTTGTAATTGAATAACTATTTTCGAATGCAAGTTTTGCAATGTTTAACTTTATGTGCAACCCGTTTATAAAAAAGAAAAGATAAGAAAGATAAGAAAGGAAACACCTGATGACTCATCAGTAGAAACCAGTGCAACTAATTCTGGCAAAAGACCAGCTGTGGAGTGATTTGTAATATAAAAATGTATAAAGTATAAAAATAATATGAAAGAAATAGCAAGGCTGACCTGCAGCGTAAATTTATAAATGTTGAGCATTAGCGTGTATTGAAATAAATATGAAATTGTCACAGACAGCGCAGAAAATAAAGTAATGTGGCCAATATAAATATTTTGAATGAGGAAATAAATAATAGCTGTCCAGCAGTTGAAATGTTTTAAATTTAGAAAGAAAAAATATAACTATTATGCAAATTTGACCAGCTGTGATTTATTAATTAGCTATCCAGCAGGAACAGAAGAAATATATGAATTAGCTATCCAAATCTTTTAAAGCAGCGGAAAAAATATAAAATCTGACTCTTAGTTTGAACTGTAATTCCAGTATGATGGTTATTTGGTGCAATGTCGAGAGTGTGAGAAGGAGTATGTGGCAAGTGCTAGTACCAAGTTCCGTCTGCGTTTTTACAACTTTAGATCTTGTCACAGGAATTACATTTAAAAAAACAACAGTATCTTAAAAGTCATTTCTCGCTTACTTTAACCAACAAGTTCAGTATTGTATCCATGATTGTTTCGGAATACATTTTAATACACCAATAGTGTAGATAGCTTTTGCAGTCGTGAAGAATTTTGGCAAATAAAATTGAAATCTTTTGGTCCACATAAATTGAATAAGCGTGATTATGGATAATTTTATTTTCTTAATTTTATTGTTATTATTGTGTGTATTTTTGTTTACCGTGAGTTAACATTTCTCAGAATTAAATTATTCTTCGCTCATTATGCCTGTTTATTGTTAGGCTTGTGTACGTCTGACTTATGTTATTGCACAAATGTATTGAATTAAATGTTCCTTTTTTTTCTCAGATCTTAATTACATATCGTGTCTCATGGAGAAGAAGTCGTGGCAGTGATTATCATTGTTCAGATATTGACATTAAAAATAAGATAATCCATGCTGGTGAGGGCAGTTTACTTATAAGTCACACATCTGGAAATTCCATCATTGCAAGGGCTACATTTGTTTGTACTGATTACAATGTGGATGAAGATTGGTCAACCGGAGAAAAACTAAATATCCCTTATAATGTTACAGACCCATATTTTAGACTAGGGTATGTTTTCTGCATGATTCTGTTTTCGTATGCTAGGTTTTTCTTAAATTCTATAATTTGAAACGTCTTAGGAGGCTTTTTTCTTACAAATATACCATTTACCTTGCTCTAATGCTTGTCCAGAACAGATAATAAAATCAATTTAGTTTTTTCTCTTTACAATGTCATGTTCAATGGAAATAAAATAAAAATTAAAACCAAGCTTGGGTAATACATTAATTTCCAAAAACTTTTAAATTGCCTTTAAACTCACACATAAAAAACTCATCATTGTAGAGTACAGTTCTATTGCTGTAGATAGGACAAAAATTACAAAACATTTATATATAGTAATAGCTGAAAATATATACAAGCATGAAATGAAAGTAGAACACATATATAATATAAGCAACAACAAAGCCAAGGTAATAACACATCTCTATATAATATTAATAAGCGTGAACAAAATATATATATACATAGCATAGCTCACAACGTAAAATATGTGAAAACATAGAGTCCAAATCCAAAGTAGTAGTAGAAAATAAAATAAAATAAAATATGTCATGCAAGGTGTGATGCCATAAGTCGTTGGGCAGAAAACCGCTGAGCAAGGGGCATGTGAAGGTAGAGAAACATACTATCAGATTTCCAGTCCCCCAATAAGGATATGACATCCAGGGGAACACCTGCCTCTAAAGCAAAGGTAGCACCCCCACGGCGAAACGAGTGGGTACCATATTGGGAGGTAGAACACCCTAACTCTGTCAACACTTTTTTCATAAAGGACATGAAAGTCCGATATGTCAATACAGTGTTGGGTAGCATCGAGGATTTGCGCCAATAAAAGGCTTGAGCATCAGGCAGAACACCTGGAGTGAGAGAAAAAGCATGCAAAATAGCCCAAACTGGACAAAGAGGAGAAGAAGGAATAGCCACCAGTGGAACAGTAATTGTGCGCTGTCCCAGTTGGATGGTCTTACTCCATCTAACTAGAACGAGAATATGGTCGTCATGAAAAGTAAAATCAGACCGAACTAGTTGTTTGAGCGGATTAAATATCGTAGAAGATGCTGGCAATAAATGTGACTTACGGAACAGACCAAAAAATGAAACTAAACAAACAGCCCAAAATGAAGCATGAAAGCTACAATTTAGGTTAAGGCGAGAACGAATACCAAAAAGAAGAGCAGTGGTAATAGGAAGACGTGGCTTGGCCGGAACACCAAGCATACGCTTCATACCTTTTAAAACTGTTGATCGTCCAACCCATGCTAGCATGGAAAACGGACGTTAAGCCGAGAATGATGATGATGATGATGATGATAGTGTCCAATTGTTGGTTAGAGGATTAGCATATCCCATCTCAAGATGTAGAAGGCCAACAAAATTTAGATACATACAAACTGATTGTGGTAGTAAAAACCTAGCCAAATGGGCAATATATAGGCATAAAAAATCTGTGGAGGCAGGCACAAGTGGCGAAGACATCTGGCTACAAAAACATTCGTAGGCCTTGCGATGTGTGCGATAGCTCTTTTTTGTATTCTCAGCATAGGTGGCCTGTTGAAAAAGGACAACGTCGTGCACCAACTCCGAAACGAAGGGGGGCAACTCTAGAGGAAGGAGAATACAAAAATTAGCTACCACAGATGGTATACTTACCAATGAGAAAATAATAAGAATATGCAGACATATGATTGATGGCAACCAAATCACAGACTGAAGTCAGTGAGTTGAGCTGCAAAAAGTGCAAAAATGATAATAAGTGTTGTCTTGAATGAAGACGTGATATGTCGTCAGCAAGGACATTCTGAGCACCAGCTACATGGAAAGCCTTCAAACGAAAATTGAAGGTAGCCGATAACCAAAACAACTGACGTAAATAGTCCATCATAACAGGGTGATGGGTAGTTCCTTTATTAAGCATAGCAACAGCAGCAGTATTATTGCAGAAGACATGAATAGTTTTGTTCTTCCAAGTGGGAGCCCAGCGAATAGCAGAAAGAACTACACACAGGGCTTCCTTAAAATTAATATGCAAAGAGGCAAGAGGGGAATGGTCTACCCATAGATGAGAATAGAACCAATCACCCTCAAAAAAGGCACCAACAGCGTCAGAGCAAGCATCAGTTTGCAGACTGGTAATAGGTCTTTGGTCATAGAAATCGCATTGTCCATTAAACACACCCAAGAACTGATCCCACCAAGCTATATCCCTGTGAAATTTGAGCGTCAAGCGACACTTCGAGGCAGGGGAAGACAAGGTGTTCATCAGATCCAGGACACGTCTCAAGAACGTTCTACCACCATACACGACTTTACAAGCCCAATTTAGGCGACCAGCAAGGCGTTGCAACTCTTTCTTAGAGGCTCTCTGCTTGGTTAAAAAATGTGACACTACTTCCCTCAATGCATCCAGTTTAGCAGGTGGAAGAGAAAGGGTAAGGGATCGTCTCCAAGATCGTTTCAGTTTTGATACGAATTGAAACGATTTTCATCGTATGGAAATTGTTTCAATATTTTTTTCACATCGTTTCATAATCGTATCATGAAACGAATTAAATGTTTCATATTTTATTTGCGAAACGATTTTGTATAAGCTACGTAAAAATGAAACGATTGTGAACCGATTGTGAAACGATTTTGAAACGATTTTGAAACGATTAGAAAAAATTCTGAAACGATTTGATACGATTGTCAAAATATTATTTGTGATACGATGTAAAAGTCTTTGAAGTTATTGAAACGAATTTTGAAACGATGTTGAACTAATTAAAAACCAATTAAACTTATATATATATAAATGTAAAATTATTGTTTCTCTTTCCTTTATTCAACACAACATCGACATCATCAACAACATCTTTTATCGTAAATATCGTAAAACAGTTTTTCAAAACTAAAAATAAACAGTTTTTCTTAAAACTAACAATTTCCTTTAAAATGGAAAATATTGCGATGAAAAAAAATTTAAGAACGAAGAACGGCGATAGAAATGCTTTTTGAGATCGCATTTTAAAAGTTTAAGAACAAAGAACGGCGATAAAAAAGCTTCGTTAGATCGCATTTTAAAAATTTAAGAACGAAATGTGGCGATAGAAATGCTTTTTGAGATCGCATTTTAAAAGTTTAAGAACGAAGAACGGCGATAGAAAAGCTTCGTTAGATCACATTTTAAAAATTTAAGAACGAAATGCGGCGATAGAGATGCTTTTTTAGATCGCATTTTAAAAATTTAAGAACGAAGAACGGCGATAGAAAAGCTTCGTTAGATCGCATTTTAAAAATTTAAGAACGAAATGCGGCGATAGAAATGCTTTTTTAGATCGCATTTTAAAAATTTAAGATCGAAGAACGGCGATAGAAAAGCTTCGTTAGATCGCATTTTAAAAATTTAAGAACAAAATGCGGCGATAGAAATGCTTTTTTAGATCGCATTTTAAAAATTTAAGAACGAAGAACGGCGATAGAAATGCTTTTTGAGATCGCATTTTAAAAGTTTAAGAACGAAAAGCGGCGATAGAAATGCTTTTTTAGATCGCATTTTAAAAGTTTAAGAACGAAAGGCGGCGATAAAAAAGCTTCGTTAGAGATCGCATTTTAAAAGTTTAAGAACGAAAAGCAGCGATATAAAAACCTATGTGACAGTGCGTAGGTTTTATTGAGAGACCTTTATTAGATCAATAATTTCTTTTATTCTTTTATGTTAAAAGAATGTAAAAGAAACACCTTGAAACGATTTTGAAACGAATTATGGTATGTGACACGATTTCAAGTAAATATAATAAAAAAAATCTTGAAACGATTATGAAACGATTTTATTTTTTAATGAAACGATTTACAAAATAGTGAAACGATTTCCATACGATCTGAAACGATTTCAAAAAATTAAACATTACTTTAAAATCGTTTCAAATTCGTATCACATGCTATGCTAATTAAAAAATGAAACGATTTGAAACGATTTTTTTTGAAACGATCTCGGAGACGATCTCTAAGTGACACAGTGTCAAGCAGAATTCCAAGAAAAGTAAGTTGCTGGCATGGAGGAACCAACTTAGCAGGGCTAAGCCGAAACCCTAGTGCAACAAGTAATTTACAGAGTGTGTTATAGGCCTCATAACATTCAGTCTGTGTTCGGCCAATAACAAGGAAATCATCTAGGTAAACAATAACGAGAGGAAAACCTCGTCTTAGCATCATACGACGAACAGATTGTGTAAGGCGATGAAATATTCCAGGAGCACTTCGACCTCCAAAAGGAAGTTGAGTATCGACAAGATATGAGTATCGAGTGCTTCCAGAAAACCGCCATTTTAGACCAAGCGCAGCATAGTTTGATGGATGAACAGGCACTGACCGATATGCATGGCGTAGATCAACCTTGGCCATAAAATATCCCTGTTTGATCATTGCACAGGCATCATCGATAGTTTGAAATTTTTGTTTTTCAATATCAATGTACGTATTGACACCATTTCCAACTGGCATGGAACAGTCATATATAATGCGTAACTCGTCAGAGTCAGGTTTGGGGACAGCCCCAAGAGCACTGACAATGGTAGGTTTACATTGAGTAAGAATATAGTTACCAGTTTTAAGTTCATCCAGCAGAGTAGCTTCTACTTTCATATGAGCTGTAGGACTGGTAACAGAAAAGTAGTTATTCATTTCGGCAGGCAATAAATCAGAGTCCTTAGGAAGAAGCTGAAAACCACAGTGAATTCCATCAAGGAGGAAGTCACGATCTGGGTCTTCAGCCAGTTCATTGGTCCATAAGTCAACATTAAGAGGAGTGCGAAATTCTGAGGGTAGTCAATTGTCAGAATTGTGGTTTTGTCCAGAATGAGGTTTGCCACAAGCCTGATTACCAATTTTGCAGTTGCAGACGTGGGTGAATTTACATTCTGTTTTCTGGCCACCTTTTTGGCGGTTAAAATTACGACATATTTCCACACCGGAAGAAGTATGTGTAGGAAACCCCGAAGACGATCCTGAGGCAGGTGAACCTGAATTTCCCTTACTTAAGGTACTGGAAGGGTTAGAGACAGGAGGGGAGGCCCAACGAGGTATAAGCATCACTTCATGCAAATGGCTATTGTCAAAGCTCCATGGATAGCCATAAGTGTGCTGAAGAATTCGATATTCATCGTCATACTTCAGCACAGACTCCCAGGTATACTTTCTAGCCAACTCTAAGATCTTAATGGAATAAGACAAATAGTCACGTAAATCGGACGAGGTTGGCAATCTGGCAGAAGACAATAATTCATAAAAAATTCTCAAATTAGCTATGTTATATTGTTCCATGGAAAGAGATTCCAGTCTTGGCTTCTTATTACCAATGGCCAACATTAGCGTAGTTTGCGAACCAGGATCAGTAGAAATAACTTTCTCCTGCTCCACAGGACGAAGACGAGACACAAAATCGACAATACGAAGGGGCTTACCATTTCCAGTGTTGGAAGAAAGTGCAGGGCGCAGAAACAATTCTGAACTACGGTCTTCTTGCTGGTAAAAAACATCCGATAGGGAGCGTGTTTGTTGTTGTGATGAGACAGGGCGATTGGTCAACAAATTGGCGGACTGTTGCGGAGGAAGCAAAACAAGATGGCGGTTGTACGTCAAGAGGTGAAGGGCGGAGATTGTCTTGAACACGATTGGTTTGATTTACAGTTTGTTGCAACGGGGAAGCGCTTAAAATTTGTGCTGGGCGGGCATTTCTGGAAGAAGCTGAGCGAAGCCTAGCTAATTCTGATTGTCGAGCAGCAATCTGATTGAGAAGGTGTTGCTCTTCTGTTTGTAAACTTTCCCTTAGGGATAGCTCTTCCAGTTCTAAGACAGCCAGCTGATTTCGAAGAGCAGCTAGCTGAGACGGCGAAGAAGATTTGTTTGATGTGGCCAGGTGAGACTGCAGAGGCGAAGATCTTTGGATTGAAGACATTGGATTATTAGCGATAGTTGAGGAAAGTGTTGAAGCAGCTGATGTGACAGTGTTGGTAGCGCTAGAACGACGACCTGGACAGTGACGACTGGGAATACCAAAGTCGTGTAGAGCCAGAAGTTCCTTGCAGCCAGGACATTTTGGGAAACGTTTCTTTTTGAGTGTGGACGATTCCTCAAGAGCGACAGACATTGCAGCAGATTGGAAGGTTTGTGAAGTTGAATCTTCATCTTCTGAGCCATCTGGCGTTTGAGTAGGTGAGATAAAATATAACAGCATCCATATAGGTGATAAATTCATGTTTAATTAGCCAAAGATTGGTTTGATTGCAAAATGATTGATTAGATATAAGTGGATTAATAAGCAGCAGACATAAGCATAAGAAAAACTGCTAGAACTGAAAAGGAAAACCATGAGGCAACTGCAGCTTAAATACTAGCAAGACTGCTGACCAAAATATATACTGCTGACCAGAAAAGGCACATAGGTAAATGGTAAACTAACTATGGGCAATACAAACCAGAGTACTGTAGGAAGAAGATCTATATATGTGTGCATTTAAACACTCATAAATAATATTTATGAGTCACTAAAAATCTAAAATTTGCTTTTGTTTTTTAGTCTTTACTTTTAATAACTTTTTGTGATAAAACCAGTTTATGCTTAATGGATTATTGACTTTTATAATAATTTAAGAAATTCTCAGCAGCTTATAATCAAGGGATTGTTAAAGTCAGCATATCGGAGGGAAACAATTGATCAAGAGCTCGAAACAGAAAACCCATTTTTTAATTTAGACTATAAGCATCTTGTATTCTAATGTATATTTTATTTTAGAAGTATGATGCAGGTAGATTCTCGATAAATATTTTTTTTGTTTTGTTTTGATTTCATCAAAAAATTAATTGTGTCAAAGCAATAAATATGTCCGAAATTTGTCTAAAATCATCGAGATAGTGTCAGGAAATTAATGTCTGAAAATTTAATGTCCTAAACGTTTTGTCCTAACTTTAAAGTTAATGTACGCTTTATTGGATAGTTAGATTTGCTTGTCGGTTTGCAGTAAAAATCGGTAAGTATATTCATAAACCTACTAAACCTGACTCGAAATTATATTTTTTGCAAACCTAACAAGCAAACCTAAAGTTATGGAATAGTCAACAAGAAATCAAAAGGCCTGGCACTAGTAAACTAGCACCATTTTTCATGGTTTTTGTTAATGTTTTTTTTTGTTTCTATATAGCCCTTGTATGTTTGCAAAATTTAAACACATGTCGTTCAACAGGTCAAAAATTGTGACAAATTTATTGACAATTTCTGTTTGGCCAATCTGATATCATAATTTATGCAGAATAATTAAATGTCAAAGTATTTATACATAAATATCTTGAGAAGAAAAGGAGCTTTTTATAAATATTATGCAACGTCTTAGGCTTGACAACATAAGTTCAACATCATTGATCAACTCAAATTCCCTTTTAGTGAAGTTTTTAGTTTATAGTTTTTCAGGACAAGCTTGGATTCGTTTACAAGTTGGGGGAGGTGGCCAATGGGAAGTGTGGACAATGGGGAATATTACAAAAAGAAATAATGGGAAAATCAACTCTTCTCCGGTAACAAGCACGGCTCCTATCATTCGAGTACAGAAGAATTGCTTTCATGCTATAGAACTCAGAGGTAATGATGTTTGTAATTGCTAAAACGTTTAGGCTATTGATGTGAAAATATCTTTAAAATATCAAATTAATGTTTTTGTCATTTAGTGAGTGATGCTGATAATGATTTTATAAAATGTCGTTTTGCTCAGGGTTATAGAGAATGTGGCTCTATATGTAATGGAATACCAGGAGCTGTGTTAGATGAGGTAATATGCTTAAAATTTAGAATAAATATTTTAGTGTAAATGTGATGCTTATTACCAAGTATTCCCTTTTGTTTAATGAAAAAAACTTTAAAAAAATATGTCGCTAATCATAACTATATGTATGTATTAAAGTAGCTACAGATCTTCTTCTTAGAGAAAACGCCATCTCAATAATGTTTTTTTTTTAAATGTTTAAAATATTTCCACATTTTTTAACCCTTTAACTGCTAATTCCGGACATGTCGCTATGACTAACTTTGGCCTTGATAACTCAAAGACAGGCTGTTTATAATTTTTAAAGTTTTAGCACCTCAAAGACTGATAGTTAGGCCATACATTGGCTGACTTTGGTGCCTCAATCTTTAAAACTCGATCCATCATGGAGGAAGCAAGAGGCACCTTTTTTTGCTTCTAAAACAATTCTGAGACTTCTGCCATTATACACAGTGATGTGGATGAAGAAACACCCCAGATATTATTTAACAACTTGTTTGGTTCTGGACAATGATTTGTCAGATTTCGAAGGTTTTGAAGAAGAAACCCATTTACCAGAAACTTTAAAAAATGTTAGTGGTGATGATAGTGAAAGTGGACCTGCCAACCTTCCACATGCTAGATCCACTGACAAGTCTGTTACAATAAACAAATGGAAATATGGAGATTCAGACAAATTAAGTGAGGTACAATTTACTGCTACACCTGGGTTTAAAGTCCAAATCCCAGAGGCTACTGATGAGCTTTGTTTCTTAAAACTTTTTTGTCTGAAAAGATAATAAATTCATAGACTTTGGAAACCAAGATGTATGCTTTTGACTTCCTTTGAGTAAATACAGGGAAACTTAGAGAACATTCCAGATTTTCAAAATGACCTGAAGATGGAATAATCAACAACAAAATGATAGTTTTCCTTGCTCTTACATACTACATGGGTATCATTAAAAAAGACGTGATATCTTCAAATTGGAGTATTGATAGTATCAACACCTTTTCCTACAGATATGAATTTGAGAACATTTTTTCTTTTCCCCATTGCTGTAATAACAATGAATATGTAACAAAAGGACAACCTGGATACAATCCAAAAAAAAAGCTTGGGTTGACGTACAAAATAATGGTACAGAATTTCAGTGAAGTGTGGATGCCATGTAAAAACATTTCAATTGATGAAGAAACTGTGCATTTTAAAGGTAAAATAATTTTGAATGGTACATTCCTAATAAGCCTGATAAGTATGGGATTAAGACCTTCAAACTTTGTGACTTTTGAATTCATATTGTTGTGTGTTGGACGTCTATGTTGGTGACATTAAAGATGGTAGATCAGCTTCATAACTTCCAAATGATTATCTAAGTAGAGGTTTTATTATTCATATGGATAACTTCTATACATCACCATACCTTTTTTACAATTTGTTATCACTAAAGACCCATGCATGTGGTACTGCTCGACCTCAAAGAGGTTTACCTCAGTAAATAACTTCTGTACGCTTTAAAAATCTTGGTGAAAATGTAACAATGAATTATGATGATAGAATTGCTGCTCATCGTACTTTTGATAGGAAACCTGTCACTCTTTTATTGATCATTTACAATGCCAAACCTACCTTGACTGGAAAGCTACATTGGCAAACTAAGGAGCCTATGAGCAAAACAAATGTTATCCAAATTTACAATAAGTATATGGGTGGTGTCGACTTCAACGACCAGTTGATGAAATACTTTAATGGGATAAATTTTCGGGGGGATTAAATTTCGCGCATTTCGCAGATTTTGGTACTATTCACGAAAATATGTCCCTTCGAAAATTTGGAAACAGGCCATCCGCGAAAATTTGTCCCGCAAAATTTTTGAAAAATTGCTTGATTGGCGAAATTTTAATTTTTTGTTTTTCTGTGTTTTCAAAGTCTGAGGCTTCCTTTTTTGCAGGCCTAATTTTTCAACCAAGTACTGAAGATGAAAAAATAAGGGAAAACTGAGATAAAAAAGGTCTTGAATCAGTTGACCCTTTCAAGGATATCGATCCTTTGCTGCCAGCTTCTAATGCAGATGATCAACCGAATTTGAGTCCTCTTTCCAGCCTTACGTATGAACAATTGAAAGTTCCTTACACCCGCGAAGTGAAATAGTAGTAGTGGATGTAACTGATGAAGAATCAGCTTTTTTTGAATTCAATTAAAATGTTGTTTTGTTTTTTATCAGTCGTGTTTATTCTACCTGACGTTATAGTTGTGTTGATAGAGCTTTGAACTAAAATGCAAAACTACATTTTGTCTCGGTCGGTGTAGAAGTGACCGGTGTAACGAAGGTCCATGAGACAGTGCCATTCGGCCCCAAACCCTTTTGACAACTTATTTTACTTTCTTCAAAAAATTGCTACTATGACCTCATCCGCGAAATTAAGTCCCCACGAAAAAGTAGAACATCCCTCATCCGTGAAAATAAGTCCCTGCGAAATGCTAAAATTTATCCCATTCAGCTCTTTCCACAGAGCCTGTAATTGATGGAAAAAGGTTATTTTCAGGATTCTCAATCTGGCAATGGTAAATGCCTATACAATGCACTCAGAATGGATTGCAACAAAAGGAAAGAAAGAATTTACACAAACGAATTTTCAAATAGCAGTTATAAAGCAAATGATCGAATCTCCTAGCCCAGTATTATCTCACCTACTTAGAAAAGACCTTCAGCTTCTCACTTGGAACTTTATCGCCCATCTGGACCACAATTTCCAAGAAAAATAGAAGGAGAATCTAAAAACCGAATTAGTCGTTCTTGTATAGTGGTCCTAGCAGAGAGATTGATGGATGCTGCTGGGCCAAACTGTAAAAGGCCTGGCCACAAGACATTGTATGAATGTGCCCAATGTGAGGTGGCATTATGTGTAGCACCTTGCTTTAGTTTATATCACACTCACAAACAGTATGAGTGGTATATAAAGCATGGAAAAAAGCCCCAAATTAACTTCAGGACAACATTGTTATAACAGTATAAATATTGCTCCAGAGTAAAAATTTATCATGTTTATGTACAGTTTTAATGGTTTAAAATACTTTTTTTTGCTTATGCTCGACTTGTAAGTTAGGCACACAATGCCATAACCATTAGGAAGGTTTGATAAGATAACAAATCAGGCTAGTTTGGAGACCATCTTTTATGTCAAAATTCAAGTTAGCCTTGGGACGAAATTGAAACGATAGTAACAAAAATTGATCAAGGTTTAGTTTGCATGCCACTAAATGTACGATTAGTCAAAAGCAGAGTCATATTGGCACTTCTAAGGGCTTGTTTACACATTGCCTATAGAGATCATTCCAAAACAGATTTGTTTCCGGATAAGTCTGTTCAAGTCTATATGATATGCAAAACAAATTGGTTCTCTTCCAATGCAAAATGCAAATAGTGAAACGATTTGGCTCTGATGCTGGCATGGTATTATGTGAACAGAATAAGTAAAACAAAATAACCTTCCTCCTGTAGAGCTATTGGAGGGCTCCTCTTGCTAAGCCCCTCTGCAATTTTTAAAGGTGCTGTTCTTAGTACAAGCAAACCATGTTGCACATCCGTGTAGGCATAAACATTATCTCAATTTTGGTTTTGACTGCATTTAGCATGATAATTATTAATTTAGAATTTTGTTGTAGCCAAATTGTATAAATAATACAGTTTGGCTACAACAAAATGACTGGTCAATCAGAATGTGAAGTTAAGAGTAGTGCTTGAAAAATGTGTGTGTGTGACACTACCAATGAAAAGTGCATGTTGCATCATTGTAATATTTGTCCAAATAAAAGTTTTCCTAAATTCATTAATTCCAGAGATTTAAAAAAAAAGATTGTATCAACTTAAAGCAATGGGTTAGCACACCGCACTTAATTAGATGATTATGACGAATGTGTTGATGATTTTGTTGAAACCCTAAGTGACACGATCTAACTGAACATCAGTTCATTTCAAAGAAACAAGCTGAGTATTTTAAGAAGAAAAAGGAGTCACTTTTACCAAATGAATGTGTGATGATACTAGATTTAATCAGAAAACTATTTATTTATAATACTAGATGCTACACAAGGGCTCCATTGGAACAATAGCCAAGCTACCATACATCCATTTGTAATTGATTACATTGATCCGAAAACAAACCAGTTGTGTAGTCACTGTTATGCTTGTATAAGTGATCATAAGATCCATGATGCAGTAGCAGTGTTTTCTTTTCTAAAAAGCCCTTACGCTAATCATTTCATCGATATTGGTATACAGAAAGTGTATTACTTTTGTGATGGCTCAGCAGCCCTCTTTCACACGAAGAAGATTTTAATTTCAAAGCAGAATGGCACTTGTTTGCATGGCAAAAATGCTTGTGATGGAGTTGGAGGCACTTTAAAACGCCTCACTGCATATGCTAGTCTCCAAAGGCCAATTTCTAATCAAACTCTGACACCATATTTGAATTTGCTTCCAAAGAGATATCTATCTTTCTGGAGTCCTGGTTTGAAAATGCTTAAAGGAATTAGAAAAAATCATCAATTTTTGTTTGTTCAAGGTGAAATTAAAATGAGTCATGTCTCTGCATCTTCTGACACCATTAGCCTATTATACGAGCCAACAATTAACATTTTCAACAGTGATGATATTGTACCTGGTTCTTTCTACGTATGTCGTTATGAGAAAGAGTGGTACTTTGGCGTTGTTAACTTTGTCTCTTTTGAGCATAATAATGTAAGTGTAAAGGCGTTGTTAACTTTGTCTTTTTTGAGCATAATGATGTAAGTGTAAAGTTCATGCACCCAAACGGTCCTTCTAAGCAATTCTTTTGGCCACAGAGTGACGACATATGTTGGGTAGCACTGCAGGATGTTTTGTTTAGCATTGAACCACCAGTAACGGTCACAGGACAAAATTATTTTTTTAAAGAAGACGGAATTAAGCATATCATAGAACTTTTCAAAAAAGCTTCTTGATAAAATTCTTAGTAGATCACTTCCAAAAATAAAGGAGGCTTTTGTGACATTTTTAATTTCTGACTTTAAAATAGGCTGGAAGTGACAATTTTTGACTTACCAAACTTTGGTTGGTGTTAAACTTAGGACACACGCTTTGGCTATAAGTCTACTTCATTTTATGCATAGATGATGCAAGTGACTTTTTTTGACTTACTTTTGGATTTGACTTACCACATAGCTGTACTAGGATGGGCAATATAAGATATTACTTTAGTTTTTTGGGGGAAGAAATGCTGTCATTTTATCCTGGGAGGGTTAAAGTTAATAGTGAGTGATCATTTTTGACTTACTTTTAAAGGGATCCCGAGGTACTTTTACAAGTTGGACTCACCCGAAAGATTTGCATGAGAAATGCTAAATGACATATTCACTTTTTGTTAAAACTTCATGTAACTCCAGATATAGCTTTTTAAATATTTATTTTTCTTGTCGCTCGACCGCCATCTTGGTTATCTTCGACCTTCTTCTTCGTTAAAAATTTTCATTCTAGCTCCAGTCTTTTTTAGTGGCACGTGACCCTGTTACGTATTATTTCGGTAGCGCTTTAATTATTACTGACTGCATAGCCAGAACATTACCTTCGCACGGCAAAGTGAAACGAAAGCTCTCTACGAACAATTATTTTTTTAAAAAAAAATTGAAATAATTCTGCATAAAGTTCTTTACGAACGATTATTTTTTAAAAAAAAATAGAAATAATTCTGCATATGTTCTCACATAGCTGAGCAATCAAACGAAAAATAAAATGTGCATGATTTTTATTTCAAAGGACTGTTATTTGAGACGCAGGTTGTGAAAGTTACTGATCATTCAACATGTCACACATTTGTGTATGGTTTTTATTTCAAAAGGATATATTTTGGAAGGCAAATATAAATAACAAAATATCAAGGTGTGATTATAAGCCCATAAAAATTTATAGAAAAAGTTAAAGGGGGAAGGGAGAGGGGGCTGCATCACCCCTCCCCCTCCCCCGCGTCGGCAATAATTTGACGTGGTAAAATCACACATAAAAAGTCCCTAGGCCTTGTGGGATCAGACGTGTAAAAAATAGCCGAAGATATAACAACGGAAAAAAGTATTTGTTTTTCCACAGCATAGTTCAGTTGCCTCCTACGGCAATGCACAAACAACAAACTGCAATTATTACATTCAGGAGAGCGGCAGCGCGGAGTTTTTGCCGACGTAATTTTGTTGTGAAATTTAAATGAATGGTGTTATTATGAAGAACGTAAGGTATAGAGAACATTAAAGTCGGCCCCTTTCCTTCATGCCGACACTCTTATGCTCGGCTGGTGCATTACACTGAGACTCGAACGTAAGACGGAAGACCATTTGGAACCATGCCACAAGTCAGTCCAACCTTCATCGTCACAGAGAATAATGCGAGAAGAGTGCGCACCCATGCAAGTTAAATATAACCAGAACATGGGAGAGGTTAGGTGTCCTGTACCTTAATACAGCTTTCGGACGAATGTTCTCGTGATGTAATAATACCAAAGAAAAAACATGTTCAATAAAGTTTAAAAAATCTTTTTAAAAGGGGAAAGAGAAATCAAATATGTTTAGTAATAATAATCGAAAAAAATGTATATCGTATTAAAAAGAAGTCCAGAAGTTCTGTCTCCCACACGACACAGCAGGCAATAAGTCAGCCTTGCCCTCGGTTTTGTGAGAGGAGATGTTCTGCGAAGACTCTAACAATTGAGTCTCCTGTACAGTTTTGCTTTGCATTGAACTGTGCCTCTGACAAGCATTTTCGAAGCATGTCACCGGCGACTTCTGCGATATTCAACTTAATGATGCCCTGACCTTCAGTTCGTAAATAGCACGTGTACAACTTACTTCCTAATCAGTTTATCATGACCAAGACTGAGTATGCTTTTAAAAGGTCTAATCATGGAGGTACAGAGCAGCGTTGATGTTAGACAGGATACCTGTCTCTCTTTTCTGCTTTCGCGCTTCGATGTCTGTCCTGCTTTTGTAACCCTGCTTATTTTAGCGCGCTATCGCAAAAGGGAAAAATGATGAGTTTAATTTACAAGACTACGTTGATGTTTGCGCTACATATTGGAAGAATATCATAAAAACAAACTTTAATTAGACAGTAAATTCTGCCTCTCTCTGTATCGTGGGATAAATTAAAGTAGTATTCTTTTCTATTGTTTTTTTAATATTTTTTAATAAAAAATATATCCATCTACTGAGTAACTTAGGCAACCTTGTCCCCAAGGATTGTTGAGAACAAGGTTGGCAATACTCACTTGAGAATCATACCCCGCCTAGGTCGACAGGTTATAGATCAGTAATTTTTACAACCTGTTTGTTGAAATAAATTCTTTTAAATTTGAAATAAAAGAAATCATGCACACACCTGCTGCTAATATCTTATTTTTTTGTTTTATTGCTTAGACGGCTAGAATATCATGTTGAATTATTTTTTTTAAACAAAAACAAATCATTCGTACAGAGATCGATGTGGAAAGTACGTTGAATTTTTTTAACTTTGTTGCGACAGTATTTTAATTGTTTTTGGCTATGAAAGTCATTAATAATAGCGAGTGAGAGTCAGTAATGTTTAAAGCGCTACTGAAATACTACGTAACAGAGTCACGTGCCACTAAAAAAGACTGGAGCTAGTCTGAAATTTTCAACGAACAAGAAGATCGAAGCGGCCATTAAGGCGGCAAGAAAAATAAATATTTAAAAAGCTATATCTGGAGTTACATGAAGTTTTAACAAAAAGTGAATATATCATTTAGCATTTCTCATGCAAATCTTTCAGGTGAGTCCAACTTGTAAAAGTACCTCGGGATCCCTTTAAGGTTAAATGTGCCAAAATATGACTTACTTTCTATTTTTCACAACAGACAAAATACTTTATAGGTTGTTTATAATTTTCCTCACACACCTACTTTGTCTACTATTAAGGCCACCACACATTGTTTTAAAGATACAGGTGACTTTATTTAACTTTCTGTTAATATTTTGTGGAACATTTTTTGATAATTTTAAAACATTTTCAGTGATAAATCAGTACTAGAACCTTTAATTTTTAGTTATAAAAATAAAAGTTTTTATGACCAAATACATGTGTCATTTATTGACTTACTCTTAATTTTATTTATGATAAGTGACCATGATATGACTTGCCATTTTATATATATATGAAATGGTAAGTCAATATATAAATATATCATACTATAACTTTGAAATAGATCTACTCAATTTTGTTTAACCAAGCAAACATAATGTTCTGATAAAAGAATTTATGTTAAGTGTTAAAAGTTGACTTACTTAAAATTTGAAGTCATTCCATTGCTAGAAATAATTTGACAACAAATACATCTACGTTTTTTTTGATAATTGAATTTTAGGCTTAGTGGTTCATAGAAACTGACCAAAAGTAAGTCAAATAAAGGCACTTTTTATATTATTTCATTTCCCAAAAGCGTAAACTATGTCTTAGGTTTAGGTTCCCTGGAATAATTTAAAAAATAACTTAATTTGAATATTTTTGATTTACTTTAACCTAACTAGTTATTTTTTGCGGTAAATCAAAAAATAGCACCTCTATTACAACTTTCAAACTTCTCAATCAATTTATATAGGCTATTTCTTTCTGTATAAAAAAATTAAAACTAAAATAACCTGGTAAGTCAATTTTATGCACGTATTTTAGATTTTAGGGTGTTGAATAATTGTTGAAAAGTAAGTCAAGAAAAAGCACGATTCTTTTTAAAAATTTGGTCACCTTTATATATTTGCGCATATGTCAAGGTATAAGATTTACGTTTCCATGAATATTTTAAAGAAATATGTAATGTGAATGTTTTTGACTTACTTTAACTATACCTAGTTATTTTCTGTAGTAAGTCAAAAAATAGCACCTCTATCGCACTTTTCAAGCACTACACCAATTTAAATAGGCTATTTCTACCTGTGATAAAAATTTTAGGCTAAAATAACCAAGTAAGTCAATTTTATGCACATTTTTAATTTTTTGACCTTTTTTTAAAATATAAAAATGTCACACTTTTTTTGGAACTGATCAGTATATACATACAGTAATACATACAGTAACTGGTTAATTACTGTTGTTCACTTCTTGTTACTTTTTCTTAAATTTTATTTGTATAATTTAGAGAATAAGATGTTTTGATGTGCTGTAAAATCGCAAAACTTGGCAATTTTAAACTGCAATTTTTACCTAAATTTGATTGAATTTTTAAAAACTTTTGGGCTTTCATTTGCCAATGCCTTAACAAGTTTTGTGATATTAAATTAATTAGGTTTCAAAATAAATAGATTTTTTCAAGTGAAAAATTGTCGGTCCTTGTGCCGCAGTGCCTTAAAGTTTGACCATTTTCACTTTTCTTACGTTGTAGCAATTTTCAGACACCAAAACAATTTTTCCTATGTCTTTTCAGTTCATATTTTCATACTTAGCTCCAAAAGTTCTTTCAGAATATATACCATGGTGTACCATATTATCAAGATATATAGGAAAATCTTAAATTTTACCATTTTTTCAATTTTTAAACACCCCCAAAGACTTAAAATCAGTCTAATTTAGCTTATTTCTTTTGTTTTATGAAGTAAACCAAGAGTACTTAGAGAATCATAAAGATGGGACCTGCAACTTTTATAGATTTTTAAATAAACAAGCCTGAAAATGCATTTTTTTAAAAAATTTGCCTACGGAAAAAGAAATTTTTGCAATTTCTAGCGGTTTTAATTAATCTTAGTTGTCAAACGTAAATGATGTAAAAGTTGGATCTACATTATTTTGATACAACTTTTTGAGTTTTACATAAACATTTAAAAGACAGGTAAATTAACTAACCCTAAAACTGATTTTAGACACCCTAGAATTGCTCCCGGCAGCATTTTTTGGAATTTTTCGCTCTTCCTAAAACATTTGTATAGCCATAAAAACTGATAGAAAAAAGATATTAATCTGAAATTTTCAGAATGTGCTTAGCTCAAGGAAGTAGTGACCAAATGGTGTAAATTTGAAACAATTTCAAGGACCCTTATTCCAGATCTTTGGCGATATTGGATGGAAGGACCCATTTGACTAACTAAATAGCCACAACCTTAACATAAAAAAAAAAATATGCCAAACTGAATAACAACTTTAAAAGAATAGGAATAAATAAGGCTTTAGCAGGATGCTGCCTTGAAATCTATATTTGTAGCCAAAATCTTAAAATTGGTTTGTTTAAGATTTTAGAAAACATGAAGGGAAAGGGAGGCACTTTTCCTAAAAGTAGGAAGCAGCAGTAACCAGCAGCATTTTGAAGTAACCACCAGTGAACCACCAGTATTTTGAAGTAACCAACAGAGAACCAGCAGTTTTTTAAGTAATCACAAGAGAACGACCAGTTAAATAGATAAAAACAAAATGGACGCAACTACCGCTTAGAATGTGCGACATTTTATAATGTACACAACATTTCATGACTCGTTTTTTCTAAAATGTTTATGTCTGGTGTGAGTCAGACTTTATGCAATAGCTAATTAAAAGACTGAAGGCTTTTGGAAGAAAAACATATACTGACTGTATTTGTATTTTAAAACCACTTGCGAGATTTAAAAAAAAAAAACTTATAGATAACAAACTAATATTTGAATTCTAAACCAAATATAACGAAAAACGCTATACGGAGGAGAGTCCAAAATGAGACATTTTTTTTTGGTAGACAAAATAAAGTTCAAATGAATTAAATGAATTAATAAGTGGTTGTGAAGAAACATCGTGGCATCTACTCATTTTTAAACATGTACTGTGTGCTAATAGTTCTAATTTCATTACTTTGTAATACTCAAAACATATTTTATCTTTGTTCAAGTTAAAAATTTATGCTTTCAATTCAGTTTTTCTTGTTTCCATTATTGTCTTTATTCGAAATAAATAACTTAAGTTGATAATTATTGCGAATTGCGCGAATTTTATTCATATTCGCGAAAATTATTCTTTGTGCAATGCATTTTATTAAATCCTCGTGAAAACAACTTAAAAGTAGCTAGTTAGCAAGAGCATAAAGTATCTGAAAAAAGCCCTGGAAACTAGGTGCCCTTTCATTTATCATATTTAGTAGTTTTAAGGTCATGAAGTGTTTGTGCATAATAATCACAACAACTTGGGGCTGTTCTGCCCAGATTGCGAAAACGGCCTGTTTATAAACAGGACAGTCGGATTATGTGCGCATGGCCCGATTTTCTTCTAACTTTTGTCAATGAAATATTCTAGACATAATTTTTCTCTGCAGGATAAAACAACATTGAAAGCTAGGCATAAGTCTTGACGTAATTCATAGTATAAACTCATATTGTGAGTACATTTTAACATAATATACTTTGAAGTAGCTAAATTTCACAGAACTAGATTTTGCAGATTGGTGGGCTCATTTTTATTTCGCTGGAATTGAATTTAACTGTCGTACATAAGTGCCAAATAATATAAAAAAAGTGTTGTACATAAGCCGGCCTGCCCTAATTATGTTCGTTCTATAAGTCTCAAATAATATTAGACTGTCGTACATAAGTCAGCCAGCCCGATTATGTGCGTTTTTTATGTAACAAATGATATTAGACTGTTGTACATAAACCGGCCTGCCCTGATTATGTTCCCTTTATAAGTGCCAAATAATATTTTTTAACTGTCATACATAAAAGTCGGCCTGGCCTGATTATGTTGCCCTGATTATTTATTTTCTGCCCCGATTTTAACCAGGGCAAGCATTTATTATTTGGGCAGAACAGGGCCGCAGTTGCTGCCTTATCTGGAGTAAACTGATAATAACTGCTAGTTTTCTGATAGTAACTTAAAAAAACAGCTGGTTCTCTGGTGGTTACTTCAAAATACTGGTGGTTCTTTAGTGGCTACTTTGAAATACTGCTACGCTAGTTACTGCTGGTTCCCACCTTTAGCATCTAAGAAAGTGAGGCCTACAAACATCAAACCAACACTTCCAAACCAAACTGGCCTGGAAATTAAATTGAATGCAACAAAATCAAAGTCAGTAAAAATGCGCACAACCATTTTGAGCACACAGAATACAGGTATTATTAAATAGACCAGTTATTTAAACCCGAAGAATCCACTTAAATTTTTTTTTAATTTATTATGCTATTTATCTTAAAAAGTTTTATTGATAATTTCGTTAAGGCTAAAAAAATCCACTCAAAAAAATTTATTGTATATTTCTTATCACAAAATGATTTGTTGTCAATTTCATTAAAAAGAAACTTTTGAATGAAATCAATTAAAACTTTCGAACGAAATAGACAAAAATAATAACAATGACTTTACGCATACAATAATTTGTAACAAAGCACCAGCCACGTCAAATTCTCAACTGATGAAATTACTTTATTTCATCAGATGATTTTTTCTAGCAAATTAAAATTGTAAACAAAACTTTTATACAATACAGAACATTTTTATGGGGATTGTTTTGTAGACGTTTTTAAAGGAAATTGTAAAAAATATTATCGATACAGACAGACACAGTTTTCATGTTATTATATAAGATAATTGCTATACTCTGCTTCTACAGTAAACTCTGTCACCAACTGCTTATTCCAGGCAATACTTTAAAATATTGACATCTGTCACATGTTGTTCTCATGAGCTTACTTTGAGGTTGTTTAATATTATTTGTTGTTAACCATCTGGATTTTGCAAGCAGGCAATACAGGTTTTTAGGCATTCTGATTGGCTTAGCGCTCCTAACGACGGGCCGATATGGAGCATTATTGCCTGTCATCAAGAAAAATGGTAGCTTAAAATGTAAACAAGCACGAAAAACAAGTTATAAGAAGCATTGGAAATGATTATATATCCAACTCCTACAATACATTTATAGATAAAAGCATACCTTTTCATAGAATAGAAACAACAACAATGTCAAGTTTAGCAGTTAAAAAAAAACAGATTTAGCAACATTCTGTCTGGATGCTTCTTTAACATGGCTAGTTAACTAGCTAAATTTTCCATAAAAAACGAGGATCTGATAACCAGTTTTATCAAAAAAACTAAATATAGAACGACGAAATTATAACAAATACGTCTCTTCTTATTTTTAGACTTGTTCCTTTATCTTTTGGTTACTCAGTCATTATAAAACTTGTTGAAGTCCATGTTGTTCCTGGCTAGCTAGCTAGTTCAATATTCACTGTACCTAAATTTTAGTTGAACATTCAACTCTTCACATTCTTCTTTAAGTGTCAAACTTCAATATTCGATGTAACTAAATTTTATTTGAACATTCAACTCTTCACATTCTTCTTTAAGTGTCGAACATCGTAATGTTTTGTTTATCAAGATTTATTCCATAGGGACTTTTTAGTTCTGCATAGAATGTTTGTTTTAAGACAGGACTGTTTGAATTATAAGAACATGAAACTGAAAATCTCATTTTTTTATTTTTATCTGACTTAGACTGTTAGGAAATACAATAATAACCGATTACACTGTGCTGTACTGAAAATATCGCCCTCAGTCATTGCACCAACCTCGCAAGTTCGGTTGGCACGTAGACTTTGGGCGATATTTTGCGGTGCAGCCCCTGGTAATCGAATATTCTTGTAATAGTATTGCTCTCTTTAGCAGTTACTACCGGTTATTATTGTCATTTAAAATTACAATCAGGCCGTAATCATTATACCACTTATTTTAGCGAACATGTGTTCTATTTTACAATGCCACTGGACGTCCTGGTATGTATGGTGTTGCAATTCAAATTGAAGATTATGCAAATTTATTGGATACTAAACCATTGAGTAGTGTTGGATTGCAGTTTTTGTTTGATGTTTATTCAAGTACAAAGAATTGCAGTTCTAGACCTCGTTTTTCACAAATTACCAGAAAAGATTCATCCTGTATTGGTGTACCAGTAAATGAGACATTCAAAGAACGCATTTATGCAACAACAGGAACTGCAGAGGAAATGTACATATATATTTATTGTGTATTTTTTTGGGTTATGCATAACTTGTTGTAACGTATATGGTCATCATCTTGTTTTGCAGAATATTTTTATTAGTAAGATAATTAGTGCATTTATGCTGTTTCATTACAGAAATTCATTTTCAACAAGCTCCCCACAAGGGTTATCAAAGTCAGACGTCAAAATAGTTTTACCAAATGAAACAGTTCCTTTGTTGGAACCATTACCAGCCATAGCAAGTTGGTACTATATTGAGATAACGTGGATCCCCACCAAAGGACAGAGTGGTGGAGCTATCTTTTGTTTTATAGCTGTTGCTAAATCACAGTATGTTTATTATTTGACTTGCTTTATTTATGCTTCTAAAACGCTTTTTGTGATGACATGTAATAACAAATTATGCATGACATAAAATAAGTTATAATTGTTTGGTGAAATTGTAAATAACTAAGAGATTTTCTGCTAGTTTTTTAAGTTATTGTTTCCGTGGTTGTCAATAAGCGGCGGAAAATCAAAACATTGCATAAAAAAATATTAGTGTTATAATTTTCAACTAGCACATTGGAAAAATCATAGTGGATAATAGTATATAGAGGGTACTAGTAGTGATAGTGTGAAAAAAATTATTTATGGCAACATAATGTAATGTCTTGTTTTTTCACTAGTTTGGAATGTGTTTGTTATTCAAGTGTATATTATTTATATGAGATTATTCTGAATTTTTAGAACAACAACTAAGCAAAGATGTATCACCTTTATAGTAGGAGGTATTTTTTTTTACTTTTCAATATGGGTCCTGTTTTTATTAGATTTTTTTCATTTGTGTCTGCTTTTTCTCTAGCTTCTCCTCCTTCTATTATTAAAAAGACACCACAACCAAACGCTCTCATTCTACCATGCAGAAATACATGGGAAATAGTGTATAACCAAAAGGTAAAATTAATGCCTTCTGTTGTTTCATTGTTTGGCGATGAAGGAAACTTTTTTACTTTCAAAATGCCAGAGACCTTTTAAACAGCTTTTTCTTACTTTGAAATATACTTTATTATTGAAAAAAAACATTTATCAAAAATTTGGGGCAATGTTAGTAATGATTGTGCAAGATGTCATACTAAATATTTGTTGATTACGATGAAGTGTTCTTTTTTCTTTAGTTTGTAAGACCAACACGATCGACATTCTTTAGAATATATAATATAAATAATAAAATGATCTACAATCTGGATATTTCGTCATCAAGAAATTACGAAATACTTTCTGGAAATAAAGTGACAGTAAAAACGCCTGGTTTGGTGCTAGAAGAAAAGAAGCAGTACTTTGTTGCGCTTGATCATGGATTTGTGAAAGGTCTTTCTCATTGTGGCTTAGAGTCTAAAGCAATTTTTGATACACAATCTTGGAATATCACAATAAGTAAGTGTAGGTATTATGCTTTGTTGCTAGTTTGACAATGACCTAGTCTTCAATTAATAATAATTTACCGGTTTTAACCCAATATCCATGGAAAATCCATGGAAATTCACCAATGAGTTGTTAACTTTTGATGTCAGATGGCAAAAATTGTATCAATTGAACATTGCAAAAAAAATTACTAAATTGAGAGAGGCAAACAGTTACAGGATTTATTTTGACCCCTCAATGATAGAAACATTTTATTTCAGAGATTTGTTAACCTGTGCTGCCAATGTAGAAATGCTGATCAAAATAATGGATCATGTGCTTTTGATGAACGGTTAAAGAAGTATTAGAATTTGAAGGTTGTTGATAATGTCAATAACCTGTAGGTTCTGAAATGGGTGTGTTGGCCCAGCTCTGGGAAATTTGACCAATTTTGGTCCCTGGTTGACCCTAGTTACCAACATGGGTGTTGATGTAGTTATATTGATATTGACCTTAAGCCTGAAAATGTTATGCAATGGCTTTACTGGTTTTTGTTTGTTACCAATCTTAATGTAATGTTAAAAAAGATTATTTCGACCTGGTTGGGTGTTTTCTATCACAGACAGAATTGGCTTATTATTATAACTATTAATGTATCGATAATATTCTAATGCACTAATGTTTTACTGTAGTCAGAAACTTTAATCATTATCATTATCATCGTCATCATCACTTTCATCCTTATTTTTCCATCCTCCTACTCAATGTTGCCATCATTGTTGTCACAATCATAACACTGGTTCTTATTTGCTAAT
This sequence comes from Hydractinia echinata, assembly GCA_030067915.1. Lineage (NCBI taxonomy): Eukaryota > Metazoa > Cnidaria > Hydrozoa > Anthoathecata > Hydractiniidae > Hydractinia > Hydractinia echinata. Next base: position 1,421,957 of record JASGCC010000039.1, on the reverse strand, counting down.
GACATAGCTGTTGAAACATTGACATTGCTCTCAAATATGACAACCAGAATTTAGGTTGCATATTTTTTAAAATGGTTAACTGGTCTAATTTGATTATTGAAAAAATGGGTACTGATTGCCATTAGGTTAACAATATGGAATGTTAAAACCGTTAAATAAAATTCAAAGTGTAACTGAATATGCTGATACTAATAATATTATACTTAAGGATACTATAGGATCTTTGTTAGAAAAATTTGAAAGTGTAGTGGGTTTGCTGGCAGCTATTGCTTAATGTCAGGCAGTATGTAACAATACATAAAGTAGTTCTACTTTGATTCAATTACACCGATTATACTTGCTCGTCATGATCAGAGGTCCAATCAGTAAACTATTTTCAAACTTTCATCTGCTAATATAAAGTATTCCTGCTTACATTTAATTGAAATTGGTATTTCTTTAGAGGACGTTACACCACCAGTGTTAACATTCACTAAAAATGAACAAGTGACAAATACCAACATTACAATATCTTGGTCATACAATGAAGTTGCCACCTCAAGGTGTGTTTTAAATACACCAACAACTGTGTTCAGTGTTAACTGCTCAGCCCTTACTTGGACAGACCAAATATATGTGGAGGGAGTATACACTCTGTTTGTTTATGGAACAGATGAAAGTGGAAATACTGGTCTTGCTGGTCGTCACACATGGAGTGTGGGTATGTGCATAATGTGTGGGTTAAATTGAACTGAATTTAAGTTATTGTATTAAGTTAAAAACTGTTTGTGGAAAGAACATTAGTATGTATTTAGTTATTTAAAAAAAGTGACCGAATAAACAACAACTATTTGTTCTTATTTAAATTTAGATACTACACCACCGAAAATAACAATTTTGAAAAAACCATCTTCGCCATCAAACAAAAAGCAGGTCACAATTACATTTTATTGCCCAAACGAAGTTGGTTGTACTGCGAGATGCAAATTATTACAGCAAAATAACATTGTTATTAAATCTTTTGACTGCAGATTTGGCAGGTAAGTTCTCTATAAAGTTTGAAATAATCTCCCTAAATCTCATATGAAACAAAGACTTTTTTATTTTTTTTTAATTTTATGAATATTCTGTAGATGTCAATTTATTTAATCATTATTTGTATAGCATTCATTATTTTTGTTTAAGGGGCTAACTGCACTTGTCATTTTTTTCAAGTAAAGTATAATTTGCTATTATAATGCCATAATAGGATAGGGACTCAATAAAAGTTATAGTATCCAGACAAAATTGTAAGACTGCTTTATGTAATAACTTAATTTCTTTGCTCCATGTTAAACATTTTAGTAACTTTTTATAATTGTGTAATGTTCGCTTGCTGTAAAAAGTTACAGTTCAAGGTGCTTTTTCCCAATAAATTTTTTTTTAAAAAAATCTGTTCTGTTCACTATACATGGTTAGTATGAAGATTATTTTCTCAATTTTTGAAGTCTACTTTAGCTACTAGTTATGCAAAAAATTGTAGGACTATCTTGTATTTCCGAGAATAACTGGATTGTCACCCTGTAAATTATGTTTAATATTATATTATTATTTTTCTTTTTCCTAAAATGAACGCAACTTTTTTTCTTTAAAAAACTTTTGGTTCTAAAATGCACCCTTTTTAAGCACATTCATCAAACCAGCTGCCAATGCCCCATATTTTGTTATTGGATCATCAATTTTGAGTGTCTACCCACTGTACTTTGATTTCACCAAGTTTGGGCATTTATCTTATTCTTGCTATGTTAACCCACAATCGTAAAAATATTGGATGATCTTAGTGCTGTGAAGATGTTCTTTTAATTATTGTCTGTCAAGCATAGCATTTCAGGAGTTTTCTTCAGACCAATAACTTCTTTTGCCATTGAGCAATTCACCATCTAGCATGTGCGGATGGATACACTTTTAGAGCCAATGTTTCTGATGCCAGAGGACTTTTCGTAACCCTGTCAAGTTTCTTTGGTCTCCTAGTAACAGAGGCTAGTCTTCCATTGTTGTTTGAAATACAATCTGCGTTCCTTGATAAGCTCCAAAACTTGCATGTGTAGTATCACCCTACACAATAATCTTTAGGTTTTGGTGATTACCAACACTTAAAAAGAGAAGATGTAATTTTTTCTGTGCTGCGTTGTTATGATGCACCTTTAATGCACGTTTAATTCCTTATTATTACTGTGCATTTATTGTTCACTACGTGCAAGTCTTGTAGAAAAATCCACTTAGGCAGAGTAGAATGAGTCAAAAAATGTGGTTTAAAAAATTTTGAAGCATCAAAATAAGGTCCAGGATCTTCTCTTTTTAACGAATGGTTAAGGCAATATTTCAGTTTGAAAGGTTTTGTGCTGAATTCATCAGCCGATGGATTCTGGATTAGTTGACCTGCTGTTGGAATCAACCTTGAGTGTTGTGTAACTGTCCTTGCCATGAAGGTCAATGGTTGTCCCAGAGCAATTAAAGCTGGGTTGATGGTTACCATTCTGGTTTATGTAGCACCTATCACCAATGGATAGACAGGGTAGATGCCGGAATTGTCTGTTGTCTTTCTCTGCAACATGGTTGAATAGTTGGTGGAACAGTTATTTCTTTTGCTGCCATGTAATGTGCCCATTTGGTAGTAGACTTTTACAAGTGAAAGCAAAAGGGTCAGTGAGTTGTCAAGCAAAATTTACTTTATTGGGGGATATGTTACAATCTGGATCTGGGGTACTATGGAGCTGCATTTTGGCTTAATGAAAAAAGTCAATATTTAAGGTTCCTGAGGAATCAGTATTAAATTGAAACAGTGACTTGGCAGATTGGACAACAATTTCTGTGTTTGTAAGCAGACGAAAGGCTGTGACATACACCCCAGTAAGTAAAAATGTTCTCTAGTTTCTGCTACAAATTCTGGGTCACCATCACTTAATATCTCCTGGAAAAAAATAGTCTAAACCCATGTTTTTCAAATCCCGCATGTTGTGAACCTTGGTCTGAATATATCATACCAAGCAGACAATCGACACAGTTAAAGAAGTCAATTTAAGTTTGTTATGGTGTAGAGATGGAATGGCTGGTGTGGTTAAATGGGATGGTGGACACAGGCTGTTCTTCACACATTTAAATCACGATCATCAATATCTTTTGTCCTTGACCACAACACCAAAAAGTTTGTATTATCCGTGCAGAACCAAGATTTTCTTTGTTGTTTTTGATGGTGATGTACGAGTTTCGATCGACGTAACCTTCCATTTTTGAGTCCAGGTTTAGCTTTTTGCGACTTTTTTTGCTTCTCTATCGAAGACAAGGGGAAGACAGAATGAATCGATTACACCATTTTGTGGAGCGTACAAACCAAAATCAAGAGTTTGCAATTTGTGCTTAGTGGAAAAAGTTTGTATTGTCCATGCAGAACCAAGAGGTTTACTTAACAAATGAACGGAGTTGATCAATAAATGTCACCATAAGAACAAATTATATACGTTGCGATCATTAAAGGAATTAGGAAAAGTTGTAAATGTTGTACATTTACAATGTATAGCATAAAAAATGCATCAAGCCAGACACTTCAAGTTGCTCTAATTTGTGGTTTTTACTTGTGTTAATCATACGTATAATCGCTCTGATTTTTTTATTGAGCACTCTGCATTAATATTTGTTACCAAAGAACATAACATATATATATGTGGGAGTTAGCTACTCCTGCTGGGCATCCAGTGCAATGGAAACTGTTTAGAAATAATTCCCTGAAACAGTTGCACTGGTATCTACTGATGAGTTATCAGGTGTTTTCTTAATTATTTGTTGTTCTTTTCTTTTTTAAATAAAGGTTGCACATAAAGGTAAACATGGCAAAACTCTCGTTCGGAAATGGTTATTCAATTACAAGAAAATACAAAAAAAAAATAAAAAAATATATAAAATTTAAATAAAAAAATATTCTCTTTTTCATCTTCTTTTTCTAAAGGCTGAAATACACTATCATTTTTCAATGATACATTCCAATGACATTAAAAATGACAAATTTTGGCGCGAATACACCATCATTCAAAAGTTGAAACTTGAGCATGTTTTTCTTTGCAACATGGACTCTGAAGAAGAAATAGCAGCTGCTGTTGTTGTGTATATTTTATCAAAAAAGAGAGCCAATTGTAGGAAAAGAAAGCAAAGAGATGTATGGGTAAAACCGTGGTTAAATAGGCGAACTGAACTTGGCATCTACAATACTCTCATGTATGAACTGCGCGTAGAGGAAATTGCAGAGTATACGCGATTTTTAAGAATGCCGCCGAATATTTTTGATGAGCTCCTAATTCTCATAGAAGAAGAACAGGGATTTAACATCCCACAAACTGGGCTGGCTTCTCCAAATCTCAATAAAATTTTCGGTCACTTCTTGCGTCTTCATTCTCGGGTGAATTACTTGTTCAAATCTTTGTTTTTAACTATGTTTACGCCTAAACTACCGCATGCAACAAACACGTGTGCGAAAACAATGGATTCGGTTAAAAACAATAGAAAAAAAATGTCATTAAAAAATTAAAAGTTGAACATGTTCAACTTTTAATTTTTAAGGATCATTGGAAATGAGAGTGCAAAAAATGACATTTTTTCCTGTATGCACTGTCATTTTTCAATGATAATTGGAAAATGATCATTGAAAAATGATAGTGTATTTCAGCCTTAAAATGACAGATAATAACTCATCTTTACTACATATGTATATATAGTAAAGATAAGTAAGCAGTGTTTTTTTCATTGTGACATATTTTTCTGCTTTACAGATTTGTAATAAATGACCGGTCAACTTTAAAGAGTGGAAAAACTTACACATTGGAAATAATTGCAACTGATATGGTTGGAAACAAAGCAAACCCTTGGACCTGGTCTTGGAAAACTGGTATGCTTTTTAACACGAGATACTATTTAACCGTAGTTTAAATGATTTTGACCTATGCTAATTAATTCTTTTACACAGATTTTGAACCACCAACAATAGCTGGAGTGTTTAATCATACTGTTTCTTGTGGAAATTCACTGTCTCCGAATGTTATTGGTATAGCAAATGCCACAGATGCATTGGACAACAATCCTGTTGTCACATATTCTGATACTGATGATGTGGGCTGTGTTCTTGTCAGAACTTGGACAGCTACTGATTCAGCAATGAATCAAGCACAAACCAAGCAATATATACATCTTGTGACTGTTACATCTATTAAGGTTAATTTGAACACTTTTGCATTTAAATTTACAATCTCACAACTTTCACCATCACTTTAAGTGCCACTGGTTTTATAATGTACATCTAACTTAACTTAAAATATATTTTTAAGGTTAAAATGAAACCAACCATGCTTCAGCCTTGCAATGAAAACCTTAAGAAGACAATACCTATTGATGAGTTAATTGCTAAAGAGCTTGTGGAACATCCATGCAATCGAGCAATGACTGCCACATCTGTTGATACCCCCTTACTCCTATCATGTGATTCTATAACAACACGCACTTGGACATTCTCTGACAATTGTGGTCAATCAACAACGTTTCAACAGATTGTTAAGGTTCTACCAATACAGGAACCTATTTATCCTAAAATTCGTCAACTGAATGTGGGTCTTAGAGACACTTTAAAATGGCCCACCTATCCTAATTCTGATGAAAGTAGATTATTTATTTGGCTATTTAGTCTGTCCAAAAACAAATCAGTTACAATCAGAGGAAATAGCTATACACCAAATAAAATGAATGCTTTCCTACCAGACACTAAGATGGTTTGGCAAGTTGAGTATGTTTTAAATGAAAATTACTTGGTTAATAATTTGTCTATTGTACCTTCACCAGTTTGGGGATTTACAACAGTTAAAGTTCCTGATTTCAGTGTAATTAGTATTAGTGAACCTGTTGAATTCTTTACTGGAAGGACTGTACAAGTATCGTGGACCGTAAGGAATGTAGGAACAGGTAGTAATTTTGCACCATCATGGTATGATACAGTTTTTTTCTCAAAAAGTAAAAACGCTAATCAAGGTCTGTTGGCAACAGTTGTTAGAAGACGAGGCTTTCTTTTTCATAATGACGCTTATGTGAATAAAGCAATCATAAAAATACCGAATGACATGCCAATTGGAAAATATTATATCATAGTTTTTTGTGACATACATAATCGAATAAATGACTATGACAGGGGTAACAATCGCCGTATTAGTAAACAGACTGTGATGATAAAGCTCACACCACCACCAGATTTAAGAGTTGACGAAGTTGTAATTCCAACCAAATCTTTCTCAGGTGTGTTATTTAAATATATACAACCAGTTAAATTTTCTTTATGTTTCTTTTGGAATTATTTAATCAAAACGTATTTAATTTTTTGTGAATGGTCAGAAGTCACAATTTTAAGCAACGGAATTGTAGAGAGAGGATCAAATTTCAAAGTTAATCCCTAAAAGTAGTTATGAACACATTTTAAATATAATGCACATTTTGAACTTGAGAAAGTCTTCTTATCAATGGCTACATCCCACTTTTGGGACTTAGCATCTTACATTTGTTGGTTAGATTTTCACTTAGCTATGGCATTTTTGCTATCATCAACATGGCCCCTTATTAAGGTTTAATACCAATATATATGTGGTTTCCTACTTTTCATGCTATTTTATATGTCTAGCTAGTGTGACCTGACCTTTGTATATACAAAAGTAGACAGCCTACTGTATATGTCCATTTCAATAAATTGCCTAAAACAGCAAATTGTTCATACTCAGGTGAGTTATGGCATATATATAACAATTAAATTATAAGACACAGGAAATTAAAATATTACCCCTCCCACAAGTCACAAATCTATATTTTCCAACATCTAATACTTTTTTCAAGGACTTGGCAAGCTAGGATGCGCTTTTGAGCTATTTCCTGCAGAGAGATTACGGTAAAAGCGTGTTTTTGGTAGTATTAATTTACTTGATGTAAACACATAATTGTTTTATGCCTATACAAAGTCTTTTGCAAGATATCACATTACCGTAAAAAAATTTGACATGCTATAACTCCCCAGTATATATATTTTTGTCTAAAATTGTAGAGATAATTTAACTCTCAATATTGTCCTATTGCTTTTTAGAATGTTACAATAATGTTCTTTTAATAGGCCTTAGTATTGATGTTCACTACATTGTGAAAAATCATGGCTATGGAGTTACAGCAACCTCGACCTGGATTGACCGAATATACTGGTCTCGAAATTTCACCACAGACAGATTTCCATTAGCAATTGGATCTTCAAGACATTCGGGACAGCTCTTTCCGTTGGATATATACAAATCCATTGTCGCAGTTAAAGTTCCAAAGTATATATATGGGATTTTCTTTGTGGGCATACGTGTAGATGAAGGAAATGCTGTGTTTGAGCATGTCAACAAACGAAATAACTTCCTAATCTCGGTATGTAAGAAAAACATTTCTTAAGATGACATGAGCTAGATCCTTAGAAAAAGAGTTTAAGAAAGTGACAGAATTTTAAAGATTATAACCACAACCTATTAGGAACGCTGTTTCTATATAAGTGCCATGCAACTAAGATTTTTCAGGCACCTTAAAGGGCAGATGTGCGCCCCTCTGTAACTTCTGATTCATAATTGTTAATCTTGAAATGACTAACTCAATCAAATGTTGCATTTTAACTTGCATCTAGCAGGAATGTGGTTAAATAGTAGCTGGTGTCAGCATTTCTCGAATTTTTAAGCTTTTACTGGGTTGTTCTGTAATGTAGATATTTTGAATACCGTGCTTCTGAACTTTCTTCTGGAATTTACATTTCATAATTAAGTAGATGAAATCTATTTTAGTTTTGTTTTTTGTGGCCCAAAAATTGAATTTTCGGAACTAGGTCAGTTAGTCTTTACAAAGCGAAGAATGTCAAAAAAACAACCTCATAGTCTATCTTTATAAAGGCTTTGTAAAAAGTTTGTCGAAATAAAATTCATTTTTGTGTTATTTTTTTGTGTGTTTTCTTGTAATGATATGATTATTGTTTGTTTGTTTTTATCCAGAATGATGCGTAAAAGTAAAACATACATATGCTATGATTTGTAGTAGCTGACGTTAATTAAATAACAGAATATTTCAAATATTTTAGGAACAAATTCAAGTTATTTTGACACCTCCTCCAGATTTAATTGTGTCTAAAATTTGGTTGCCATCTCAAGTCCGCAGTAAGGATAGATTAAAGGTGTCATATAAAGTGGAAAATATTGGTTCTGGTGATTCCGACAAAGCTTGGTGGTACGACAGAATTGTAAGCACTATATAATGTTACCAATGTTTTAAATGTGACTGTCCAGGGGAATTTGATAACAAACAAATTAAGATTAAATTTTAACGTTATATCGTTGTGAAGAACAAAAGAAGCAGCGCTAATTAACGCTAAATAAAGCCCACTTTAACGTTATAGCGTTAACATGAGATAGACCAAATTTAACGTCCTAAAAAACAATTCAATTACCATTGACTTGCCACCAGAAATTATTCCACCTGGATTTTCAATGGACTGAAAAAATATTTATTTAAAGAAATCCAACAGTTTTGTACAGAGGTACAGAGGTACTGTGGCCCCAGTTCCTTCTGAAACGTAAATTTTTTATAAGAATCATTTTGTAAGAACAACAAGGCTAGGAGTGGCAGAAGATTTCTACACAAAAAAGTTTAATATTGACCATTTTCAATGCAACGTAATGTTTTGATTTAGCTTTGAGAACAATCCGATTGAGTCCGCACTTTTGTAGGTTAAAAAGCAGAGCCCATATATAAAGTAAAATGGCTATAATCGATAACGTTTTTGGAAGAATGCGACACTTCAGTACAGTTACTAAAAAATCTTGGTATAATAGCTAACAACAGTTAGGGAAAACCTGTAATTAAGTTTTATTATTAATCTATATAGAAGTATATAACAACTTTACAATATTGTAGCTATTCATAGTTTTTTTTTATGTTGTACATTTTTTTTGTTTGAGATTTAAACAATATATAGTTGATGAGATTTAAACAATATAAAGTAGACTTAGCTTTTGTTGTTTTTTGCTTTTTTTGCTAACAGCAAATACACATTTTTTTTATAAGAAACCTAAGCATATCATAGGCTGGAGTTTCTCAAAATTTTGATAAATTGAGCTTTGTTTCTTAAATTTTCCTAATTTGACCCTGAAAAATAATTTGGAGAAGCAACATTACTAAAAAATTATGTTGTGATGTAGCCAAATATTTAAGAAAAATCGTTGTAAAACTAAATTTATGATTCCCTTTCTGTTTATCGTATTCTGTCTACATATTCTCAAGTTTATAAAAAAATTTTTTAAAAATAATAGGGCCACGTCGTGACTTAGTATAGAGATTACAAAAATTTGAATAAATATTACTCCCTACCATCTCGATTCCATAGATTAAAATAGATAATCTGTAAGTAAGCCTGAAAGTAAAAGCCACCCATGCGTTCTAGTCAGTCGTGCAGGAAAGGTCTCAGCTCTGGTTGCATTATTTGACATGCACTGAAAAACAAATTTTGCCCGCACACGAAAAGTCAAAATGGCGTACTCACGCTTTTTAACGTTAATAGCGCTATTTTAATGTTAATTATTATTATCGTTTTAACGTTATTATCATTACAAAAAAAATTATATTAGCGTTATTAACGTTATAGCGTTAAATGTTAGCGCTAAAGCGTTAATATTAGCGCTTTAAACGCTATTAACACTGCTTTAAACACTAATTAACGCTAAGTGTTTGTTATCAAATTCCCCTGGACAGTCACAAATATTTAAATTCTATGTTTATACACTTTTGGGCATACGTTTTTATTCATTGTTTTATTCAACAACAATTCTAACTTTTAAGAATTAGAATATTATTATTAATATTATTATTTTAGAGCATCCATCCTGCATCACTTCCATCAGTGCTTATGATGACTACACCTGCACATACTGGCTTATTAGATGTTGCAACATCCTATTCAAAAGACGTATATTTCATAATCCCAGATGTCTGGGATACTGGTAACTACACTGTTACTGTAACTACTGATCTTTACAGTAATGTTTTTGAATCTGGAAAGTTGGAAAATAATGCAAAAATGGATAATCTTCAAATAATACAGAGCCTTCCAGATCTATTTATACAACAGTTTAATGTACAATTGCTTGGACAACATGAATTAGGCAACATATTGTTGATGTTACATGTTGGGATAAAAAATATCGGAGCACGGGATGTTTCAGATGATTTTAGCTACAGTGTGACAATGGAATTCGACGATAAAAGTAAACAGATCATAGACATACAAACAATATCAAGTGTGGTTGAAATTAATAAAACACATTTCTATTATTCCAACATAACAATACAACGTCAAAAGCTTTTTTCTGCAAGATTTATTCTCCAGGTTGACATATATGGAAACATTTATGAAGGAAATGAAAATAACAATGGAAAAGCAACTGGTTACTTTAACTTACCTGTAATGTTTGATGCTATAGATTTTTCCATCACACATTTTATTAATCCAGAAAATGGGCAAAACACAACAGACGTTTTTTCTGGTGACGAAGTTGATGTCCGCATTAAATACATTAATAAGAATATTTATCCATCCACTTCAAGGTTTACTGATCAGGTGACTTTAAAAATACGTGCTGTTGAGTATTTGTTAAAAGAAACTGAAGTGTCTATGATAATGGGTGGTGAGACCAAGACGATGGATTTGAGAATCAATATACCAAAGGATCTATTTGGCCAAGGTCAAGTATTTCTAAAACATGACATACACCATTCATTAATAAAAGCAACAAAAATCCCTCTTGAAATTAATAAAACAATCATGATTGAATTCCCACCTACGCCAGAGCTTGTTATGGAAACTGTATCAGTTAGGTCTATTGATAAAGAAACTAATTCATTCCGTGTTTTTTGGCATGTTAGGAATACTGGAAACCATATGAAAAGAACAATGTCATGGACTGATAGTGTTGTTCTCTCCCGTAGTGAATTTAATCCATACTTCGACGGATGGTTTTTACTTGACCAATTTCTTTTTTCTGGGAAACTTCAAACGGATCAATCATATACACAATCTAAAGCTGTTATTATACCCATAAAGTCAACTGGTTTTCACTATATACATGTGATTGAAGATTCAGAAAATATCCTTAAAAGTAATAGCAAGGACAGGAAAAATTATGGATGGGCCAAAATACAAATACCAATTCCGTCCTACCCTGATCTTGAAGTTATTATAGAATCTGTTGTACCCCACAACTTGAGAGGAGGAGAAAGATTCACTCTTCAATATGCTGTTTTAAACACTGGACCAGCTGCACAGATTTCATCTTGGATTGACCAAGTGTTGATAAAGAAAATGGACCACAAAGGATTTACTGTGTTAAGTGCAATGCCACATATTGGTGGGTTGGATAGAAATAGCAACTACTCTAAGCAAATTCAGATAGTTCTTCCTGCATATTTTACTGACGGTCTGTATGAACTAAAAGTAAAAACAGATGGCAATAACAAATTGGTGGAGGTAAATGAAACAAACAATGAAGCTCTGTTTGTGTATCTGAATACTTCTACTGCCTTACCAGTCGACATTGAGGTTGTAACTCAAGAAAAAAATATATCTGCTGTTGCTGGTCAACCATTAAAAATTACATACAATGTATCAAATAAAGGGCCAGGATCTGTACCCTCTTTATTCCCATGGTTTGATGCTTTGTATTTGAGTGAAGATGCACAACTAGATGTTTTCGACTTAAAGATGTGTGTAAAAAAGCAACAAATACACTTACCTGTGAATGCATCCTACCATGGTACTTTTGACTGTAATTTACCATTTTTTTTGCCTGGAGACTTTTATTATTTACTTCTAAAAGCAGACGATGGAAACTTAATCAGAGAAATAAAAGAATACAATAACATTGGAATAGTGCTGCTTAAAAATATTGGAGCCACCATAACATCTGATGTTACAGTACTTGGTGTTAATTCACAGGCAAGTATTCAGTATGGACAATCTCTGAAGACAAGTTGGAAATTAGTGAACAATGGTACTACAGCTGTTGAAGGTTATAAATGTGATTCAGTATACCTGTCTACTAACATAAAATGGGATATCACCGATGCAGAATTAGGGACAACATGCAGTTTTATTTCCTTGGAAGGTAAAGTAAGCAGTAGCAATGAAAAGTTGTTTTCTTTTACCAAACCAGTGCCGCTGATACGACAAGATTCATATTATTCCATTGTTAAAACACGAAGCAATATAATTGATCATAACTTACTGAATAATGATGCCTTCTCTAAGACCACAACGTTTGTAAGTCATCACAATTTAACATTAGGTGTTGAAAGCACATTTTTGTTAAGAAGTGATAGTCTTGTTTTTCGAGTTCCTAATGTTCCATCCGGCGAATCATTAATTGTTGTGACCAGAGGCACTGATCCACTCCATACTATAGAGTTATATGTCAAGTTTAAGAATCCTCCCAACACAGATTTATTTGATGTGTTTTCGGGTGAATTTTTGTCCTCAGTACAAAAAGCTGTCATTAAAAATACCAAAAAAGGTGATTATTATGTTCTCATTCGAACTACCAGTGTACACGTCGTTGCAAAACAGATAACAGTATTGTCAAAGTTGGCTAAACCAGAAATAACAGATGTTTATCCAAAATATTCACCACCATTGTACCCTGGCACGACATTTAAAATTGAAGGTGCCTTGTTTCCATTAGATTTTTCTATCAGATTTTTCAAAAAATCTCAGCCAAGTGTAGGTGTTGTGCCTATGCGATCTTATCGTTATAGCTCAACGCTAATATATGCTACTGTGAATATTTCAGTGTTCTATTATGGAGATACAGTTAATATTGAAATTAAAGATGACATTTTAAATAAAAAAATTGTTTTGGTGGATGCAGTCAATGTTGTCCACGGTCAATCTGGTACTGTTACTACTCGTGTCAACTCACCAAGGGCAGTAAGAAGAGGGGAAATTGCAGAACTGAGTATTGATACACAGAATATTGGTGGCACAGATGCTATGCCACCAATCATAATGATTAATCTTCAAGGCAACGTTAACTTACGACTTGTTCAAAGCAACAAAACCATACACTCTGATACCTTACTACTTTTCGCTGCACCACAAGATGGTCCATCTGGTGTGCTGCCACCAGGAAGTGTAAGTCGTATTGATCTGACGATGTCTCAAACATCAGACACCATTGGTAGCTTACCAGTTTTGGTAAGTCACATAATTCTCAAGGCTAGTGAAAAACATCCTTATGTCAACAGAAAGGATTTGTTTCGCCCTATGATGCTCGAAGACCGCAGATGGAATCCAGTCTGGAAATTGTTCTTAAAACGTTTTGGTACAAATATGTATACATTTTATAGAAGATTGTCATTAACATTTAATCAACTTAGTTTGGTTGGATTGAAAGTCTATGATGTAAATGAAGTGATAAAATACGAACTTGAACTTGCAAATGGATTTCACATTGGACAAAAGATGCACCATGCCATAGATTTACAAGCAAGTGGCGATAATTTCCCATTTGTGAGTCTGGAAAGGTACATCAATCCACAGTTATCCTTCCGTGACATACCCGGACCATTTAATGGCTTTGGACCATTTGGAAGAGGTTGGATATCTCCTTTGTGGTATGTTCACTTATAAGTTTTGTCTCTCTTGAGTTCAGAAAAAATGCCAGTCCATGTTAGCTATGTGGAGCACAAATTGATAAATCGACTGAAAAAATGTTGCTTTATTAACATATACTACCGTAATGGCTTGATTAAGCGCCCAGGCACTTATAAAATTTTTCCGCTTTTAAGGGGGGGCTAATTCGGAACGGGCGCTCATTCAAGACGGGCGCTTATAAAATTATTTTTTAAAAGTATATGACTACATTTATAATTTCTTTCATATTTATATCTTCCTTACAACTGTTGCCGAACTACAAAATATCAATTTCTTCGTCACTTTCATGGTCTTCATCAACAATTAAATCATTAGGGCAAGCCTCCGCCATATCACTTTCATCTGGAACAAATGGATTCTGTTCTGGATTGTTCATAAAATCTAATTGCTTTTCCAACATAGAGCGGCCTTCACTACAAGGCTGCCCTTCTTTGAAGCAGGTGAACTCGTCATCCTGGCTTCCATCGGTTGAACATGATAATGCACAAGACAAAAAAGATTTTTGAATCTTTCCTTGGATAGCTTCTCCCAGGCTTTTAGAATCCAACAAACCACTTCTCTTCTTGGCAGCGCCTTTAGGTTTCCGCAATCGCTTTCGTCGTTTAAGCCAGTGTTTGCGAGCCATTCGTCATAAAACTCTGTGCAGTGTTGTTTGAAAGGCTTATTCCACGAGACGTCAGGTGCCTAGATGTGGCGTGTGCCTAGGCCAAAAGGAGGGCGCTTATTTGAGACAGGCACTTATAAAAATATTATCTAGAAAAGGGGGCGCTTATTTAAACGGGCGCTTATTGGATATGGGCGCTTATTCAAGCCATTACAGTATACCTAAAAAGTATTGAAGTTTGTGGGTACAAAATTCTGAAAATCAAAAGTTATGATGCAATATTGGTTATTTGACTTAGTTGAACAGGCAAAAAAAGATTTCACCGATATTTTTTAGGTCAATGAAGCTACGAAACATAACAGTTTCTTACATTATTTTGGAGAAAGAGTATGACTACTTTTCCTTTGTAAACGACAAAATAGATTCAACCTTTATCAATCCCGATGGTCTTGGCGAGATATATTATAATCAGACCTCAGGTAAAAAAAATTTGTTTGAGAAAAAAACAGTTAGAAATATCTTTAGATGTTCATGTAATGGTTTCCTTCTTCCCCAACACTTGGAGCAATAATTGTACTATAGAAAAATTGGAAAATGGAAATTTAAGAAAACACAGCACTTTTATATCAGTGAGTTAAAAGTTATCCTTCAGTTTCAGTAATAAGGCATGATTTCTGGTTTAGTGCAGCAACCTTTCTTAGAACAGTAAATCAAAATACTTAGATATGGCAAGGGGAAATTGATCATTGGCTTGACCAGAGCTGTCAATTGCCAAGAAAGAAACTTTGCTTTTCGCATTTTGCTATCATTTGAAAACTAAAGAAAGAAGAGCAAATGAGGAACTTTTTTCTGATTCTTTTCTTTCTTTTTTGCTTCAAAATCAGAGATAGTGCGTTAATAACTGACATATCTGCTTTCTAACTTTTTTTTCCTGCAAATAATTTTCCCTTGGTAAATGCTTTCTTGTGATAGGTTACGTTTTACTTAAACCGCCCTTCATAAAATAAATAATTGCCTACCAAAAGTGTACTTGAAATCTTGCTTATAGGCTTATACGTCTGTCTGTCTGCGTGTAAGCCACAAAGTAGACATACTTTATAATTTAGTTAAGAAAATAACACGGATTGACTTCAGTAGGAATTTTTTAATTCTGAAGCTACTGCATTGAACCTAATAAGGACCAAAATAGAACCAAAGGTGGGCTGATGACGTCATCAAAATGTCTTTTAAACCTTATTATCTCTTGATTAATTTTTTAGCTCAATGCAATGAAAGTAATTCCTAAATAAATTTTAGTCTTTATTGTTTGCTTGTCAAAACACGTGAAAATTTCTACAGGTCAACTAGTAATTAATATTGGCTTTTAGCGTAACAATTTAGGGAAAATCATGTGGTAAAAGAAATCTTGCCCTTGTCAAATATGCTTTGAATTTTTAGTCCTTCATTCTATCAATGAGTTACTCAAATACACAATCATATGTTTTGTTTTTTACTGACTGTCCCCGATCTGTGAAAGCTTCAGAGTATTGTTTTTTAAGGAGGAGCGTGTGGGTAAAAGGAAGATCAAATAAAGATGGACTTGATCTGTCTGCTTGGGTAGTGATCTTGGACTAACCAAGCTGCAGCTTATCATTACCAATGGTAAAAATAGGGAAGACGTAATTAGGATAATTAGAGCAATAAGTTAACTTATTACAAAATTGCAGTCTGTAACGAAGATGATTAAGGAAGAAAGAAAATGTGTCTTAAACACTTGACTGGTAGAGAAGTTATAATTGGTTGGCGTGTTACACATATAAGAGCAAGGCCCTGATTTGTAAAGAAAAATTTCAATTTAATAACACAAATACCACTTGCAAGCACTTCTTGTGTCAGCTGATTAAAATGAAGTAGGGACAGTGTAAGAAAACAAATAATTGTTAGTGGATACAAGTTTGTTGGGATTTTTAAACTAAAACTAGAATGCAAACTAGTAACACATTTGGTTAAACTGCACTTATCAGGATAAAGGTCGACTAACTGAGGAAAAAAAATTGTGTAAAGTTGCTGCCAGTTTCAGACCCTTTAACCACCTCAGCTACTCTAGAGGTACGGTTAGTAGCAGACTTACTAAAAATTGTGACATAGATGCCAGATAAAACAAATTTTTAATTGAGCAGGTGCAAGCTCAGCACTTGACTTGCAAAGAATGCAGTTAGGGTTGATATAGCCTTACATATGTTGCATTGCATATAACCCTAATCAAGCTGTCTGTTTAAAAAAGGGAATAAAGAGCCCAGGAACAACATTACACTAACGTGGCCTGACAACCAGAGATTTAGAACGCAGATTACTGAAGACATAGTGAAGTTTTTTTATGCAAAGTGGGGGAGGAGTGGGGAATAACAAATTGCGTAATATAACACGGAATATATAGTTCAGATTTTTTTCTCAGTTCATCAGGAAGTCAGGGAGGTATACTAAAAACTAAAAAGGGTGTTAAATTGAGAAAAGGTCAGCTTACAATAAAAAGAGAGGGGGTTGTGCTTTGGCTCTGAACTATCTTTGGCAGACCACTTTCCCTTAAACTATGCGAGTTGTAAAATTTCAAGTTTAAAACATTTTTCAGTAATATCAAGTTAAAACAGGTAAGTGTTTTTTCTATTGCATTGAAGAAAAACACAGGCTGTCATACTGGACATATACTATCCATAAACTGCTAGTTATGCCAAGTACAAAGTACACTCAAAAGTCTGCCTAGCCCCATTTTAAATAAGGATTAGAATCACACATCTTAGAATTCAACTTTTTTAGCAACTGATAGTATAAAGTTACAGTTACAAACTTTTTCAGTTAGATCGTTATTGATTCCTTTGTAACAAAAAATGTTTAGATAAAAGGGAGGGATTTTGTATTTATTTATTTAAATTAAAAAAAAAACTTATTTATTTTACGAAGCTTTTCGTAACAAAGTGAGTAAAAACATTTCTAAGCTAAAAACGTATAAAAGCATATTGAATTAATTAACATAAAACGTCACTCAGGAGAATTGATGCAAGAAAGGTGAAAAAAGAACAAAATACAATTATCTGGGTGAGATGATGAAACAAATGAATGTACAGGGGAGTAATAAGGACACATGAATAATGTTACTAAAGTATAAGGCGCTTGTGAAATAATTATGATATATAATAACATATTTAAGTGATACCATGTCTAAATAATAAAAGGCTACTTATGTCCTTTTGGTCATTGAATAATGTTTTTTGCCTAAAGTGTTTTTCAAATAGAGTAAAATTTTTGGTCAATTACATTGGTGCTTACTCATTTTGCCTGGATTATATGTAATAATTTTATTGGATCATCTGTCGATACATTAATTATGGAATAATAGGTGAAAGTTCATTTTTAGGGCAATACATTTTCCACAAGATGGATTCATGGCCACCTGTAACTTATATTTTTTATAAAGAAAGTGATTACAAAGTAACTGAAGTTCGCTCTCATGATAACAGCACTATCATCACAGTCGATCATGCAAAAGATGAAGTTTATGATAACTATGGAAACAAGATAAAAGTTCACTATGGAGACAAGGGATTTGTTTCAAGAACAAAGTTGATGAAAAATGATCAGTTGGTTAACAGTATCACGTAAGGAGTATTATGCTAAATTTAAGCTTGTTTATCTCTTCACCTTTTTATCACTATTGATTATTAAACCTTTTTTTATTTAGTTATTTATACAACGATGGAAACTTTTTGATACAAATTACTAAAGATGAAAAATTTGTGACAAATTATGAGTATGATAGCACTCATAAGGCCCTTGCTAAAGTCATCAATCCTGATAAATCCTACACGCAATATTTTTATGATGCTGATGGCTTGTACAAAGGCTTAAGTCGTTATTCTGAGGACAGTGTCCTGTTAAAAAGTGCTGAACTTGTCACCACTGCTCCAGGAGAATTAGAAATGGTAGAACAACCAGAAAACCATCACTCCACCTTGCGCTATGATCTACAAGGGAAATTGGCATATATTAAGCGCAAAGGATCACCTTCCTATCACTTTATGAGACAAAAAAATGAAAACAAGATACTGCTAGATGATGTGGTATGTATTATCTACAGTAATAATCATTAGAATCAAATTATTAGAAGCAAGTAGCAATTACATTAAGGGCGAGAAAGGGCATAATAATTTTAATAGTTTTAATGAAAGTGTCATACATTCTAGATTGGATCAATAAGCTTAAGGAATACAACTGGGATATAAAGTATACTTTTATTTAGGTGCTTGCAAATGAAAAATATGATCTTAACAGTAAAATTAAAACTGTCACGAATGCTGAAGGTGCCACAACAAAAATTCATTTAGCTGATGATAATATTGCTATAAAGGAACTGCATGATGCCAAAAACAATGTTTACAAGGCGTCTTATCTAAATGATAAGTTGGTACGATCAATTTATCCTGATGGAAAGTACGAGAGTTATACCTATGATCAAAACAATTTCTTAACAGAAACTGCAAAAAGGTCTGGCAAAAAGATATCATATGTTCGTGATAAGGATGGGTTTATGTTTGAAAAACATGTTTCGAATGGTTTAAAAACAACTTTTTCATACAACAATGATGGGCAACTATCAAAGGCATCTACCAGTATTAGCACAGTAGAAATAAAGTATGACACTAAAAAGCGTCCAGTGTCTGTAACTTATGACAATAAAAGGACATTATATTTTACATATGATAGTTATGGTCGTAGAAGTTCATTGACTGATTCCACAGGACAGTACAATGTCACCTACAAGTATGACGTCTTAGGTAGAATTGCAAATGTGAAGAAAGCAGAAAACTTAATCTTGAATATGAAATATTCGAACAGGAATGTTTTATCAAGGGAAACAGGAAACGGTGATAAAGTGGAATATTCTTTTAATACTAAAACAAATAAAATTCAAAAGATTCTACTGCGTGCAGAAAAAAATAAAACTGTAGACAAAACTTTCTACGAATATGATAGATTCGGCCGCATAAGGAATATTACAACGTCTAAAGAAAAATGGGAATTTCGATATGATGCAATATCTCAATTGACATTAGTTAAAGATAAAAATGGTTTAGCAACAGAATTTGAATACGATGCCACTTTGAATAGAAGAAGCAAATATTCTGGTAACAAAAAAGTAGAATACGTACTTAATAACATGAATCAAATTGCACAAGTTAATGAAGATGAATATGTTTATTATGACATTGATGGGAACATTAACCGTGTCCAGAATCTAAAAACTAAACTGGAACAAAGATTTGAATATAATGGTAATGATAAGTTGGTGTCTTCAATTAATGGCCTACAAGCTTGTTCCTATGATTATGATGCACTTGGTAATTTAAAGAAACAAACCTGTGGGGATGAAATTGTTGAATATTTGATCGATCCATTTGGTTTGTTTGGTACTGATGTTATTGGAAAGGTAAATAGTTTTAGTTTAACGTGGGCAGAAGGTTGTGGGTTAATCCCTAGCCATGTCATGCCAGAGTCTATAAAAGTATGAATCAATCCTATATGCTTGCGTAAAAAAGTAGATAAAATAGGGTTGGTTGTTCAGCAAATGTTTTGATTGGCTTTTAAAGCACAAAGAGAAAAAAGTTAAAATATATGCGGGATGGTTATTAAACATTCTCATTCTTATCTCTTTAAGGTTACATTTTAGGCTTAGCAAGGATTTTGTAAAATGTTGTTTAAAGTCAATTAACTGATGCACTACTGTTGTAAATAAAATATTAGCCTAAAAATATATATGTAATACTAAGAGATGGAATATTATATTTCCACTATCTCACCAAGAATATATAAAAAAAATTTGCTATTAAATTATTTTTTTTCAATGTTCCAATTTTAGTATTCTGGTGAAAATACTACCTTGTTTTATTATGGTATGGAGCAAGGCTTGATTTGTAAGCATAACGTACACGAAAATGATACATATTATTATCACTTCGACCATTTGGGGTAGGTGAACTTTTCTTTCCCCGGTTGCTTTAATATGCAAATTCACATTAATTTTAGGCTCTAAATGCTTGTTTTTATGGCAAGATATATTTCATTACTGACACATATAAGCGTTAATAATGGATATACTGCAATTTATTATCAATAAGGTACAAATACAAAGGCATAATGTCCTTTTTACCAATCAAATAAAAAACAAGCTAGATAAGTTTGCAAGATATACAAAAAAAAAACACAAAAACATTTACACAGCAAACGATAACAGTATATGCTTGTTGTTGGGAAGTTAAAACAGTGCAGTGGTTTAAAAGAATATTTAGGTTGCATTTTTGCAAATATTGTAACACATTATTAGGGATACAGCCAAGTCTTCCCACAATGCATTGTGTACTAGTAAATCTCTTAAGATTTAGTATTTAATCGTTGAACCCTTTCAATGGATTTCACGCAAAACATTTTATTTCAGTCCTCCTCTGATTTTTCCTGTAAATATAGCTGCCTGCTGAATTTGAAAAATATCAAGTAGACGTAGCACATGAGTGGTAACATTTCAGGTACTTATTATACTTTACAAGAAATTATTTTCACAGGTCAACCATTTATATGTCAAACCAAAAAGGCGAAACAATCAATTCCTACAGTTATGATCCTTTTGGTAATGTTATCAGTAAAAATGAACTTGTTTCAAATGAATTCCTGTTTGTTGGTCAATGGGGAGTAAGAAAAATCCCTGGTTTTACCGAAATCTATGACATGCGTAATCGGATTTATCATGCAGGTTATGGAAGATTTATGAACTTAGATCCATATGGTTTCTCTGGGAAAAGTACAAATATGTATTGCTACATGGCGAACAACCCTGTTGCAGGTAAAAAGAAATACTTTTTTAACAATTCAAATCCAAAATTTAAATCTATTTAGTTCTTAGTTTTTAGTGTTTTTATTTGTTTAATTTAGGATGTCAGAAATTGTCAGGAATTTTAAAAATATAAGCAAATTTCAGGAAAATTTTTTAATGAAATGTCAGGAAAATGTCAGGATTTTTTAACCTTTCACTAAATAGAAGGATTATATGTGCAAATAATGATTATACAACCTGCATGATTACTAGAATAATACATTTGCGAAAGTATAAGAATTAAGAGAATAAAAAAACAGAAAAGATGTGAAAATATTGTGCGAACCTTTTAAATGGCCTTAAAAATAATGGGTAATGAATGTACCAGTCTATCGGAACTTGAAAACAAACTACAACCCTGGACATAATATTTGCAGAAGAAGTCACTTTTTTGGCTATTTCTTGCAATGGCCTAGGGCTTTTTAGTATCTGTGTGGAATTAGAAATCTTAGTGGCATGGATACAACTGCAGATTCAAAAAAAAAGACGGCAAATGTTTAAGATCATCATCAGAAGCCATTTTATACACTGTTTCTATATAAGAGACACACTTTGAGCTGTCCAACATTCGCCTATGAACAATCTTCGCACAGTCTTATGACTTGGATTTGCGACTTTAGGACCATCATGTCCATGGCTTAGATTGTTACATAATGCAAACCTTACCGAAACTGCGACTAGCCCATTTCAACACTGTTTTGCACATCTACCAAAGTGGAGCTTTCGTATCGGTGGCCTGGTGATGCTGGTTAGCACTTTTGAAATATAGCTAAAATACGACTGTTTTCACAAAATAATGTCCAGGATTGTAGTTTTGCTTAAAAGTGCCTATTTTTATACTTGCGAAGGACTATACTTTGGCATCACAGATTGTGTGTGATTGCAGCTAGTGCGACATGGTATCCAGGTATTTTAGAGAATTTCCATTATCTTTCAGTGCTACAACCGTGAAAAGGACTAAGAATTTCTAGCTATTAAGTGTAGATGCTTTTACGTTAATTAGTGTTTTACTTGTAATTTTTAGAGGGATATTTCAATAACCTTGCCTGTCTTCATTTTATGGAAATTTTAAATTTCTTTAATTTGTAAAATTTAGCACAGAGGAAAAGAATAATTATCTTAAATTTGCAAAAATTATGACGCAAGAATGACTTGCAGACAAAGTACCCGCAAAAATTAGTACTAACAGCAATTCTACTATCTTTTAATCAATTGCCCATTTTTATTGTAAATGCCATGAAATTTATATTGTCCTGAAAAGCGTTATTGTACCTATTGCGATCTTGTGCTAAACAAATAATTATATCTGATGTGCGAACGCCTCTACACGTGATTATAGGAAATGATCCTCGTGGCACTATTGTTCCTGCCATTATTGGAGGTGCAGCAATCATTGGAGCTGTGGTGAACACAGGATGGTACATAGCTTCAAATATTAACTCTTTTGGAACCATGAAAGCAGGTAATCAAACAATTTCTAAACAGGAAATCATCATGTGCTGCTTGTTTGTTTTGGTTGCATGTCAACCAAATATTAAAGTTGTACATTTTAGACGATCGATTTCTTGATTGAGTTATAAACACACGAAAGGAAGTATTTCGTGTTCGCTTTGTTAAAAATTAAATATGTTTGTACAGATACTCTATTTTCGCTCTAGGTGATATTGTTGCAGGTGCAGTTGGAGCTGCCGTCTCAGGTGCTGCTCTTGGAGCTGGTACTGCACTAGTTTCCACTTTGTTACCTGTCACCGGCGTAGCAAGTTTTACTGCCATGGTTGGTGTTGGTGCTGGATCAGCAGGTTTAGGAAACGTGGTAGAACAGCTTTTAGATACAAAGAAAGGCATTGACGTTGGTTCTTTACTGGAAGCCTCAGTAATTAGCGGTATCACAGGAAACATACCGTTTAAATTAAATGGATATTTGGGAAAAGGATTTAGTGGTGAATTTTTATTAAATAATTTATTGTTTTGCGAATTTTTTTTTCTTTTGCCTATCGCATTAGGAACTCTGTATACGTTTCTGTATATGTTATTTAAGAATAAATTATATCGATTTGCTATTTTCCAATGCTCCATATATAAGTTCTAATGGAATAATTTATCTTTTTTTTTTCTTTTCCAGCTTTTGGCAATGCAAAGAATGGTCTTATCCGAAATATAAAACTTGAAAATATATTAAAAGCAGTCAATGCCCATGGCAAAACATTATGGAAGACTTTAACACGTGCTGTTGTTGCAGGTGGTGTTATTGAGAAAGTATATAAAAATGCAAAAAATATATACGATACTATAAAGGGATTACCTGAGAAATCAAAAAAGGCATGGAATGATTTCCGAAAAATCGTCAGAGAAGTTTCCAAGCAGGCGTGGAAGAATGCAGAAGAATTTTATGAAAATGGAAAGAATTTAGTCAAAAACATCAAAGATTTCATAGATAACAAATTAAATGATTTAAAAGAGGCAGGAAAGAAATTGCATGATTACTTAGAAGAAAACCTTAATAAAGCGAAAGATAAGTTAAATGACTTGCTGGATCAAGCAAAGAAAAATATCAAGGATTGGGTCGACCAATTAAAAAAGATGGGTAAAGGTCTTTGGGAAGGTCTACTTGAGTGGATTGAGTCTCTTGACCCGGTACGTTGAACTTATATCATTTCTATAGTTTTCGTTAATTTGTTTTAACTTTGTATCTTGAATAAGTTTGGCTATTAAATTAAAAAAGTGTATTCAAATCTGTGTAATATTACTACCGTCCTATCACCATTTTCAGAGTTCATTTTTTTATGTTTGAATTTCTACAGAACGACATCCTTGGTCCAGCAGGATTTGGAGATGCACGATTCATTTCTCCAGACACAACACTAAAGTATAAAATTCGATTTGAAAATCATGTTAATGCTACGGCACCGACGCAAAAAGTTTCAATCTCATCTGTGTTGGACAAAGATTTAGATTTTCGAACATTCCGTATCGGATCACTCGGTTTTGGCAATTTTACTTTTAAACCAGAAAGATCGTCTTCCATTTTGCAGGTAACGTAGTATTTTATTTACGCATGGAATTTGCGCAGTTGCTTTTTTCCTAAATGAAGGGTTACGTTTGTTAACTTATGGAGTAGAATAGCCAGAATATAAAGTTTAAAAAAATATTATGAGAATGCAATGAGTTGTGGATCAATGAATAATGCACAGGTCTATCAATAAGGAACAAACAATAACCTGTGCTGTAATACAATAAGCGCCACACAAAAGCTAATATGCAAAGATTCAACCTTTTGCACACCAAGAATGTTCAACTGATGTTGAACTACAATCCTAGGTAAAAATATTGGCACAACGGCAGTTTTTTTCATCATTCTTCAAATATGGACAAAAACTTGATATAGTGAATGCTCTTTAATCGGTAGGCTGAAAAGTCGCTACTTCTGCACACACGTAGGACAAGCAGACAGCAAAATGTGCTGGTTGTATTCTCTAGCACGCCCGCACTATGAAATAATCAACGTCAAATTCGTGGAAAACCCAAAGATCCTAAAGTCCCAAACTTTGTTGCTACTTGTGGGACAAGCATTAGATGTAAATAAATTACAATAAATTGATGCAAATAAAAACGATGTTTTTAAGAATTAAGCAATGTTTAACAATGCTATTCAAACTAAACATTTTAGACACTAAAGTCAGATCATATAAAAATCGGGACTTCACCTTTTGATTAATTTTCTTTATATGTTAGGAATTTGGAACACTTTGTTTGCCTCCGATACTTTGACAAAATTCACAAAAAAATATGTTTTACATAATAACATAAAATAAACAAATAACAAAAAGGCAGGCTTAGACGCTAACGAACCATTTAGGGAGCGTTCACATATTACGTAATCAATTTTTTGCCTATTTTCTACTCCCCCATCCCCCATGCAATCAGTCGTAATCATTTGGTTGACCCCCTCCCAAAATTACGTCATCATCTACCTAACCCCCCCCCCCCAAAAAAAAAAAAATCCGTAAAGAATTACGAATATTTACAGTTTTATATTTTACTTTTATATTTTACATGCAAGATATAGAATATGGCGAATACAAACGCTTTAGATAGTTGATATTTTTCACACTCATGATAAAATGTGCTGTTAATTTTTTTTAATTTGCATATGTCATCAAACCACTTGACCCCTTCCCCCTCCCCCATAATCATGTGTAAGTAATTTCGATGACCCCCCCCCCTCCCCCCTACTTGATTACGTAATATGTGAACGCTCCCTTATATTATTATAAGTTTGTAGTAAAAGAATATTTCGTGATTTTCGAAGCTTTTTATTCATATTTTGATGTTTTGGTATAAATAATAAGAAAAAAATTATTGATTTACCAGTACGGTGAACTTATGGCTCATTTAGATGTGACGCTGGGGAGCAATTAATAGCTCAGCTATAATCTCAATTCTAAGAATTAGGCACGTCTTTTCATGTATAAAAATGATAACTCGTCCCTTATGATAGGCCTGAATGCACTTCGTCAGATTGTCATATTTAGCTGGTGACAATAAATGTGGATACATGACAGATAACCTGTGATTATAAACTTGCCCTAATTTTCCTTGCATAAAAATTGTACTAATGGTTGTATTTGTTTCTGAAATAGGACATAAAAGGATTGGGGATTATTTTTTTATTATTATTATTACTATATTTACTATACTGTCTTTGTACTGTATTTTTAAAGTAAGATCTATTTTTTAGGTATAATTTGACATTAACTTACTTAATAAAGGAAAAAATCGAAAGCTTTTCAGCTTACACCATCTTCAAAAAATGAGTTTATCTTTTATTATTTTTTATTTTAGACGAAATTCGACTTAATATCATCTCTTGCCTTCTACATTCGTGTTGTGGCCGGCATCGACGTAGTCACTGGTGAAATCACTTTTGAGATTGAAGCGTTGGATCCTGAAACAGGTCAGCAATTAGTTGTGAAGCTTATACTACAGTTTGAAAAGTTTCTCTTTTGGTAACAAGGCTTGCGTTTAACCAATTTACCAACCTGTTGTGTATAGAGGCATAAAATAAGGCGTCTTTAAAGGTTGAAAGATCTATTAGATTTTGATACCTGTTTCAGAACTTTGGCACACAAAAAGCCCAAAATATACCAGAGACATCCAAAATGCAGATGTCTGTAGTCTAAGGAAAAATCAGGATTTTGCAACACTTTCCAAATCGATTTCCTGTTTCAGTTTTTTCTGTGCCTAGTTCAAAAGAATGTATAAACTAACTGTATTCCCGTGGAAGTATCCACTGTATTACTCTTTTAATCCATGCAATAGACATATATAAATCAAAAATCAAACAACACAGCAGTGTAAATCTTACGATCTGCCTTATTTAATAACTACAACCTAAGCATACACGTGATTTTTAAAGCTAAATCTACTTAAATTACTTGCTCTGACAATGCGAAAAGTAAATAAGAAGATACAGTTCACCAAAATATTTCAAAATACATCCCAAATATAATCTAAATTTATATCACTAAAAATGTTTTTTTAACATATTTCATTGAGTTTGGCATAAAAAAGGTTGATCACTAAATTCCCAAAACCAACAGTTTGCAACATGTCAAATAAAAATCTCTATTATATAAATAGCTAAATAAATGTTGTCTTTACCCAAAAAATCTTACACAAAATGTCAAATCTCATACAGTCCTCCGTCAAAAAATATAAAATATAAGAAATAACAGCTTGAAAGGTGTGAAAGTCACAAAAGTTAATAGTAAACGTTAAAAAAATACAGTTTGAGTCATTAAAACAACAAAAATCTACCCTTGGTTCATTTTTTGCTACTTTTTTCTTAAATATTTATCATAAATTGTTAAAACCCACTATATATTTGCAAAATAAATTAACTAAATCCCCATATTTCAATCTATTGCACACCGTCGTCTCCCATATAAGTTTACTCAAAATTTTTACAAAAAAATAAAAATTTGCAAACGTTCAATTATTTGTTATAAAAATTTAATCCAAAGTGTTGCGAGAAGTACTTCCAAATCAACAGAAACCAGTTATTTCGGTAATATTGCATACAGTGACGCAAAAATCTATTCCTGTGACATTTTGCGTATTGTCTTTACCCATAAAATTTTACATAAAATGTCAAGAAGTCTAATTCTACAGTTCTTTTGGTATATTGCATATGGTTGTCCCACATGAAAGTTGAACATCAAATGTCAAAAAAAAAGAATTTAAGTCATAACATCTAAAACAACAAAAATCAGTTCTTTCAGTACAGTAAATGCTGTTGTCTTCCACAATTTTTTTATATATATATATGCCCGAAAGTTTTAAACTCACAATCTGTAAAATTAAAGTCAATTAAAATCAGTTATTTCGGTCTATTGCCATCCTCTCCCACAAAAGTTTACACAAAATGTAAAGAATGCGGTTAATATTGACACAAAATAAACATTTGCATATTTTAATTATTCCGGTATTGCATATACCCTCTATTGTACCCCAATATTTTAATCTAAAACCCACTATTTGCAACTCACAAAATAGAAATCGACTAAAATCTGTTATTTCGGTCGGTCCTTTTCCATCACGAGTTTAATCAAATGTAAAAGATAAACAGTCAAAATTCACTTATTTCGGTACATTGCATATATGCCCTCTACAACAGTATTTAAATCTAAGATGTCAAAGAAAAACAGTTTGCAAGAAGCATTATTATTTTGATAATTTTAAACCAACGTAAGTCAGTTATTTCGTAATTGCATATACAGTCCTTCCCCACAACAGCTTTTACAAAAAGTAAATAAGAAAGGTGTGTGAGAGTAAACCCTAATCAACAAAAATCAGTTCTTTTGACATTTTGAATGGTGCTTTTAGCCATAAAATGTTACACAAAATGCCAAAAACGACGATTCGGAACACATCAAATTTAAATCAAGAAGAATCAGTCATTTCGGTATGTCGTATGCAGTCCTCATATTGCGTCTTGCAACATAAAATGTGAAAAAAATATTCTGTTTGTTTATACTGGATAAAATATCTAGTAGGTTCCTTAAAATATTTTGTGGCTTGTTACATCTTCCATGACTCACATTGAAAGTTCAAGTCAAATAATTAGGCCCATATTCCTAGCAAAGACTACTAAGATAGCTAGCTAGCTACATATATATGGCTAAATAAGAGAAGAAGAAGAAGAAGAAGGACATAACTCACACACAGGTGCTAGGCTAGGTATTGGAGAGTTCTAGTTTTAAGCTAAGCTTGAGACTTGGTAAGGTATGAAATATCTAAATTAAATTATATAAATTGGAAAAAAAGTTCTTCCTGGCTTCTCTGGGTGATGGTGGCTGGTTTTATGCTAGCTCGTTTCTACATTATAAAAGCATTAAAAAACTACACAAACCTTGCGATGCTGCATTTTTATAACCATGCTCTTCTTCAAATGTTTTTGTACAGATATATTTTGAAGGAATGAGTAAAAATTGCTAAAAGAACAACTAGCTATAGCGGCAAAATTCATAAGAAGGCCACCATCTTTTCTGCAAGCAAACTTCAGTTACTTATGCTAGGCACCTTTTTTTAAGAGTCCGTATAGTGTGTGAATACATGATGTCTATATAAAGCTTCTTTGCTACCATACGTATAATATAGTGACATCCTATAGTATTGTCTTGACTTTAATTGTAGAAAATAACATCACTTGTTATACTGGGGGTGAAAGGGTATTGTTTTTAACCTTTATGGCCCTGCACGGCTTGAACATAAATAAGAAATGAACTCCCGCTAGTGTTTTTTGTGCCATGGACAACCATGCTCACTCACGCAAGGGAATTCATATATGAGATATATAGTATAAATAGGTTTAATACCCACCATAGCTAAATTTATTGTGTTCAAAGGATACCAGATGTTGTCCCTTTTAATATGAACATGTCATTGAATGCACAATTAACCATTGAACGCACACAGAAAAAATCATTAAACGCACGCACAGCAAATCGTTGGACACGCACAACGTTTCATTGAATGCCGACACAGCAAATTATTGAGTACACAACAAACGATTTCGAATGCCCATTTTCAGTTAAAAAATAAAGCCTTGTGCATTTTGGTTCGTTGCATTAAATACGTCCTGGGGAAACCGTCTTATTCTGCCTAAGGGAGTCATTTCGCTTTAAACATCTGCATAAAACTTATGAAATTCCCACAACGGGGTGATTTTATGGTTAATTTTACACCTTATGGAGTTAAAAGTGTTAGGTTCAATTTTTAGAATATGGAATTACTGCAGAAAAGTTAAATTATTATTACTAATCAATCCATTTCGCCTTATACCTAAGTCCACTTTTGCAGCTTAATAGCCAGCGTTCTGTGTTAATTCACTGATATTAGGTAAATAACAGCTTATTAAAAAGTTCTTAGAACTGCTAGAAACATTTTCAATTTCTGCAATGACTAGGGATGCTTTTCTCTCGGGTATCTGGTCGGTCCTCTTTCAAAAAGACAAAATTTACTGCAAAATTCGCAATTATATGCATTACTTTATTCTTTCTCAGTAACATCTCCATCATTGTCATTCAAATTAACTTCAATAGCATCAAAATGTTTCAACATATTAACATCAATTGCAGACAAAAGAGCATCAAGGTTTTTTTCGAAAATAAAATGACCTTGATGCGATACATTTATTTTATAAACACTATACACCTTATTTTGAACCAAAGAACGCAGACACTTTTTATAACAAACAAGAAAACCCTTATGAATTTAACACTCATGTCGTGTTTTAAAAAGGTCAATGCAAGGAAAATATTTAGCAATTTTTTCTCGAATTTGCGAATCCAAATACTCTGGCTTTAACTCCCATAGAGATATGTGGGAAATGCCTGGATTCATGTATCACAGCAGGCAAGATTTATCAATTCTTGAACTAATGCTGAGACGGGCGCAGTAATTATAGGAGACCTTATGTTGTGTTATGTTATGTTATGTTTCTAGGGACTAAATTAAGTTATAAATCTATTACTATAAGTTATAAAGCTATTTGGACAGTTTTACCCAAAAAATGTTGCAGAAAGCTAGTTTACCTAGCTCATTTAACAGCAAGAAATAATAAATCAACCACTTATAAACGTTATTTCATATTATTAAAGTTAATTAGACTGTATTACAAAATCAGCAAATTTATTTGCAAAATTATTTTGGTTATTTTAAAAATGCATTTCGGTCATTTTCTCCACTCGCTACATTGACTGCTCTGTCCGGTAATGAGGACACTACAATTTCTTTGCAGGACATTTGGTGATTAGATGTGTAGTTAAAATTTTGATCATTATGAGTTGACTTTAAAAATATTACCACTTATCTGTCATTGAAATAGATTTATCATGTCATGAACAAGCGAGTTTATTCTAGACTACGTTTCGACAGCTACAGCTGTCATCGATGGGGGCAATGATCGTAATCATCTTTGGCTATTTATTAGTTGAGGAGATAATTAGAGGATCAAAATCAACCAATGAGATCACAGCAATTAAAGTAATTAACTTTTTTACGGACCTAGATGGAAGCAATAGATTGATTAAATCTTTTCTTTTTCTAAAAGTT
This sequence comes from Hydractinia echinata, assembly GCA_030067915.1. Lineage (NCBI taxonomy): Eukaryota > Metazoa > Cnidaria > Hydrozoa > Anthoathecata > Hydractiniidae > Hydractinia > Hydractinia echinata. Next base: position 1,391,090 of record JASGCC010000039.1, on the reverse strand, counting down.
CGTTCTCTGCTACGTTATTTTTTCTAAAAGTTCGTTCTCTGCTACGTTATTTTTTCTAAAAGTTCGTTCTCTGCTACGTTATTTTTTCTAAAAGTTCGTTCTCTGCTACCTTATTTTTTCTAAAAGTTCGTTCTCTGCTACGTTATTTTTTCTAAAAGTTCGTTCTCTGCTACGTTATTTTTTCTAACAGTTCGTTCTCTGCTACGTTATTTTTTCTAAAAGTTCGTTCTCTGCTACCTTATTTTTTCTAAAAGTTCGTTCTCTGCTACCTTATTTTTTCTAAAAGTTCGTTCTCTGCTACCTTATTTTTTCTAAAAGTTCGTTCTCTGCTACCTTATTTTTTCTAAAAGTTCGTTCTATGCTATGTTATTTTTTCTAAAAGTTCGTTCTCTGCTACCTTATTTTTTCTAAAAGTTCATTCTCTGCTACCTTATTTTTTCTAAAAGTTCGTTCTCTGCTACTTTATTTTTTCTAAAAGTTCGTTCTCTGCTACCTTATTTTTTCTAAAAGTTCGTTCTCTTTCACGTTTGTTTTGAATCATTTTACACTTTTTCTAAATATTCGCTTTCTGGAAGTTGATAGGAAATACTAGTATTTCTGTCTACTATTTTTGGTTTCTTTCACTTTTCTTGCTGTCCAACCGGACTTTCAGTCTATGATCTTTTTATTGTCCCAGTCAATAATATGATCATTCTTCCAGCCATGGTCCGCAATCTCATTTGTATCTCTATCTGCGTTGCGTACAGCTCTTTTGTGCTTTTGCCCACGTTGTTTAAACATTCGTTTCGTTTCACCAACATAAACAGCATCACGATCCTTGCGCGGGATTTCGTAAACAATATTACATTGACTCTCCAGACATATTTTCTCTTTCGGGTGCGACAGTATACTACGTAGCGTGTTTTTAGATTGAAACACCAGACGAAGTATGGTACCTGTCTCTGGCATTTATCCGCCGGCCAGATCATATCATTATCTTTTCTGAATTTAGAACAATACAAGATTATGAAAATGTTGGTATACGTCACAATTTTTAAAACTAACATGCATGGTTGACCCCCCCCCCTAGCTCCAACCAGAGTATCACATAATAGGATGGTCAGAATTATACAATAAGTTGTGGTTGTTGTTTTTGTTGTTGTGAACAATATTTATTTAAGTCGATTTCCTCTAGGGAGTAAAATATTTTTTTCTCATTGAAAGACCTGTTCAAATAATCCAAATAATGTGTTTAAGCAGACATACAAATAGACGGACGGACAGACAGACAGAAATCACAATTTAACTCTATTCTCTTGTTATAGGTCAAAGACCAGCAAATCCAAGGATTGGATTTTTACCTCCAAATCCTGTCAACGGTACAGAGGGCCAAGGATTTGTCACCTATTCAATACGTCCACGAAAAGAAGTACCTAATTTAAGTGTTATTGATGCGAAAGCCTCAATCGTGTTTGATCAAAACGAACCAATCAGCACGCCACCAATATTTAACACTGTGAGTAGCAATAATATTTTTATCAAATTTAAAAAAGATTAAAATAATGTAGGCTCATTTAATTTAATTAGCAATCACATGGAAAACAGAAATGCATATAACTGTGCATGGGAATATTGGGATGAACAGAGTTAATGAAATTTTAAAATACTTTTTCGAATAGCTAACCAGCTATTTACGCACGTTTAGCATCTTTTAAATTATTACTTTAGGAAGTTACCCATCAATACAAGATTATTATAAATATAACTATAATTTACTTATGAGTGCCTAATGAGTAGGTTATATAGACGGAGTATTCGTTTTCATTTGGTTCGCACACGTGCCTACCATTATGCTCTTTTTGAGGGGGGTTGTTGTTGGGCAACGCGCTCCCCCCCCAAAAAAAAACAAACAGCTGAGTCATTTTTTGGCTTTGCCCATATAATTGCATATTATCTTTAAATTGCCTTTTTTCCTTTAGATCGACTCCAGTACACCAACAGTGAACATTTCTTCTTTTAACAACAATGCGAGCAGTATTATAATATCATTGGATAAGTTTGATAATGGGTCTGGTGTGAAATACGTAGATGTTTATAATAATAACGGTAAGTTTTTCTTTGTTTAACCAGCACTGTTGTAGAAGATTTCTCGCCTTGCGTTGTAACCACATCAAAGTTATACTGCCCTCATAAGTATTGATTAATTCTTTTTCATTTAGGTGTTGGAGTAGTTGAGCCACTTGCCGAGGGTGTCACTACGCAATTAGTGGCACTGCCATTAAAAGTTGGACATGCTTATGATATATTAGCCGTTGCTGTTGACAATGTTGGAAACAAAGCTTCAATTAATGATGCGCTAGTCCTGAATATAGTTGTACCTGATGGTATGGTTTTATTATTCCGTGCTTGTTTTTAGTCACTGCAGAAAAAGATTTTACCTTCCTTCTCTTTTACTCCCTTTACTTATAAAGTTAAGAAAGTCGAGGATGCTAAAAATTGTGGGACATTTTGTTTGTGTATTGCTACAGTTAGTGATTGTTGCTTAATCCAATCCCGATTTAAATTTCTATTATACAAACTATCTTTATGGCCCATGGAAAACACCACTGGATTAGGAATGAAATATTCAAAGAAATGAACAGTTTGCCTGCTCGCACTATAAAATTTAGTACTTGATTGTACTGGAAATTTTCAAATGTAGTACTTGAAAAAGCATAAAATATACGTAAGATTACTGGAAATTTCTTACATTAGTCATAACTTTGTATAATTAGCTTGAACTTAAAAAAATTTGAGTTTGCGAAGATGGTGTAGTGGCAGCGCATTGGACTTGTAAACATATGGTTTCAGGCTCGAGTCCCCACTCTGGCTCACTTTAAATGTAGTGTTGTCAGCCCATTTTGTGCCATCTACTGGCCGCTAACCGGCTTGTGTGGAGGCAAGCATGTAAGGGCAATGATACACGTATCCCCGGCGGTAATGTAACATAGTTACAATCGGAGGGGAGAAAGAGCCATCCTTTACGATGTAATCCCAAAGGACATTGAAACTTCACGTTACTTAGTTTGTCGTTGTCCAACCAGATCAATAAAATTAGCACCTGGTGGAAAGAAAAAAATTGACCTTACAATTATAGAAAACATTTTAATGGTTTAACTTTTTCATGTACGTAGACAATCGTGAAGATTAAAAAGTTTTATATTTCCCAATTATCCCGATTTGTGATTCTTCGTGTTGTGAAAGTTTGTTTGTATATAAAATATGATGAGATTGTAATAGTTATAAAACACATATACCACCCTGACAATACCCCGTAATAATCATTTCATCTTTTACCATTGTTACATTTTTGTCAATTAGGTTTATGTTAGGGTTGATCCTTTATGGTTATTTAAGTTTTCTTGTTATAAACCCTAAACCTAAAATATAAAAAATATCTGAAAACGGGACCGGCCCAAATTGCTCAAAGGATATTCTTCTCTTATTTAAAATAGCAATTTTATTTGGGTACATAAGCAAGAAACATGTCAGTACACGTACTGAAAAGGATATAAGCTAAAAGTGCCTAGCCAAGTCAGGGCTAAAAAAAATCTCGTTCAAAACCGTACCTTTTTTTTCTAATTGATGACGTTCTAAGTGAAAAATCTTGAACCGATAGATCAAATTTCCAAGCTCTTCCACATGAAAATTGTTTTCTCGCAGGAGGTAGGACTTCGGAGTAATATCTGAAATTTTGGTTTCCATTATTAAACTTTAAAGTTCTTTTTTTTTTCTTTTTTTTTTTTTTGCTGTATACGAGGGTAGTAAATTGACTTATTTACCTCATTAGCATGTCTATGCGGGAAAATATAGCCTCACTCGCATGGATCTCTCGGCGTTCAGTCTATACGTCGTGACTTCAGTCTATATAAATACGTTTTAAGCTGTATATTTTACTTTACAATAAAATGTTTCTCTTAACCTTGTTTGATGTTTTTACCGTATGATATACGTATGGCATATAACTTCCCACAATTATAGTATTAGCATAATTATTTTCTTACTTGTGAAAAGTGTTTTCACTTCACTTCGGGCGTAGCGAAACTTTAATTTTAAACGCCGCCTTAGGAGTAATATCTGAATTGTTTGAAATGAGTCGTGCGGAAAAATATTTACTTCTTTTATTGAGTCCTTATCTTTGCAAGACTGACATTGCTTAGAAGTTATAGAGCCTAGTCGTAAGATGGTTGCGTGGAACAACAGCATAAGAAGCAATATTTAGTCTTCTATGTACTCTAAAATGATTTTTGTTTAGTTACTTGTAACGGTGTCAATAACTGTTCTGGCTATGGAAATTGTACAGGTCAAGATCTATGCTCGTGTTTTGAGGGAAGATATGGAAGCAGTTGTAATTCAAGTTAGTTTTCTTTTATTTTGCTTAATTTTTGGAGCTGGGTCATATCGATTTTATTTGTGTTTTAATACATTACGCTATAGTAATTCATGTATCACGATTCTTGTATCTGGAATATATTTAAGTGATGAAACTTGGCATAATTTTAAATTTTAGAATGTTTTAATACGCACTTATTCTAGGTAGAAATGACGTTACATATATCAAAGGTTGTTTTCCCCATTTTTATATAAAATTTTATTCCACTCGGGTTACTAATGCCATGGCCTTGATCCTGATAGAATTGTCGACTGAATATCAAGTATTTAATTTTACACCGCCGTCAATGAAATGAAAAATGCCGTCATATCTGCAAGATTGTTCTTTGTTTTTCCTTTAAAATATATAGACCCGCTTTTCCAGAAGTGTCATTAAACTTGGTGCATCTGTACAACACAGCATTTAAATACGATCCACTTAAGAAAAAAATCGTCCTTTCAGGGCCTTCTTTTCCCTTCAAACCTGGTCTGTATTTTGATATTTCTGCCTGTATATTTCCCTAGCAACATCATGGTAATCACCTGGCAACCAACTTACTTAGATTAATATGTATATAACATTTATATAACAATTACTTTCAATTTCTTTTATTTAGCCTTTCGAAAATAATTACCTCTGTCCCATAAATGAATGTCCTCCCCCCTTCGCAAAGTACAAAATCTTTACAGAACATTTTTTTTCATCCCAAACATCCCAAGAAAAATAAGCATAGCTCACAATATTTTAGTACTAAATTACATTCCTCTGAACAATGGTATGTCCCCATCCCTCCGAATTGGGACGGGTGTTTTTTAAGTTAAAGTTTTATCCATTTTGTTTAGATGTAAAACCACTAGAACCACCAATAACATCGTCGTCTGATACGCAAATACGAAGGATAAATGATTCTTTTCCGCTCAATGTTTATATCAAAAAGAGTGACAGATCTCCTTTAACAACACTTACAGTTTTTATACATGATATTCCTGAAAATGTTAAATTGTCCAATGGCAAAAGAAATGGAACATTTGTTGTGCTCGAAGAAAACGAATTGTCGAATTTGAGTTTGATTGTCTCTGATGCAGTACCTTCGTTCACTCTTCGAATTGTTGCGGAGCAAAGAAATCAAGCAGGACACGCAAAAAGTCGAACAATGTTCGCGAAAATCATCATGGGGCTTACTAGTCCTGATATGTTTTTGCAATCTACCTGTTTCAAAGCAGGACAAAATTCGGTTACGTTAAATATCACAGTGCAGGTGGCATCGAATGATACGACCTTAATGGTACATATTACACAATTACCTAAAAGCATTTCGATTGCTAACATATCTACAAATCAAACTAGACCTTGGTTAATACCTGGTTTTCCTGGAGCAGTATCTGTGGTACTGGTATCAAAAAATAAATTGGTCGATCCTTTTACCGTAACCATAAGAGCGAAATCAAGTAAAGCCAATCAGACGGAACATGTAGAAATCGAGACGAAATCTGTTATTAAACAATGCTCCAGTGTTTTAACAACAACAACAACAACAACAACAACAGTGATCAGTAAGAATTTTTTTTGTTGTTATTTTGGTTTGCACTATAGGTAAGTCAATACGACATCTAGTTTAATTTTCAAAAATATTTTTGAATAATTTTTATAATTTTCCCTTTTAAATTTTAAGTAAAAAAAAAGAGAAAAGGATGTACATATGTTCTAAATATCAAACTATGATACGGGAAGTTGAGAAATTAAAGGAAGAAACTCATTGTTACGATTCAGGATGGAAAAATATGTTTGTAGAACTGCTTGGAACGTGGAAGAAGTATATACAAAACACACGGTTAACGATCCGTTAGTTAACAAATTCAAAAATACTCTATTTGAAAATAGATTTTGTTATTTAAAATTTCAGGCCCAACCAAACCAGAGAAGCCGGACGACGATAACCGCAAGACGCCCGTCGTAATTGGTGGTGTTATCGGCTTGGTTATCTTACTTGTAGTTATAGTTATCATTGTGAAAGTCCGTCGAGCCAGAAAGAATAACAGAAGCAGCAACACAGAGATGGTGACGCTGGGAGGGTCTAATGAAGCGTACCGTGATGAATGAATTAAAGTTTAAGAAGTTGGTAGTTTTCGCTTCATGTCTTTTTCATTAACTTTTATTAAGTATTACTTGTAACTAACATAATCTTTAATAACTTTAAAAATTATTTTTTTATATTTTATTTCCTTATATTAAGTTCCGTTTAAAAAATGTTGCTGGTCAAAATTTTTGTCAGTCTTTATCTTTCATCACCTCCCTGGAACTTAGTGACTTAGGACCAATGGATAATTTTGGTTAATTGATTTAAAAATGGGAAAAATTAGTTAATTACATGATAACACCAAAAAGTTAGTATAAAGTTTTAGGGAAATTAACTCAATGACTGCTGCTTAAAAGCTACTTTTAATTTGTCTAATTTAGTATGTTCTGTTCATTGACTGACTCACTTTGAAAGTTTATGTTTCATTATATAAACAATTTTATTTTATGAATCACAGGGAGGAAATCAAGACTATTGAGCGCCATGTAATTTACTAGATATGGGTACTACAGATCCAAAAAATTTTCCTTTTTCATAAGCTAATACAAAGATTCAACAGATATGTCCTTAAAGAGGGAGAAAAATTTACGATAAAATTTTTCAATCAACACAATGACTAAACAATAAATCAAACAACAAGACACAATTATGTCTTGACAATAATAAAGAATCTTATTGTTCCTCGTCTAATAAAATCAGTTTTTACATACTTTTACATTTCTTGTTTTTTCAAATATATACTAATTAATTTTATTTTTACTATAAGTTTAATTATACCAACAAATGTAGCGTAATTTTATGATTTTATTAATTTTGTGAGTAATTTAGTTTTATATAACTTTTTATTATAACTTGCTGTATTTTGTATTCTGATTTGTTTTTTTCCTGCACTATCTATTTTTTTGATTATTGCATAACAGGGAGAAATTCAAGACTATTAAACGCCATTTTATTACCAAATATGGGTCCTACAGATCCAAAAATTATTCGCGAGGGAGAAAACTCTAAAATTATAAATCAACAATTCAAACATTAAGACACAATTATGTGTTAACAATAATACAGAATTTTATTTTTCCTCGTCTAAAAAGATCAGTTTTTTATATTTCTTGCTTTTTTTGAAGATATACTAATTATTATTTTTTTTTACTATAAGTTTAATAATACAAACAAATGTAGTGTAATTTTATGATTTTATTAATTTTGTGAGTAATTTAGTTTTATATAACTTTTTATTATAACTTGCTGTATTTTGTATTCAGATTTTTTTTTTCTGGACTATCTATTTTTTTTATTAATGCATCACAGGGAGAAATGCAAGTCTTATTTAATTTACTAGACATACTAAACAATATATCAAATAACAATACAAAATAGTTCCCACGTACTTTTCCCCGTGACTATGTAGCTGTATTCACGTTAGTACATCCTATTCCTTCCCAACTGAGAATGTTTCACCCCGATCAAGCCTCCAATCATGACGGGCGAATATAATCCGTGTATATCATTTTGATGAGAAGCTACTTTGCGCATCACATTCTCTGTTGAGAATGAACAAACGGATGTCCAATGATAAAAAAATCACCTGTAGGAGGAGTTTTTCTACATTTTTTAAGACAATGTTCCCTTTTCGCTAAGACAAAGCAAATCTTTGTGTGAAGTCTTTTTTTTTGTATGAAAAATGTCACATTTACAATATTTTTTTTACCTTATTGGTAAAAAAGGGACGTTAAAAAAAACGTCAGCAAAAAATTAAACGTCGGGAAAAAGGTTATTCAATTTGAATTTTCAAGCTGTTTCTTTCAATGAAATCTTCAACAAAAGAACAATGAAAACTATATAAATCGGTCAATTTCAATGGTTATTTTTTATTTCACCATTTTCTCTGCTTTGATCCTTAACTTCTGCTTCGTTCGTCTCTCCTCGGTTCTCCTTTTTCTCTGCCACGCTCACTTGAAACGTTATTTAGAAAGAAAATAAGCGCGAAGACTGATACTACGGTGGCCCAAAACGAACAAGAAATACGAACACATTCGACAAAACTACGAACATTTTTGACAAAAGTACAAACACATTCAACAAAAGTACGAACATTTCTCACGAAATTACGAACATATTCAACAAAACAACGAAAATTTACATATAATAATAATAAGCGAAATGAAATCGAGACAAAATCTTGAAAAACGACTTTTGTTGAATATGTTCGTAGTTTTGTTGAATATGTTTACAGTTTTAAGAAAAATGTTCGCAGTTTTGTCTAAAATGTTAGTACTTTTTCCCAGCATGTTCGTAGTTTTGTTTAAAGTATCCGCGTTTATATATTATAATACCCGTATACGTCTGCCTGTCTGTCACGCAAAATGGTACCGCAAGTAGCGAAACGCATTCAATGCGGTATAGAAAGAACAAGCGATCCCGTGGATTTTTCCACGGGCCACCGACTAGTTTATAGAAAATGTTCGTAGTTTTGTTGAATATATTCGTAGTTTTGTCTAAAATGTTCGCTTTTTTATAGAGAATGTTCGTAGTTTTGTCCATTGTGTTCGTATTTCTTGTTTGTTTTGTTTGCAGTTGTGGGCTACCGTATGATACAAAGCTTTTTTTCGTGTTTTCTTTACCATTATAGTGTCCAAAAATCATCCATAAAAAAGCTGCAAAAACTTCGCCGAATAAAAGAAAATCAGCAAAAAGGTTTGGCCGATAAAAAAAATCGACAAAAATTGTTAGTCGGCAAAAAATATCAGTCATTTTGGCACTTTTTCCGACTTCTCCCAAAACTAGCTTTTTAACACCTTTTGCAGTCGCTTTGACTTACCGTAACACCCTAAAGCAGGCAGTAAAAAAGGTTGTGAGAACAACCTCAACATGGCGGACTCATTTTAAGTTCCCATAGTGTTCGAGTTATGGATAAGGAAGAATATTATACATTGAGAGTTGAAAAAATTCAGGTAACAAACTAACATACGTTGTCTAAACTAACAGAAAAAGGGAGATACAATCGGTTGTTCAAGGTTTTACACGTTATAATACGACAAAATTATTCAAAGTAGCTAACCGGATCAAGTATGTGGAAGAGTTCAATGAAGTGTAACCATAATTATGCTGTACTTCCGCTTACACTGATAATTATTTAAGAAGATATATTAATTATATATTGTTAATTTATTATTGCAGCTGAAAAACTTTAACACAGGGCAAGAGACTTTTGATAGCTACTGGTGAGAGTTTGTGATAAAAACATACAGAGAAGAAAAAAGGATTCAGTTAAAATGGAGCTTGTTGTGTATCTTCTTATATCAACATTCAGTCTTTGTGAAGGTTTGTATATCTTCCCACTTATTTTGTGGACGTTGCAAGTAGATTTTTTGACGGAACTCAAAAAGGTCGACTTCAGATACTAAAAACATGTGGAAATACAATTGTTGCATAACTTGAGGACGCAAACGTAACAAGTGTTGTCTCAAAAGTTTAAAATCTACCATCAAAATCTTTGAAGGTTGTGAATACTTTATGGGGAGAAAATTTCGCGAAAAAACGCGAAATTTTAGGGATCTACTTTCGCAAATACGTGAATAAATCTATTTTGCGTAAAATAATATTTCGCATATAACTGTAAAAGTGAATTTCAAGTGGGATAAACTTTTCGGTTTTTGTGCAATTTTTTTCAGTAAATATTTTTGGGATTTTGACAAATAGAACAGAGATTTGTTTACAACAAAAATAAACTTTTCTTTCTCATCAGAAACTTATTTAGTTAAAATAAAAATTTCGTGGCGCTTAAAAATGTTCAACATGTTGGGCAAAATATTGGGTATTTGACTGTGAAATTATGAAAATAAAAGGTAATAGAAGGTCAATAGAGACTCAGAGGACATATCTAGCCTTACGTTCAATACTCCGTTGTGTTTGTTCATTCAGGTCAACTCCGCAAAGGTTGTTTTATGGAGCAAAATGTTGGGTCTTGTCGTGCACAGTTGACCAGATATTATCATAACCCGGAAACAGGTAAATGTGAGACGTTCCAATTTGGTGGTTGTAATCCCAACTTGAACAACTTTGTAAAGTTAGAAGAATGCCAAGAAGTGTGTGAAGGTGAGAAATTGCTGTAGCAGGTTAAGTCTACACAAGCATGGAGTCAAAAACTCCGACAACCGAGCATTTCAAAATTTTAAAACTTTTACAACAACTCGCCAAGGTTCTAAACCGTTTCTCTGAGTTCAAAATAGGGGTGTTTAAACGACGAATACTTTGAACTATGTGTCAAAATCGACGTCGCATCAATGGACAGAATGGACATGTTGCCATACAGCTTGCGATAAAAAAGATACTACTGTTCCTAACCTTACTGAACAACCAACTTGTTGCCATGCCCTTTTGTCTTGCAACGATTGGTCATATACTATTTTTTTCCAACATTCTTCAACCTAGCCCCAGGAATTTTATAGGTTTATATCTGTCCTGATGTAAAAAATCTTAAAAAACCCTGGGAACGAGGTTCATTTTTTCTCTTCCATACAGCAAAACGTTTAGACTGTCAACACAGAAAGGATGAAGGTTGGTGTGCGAACAAATTGAAGCGATATTACTACAACAGTGAGAGTGGAAAATGAGAGAAATTCATTTACAAAGGATGCGAGGGGAACAGAAATAATTTCAAAACAAAAAATGCTTGCGAGAACGTCTGCAGAGGTGAGGGAATTTTTGTCTTTCTTTGATCTTTCTTTGATCTACATGTTTTTTATAAGAAACCAAGCTAACGGTCAAGTTTCTTAAAATTCTGAGTTCATTTTACTAGAAAAAAGTTTCTTAACAAGTTTCTTAATATTGATGGGGTTTAAAAGAGAGATATTCAATCAAAAAAAAGATTTTCATCAACATACACATATAAATATATGAAAAGTTAAATAATGCTTTTTTGCCATTTTAGATAATGAGTTATCTAAAATCGTCACTTTTTAAGGTATTTTTTTTTGTCACGATATTCGTCCAATTGATGTGTGTAAAAAGTTTCTTACTTAAAATTTTAATTTTTACAACTAGTAAAAGTCTCTTATTTTTTTAGAAGGCGACTAGTCAATTTCTTATAAAGTGGTTTCTTATAAAAAAAACGTATAACGAAGCTTACTACTTGAACTCGTCCCCAGGTCTTCTTGATTGACGAAGTTTACTACTCGTTTTTAGGTCTCTCTGCTTAAAGAAGTTTGAAACTAAAACTCATCTCCAGGTTTTTCTGCTAAACAAAGTTTGCTACTAGAACTTGTCCCAGTTTTTTTTGTTTGCAATCTGTTTTTTCCAAAACTCATCCCAAGGTCTTTCGGTTTACATTGTCTGTTATCAAAACTCATCCCAAGGTCTTTCGGTTTACATTGTCTGTTATCAAAACTCATCCCAAGGTCTTTCGGTTTAAATTGTTTGTTATTAAAACTCGTCCCCAGGTCTTTTTGCTTTTTTAGTTTGTAGAGTGTCTTTGTTTTTGTTTTCAGATGGATCGACAAGTCACCATTGAATAACATGGAGTCGCCGACGCAAGAAAGAAAGTAGTAGACATTAGACTACGTGTTTGTTTTATGTTCGAATTGGTGTTGTACGCTAACAACGTGCGTAGGGTTTCCTAAAATTACTGTAGCTAAGGTTACGAGACTGGTAATATAGTATACTATCCCGTGGAATAATCCACTGAATGTCTTGTTGAATCCGTGTAAGGAATACTTAATAAAAACATACAACACAGTAATTTGAATTTTTAAAACTCACAATCTACATTATTCTATATTTATACCCGCTGAAACAAAAACGTCTGAGAATATAAGCATGTGCAAGAAAAAAATAAATAAATAAAAATAAAATAAAATAAAAATTTCCAAATGTTTAACAAAATCAAAGGTGTCTAACAACCGTTACGTAAAAAAGCGAAATCTGCTAAAACTTGCTTTGCCATGCCAGAATTACACCTGGGAAAAAGTTTTTTCTCAGACATTAAAAAAAATCCAACATATTTCGTTAAGTCATACAAAAAAGGTTATTACAAAATTTCCACACTGGTACAGTATGTAACACGTCATACCAAAATCAGCTATTCAGTCTAATGCATACAGCAACCGTCCTTCCAAAGTTTTACACAAAATATAAGAAATCTACAGTTGTTAACTCATAAAATAGAAAATAAAAACTTGAATCATTTCGGTATATTGTATATCTACCGAAATATTTTAATCCAAAATATTAATGGAACAGGTTGCCTAACAGACCCAAACTCATAATCAAGAAAATCAATTATTTTGATTTTATGTATCAAGAAAACGGTACAAATCTGCTGTGCATACCGTGGCCCATAGGTGACATGCTTAGAATATATTTTATTTCTCCTTAAAGTCATATCAATGTAACTGTGCCGCGTTGCAGCGTTTTTGAATCAAATATATTTCAGTAGGTCGCTAGCTAGCGTTCTCTGAATAAAAGTCCAATCAGTTTTTTACTTCGTTTACTAAACTTCGCTTCATCCCAAAGAGAACGAATTGAAAATGTATACCATTGTCTGATACATTCCCAATCAGTTCTCTTTGTGACGTTATATGATCGTAGCTACGTTTTTCTTCTTTTAAAATATATTTCTGACAACAACATTAACTTTTTATACTCGCTGGACAACAACAGTTTTGTTTTTTACATTTTAGATTCGAATTATTCATATTCGAATGCGATAGTTTTTTTATAAAAGGAAGCAACCTCGGTCCCAAAACACAAAAATTGAAAATATAAAAGAACAAATAAGCTTTAAGCTAACCTCATGATGCGTAAACATTGGCATGCCTTGTTTGAAATAACTTTTTTCAGGATTTATTTGAAAAAGAGACAACCTTCTTCGCTTCGGTTTTCTTTTTTCAGTTGGTATAAACAACTTGATTCGGCGCGCACATCGTAAACCGGGGGTAAAATTAAATTATTTTATCCTTAACGACCCCGTACGGCTTTTAAAATAAACCACAAATAAACCCTCGTGTAGGAATTTTTTAATTAGTAAATTTAATAAACGTAAAGGTGGGTTCACAGTCATTCGTCGTAGTCGTTCGAAAAAGGAGAACCTATTCGTTGCGAATGAAAGAATGCAGTTCACACTAGCGCGAAGAATTAGATTGCAGATAACAAATGAGACATTGATTTTTAGTTTGGTACAACCAGTTAGTTTACTTTACTCCATTTTAGCACATTATAGCCCTTTTTTAATCATACTTAATATTATACTCAATAATAAGATATTCAATGTTTACATTAAATATTGCACACAAAAAGTTAAACTTTTCTTTCTCATCAACTTTGTTTTCATTTTGAAATTCCAAACCTCGTTTTGAAATTGCATTTCGAAATCTGATTGGTTGATAAATTCCCATTCGCCGCTGGTAGTTGAACTTATTCCAACTACTGCGACGAATACTGGCGAATGAGAAAAAATTACGTAGTATGCTAAAAATAAATATTGCGCATGTGCAGATTCATGGTCGCTTATTCGTGCGACTACGACGAATGAAGTGTGAACCCGCCTTAACGCCACGCTTTGGGGAGAAAATGCGTGAGCTGTGAGAAAGTGATCCGTAATTTTAGTACCGTGAACTCACATAGTCACTCACACAAGCGTATTATTATAGAGATTAGGTGTATGTCCGTTATACGTGCATGAAAAATCAAACAATACAGCAGTGTGAATCTTACAATCTGCATAATTATATAAGTGATTAACAAAATTAAAGGCGTCCAGCAACTGCAGTATATATATGTGCTAAAATCTACTAAAATTACTTGCTCTGACATTTCAAAAATTATTCAGAAAAAAGTTCACTAAAGCGCGTTAAAATACATCCAACCCATAAAAATTAAATCCCTCAAAATGTATATTGTAACATATTTCGTTTCTTATAAAAAAAAGCTGATCAATGTCAAACACAAATCTAAATATATATATATATATAAAAATTGGTTCTTTTATTGCATAGTCCACCCTGCCAAAGGTTGACACAGTTGTAAATAAACAGTTAACAACACTTCAAATATTGCATAGTGCCTCTAACAAAAATGTTTATCTGAAATGTAAAAAAAATGAATCGCCAGTATAAATTATAATGCAATAAAACGTTCTTCGACATACTGCGCTCGATCCTTTCCTTACCAAACTTTACACAAATGTCAAAAAGAACACTTTGTAAACCCTAAATTAACAAAAATCAATTCTTTCAGCAACTTGCACACTGTCTCTACCACCCGTAAAATTTTACATAAAATTTCAAATTTCACACAGTAGTCTGTTACAATAGTTTACATAATATATATATATAAAAAGGAAAGCGCTTGTATGGTGTAAAACTAATTGACGAAAAATTTTTTGGCCATATTCAAATTGGAAATGCAAAAGAAAATCACATATATAAGTCATAATTTTAAAACAACAAAAAATCAAACTAACAGTTCCACACTTGCAACACATAAAATACAAATTATTAACTAAATTCTGTTATTTCAGTCCATTGCATACCGATGGTCTCCTACAAAAGTTTTATCAAAATGTAAAATTAAGAGGTTAACGACAAAATCAAGTTTGCAAAATTCAATTATTTTAATATATATATTGCATAGCCCTCTATAACAATATTTTAATCCAAAATCCAAAAAACAGTTTGCAACAAAAAATCAGTTATTTGGCTAATATTGCATACAGTTCTTTCCTGCAATGGCTTACACAAAGTGTAAAAAAAAGAATGATTGTATAGAGTAATTCTGATTCAACTAAAATCTGTTCTTTTGACATTTTGCATGTTGTCCTTACCCATCAAATGTTACATGAAATTTAAAAAAAGAACGTTTTGGAACGCATCAAACTTAAATAGAGACGGATCAGTCATTTCAGTATGTTGCACACCGTCCTCTTCAGTAAAAGTTTATATAAAATAAAGAAATACACAGCATGAAAGGTGTAAAATCCAATTCTTCTTCTGTGTATGGTCCTCTCTCACAAAATTAACATAAAATGTCAAAAAAAAGGTTTCATTTATAACATCTAAAACAACGAAAATCAGTTCTTTCAGTATTTTTTATATCATTGTCCTCCACAAAATTTTTACCTGATAGTTTCTCAAGCCACAACGTGTATATTAAAAACAACTAAGATCTGGTATATCGGTGTATACATATCATCCTGTCCCAAAGAGGTTTATATAAAATGTAAAAATTGAGCAGTAGAACAAAAATTTGCAAAATCTTATTATTTTGGTATGCATATTGGCATTATGCCTTCTACCAAATATTTTTGTTAATCCTGTTGTGCCCCAAATTGTAATAATTGCACCAATTTGTAATACCTGCCCCAATTTGTAATAAACTTTGCCCCAATTTGTAATAATAGAGTTGCCCCAATTTGTAATACCATGAAAAATACTAAATTTACTTTCCCGCAGTTTTAGCTAGCCGAATTGACAGGACACACTATCTGCCAAGAATTTTTTATTAATGTAGCACACGCGCTGTCAAGGGTATAATAACGGAAAATATGGTTGAAAGAACAAACAGAAGTTTCTTTTCTTTCAAAAAAAATGAACAAATACCAAAATATATACAAAAGTAAAAATGTTCGATCAATTTTCTTTTGGCCATATGATAAGCAAGATTGCGTACCATCCATACGTTAAGGCTTGCAAAGCTAACACGGCTTGATCCCATCTTATCAAACTACCTGTTCTGCATTTCCGTGGCCGGTTAGGGTTGTTCGATAGAATTTGTTTTAAATGCAGTGAAATACCACTGCATCTTCCACCACTGACATCAATCAAATGTTTCGCTCTGACCGTCATTGAAGGTGGTTTGATTGTTAACCATCTCTAAATAAATAAATATCATCTCCCTCATCAACCAATCCATTTTCATCGAACACCTCTTCGCTAACATCTCCCTCATCAACCGATCCATTTTTATCGAACACCTCTTCGCTACCATCTCCCTCATTAACCAATCCATTTTCATCGAACACCTCTTCGCTACCATCTCCCTCATTAACCAATCCATTTTCATCGAACACCTCTTCGGTACCATATCAAGATAGGAAAGAACAAAAGTAACTTCATCGTTAATGTTGTTGTTTACGCCAAAGTAGCTTTTAGGGCTTTTGGTGTGTTAAATATGACCATATGCACAAATGTTTACACTAAATGTCAAGAAGGTTGTGTTTAGAAATTCTAAATTAACAAAAGTCAGTTCTTTTATCATGCTGCTTATTGTCTTTCCCACAAACTCTTACATAAAAATGTCAAAGTCAACAATTAGACACAAATTAAATTTATATTTTAAATTTTAAAGATTTGTTTCTGTACTTTATTTTTTGGGAATTAATAAAGATAATGTTCTTCCATCTTGAAATTAAAAACATAGGCGTTTAAAAAAATGTTTATTTTATTCCCGGGGAAACGAAAACCCATTGATAACAGAATTTCTAGTTGTGTTATGTTTTATTCTAAGTTATGCAAGCATGTAACCTCGTCCCCAGGGCATCATGTTCGAATCGTCGTCCCAATGTCAGAAAAGGTACAAGAACGAGGTTGTGCAACATGTTTATTCGAGTTATAAATTACCCTCTGGTTTTCTCGATTGACCACACGCAACTTTAGCACTAGTTCAGAATAAGCAAGAAAAATCTTTGTTTTTGCAAAGATTTTCTAGGTGAATTTTTATCGATGGACTGTGTGGAAACATGGACAAATTTTACAGGTATAGCATAGCTTTATTTTTTGAAAGACACACATTATTATCCGAAATAACACCCAAGAAAATTAAAAACAAAAATTGCAGTGGAAAATGATATTTCTTTAAACATATATCTACATGTTGCACACATCAAATATACAAAAATATTTCTTTTACGTCCAAATCAGTTGAGCGTCATTGCTTACTGAAGAATAAAAAAACTTTAAAACGCGAAAAATAACATATTTTAGCATGCTGTTGTACAAGGCAATTGGCATTGTTAAGTGCAGAAATTTTCGCAAGAAAAAAATCCTCGAAATTTCGGCTATTTTGGTCGACCCTCCTTTTTTGACAAAATTCCTGGGCGGAGGGGAAGGGGTGAATTTGTAAAAATTAAAAAGAAACAATTAATTTGACTTCTCATTAAAATTACAGCCGTCGTAATTGGGTAAAAATCATTCAATAATTGAAGCCAACATTAATTTTACTTTTTATGTGTTCTATTGAATGTTTGATCTAAATAAAAAATAACAAAATGTGAGAAAACAGTAAAGTTCATTATCAATATCCTCCAGTAATAGTAAAAAATTACCGTGAATTGTCGGGATATTAATATTTGAAATGTTTGCCGTCTAAAACCTTTTTAATATCTGATAGACTCTGTTGAACAAGCGAGACAAACTCAGAACCATTGGGACTGTCTGTATAGACGACTTTCATCGTGACGCGCGTTGTTTATAATCCCCAGACCTCTTACGCAAATTGACAGGCAAAATAATGTAGGCGGTATGCCGTGGACCAGTCCATTACAAACTTTATTTTCAGTTAGAGTCATCTTTTAATCTTGAAATTAGAATATAGCTTGCATGTAGTTTAGATTTAGATCATATATCAGTGAAAAGATGCTAGTAGCCACAGTACAAAAGTTTTTAACCATAATTTGACTTTCTTCACCTAAGGTCTGCATTTTTTTGCCTGCGAATTTTCTGATTTTTTCTGAATCAAGAATCCCGTAAAAACGTAAACATTGAAAGCCATCTATATGTGCTCGTGTTACAACAACCCAGGCATTCATCATGCACTATGTAGCCACACCTAGACCATTTGGAACAACAGCGGAATTTCCTTTGTTGCGCAGGAAAGAAGGAAATGAAGTTTCTTTCCGTTTCCGCGGGAGGAAGCTTTGCATCTGCGAAGGAGATGTCTTCACGCATGCGCCGTGAAAACACGTTTAAAAAGGGCGTTTTTAAACTTGCGAGACCTCGGTTTGTTGGGACAGCATCAAAGACAGTCGTTTTTTATTTTTTATTTAACTAAAATATATTTCTCTTTCATGTGCCCATAGTAACAAGCGCGTTCATCACGATGAAGAGAAGGAGAGCAACCAGTCAAGTTATTCAAACGACGCACAACGCTACACAGAACTAATATAATCTATGTATAAACGAGTTTAAGGAACCCGTGCACGATTGGGTAGCAGTACTGCATGGATCGTGTGGATGTTCCATCACAGATATCTGTTTTTGGTTTCGCTCCCGGCTTTACTGCATCAGTTTCTTGTAAAAATTATAATGTAAGATATGAGTTGTCAAACGGTTAGAAATTAACAGAATGCAAGCGTTCTGACGTGAAGTGAAATTTGTAAATATAAAACCGTGCGTGCTGTCTCCAAATCCCAAAAATACCAACAAATACCAAAAACGGATGTTTTTATTTATTTTGTCCGAATAAGGAATAAGAAAGAAGGTGCAAATCCGCGCATTTGTATGTGGGGCGAAAAAACAGTGCTTATTGTAATGATAATATGGTTTATATTTATGCTTTGTCAGCAAAAAAATAGACTTCTTTACCAGACTTCTCAGCTAAATATTTCAATGCAAACAGATTGGCGATTAAAACCTTGACCTATGAAGAAGTATTTTGATCAAAGCTGTTTGCTTTCTCTACACGCATAAAAAGTCTACTTTTTCTTTTAACACGTCCATCTTACGAAGCAGGCATCAAAGTGAGTGTGATATTAACTTTTAGCCTGCCCTCTTTGCTTCAAAATTAGAAAATAATTTTTTGACAATTACGAGCACCGAAAGAAATAATGACACAATTCAATGATTTCGACCAAGCTAAATTGTTTAGAACTAAATTTGAATTTGCGTAGCCAGACTGGATTCACACATTTTGCACATGGCCAAAACCAACAGCCATTTGTCGTCGTGTCGTAATCGCACGAAAAATGTAACTGAAACCAAAGCTGCACTTTTAAATATAATTCATTGACTTTTAAGTTATCTTGCAACTTATGTTTATTTACTTTTCTTATTAACTTTCAATATAGAAAATATATTAAGAAGTACATTTAATCACTTTCTGTATTGCTATTTACAATTTAAAGTACGTTTCCTTTAAAAAACAATCTCCTAATACCAGTCTGTGTTTTTACCATGCTGTGTTGTTTCTATAAACAAAAAATATGGCTGCTACGTCTGACCAAGAGATTACTCCGTCGCCCAGATCACCAGAGCATTGTTCTAGCTACAATGCGATATACAATATACTCTATATATTTCCTTTTTTTCGTAAAGTTAACATGCTTACTCTCCCATGGCTGGTAAAAGTTACCTAGCTGCATGCTAACTATTAAGGAAGCTTTGCCTGTATTCTCCCAATTAGACTGTCATGTACAACTTTTGGTTGAGGGAAAACTTATATAGCTATAGCTAGCTATAGCTAGCTATAGCTAGCTATAGCTATACAGCCAGTGTTTAATTTTGACATAAAAACTCGCTAGCTTACTGCTTTCATGAAATACTTTCCAATCCTAAAAGTATTATGTAAGATATATAAAATATATCACACGATTTTGGAAAACACCAAAACTGCCCTCTTTCCAGGAGGGTAACAAATCTATTAGCCTAGCTATGTTCAATAATAAACGCCGTAGATTAGTTGTTATAGCTCTCGTACTCTGTGCGGGAGACCGGGGTTCGATTCCTCTTGATGGCGATTCAACATGGGCGAGTGAATGTTACCATAGCCCTGGGTTAACCCAAGCCATGTGAGGGAAATTGGGGAGATGGCACACTGTGTGGGCTGTTGGATGTTGCCGGGAGTTTTCTAGTAGAGCGTGGGTCCTAATTGGGTCTGTGTAGCTCAAAATGAGCATTAAATACTCTAGGATTTTCCATCTAAGCCATGGCCCCTCCTGGAAATAATAGATAGGGTATATCCCTCGATATTTGTGAGGCTAGCCATGTAAAATATGCACATCTATCTATCTAAACAAATGAACAGGCATGCCATTTGCTCTGCTTTTATTAGTACTGATCACTGTATAGCACAATAAGCTGCATGCCACAAAAAAGTACAGGCTTTTTCAGCCCTCTGAATCCACGACGGCATTCAGCTTTTGCCGCCGTGAATGCCGTCGTCGTCGACCTCCACGACGGCAAAGTTTTGCCGTAGTGGTTTATAGACTGCACAAAGTACTCTTTCCAACTTACTAATCTTGCTAGCTATTTATTTATTTCGTCAAACAAGTCTTTGTTAGATCATACCACGCATCAGTCTTTTTCAGGAATATTTGAATCAAGTAACGCGTGCGATGTAAAACGCACGTGGAAAGGATTTTACGCGTGCGATGTTGCACATTCATTTTGCGGTAGAAAAATGGGGGACGTTTTGAATCGTGAACACAAAACACGATGATCGAGCGTCTACGTATAGCGACTCTCTCAATCTTAACTTCCTTTTCTACATGTCCGAAATAGTATGCATGACTATACTGTCATTTTCATAAATTTATTGGTTATTTTATTTTTTTTTATTAACAATTATAATTTTACAGGTTGACTACGTCAGAAATATTTACAATCCTGGTATCAATGTAGGACCTGTTGAAACAAAAAATAGTAATAAATGAAATTTTAGGTAATAAATTACTGGATTTCTTGTGTAAAACCTGGTTACCAACGACGAAGGGGCCAGGCAAAAGAGATTCATGTCTACGTAGTTCTTTTAACTAAGTCAGGAGTCAGTGAATTAGCTAGTAGGATGATCAGGTTGGCTATGAATAGGCTTGCTCGTGGATTAAAAGGACCAGGACTATTCAATAATTCTGAGATCTGAAAGTGGGGGGTGTCCGACCAAGACGGAGATCTAACGGATGTTTTGTCTGACGAAAGTTCGAAACGAGCTACGGACATGTCCAGTCTCCCCAATAAATTTAATTAGTTAGTTTTGCCATCGTTATATTTCTTTCCCGACAGCAAAATTTTGCTGTCGTGATTTTTGTTTTGCCGTCGAAGCTGACTTAACGGCGGCAAATTTTTGCCGTCGAACATTTTCGCTAATTCAGAGGGCTGCTTTTTTAGGCGAGTTTAGTGGTGAAAAAAAATTCAAGTGCTTGGCCAAAAATTTTCTGATTATATAGCACAGCATCAATTTTGTATCTTGGAACCCTATGGGAATTTAGGTAGTAAAAAACAGAATTTATGACAATATTTCTTTGTTTGTCAACAAGAGCTGTGTGGGTCTAGCATGCCTTTCCTAGTCGTGGCAGAAGTGTTTATTAACAGTATGACATCCCCCCTTGTATCCCATTGTTCCTGCACATATATAACTTTGACAAAAATCGTAAAAGTGGATATACTATGAATGCACGAACAAACTTTTTTAAAAGTTTGTTGGAACAGAATAGTCCAAGTAGCTGTTTTTGATACAATTAATTGCTATGATTGTGAAGTAACAAAAATAACAACATGCTATATATAGATGTATATTTCTCTTTCTCGTTTCATGTTAACACACTTGAGTTTGGGGAAAGGGGGATGATGTCAGGTTCGGTATCAGGGAGCCCTAAATCAAGTGCGTGTGTTTCCAACCTTAACCTTAAGCCCTATATCTTGTGGAAACGTCTGCATCTCTCATGGAAACGCTAACTTACCTGGGGTGTCTCACGTGGAAAAACCTACGTCTTTTGTAGAAACGCAACCCTCTCAGCGAATCTTGTGGAAACGCCTACACTCGGCAAATCTTGTGGAAATACCTACATCTCAGCAACTCTTGTAGAATTGCCTTCATCTCAGCGAATCTCGTGGAAACGCTTACACTCAGCCAATCTTGTGGAAATGCCTACATCTCAACAACATGCATGAAGTGATTGATGTACATAAAAAGAAAACAAAATATTGAAAAGTGGTGGGTGGGTGGACAAACCAAACTGTCCACAATGAATGATAGTGGGAACTAGTTGACTCTAGCTGCTCCTATTTATTGACTATGACAGCAAGGTAGGCGAGGCAATCTGGGAGCCTAGATCTACTACAGTCCTGGGCAGCACCTTTAGAGCTTGGGATAAGGAGAACACTAGTGTCCATGCCCTGTGACCACCCCTTACACTGACCTACCATCTTGTATTTGGATAAACATTGGGCTTACTGACACTAGAGTACTGGATGCTATATCAAAAGTCAAGCCTCTCAACAGGTATAAGTGCTAGCTTCAGCAACCACAATTAACATGTGGTGAACTGTAGGTTCACCACCATTTTGCTCAATAAATATATGATTTACTACAGTAACACAATCTGTTAAATTATTTAATTTGAATCTGTTCGTGTTAGCCATTCGAAACTGAACATAATTTGGTATATATCAGTGGCTCATCAGGAACAGTAGAATCAGTCCAACTTCAATTTGAAACAGTAGAATCAGTCCAACTTCAATTTGAAACAGTCTATACTGCAATCAGACAAGTTGCGTATCGCCTTTGGTAAGCTTGCACAACAAATCTTATAAAATGGCCCTTCATCACAACAGATTATAGATCCAAACGATCATTAGTGTACCATGTGATCTTTCCTGTCACAGTTTGCTGACTAAAGTTTGGTACTATATTTTCAATTACTTTCTTCTTCTCTCCAGAGAATACAATTTTACTTGTTTTTGTACATCCTAGCACAAAAAAACAAGGATTTCAAGGATTTATCTGGTGAAGTTTATTTGGACCAGTTCTATGTCCTGTATGTGTCCTTTCAGTAGTGGAGATCATAACTGGGAACAACAGTCTAGAAGAGGAATCTGGTGAAGTTTATTTGGACCAGTTCTATGTCCTGTATGTGTCCTTTCAGTAGTGGAGATCATAACTGGGAACAACAGTCTAGAAGAGGAATTACTAATGATATCCAGAGAGTCAACATTATTATTTGCATTTGCAGTCATTCAACATCATAACACCTAAGTCCTTCACAGTGTATTTGTTAGGGATCGTCTCCGAGATCGTTTCAAAAAAAATCGTTTCAAATCGTTTCATTTTTTAATTAGCATAGCATGTGATACGAATTTGAAACGATTTTAAAGTAATGTTTAATTTTTTGAAATCGTTTCAGATCGTATGGAAATCGTTTCACTATTTTGTAAATCGTTTCATTAAAAAATAAAATCGTTTCATAATCGTTTCAAGATTTTTTTTATTATATTTACTTGAAATCGTTTCACATACCATAATTCGTTTCAAAATCGTTTCAAGGTGTTTCTTTTACATTCTTTTAACATAAAAGAATAAAAGAAATTATTGATCTAATAAAGGTCTCTCAATAAAACCTACGCACTGTCACATAGGTTTTTATATCGCTGCTTTTCGTTCTTAAACTTTTAAAATGCGATCTCTAACGAAGCTTTTTTATCACCGCCTTTCGTTCTTAAACTTTTAAAATGCGATCTAAAAAAGCATTTCTATCGCCGCTTTTCGTTCTTAAACTTTTAAAATGCG
The DNA here is from genome assembly GCA_030067915.1 of Hydractinia echinata. Lineage (NCBI taxonomy): Eukaryota > Metazoa > Cnidaria > Hydrozoa > Anthoathecata > Hydractiniidae > Hydractinia > Hydractinia echinata. The sequence continues at coordinate 1,367,133 of JASGCC010000039.1, read as the reverse complement.
ATCTCAAAAAGCATTTCTATCGCCGTTCTTCGTTCTTAAATTTTTAAAATGCGATCTAAAAAAACATTTCTATCGCCGCATTTCATTCTTAAATTTTTAGAATGCGATCTAACGAAGCTTTTCTATCGCCGTTCTTCGTTCTTAAATTTTTAAAATGCGATCTAAAAAAGCATCTCTATCGCCGCATTTCGTTCTTAAATTTTTAAAATGTGATCTAACGAAGCTTTTCTATCGCCGTTCTTTGTTCTTAAACTTTTAAAATGCGATCTCAAAAAGCATTTCTATCGCCGCATTTCGTTCTTAAATTTTTAAAATGCGATCTAACGAAGCTTTTCTATCGCCGTTCTTCGTTCTTAAACTTTTAAAATGGGATCTCAAAAAGCATTTCTATCGCCGTTCTTTGTTCTTAAATCTTTTTTCATCGCAATATTTTCCATTTTAAAGGAAATTGTTAGTTTTAAGAAAAACTGTTTATTTTTAGTTTTGAAAAACTGTTTTACGATATTTACGATAAAAGATGTTGTTGATGATGTCGATGTTGTGTTGAATAAAAGAAAGAGAAACAATAATTTTACATTTATATATAAGTTTAATTGGTTTTTAATTAGTTCAACATCATTTCAAAATTCGTTTCAATAACTTCAAAGACTTTTACATCGTATCACAAATAATATTTTGACAATCGTATCAAATCGTTTCAGAATTTTTTCTAATCGTTTCAAAATAGTTTCAAAATCGTTTCACAATCGTTTCACAATCGTTTCATTTTTACGTAGTTTATACAAAATCGTTTCGCAAATAAAATATGAAACATTTAATTCGTTTCATGATACGATTATGAAACGATGTGAAAAAAATATTGAAACGATTTCCATACGATGAAAATCGTTTCAATTCGTATCAAAACTGAAACGATCTTGGAGACGATCCCTTAATCACTAATCTTTTTTGTTAATCTTTTCACACAAGTTGTTTATATATATACAGACAGTGGTTTCAAAAAACTGTCTTCCCATAACTTAGGTGTCCAAACTTAAACCCATTTACTTTCATGTTATTATTATCTGTCCATAAATTATATTTAAACGACTTTGGAGTTTAAAGGTGTCCATGAGACCATTCATCTCTTTCAGTATTCGTGTGTCATGTGCAAAGCAATCAGAACATAAAATATTCATTGCTATAATGAATATTTTATGTTCTGATTGATATCACCAACCATGATTACAAATGCAATTGACCAACAGACCCCTGTGAAACTAAACATTTATGCTTTGGCAGTTGTCTGTCTTGTCCCAAGGTCAATGAACTTGAAAGCAGTGTTTTGCATTTCAGGTATAATTTGGGCTAATTCTTTAGAGTATGGGAGCCTTCAGAAGAAAGCTTGGAATTTATTTCGAAAGTTGCCTGAACTGCGTTTGCGCCTTATCAGCACCCTCATGCTATAGCTTCTATAGTGATTGATTTTCCTGAAAATTTAGCCAACATCTGCATATATAAACATATAGATTAAATTTATATTTCTTTGTTTCATTTAGTGACACATATAATAATTTGTTACTTCACCAATTGAACCCTTAAACAAATTTACCTCTTGTAGCAGAATAATGAAGAAAACTGATGTCTCAAATGCATGTATGTATATTCTTTATTATTATTTTCATGTACTAGATCACCTATTTCTGAAATTTTGTAAAAAGGGTTGAAATAATTGTTTTAAAAATAGGGGTTCTGACCCCTCTGCCAACTATGACGTTGCAGCGTTGGTAAATTATAGATTGATGTTAATGTTTTTAATTAAATTAGTTATATAGGCCATTACATTAAAAATTATAATTTTTAGGCCAAATATAACTTGGAAATGGGTGGGAATAACTGACGTCATCTTCTGTGTGGGTAATTAGGAATCACCTAGGACCAAAACAGGAAATGTTTTTTAAAGCTGGGTCAACTCACTAATTTCGGAACAGACTTGATGACGTATCATGAAAAAACCTTTTAAACAAATATCTCTTTAACTGTTTGTCAAAAGCACATATTTTTTATACATTTTCTTGATCAGTGTTTCAAGCTCCAAATAATAAAGGCAACTGGTGCATGATGTTTTGCAAAAACAATCCCTGTGTATCAATGGGTCATTGCTGACATTCAGCAATATACCTGGCTGATCAAAACCACATGATTCTATACATTTTCTTGATCAGTGTTTCTTTTATTCATTACCTCTATACCATAGAGGTAATGGATAAGAAAGAAAATTCAATAATTTTTTGGGTAAACAGGCTGTTGACGGGAAATCGCGGGTTTTCGGTTGCCGGAGATTAAACTGGTTTCATTCGGCGTCTCATCAAAAATGAAAACATTTTTGAAAACTACAAGTCTCATGGGTTTTAGTGGTGAAAAAATAATTTTAAAAATCGTTCGGGAAATGAGTTTACTCCCTGGGTACTTTCTTTGTATACATTCGACTCATTAAAATTCACAGGACGGATCTTTTCCATTGTTTTTTGCCTAAAGTGGATTTTTCACAGGCTTACTGACTAATAGGATATTAATACTAAAACTTACTGTACAGTACAATTTAGCATTAAATTATCTATAACTGGCAAATATTGTTATTGCCATTATTTCAATCTTACAAGCTCTTTAATCAAAGATAAGAACTATTTTTTCTTTCCTTTTGCATTACCGATTTGAATTACATACTGCAATTTTTTGTAATTTAAGAATATTCTTCGTATATTATGCTGACAAATTTTGATAAAAAGAATTTGGAAAACTCAAATGTTACTGCGGTTTGTTATAGCAGGCCTATCAATAAGGGGAGAGCAATTGCTCTTGCTTGCGCAAAGGCTCGCTCAATTCTGAGAAATGAGAAACTAGCTGAGCCATTAATTGCTCCCCCAATTCCAACAAAAGTTTTTCTGGCTGAGCAATATCAATTCATCTCACATGGAAATTAATGTTCCCTTTCTTATTATTTACAGTAAAAAAGAACCAAAATATATAAAAAAATAGATAAAAAAGACTTTGTGATAAAATATGCGTTTATAAACTTATTCTATTTATTCAGATTGCTCGCCCAGTTTATATTATTGTAACCTTGGGAGAGCGATTTATTGCTCTGGTGTTATTTTCTTATTGATAGGCCTGTTATAGTATCGTTATTTTTACTTTTACAGCAGAGTCACCCAGTGCTTAATAATAATTACTATAGCGTGTTACGAAGCAATATGACCCTTAAAAATACTACCATCAATTTTCATATGACAAAATTACCATATTTACTTAAAACACAGTCATACAAACCAAATGAATTGAAGTTTTTGCATGATCTACTTGGTATTACCAAAAGCTGTTTATTTGTTTGTTGTTGTTTTATGAAGATAATTTTTACTTGTTTTCAGTGGTTCCGGTAACTCAAGAACTTTCTTTGAAAGAAAACAAAGCAAGGAATCCATTTAAAGTCCCAATGGATCATGATATATTTGCACTTCGGGATAAAGAAAAACAAAGAAAAAAGAAAGTAAGAAATTGATCATGTTTGATTGTTATGTTCTAATTTAGGACATTCACTGCAATCTAAACGAACAGGTAAATTTGTATCAAAATGGCTATAGAATGCTTTGAGTGCTTCAAGTGCTTTTAATGAAGAAGCGTAACTACCAAAATCCATTATGCTGAACTCTATACTATATGCTCTAAAATGTTATGTGCTATAAAGATTTCTAAATTTTGCATAACATTTTCTAACACAGGAAAGGGAAGTGCAAAAGAAACAAAAGGTCCATGAAAAAACAACATACACGTATCGTATTAATGCTCGTACAAAAGCAATGATTCGCCCTGCCGGTGATACAGATGATGATCTGAGTGATGAAGAAGACAAAGAAAAAGATGGTACCATGGTACTAAAAGATGATCCAGGATTTGTATTATCAACTACCAAGGGTAAACACTCGCTTATAGTCTTTTCTTATTTCTTTCTCTCAAATTTTAGTTTGTTCTTGGTTTGTTTATGTTTTTTTTGGATAAGGTTGGGTGTCTATAATTTATTTTTACAGATCGGCATGTTGAGAAAGAACATCTTGATGACTATATTGCGAAGAAGCGTGAAATGTTTTTAGTCCAGGTAAGATATGAAAAACGCAGATTCCGAATGAGTGGTTTGCATTCAACAAGATTTTTTTTATGCACTCAGTACAACTTCACTACAAAATGGTCTATAAGTCCAATATTTTGTGGTGAATATAATTTGCTCCTCTAATAAATTGGAAAATTGAGGAAAAATTTCTATTGGTGGTGAATAGCCATTTAACGGCTACTGAGAATGCTGGATTACATCCTGATAATCGCCATGTATGAATATTCATATTTTAATGTTTATAAATATTGATTTTTCTTTTTTTCTTTTTAGTACTCATTAGGAGTGAAACGAGATGAGATGCGAAAACTTGAAGAAGTTGCACAGGTATAAAAATAAAGTAGTCATAATTTTTTTATTTTAATTAGGAATGTGCTTATTTACTTCTATTAAATTATATATATACTTCTTCTTTTCACTGATAACAGGCAGAAGAAAAGAAATTAGAATTAGCAGAACAGTATCTGGAAGAAGATGCATCCATGTTTGATGAGTTCTTAAAAGATAATGATAAAAATGCTGTAGAAGCAATAAAAATGTAAGTTTCCATGGTTAAAGATAAATTCAACAAACATTTAAACGGAGCAACAAATCAAAAAAGTGTAGGAACATAGTGGCTTTTTGTAAGTGATTATAAGAAATGTTCAGGGTAGGTTTATGGATATTTTAATCTAATTAAAATATAAACAGTGTACCATTTCTGGACACATCCTGGTGTAAAGAATATTTACTGCAATTAATGGGGTTAAAATTAAAATAAATAGTGTTACCACGTAATTATTTAAATCCTTGACAAACTTACAATAATTCGACATTAATAAATCCATACCAACATTGGAAACTGACTGTCATTTTTTAGAAAACCGAAAAATTTAAACTGTTAAATTAAATCTACCTCATAGGTTTTAGTTAAACACGCCAAAAGTTGCGTTTTGGCTGAATGCATGCTTATTGGAATAATAATAACAAGTAATATTGCTTTATAAGGAGTTGCTCTAGATACTCCCCCGTTATATTATTGAAGATGTGAAAAAAATTCTACCCTCCATTTAATGTATGTTTCCATTCTGTATATTTTTTAGTGCAGAAGCAGAAACCAAAGCGAAACTCGAAAAGGTGACTGAAATAAAAAAGATTAATGCTCAGATGATGGCTATTATCAGGTAAATGTACCTCACCCTAATCCCCTAACATTACTTTGACGTAAGTTTTCTTGCGTCCAATTCTATGGTAATTTTTATATGTTTTTTATCACCATTTTTTTTTTTTTTTTTAAATAAAAGTTGCAGTGAAAACCAATATAAATGGTTATGATTATTTTGATTTTTTTAAACAAGTTCTTGTTTTACAAAAGATATACTGATATCTGCCAATTAATTAAATCATTTTACTGTAGGGACATTTGTATTAAGATAATAACTGTCTGGTCTTAAAAATCGTTTTTAATGTGAAATGTGTTTACTGTTTAGTGAAATCTCAAAGAATGAGGACTTGTTGAAGGAATATATGCTGTACAAAAGGTTTCTAGACAAGCTAACACCGAGGGTATGTAGTTCCTAATTGTCTTTAAAATGATGAAATTGTACCTCTTATCATCTCTTCGAACTCCTTTGAGTATGATTGTGTTAGCTGTCTAAACTAACTAGGAAAAAAGAGAAAAAATACTCCTTTATTCTTTTCAGAGTTTTTGTTCACAAAAATAAAGTTTTTTTACGTAGTCAGATAAGGTAATCGTTACGCACTTATCACAAAATTGGCTTTTTCGCGGCTTCTGCTTGCCATTTCCGTTTGTTTACTATCGCAAATGCGGCGCCATTATTAATTCCACGTTTTTCAATAATAAACAATCTTCTGAAATAAGTCTGGCGAGTTTTTTTTCAATATTTCGACTGCGTAATAATAATAGTGTAGAAATGTCAATCATTACGCATTTTTTTACATTTATTCCGCACCTGCGTAATAAAAAGAGTGCCTTGCGTAACAAAAATAAACTCTCTTTACGCACTTCAGCTTTAATTATTACGCGTCTACAGCAACATCCTCTTTCGTCCATTGTGAAGGAATACGGGCGTAAAAGGAGTTCTAAAACGACCACCGATGTTAGCCTACTAAAGTCCATACCGGTGGATCCGGAAGTTATCCGGTAAGTTCAAGACACGCATGTCTAAAACGTGGTCTTTGGCCATGACAAATTGTTGAACAAATCAATACTCGTGAAGACAAATGGGCTTGTGTTGTAATGAAGTTTGGGGGATATGTAGAATAGAATTATTAACTTTTAGTTTATTTTTCTAAATAAAACTTGTTACATAGGTAGGCCCTATGACATGCTTCTCGATCTTCTTTCTTTGCCTGTTCGAATATTTTCCGAATTTCGGCGTATTGTGGAAAGTTCCATTTTTTAGCGCCAAGAAAAGTAGCAGCTAATGGGCCACAGATTACATCCTGAATCGGAAACACCGAAACGTCGCTTCCAGGAATATCGTATTCCCGAAAGATGCAATCTGTGACCCCAAATTTCTGTTGCAAACACTCGATTTCAACAGCACACGGGTATCCATTGCTATCATTGGATAGAAATCTCTTTAACAACCTTCCAATGAAAAGATTTGGCCTGTTCTTTGATGTAAAGATACAAGCAAACCACTTCCCCAATAGATCATTTTCTGGCACTGGTGGTTTGAGTGCATCCCAACATCCCTCCGAAGATAAAGCCATATTTTCAAACATTACATCTTCTTCCGACTCTGAAGACTCATCTTCAACCTTTCCTCGTCCTCATCCTCACTGCTTTCTTCCTCGCTGCTTGTTTCTTCTTTTTTTTTGATGGGTGGTTTGATAGGCTTCTTTGTCATGTTTGCATTTTTGTTGGCCCTTAGGTTGGCTCTTTCAATTTTTCGCTTCTCTCTCTCTTCTTTTTCCTTTTTCTTACTCTGGAGCTCTTCAAGTAGGTCTACTTGAGTAATGACCTTCCCGCGTAGATCAAGTTTCATCCTTTTTACCTTAGGCCTGTTAACAGGCCCCTTTATTTTGTCTAGATACAGCTCCTCGAAACTTTTGTTTTTTGGGCTGCCACCACTCTTCGTCCTCGAAGTTGAAACGTTTCCAATGGGTTCTAACTTCCACCCATTCGGTATCCAGTGAAAACCAGACGGAGCCTCGTACGGATAATCTCCGAGGTATTTTGTCAAAAAGCTTGAATCGGAATTTTCGGCACTCGACGACAGGGTACTTTTCTTCGTACTGTTAGCTACTGGTGCACTAGACACAGGAGTGGAAAACGACTGCGCAGGAGGGAAGTTAACCTGATTTAAGTTTGGTGTGGCGGAAGATATAACAATATCAGCTTCCACATCAGTTGTTGGTGTAGCGGGAGTCGGGACAGCGTCAAGAGCTTCGTTTGTTCCACCAATTGCTTGATCAACGTTCCTTTATGTAAATTTTTAAAATTAAAGTATATAATTATTGAAAATATGCTTAAAGAAAAAATTTATAACGTTGGTATTTATACTCACTCTTCCGCAAGCTTATCCCAATCAAGCTCGTTCCCAGTTTTCTTCCACTCCTCATACTTTGCCACAAGTCTTTGATCCAACCGATGTTTAGGATATTTTGACCTATCAATTGGCCATATTCCTGCAAATCAAATTTATTTCAAGTTATTAAGTGTAAAAATTACTTAGAGCATAATCAACATTATTATTTAAGTTTACCTGTTGATTCGAAGCCACTGATTACATTTTCTTTGTGCATTCCATCGTTCCATATTTTGCACAACTGATTAACAAAATCAGATTTGGTCATTTGATGTTTTGGACCGAACGTATTGACACGTTCTTGGAGAAGTTTCTCCCAAAGACGCTTAAGTGGTCCAAAGCAAGCAACATCCAATGGCTGCATAACATCCGTTACGTGTGGCGGGAACTTAAGTATAATAATATTTTCAGCCAGTCCGCGCGATATAACCTGGATGGAGATATGGGTAAGATGTCCATCTAACAGCAGTAGAAGTGGTCTGGCAGTCACTGTATCCGCAAAATGGTTGAACCACTCTGCAAATACTTCAGAGTCCATCCACCCTAATGTAAGGTAAGCAGAAATATGTAAATATGTTATGTAAATTTCTCTGTTTAGATAAAATATATGCGGTAAAGTTATATACCATTCTCGGACTTTCCGTAATATGTGTTAGGCAGCGCCATATCTCCAAACCAACTAGATTGCATATTCTTGCCTTTAAATATTATCAAGGGATCCAAAACAACCCCGGCAGCACTACAAACACCAAGGGCTGTGATGTTCTCACGTCCCGCCCCGAAACGAAGTTTCAGTGCGCGTTGACCCTGAAAAACGCGAAAGTGTTATGTAGTGTATCAGATTTCCCAAGCTCAACACCTTCGCGCCGTTTTCTTAAACGGAAGCGTATCGTCGCCTCGTTTATTTTGTAGCGCTTTGCAATACCACGAACTGATGATCCAGGAACTGAATCTAATTCGTGCAAAGCATCCTGAACGTCCTTTTCTGTCCATGCATTCGTAAGTTTTTTCGGCACCTTTCGACTACCAACTCTTTTTTTACCCATGTTTAGTTGCACGTTGTTTGTTCATAGAAGAAGAAAAGGAAAAGAAAAAAATACTTCAATAGTTTCTATAAGTACGCGCCAGTGCTGTTTTGATTGGCTATTTAAAATAAACTAAGTGGGATTTTAATCTGAAGTCATAGGTCATAGGTTTCTCTTTTGATAATTATTTCTAGTGTTGAGAGCGAGCGTGTGTAAAGAATGCGTAACGAATACAGTGCTGCTTGGTTGAGCTAAGTAGGAGTTTAATCTAAATTCATAAGTCATAAGTTTCTCTCTGATGAAATATTTCTAGTTTTGCATGCTGATCATACAGTACAAGAAATGCGTAACAAATAAAGCGCTAGTGATCATATTGCTCACAATTCATTACGCACACTTTTTTACGAATACTAGACGGAAAATATACCTAAAATAATGATTGGCAAGAGGTTTGTGGACCCAGGGTCAATTAGCGGCGACCGCATGAGATTTCTACCCATGCGCAAAGATGGTAGAACAAAGTTTCAAGATGTCGCGATAAAGTTGATATTGGCTGCGTTGACTACCACATTATATAACTTGTTTTTTTTTAAGTTTTTTGAAATATGAACTATTTAAGTTATTAAAAGAGTTTAAGGTATGTCTTAAGTTTATAAATGCCTTCTTTTTGTTGCTGTTTCTATGTTCATTTCGGCGAAAAATACACTCAAATGAGATGCGTAATGATTACAGATGCGTAATGATTCGGCAATCTGACTATATATTATATGTTGTGTGCGTGAGGTTGCTAATATGAATGTCATTTATTTTTTAAATGAACAGATTGTCTTAGAATCTTCCTTTTTTTATCAGGAAGTTTTGGAAGAAAGAAGAAAAAAGAAACTCGAGAGCAAACGTGATGTAAGTTGTGATTCATTCTAAAACTCCAATTTTTATTTGAAAAAATAGGATACTGCAATACTAGAGCACGTCGATCAGATTCCCATCAACCTCGACTAAGTATTGAGGGAAACACATCTCTTTTTTTTACATATTTTGAACGATCCTTTTCATTACAAAGCTTTTTCTTGAATACAGAATGTCAAAATAGTACTCCAGTTTGGAAGCTACGAACAAACGTAAAACATGTTTAAAAGATTCATTAAGAAAGCCTTATATATGATATGATATTGTTAATAAAGACATGTGATCTATATGATTATACCTCCATAGATTATTAGAAATGATACTAAATTGAAGTTTAAAAAATCTGTTTTTACAACTTAATGGTGAAGCAGTTGCAATATCTACCAATGCAGATCGTGTCTCAATGTAATCAGCCATTTTTAAGTCACCAGAGATAAAAAACTTATTCCAATATTTCCTTTGGCTTTTGATATAGTTTTTTTATCTTCAGGCACAAAAGGAGAGCAGCAAAATTACCCAGGATCCTTCTCCGAAAAAGAAACGTAAGAAATCATTGAATTATAATCTAATAATTCTTCTTATTTCAAAGTGTTTTAATTCCCATGTGTATTCTTTATTCCTGTTTTAGTTTCCACTGTCATGGAGAGAGACAAAATGAGGAGATTAAGTACGAGAACAAGCAGAACAGTTAGAACGGTATGACTCGGAAGTGTCTCTAATGTGTACTTAAGGTGTTTGCCAAAAAGAAGTACCTGGTGGGGAAATTTTTTAGAAAATTTAGGATTCTTGCGGTTTTAGGAAAATCATTTGAACAGTAATCAATTTTGTCATTTCGCTTTATCGAGAATTTTTACACCTTGATTTGCTTTGTTGGTCCATGTGGGGCTTCTTATTTTCACCAATAATTATTGAGATTTTAGCGTGTAAGTGCGCCCCATTATTCATTTGTATTGTAAAGGTGCAAATCTGTCTTTAGCGTGGATACTGTCAAGACCACAAACAGTGTCCGCTATAGAGAGGTGTTCGCCATAGAGAGGTGTCCGAAATAGGGAGGTGTCAGCTACATATAGTTTCACATTGACTTATATTGCTTCAGAAACCTGCTCTGGGACGCTAGGGTATATTAAAATCAACTGTTAGTGAATCAAGAGGCTGTTTGAAAAATGTTCGAAAAATGTTTGATATTTTGTCCTAACGCAGACAATTTCAAACATTTCACCCATTGTTGGGCGTGTCTGCTATGAAGATATCAGTTTTAAGGGATAATGTAAATTGGGTCCTTAAAAGGACGTCTGCTATAGAGAGGTATAGAGGTGTCCGCTAAAAATTATCCGCTACGTATTGACATTGTTATGCTGTTAAGGGATGTGTCCTCTATAAGAAGATTCTATATTTTTAACACAGGCTTATTGTAACTTCAGATTACCAAGTATATAACCGATCAAGCGCCGACAAAATTAACAACGGATTTTTTTATTTTTTTATTTTATTTTAAACTTTTTTTAGAAATCTGTCCATTCCCCGTCTACTCACAGAAGGTATTCTTTAATTAAATTGAAAATCTGCATGTTGTAATCTGCATGTTCTGTATTGTTCTGTTCTTTATATAGGCATAAATTTTCCTTTTTTCTACTTCTAAACCTCGTGTTAATTGCATCATATCAAATCACTGATGACTGATTGCTGAATTTAAATATGTTTCTATTAAATGATGCCAATCTCTTTTAATTAGTTAAAGAATATTCCAACATCTGTATTTGATGCGGTAAAAGTGCAACGATACATGTGTGTGATTATCTCACATAAGTGTCCCTTTTTTTTTCTCGCCAACCATAGTGTTGCCCCACAGAGATTAGTTATTTTGTAGGATCCTTTGCTTTAAAAAACGTGTCGAGACCCTTTTTTGTTTATAATAATTAAAGTCTATTCCATTTTTGGTTTGAAATGAACTGAGAGGTGATATATTACAGTTCAATTGTTCTTTTTATAAACATTTATTTTGTACAATTCTCAGAAGACTATAATATAAGTGCACATTGAAAGAACAGTTCTGCGTCGCGGCGTGTTTTAAACCATATATGGCAGCCGTAATATGTCGCATACTCAATTTCGGTATGTTGAATAACGCTGCAGCATGTGTGGATTGAATCCAAATTCATCGCAGCGTTTTCCGTTGCCGCATTCTGATATATGAGCATTTTTCATTGTTGTTTTAAAATTACATGCTTTTCTCTGTTCTATACAAAAATAAAACGTATTTTAAAATTTAATGTAAACAAAAAAACAACATAAAGAACGTGCGGCAACGTGCGGCAACGTGGGGTGTCGTAGAGAACTGCGTTTTAAGTGTGAATTTAGCTTATTTTAACACGCGGAAAAAAATTTGACAAGATAATGTCAGGAAACAGTAATAAACAAAGTCTGAATGAACACTGGCTGTGTTTACTATTGTTATTATTATTTTTACGCTCAGCCGGTTGTCTCGTGCGGAATTTGAAAGTGACAACACTTCAGTGATATCACAGGATACACAGATAAGTGATGAAGAGGACAGTGATGAGGTATAAAACATATATAGTCGTTTTTTGTTTTTACATTGATTGTAAAACTAGTTCTTAAATGATAACATCTAAGTGCTTAAATATTTGAATTGACAAAGCTGTTTCACCTTATGTTATTTTACTTGCTTTACTTCATATTATTTTTTGGTATCGCAGGAGCCGGAATTATATTTCACAAACCCAGCCCAAATGCTGGATATCTTCTCTGAGCTGGAAGAACAAAATTTATCGCTTATTCAAAACAGTCAGGACACTGAGGAAGCTCTAGATGAAATGAAGAAGACTATAGTCCAAACTAAGGAGAAAATGTAAGCTTAACGTATATCACGAATAATTATTTTGTCTGGATCTGTAATGCAGTAGTACTGCATCAGGTAATGAAATTTGTCACCTGTTACTAGATGAGATAAGATTTGTCAAGTTGAAAATACGCATCACCCTTTTTACGACAACTTTTACGTCGATCTCTTATTGATGTAACTTTTAATTGTTCATGGTGAAACACTTGACACTGCTGGGTATTTTTCCTGTGTAAAATTATAACCGCCCTTCAAAATTGACATGGAAAAGCCAGTAAAGTACGCAATTTTTAAGTCCTTTTAATACTGCTAGCTTCTGTGATGTGTACTGCGTTCCATGTTGAAGGTTTTCTGGCTGCCGGAAAAATAGGTGTTGATTTGAGAGTTATATAGTCAGATAGTTATGATGCCGAAGTGAGTGAACCTATTCTTGCAGTATTGCCACTTCTTTGATGATGAACATTGTTCATTAAGTTTTTGATGGCTTGCTTGCTTTAATTTTCTTCTTCGTTTTTCCTTTTTTAATTTTGGCTACGTTTTTTTGTAGGAATCGTGAAACAGAAGCACTTAAGCAACAAATTGAAACCTTAAGAGAAGCGACACGTCGTGAAGAAGAAAAAGCTGCCGAATTAGAAATGAAATCGAGGTAGGATAGAAAAAATCTGTATTGAAGGCAACTAGGGAATGTTGATCCTCTAACTTCCTAAGCATCTGGAGATATCTGACATTTATCACATTTTCACAGATATGGAGAATGTTTGTAATAGTCTTTCTGTGCAAGACATTGTTCTGACTTATTTTTTTCTTTGATTCTACTGTCTAAAATGCAATTCTCTACTTGTCACATCTTGGTGCATCTATTTTATATGGTCATTTTTGTGGCACTTTTTTCTATCGCCAGCAAGAACTCTCCCGTCGTTACTTCATCATAAGACTAACATTACTTTCTGTAAAGTAACGTGCTTGTGATTTTTATTTAAGTTTTTTTTCTTGAAAGAGTTTTACTGCGTTCAATCAGATTACCGTTGAAGTCACGAAATTTAAAAATAACCCTCCCAAATTTTCATTCCGAAAGACCTTGTTCCGTATATTATTTTCTGCTCTTTAAGGTACTACGCGCGAAATTTTTGAGATACTGGCACTTTTTGGCCATTTTACAAAATTGGCAAAAAAGCATCAACTTGCAAATTGCTACTTTGTCAGATATGTGAGTTAAATGAGCACCGTTTGAATTGCGATAGTCGCACTAACACGTCTGCTTTAATGAATAATCTACTTCAGGTTTTACAAAGCCACGCTAACGTCAGCAACAGTTAGCACATTTGGAGAGTTAGGATTTAACTTTAATGTAAACATTGACACGTGAATTTTGCAGGGGACTGTAGCTACGATACATCTCAATGCTCACATTTCTTTTGTCGTTATTTAGAATGTTTTCATTTGGTGAATTTAAAGCTGAAGATCAGGTAATAAGTTTTGTTTGTCAATATTCAACTAGTGCTAAGTACGATTCTTCATAGTTATCGTTACAAACTGATTAAGCAACCACGTAACACAACCATGATTCAGCATAAATGAAACGCCCAATTCGTTAAGGGCTTGCCGTAATATATATTTAAAAAAAAGAATCTAGGTCGGTTGATCTGTCATTTCCAGTAATTGGATTTGATAAAATTTTCATAGTGTTAACAAACTGTTTTGTTGTTTGATAATTACTGCAAACGTTAACAAATGTTAGTGGAACTATTTTACATTTTTTTCGTGATGCACATAACTGAAAAAGAAATTCCACATTCGATTTAGACTAACGGAACTAAAGGATTGTTCACAAATGATGTCAACCTTTTTAAAAAATTTTTGACCCCCTCTTCCTAAATCATGGCTGCTAAAGTCTAAGAACCAACGAAATTATGAGCTTATTTTAGTTAACCTGTGTCGACTCTATTAGAGTTTTATACAGCATTTGTTTAGTAAGGATCTTTTAATTCGTACGTTTTCTTTGTTATATTTTCTTCACTTTCGGCATGCTTTTTGTAGGAGAAAATGTTGCTTCAGCTCAACAAAAAAGTGGAGGAAGTGTACGCCACCTGTATTGGTGATAATGAAGCCAACATTAGGTAACAATTACCATGATTCTAAATGCCTAAAGAGCGGTATTTCCGTTGTTCTGTATGCTTATGAGCAAAAATAGTGTCCCGAGTAGCGACTTGTTAGCGTGCGTATTTTTAAGGGAAAAAAAGGTTGTGACTGATGTAAGGTTTAGATTTTTCTCTAAATGAAAAATAAAATTCTGAAAATGGATGAAGGTAAAGGAGAAAAATGTTAAAGTGCTCGAAATTTAAACGAAATCTGTTCGGAACGTAGAATGAGTTCTGGGGTTCAGTTTTCCACTTACAATACGGTTTGTATAAGGACATAAGACTTTCTAGCTAAAATAGACCTATTTTCATACCCATTTTCGTTCCGCGGAATATGTATACCAAAATACCGAATAACATGAAAAACGAGATTAGTTATGAGCAAATTTTTAGTTTGCAACAAAGTAGTGTAGATATGGTTTGTTTACCTGCATAATTAGCAAAATTAATTTGTCATACAATCTAATTAGTAACATTTGCCATACAATCTAATTAGTAACATTTGGTAATAATATGGAATAATAGCTTGTATCTACCAGACACTGGGCTGTTCCTATTTATTATTATATACCTGTCAACTCTTTTTATATACAATAAATCTAAATGTTCCGTACAACCGTGCAATAACTGACGCGATATTCCCCGCTTGTTTTGGTATTTTCAATTTACAATGCAATAACTTCCGTAAAATGAAATGACTTCCGTAAACAAAAACGAAATCGAGATACCGTTACTCTCTTTCATGGGCCTTCTATTTGTCAAAAATGCAAAAATGCAATAGAAAAATAAAAAATGTCTGACAAAAAAAAGATGTTAGGTATATAATAAAGCATATATTGCATGCCCGTTCGTCGAATATCAGATTTATCCACTCTTGGTGAGGCAATATTCCACTCGGCTGCGCCTCGTGGAATGTTGCTCACCTCGAGTGGGTAAATCTTGATATTCAACGAACGGTCCTGCAATATCTGCTTATTATTCTTGGTGTTAAATGAGCTAAGTTTAGGTGTACTAGCTAGCTTTATTCATGATAATATGAGTAGCTGGGTGGTTGACTTATCCCAGACAAGCTGTTTATCCGCTCGTCTCTAGCTATTAAAGTATACCTAATTCTCCAAACAAAAAGTAGAATTAGCCAGGCTTCCTGACAGTGCTTTTAAAATAATAGTTGATCTATTTTTTGGGGTGTCTCACCCTGTTTATTTAACCCATTTATATATTTATTAGCACCCTTCAAATGCTGACCAATATTGAGAATCGCTTGGAGGAACTGTTTGAAATGATCGAAATGATGCCACCTGATAAAGTGGAACTTGCTGAAAAAGTATGTAGTTTCTTGTTCGATGATAAAATAAAGATTTTCTTCGGATCATTTTCGAAATGCTTCAATTAAATATTCGTCCTAAATATAAAGATTACTGATAAACACCTCACTCTTTTTGACGTCACTTCATTATTGACGTTATCACTAAGTGAACTCAAGGAGCCTCCCTGGTTCCGCGTTATCGGAATTCGTTATATTTTAGATGTTATCTTTCCTCTGAAATAATATTTACAATTTCGGATTTTTTTTAACAAAAAGTTATAAAACGTTGTTAATTAACTTTATTTTGGATCGGGTTCGAAGGGTACGATTATTTAGATTTGGTATTCCTACCCAATTTGTCGTGGCTGGAAAAAATAACGCAATAATTAATTAACAATGTTATGTGGCTTAAATTATAGTATATATTTTTGAATACAATCGTTTAATAGTAAGAATTTCATTTTTTGCAGGCGAAAGATCGAGAGCGGCGTTTACGTTTGCGCGAAGAGAAGTTATTGGCACAGAAGAGACATCAAGAAGAAAGGATACGCAAAGCGATTGAAAGAGCACAAGCCGAACCAAAGAAAAAGGTATGGCCCTTTACTTCCTTCTCATCTTGAGAAAAAACCTCCGCAAGCGGGTGCGATGATTAGCGCGTTTTTGCTCATGAGAGTTCGAGATAGTGATTTTTGATTGTGTACTCAACAGTAGCGAATAAATCGGAGAGAAGAGTATGAATTTTTGAGTAAAAATCTCTATGGTTAAATGACATGTTACCTTGCACCGGCAAGGAAAAATTCTTTTTGATTCTTTTCTTATGACTACATGAATTCAGATACACTGTTTCAATTTAATTACCGGCAAAATTAAACTGCCAAACGATTTAAATAATTTACTCATCTCACTAAATTAATTAATAACAGGGGTTAAAATGGAGGAAGTTTGGGAAAGAAATTAACAATAGGGATGGGGGGAGCAGTACTCTGGAGTATCAAAATTTTTTTTGAAATAATGAGATCTTTGCATTTACAGTGCATTAAATCTTTAATTAGCTTTAAATGTTTGTAGCTGAATTATACTATCAACGCTTTTTTTCTTTTTACGTGTGTTAAAATTTATTGTTGGCGACTTTTCCCGCGTTACAAAAAAAAAAGTTATGTAGGCTAAATTTTTTCCCTGGATTTTTAGACTGGTCGCCGCTTGGTGTTTCGTTCATGTCCTCCACAAACACGGAGGAGGGAAGATGTCACGCAAGAAAAGAATGACAAAGAAGAAGAAGAACTCAAGTATTTCTTCACGTAATTTTAGATTTTTAAATCAGTCTACTGTCTTCCTAAAATAAGTTGTGTATAAGAAAGAATTGAAGGCGGATTTTGGGTTAGCTTCATCCGCCCCATCATTCTCGATGCACCTGTTGTCTTATATGGCGGTTCCTTGCAATGTCTTTTTATTCATAGGGCGTTTTAATATATAAAAGCTTGTTCATTATGTTTTAACTTATTGATTGTATATAAGATGTGTATATTTTTGAAGTTTATTTTGATTTAATTAGTTTTATAGTTGGATAGTCACGTGACAAACGATTACAAACCTAATTTCCAATGCTCTTTTTTCGTATACGCCGGCGGGAATACGGTAGTTACTATCAGTCATCAATATTTCTTCGCGTGGCTGGATTTATCTGAATTTCCTTTGCGACTCATCCAGGGACAAAACAGAATCTTCACCTTCAACGTTCTCCTTTTTTGTCTCCTTTTATTATTTCCAAAAAAACTCCTGGATGGGCCTTCGAATTAGGACTTACTGTTCTCAAAAAGAGTGCTGGTAACGAAGTTATCAAGAAATTCAAAGGTTAAATGGTCTTCGTTCCTGCCAGTTGGAGAGAAATACTTTAAACTAGTTGGAAGCGTACTGGTATTTGCTTGAAGAAAAAAAGAGAAAAAAAATTTATTTGTGTATTTTTATTTCAAAATATTAATATAATACAAAAGGTGGTTAGTAGGAAGATAAAAAATATAAAATGGGTTCTTACAATTTCGTCACCAAATTCCTTTTCTTAAAAAAATTATAGGACAATGGCGACGAAATTGGTTTAAATAATACAATAATATTTGATCATATTTACATAATGCATACTTTTAAAGAATGTCTTGGTGTGATCACACCCATCTAGTGAGCTGCGAATATTTTGGAGAGATTTCTTTCACACAATAACTATTATCTTAAGGCGATGAACACTGCGATTGGTTGACCAACCTCGTCCCCAGGGTTCTTAAGCTTCTTTACATTGCGGCAGAGCCTTCTTTAGCTTCTACATCGATGTAAAGAACATAACAAGCCCCGGCACGAAGTTGGCTTTATACATGAGATAAATTGGCTTTTTGATTAGGTACTCAAAATTCTCCTTGTTTCGATTTTGTTTAATAGAAGAGCGACTTGTAAAAACGTCAGTTTCAGATTGTGAATTTAGGAAATTCGACGTACAACAATCGCATTCAAGGGTTTAATTTCGTGATAAGCGCCAAAAAAATGTAGAATTCGCGAGGTAAATTTTCGCCACTGATTCTCCTTTAAATTTGTCAACTTAAAAGTTCACGAAGAGTTCGAAGTTTCTCTTACGTGTGTCTTCTCAGGACCTTTTCATTTTGTATTTCCAGAAAAAAAACTGCGTGCGAGGTTGGCATCGCCTGTGTCTAATAAGCATAAGTGTAGACGGACTCTCTGTTTCTATGTTGTATTTATTTTCTTTCTTCAATTTCTCTACGCTTGTTGCAATATCAGTGACGTAATTATCTCTTTTTCCAGTGACGTCATGTCACGTGTTCTTTACGTTATCTCCTAACATTTTCAAACCTCGTTTGTGACAGGTCAAGTATTTCCGACTTTTCCAGACTTCAGGTCGTCAACTAAATAAATAAGAAAATAAGACAGAGTTCTCGTCTAACTTCGTTCTCAGGGTTCTTTGTGTCTTTTTTATGTCACAATCTTCCCCGAGTCTCAAGAGGTTGCTCAAGAGGTTACTTTACAAGAAAAGATTTGCTATTTATGGAAGAAACTTTGACGGTTTTTGTGGTTATAGTTTGTCAATCATGAACCGCAAGGTGTTTGCACATGAAATGTGCCCATTTTATATGGTCTGTAAGAAATTTACTGCTACAGGACAATGTATAAAAACTAGTCGAAAAAAGATGAAAGAATGTGTAACCGCGAGAGTTTCCTAAGTATCATGTTGTAAGAGAAATACTTACTTGAACAGCCGTATAAATCAACAAATGCACATATTCCTTTGTTCCACGCTTTTGGTTTCAGCTTCACATAACGTGCAATTATAGCAGGCGCCAGATCATGTGTTGCAACATCGTACGTGTTTTTGTTTCCTTCTAAATCCTGTGAAACGGGTTAATTAATTATTTACAATATGCACAAAAAAGGGTAATATGGATGTTCCTTTCTATTTGTGGAAACTTTCGCAGGTACCAACTTCAGCGTGTTTCCTATAATTCGCGAAAGTCAATTTTCGCAATAAACATAGGGCCAAGAATAGTACAAGAAGGATGCGTTTTAAGGTTTAATCCGTGTTTTAGGGTTAAATTTTGGTGATTCGCAAAAGTTAATACTCGCTGAATTTTCCAAGGGCGCCAAATCGCGAAAGTTTATTTTTGATGGCCCATTCTCAAAAGTTCGCAAAATGCGAAAATTTTGCGAATTTTCCTATTTGTTTTTTATCCGCAAAAGTTGTGCAATTAAAGAATTTTTTTGTTTTGTTTTGGAAATTTGCTCATTTTTTATTAAAGTAATCCTATCGCACAATATCGCACAAAAATAATTCGGATGAAGTCTTGATGGTGTCGCACAATTGCCAAACTTTTTAAACAATTTGTTGGGCGAATAAGTCATGAATAATATTAGTATAAATGAAATAAATCCTTTTGAAAATAAACAATTTGCCTAATAAACTTACTCACGTAAACAATGACTAAACAATATTTGGGGTGAAGTGCAAAAAATCAATTGTTTGTAAAAAAGGTGTAATGTTCACAAGTTTAGCATCGATGGATCCATGATGTAAACAAGTTACTCCCCTCGCCACCCAAAAACTATGTTAAGTCCCCTTCTCTGCTTATTAACCTTTGGAAATAAGTAAGACACTCCTTTTCCCACTATTCGTAGAAACCATTTTTATATAAAGCACTGAAGAGTAAGATCCAGATCATCAAGAAGTGTCCATGAAATTTAGTTTTTATTATATTGAGGGAACAATACTAACCGTTGCAGAAAATAATTATTACTTTAATTATATTGAAGAGGACATAAAATTAAGGACGCATGGGTGACTGAATAATCCACTCTTCCACCCCTGTCAACCAAGTATAGCATTTTAAGGGTTAAAATTTGGTGACTTTCTTTCTTTTAGTTAGGGCTTGGTCTCGTGCTATAGTGACTCGTCAGTTAACAGGTGAGGAGCGATATAAGAATTGTCCTTCAATGTGCTAACAAAATATATTTGCCAAGTTTTCCGGCGCAATATGATTCCTCGTCGTCACTTTTGCAGGGGGAGAGGGTAACTTTCCCCCTCCACCCGGCTTGTCAGACCCATTTAAAAGCCCAGAAATTTGTTTTGATTATACTTTCCCTTTAAAAAAGTTGCATCACCAAAATGAACTTAAAGGTACTTACAGCTTTTCCAAATATATCTTTGTAATCTGTCCATTTTTTGGCGTCGCTGCTATATTCTAACGCATACATTGAGACATATCTATCTTTATCGTCCAATTTGCCTTGCGTGGCAATTTTTGAAATGCTAAAATCTTCACCTAAGTCAACTGCGAAATACTGTTTATCATCAATTGCCGTAGCACACCACGGATCGGTCGCCGTAAAATTAGGCTGGGACGTGCTCGTTTTAATGTCACGTGTCTCCAGAAAACCAGTTTGTAATCCGATAGCATCTTTACAGGACGAGCCTATTGAAAAGAACGTGAATTTTTTACCATGCGAGAAACGGTTGAATGCCTCAATATTTTGGGCGTTGATTGTTATGTTTTCGCAAAATTTAATCTCTTGAATTACTTTGCTTTACCAAAATATGCAAATTTAATTTTTGCGATTTTGTCATAGTTTTGTCGCTAGAATAAAAGAAAATCGTATCACATATATACCTTAGTCGGTAAAGATTTTGGTTCATAAAATGCATTAGTGTTACTATCACGACCTGATAAAAAGTACCTCCACATTCCCTTCCCAAATGATGCAAAGATGGTGGATTTGTTTTGTATTTCTTTTTGATTCGCTGATTGCGCTAATAACTTAGCACTCTTATTCACACCAAAATACCGTTTATAGAAATATCACATGTTATGATAATACTGTTGAAAGATTTTTACCCCGTTTTTTGCGGTCAAAAATACAGAAAGTAAAAGAATATAAGATGCCTAATTTAGGTTGTTGTTCAGGGTGATTTGAGTCTTATTTCCACTCTAGAGCTATTAATTCAAAACAATATCTGTTGATGAGCTTTCTGCATTGAGCTTTGGAGCTTAGATTTTTATGATATGAACTTCTACTAGCCATTTGATTTCCAAAATCACAACAAATAAACTCTGATTTTCCAAATCGCGTGTAATCCTTTCAAAGCTAGTCTGCTGTATATATATAGTATGCTAGACGGCCAGTCAGCCTGTATATTAGAAAACCATCCTTAAAACTGCCCACGAAACATTTAAAAGTTTTTTTATTTTTTCGTTGATTAAACAATAAGACCTACCTTGTTTGGCAACTGACTTTGCGAAGCTCTCAGCTAATACATAGAATACATAAAACAAAAAAATCTTTGCTCGCATTATCATTTCTTTTATCAAGTTCTCTGTTAAAAACCAGGTAGCAACTCTTTAAATACTTCCCAAATTACATTTCTATTTCCTTAAATAAAACGACTTTACTACAATAATTCCATAAAATGTGGCCGCCATTTATGTAAGCACATTTGATGCATGCTTTAAAAGGGTTAGCTTTGATCAATTTCATGAGATGTTCATTCACTCGGAACAAAACATGTGAAGGTGGTAATCATACACAAAGAAAGCGCATCCAAGTATGAAATTTAATCTCAGCGGCATAAACAAAAACAATTTATCAATGTAAATTAACAACACGTGGGTTTTACACCAAATAAACCAAGAACTTATTTTGGTCCTCCAGATGGCTTGTCGAAGGTTCTAATATTTAACCTTTTATATTTTTATTTCTGAAAAAATCCTATTTTTATTATGATCATGTACTTTATGTGCTGTTATCGTGTTTTTTCTTCTTTTTAAAAGAAAATGAAATTTTGCTGTGCGACCGAGAAGCGTTATGTGTTCATCATTTTGAAATTTTTGCCCGATTTGTGTCACTTTTTACTCCTCGATTTATAATTTCTGCCCGAATTTTAGGTCCTTTTTGCCCCGATATGTGACATTTTTGCCTGATTTATTATCCCTACCCAGTTTTTTAACCCAGTTTTGCGAATAATTTTAATTATATATTTTTTAGCAATAATATATTTCTTAACCGCGTGTTTTATATTATTCGCCAGCCGCAGATTTTCGCCATGACTTATGAAAATCAAGATATACTTCTCACATCAGAAAAACGGTTTTTGTTCCCTTTTCACATCGTTGCAAAAGCAAAATTCATTTTTTTCATCATATCTAACTTCTTAAAAAGGATTGACATTCGAGCAGGAAGTCGTTTGTTTCAGTACACAGCCCATGTACCAATAATGCCTTTAGATCATTAATTTCTTATAAGAACATCTAAATTTCAGCAGAGGATGATGTTCTTATTTAACAGTCAGTCATGAATATTCTTGTTTGTTGAAATTAAGTTTTAAAGTGACATTTTTTTCTTAAGATCGTGTTAAAATAAGAGACGTATGTAGCTACCAAAAATTGTTTGAAAATAAATATTTTTAGTAATTACCTCGTAATTTTGTGATTTAAGAATTCAGGTTGAGCCTGTAGACTTGCAGTTCTTATAAACGTTAGGATAAAGGTTCGGTTCTTTTGAAACAACGTGTTTTACACCTTCGAGGATTTTATCTCAATTTCTGCATCCAAATTTTGTTCCAATATTTTACTGCACATACCAAATCACCAATTCTGCTTTATATTAGTTACTCACCTACTCAGCGGAATTAACTAAAGCTTTAAACTATTGAGCTACGAATTTGAGATTTTCATACTTCTTGTTATTTTAAGGTAAAATCAGGTAGGGTGATCAGTGTTGAATATGATGGAATCGCTTGATGGCCCCCCCTGCCATTGTCTTATTTTTAACCTCATTTTCATAGGTGAAAGGACAATTCTTGTTCTGCAACTATTTTTAATAAAGAAAAATGAAATATGTTCACCAGTACAGAAAATTATTTATTTTTGAAAAAATCTTACAATAGTTGCATTAAAAAAACACAGACAAATCTCACTGTTACAGTTTTAGAAAAAACGTACTTTGAAAAGCATATCCTGGTCCTAACTTTCAAAAAGAATACTGACAACATTTACGTCATCGAAACATTCAAAAAAATTACGTAACTTCTCAAAAAAATTAGAAGGCTTATTTCAAATCCGTTATGAAAAAAAAAATGAGTAATAGCCAGGTGTTTTTGACTGCAGCGTTTGGTATCATAGTAGGCATTAGCATTATCTTTCTGGCCGAAATGCCTGTATTTTGACAGCTTTAGATATAAACACAAGCCAGTTTTCAGACCTCTCTAGACGGTCATCTTTTTCAACAGCCAATAAATATACGGAAAACTTTATACAATCCTTATTAAAAATTATTAGTTATAACCAATACAGTTAAGACAGTGGATGTCGTATTCGACTTTGTGGGAGAAAATTGAAAAATAATTCTCCAAAAGCCATAATTCATTAAAAAGAACATGATGGAGAAATATTAGAAAATTTTAATTAAAAAAGAATACAAAAGCGTCAATTTGAAAAGTCATTTCCACACTTGCGGTGGGTATTTACATGAACTCACTGTTACGTGCGATGTGTACATGAAATCACTCTTTATAATAATTTTACCCTAATTACGTGCTCAAAATACTCATACTTTAAAAAAGTACTGATCAAATCCAAATTCGATTCCAGTCTCCGTTGGTTACCTTAGATCGGTGTTGAAGGTTTACCCAGAGATATGCGCGACAAATGATCGTATAAAGGTGGGCGAGGCTGAAAAAAAAATGAGAGTGTAAAAAAAGGTCCTCCTTTTTTTACAATCTCAAAAATTAAATTGCTACAGAATCAAATCACAGAGCAATATTAATATCTTCTTGGATTTTCTGTGATCGCAAAGCGTAGCAGCAATATGATAAATCAGTGTCGATTAAGAGTCGGCGTAATGAGAATAACAAGGCTGCAGCCGTCTATTATTTCTTAATCAATACATTCAATATATCTCTATGCTAGCTACCAACCTTTTCAGTCATTTCTTTACCAAAGTATTCGTCATCGAACAAGTATGTGCGATTCAATGCTGGTCTCAAGTCATACACGCTGGCTATGAAATACAAATAATAACAAGGGTAAAATTTGCTGATAATACTTCAACTGTAATTTCATTATTTAAGCACACAGGTTTTTGTAAACTACAGCTAAAAAAGTAAAGGTAAAATAGGTAAAAAAGGTTGTATAAAAATAAAATAAACGATAACTAAAAAACGATTTGACTATTCAGTATTGCGTGTAAAAATTTGAAACTCAATGCTTTCCGAGATAGTACTGTTTTGGTGGATTTATTGTCGATTGTAACGGTTTTCAGCGGGGTTGATTCTTGTCAATGTTTTTAAAGAGGATGTAAAATATACTCACTCTGTCAGGAATTGTCAGGCGGTTTTATTAAATATTCCCAGCCGGCAAAAGACGCCTTTCCTAAAGCTTTCCTAAAGCTTTTTTGCGCATGAAATATGCGCGCAATCTAATTACCTCTTTTAAACATCTTTAACAACAATTGTGTTAGAAAAATGTCAGGGAAACATCAGGAAAATAGTTATTATTGAGTAAACACTCACTCTTACAACTCCTTACAAAAATTATACAGACTGCAATTAATAAGTTATTTTGGTTGGGTATATGATGGCTTCTCCTTTCCACTTCCCCCCTTTTCCCCTTTCACTGCCCCCTGCATGCTATTTCACACCTGGACAAAAAAGACGTCGAAGCAGTCTCAGAATTTTTATGAGGGATTGTAGTACTTGGTTATCGTGGATGAGATATTTAGGCAAATTTCCTCACCTTTACTTCGGTATGATGGAGGTAGACTGTCAGGGTGGCGCCGTGTCTCTGCGCATGCGTGTGGATTTACCTAAATAGCGTTAGTAACAAATTAATTATCATGGAAGTCTTTGTGTAAGCAAAAGCGGTCTGCCTGTGATAGGGTGTTGGTATTCGAGGAAGTTATGTGGGCAAAGGATTAAAATTCCGGACAATCTTTGGTGCAGGGTATACGTTTTTCAAAAGGGTAACTTCTAAATTATCTATTTATTTCACAATTCTAAAATATTTATCGCCATCTGTAAACACAATCATATATTTCGTTAATTTTTCGGAACAAATAAAACCATTTTAGGCAAAAGAAAGGGGAAAATAATCACAAAATTTCAGTTCTTAAAATTGTTTTATTTTTATAAAAAGCGAAAACTAAAGACTTCTAATTTTTAAAAACAATCATTTGAACGTTTATGGTGAAGAAAATTAGTAGCATTGCAATTACTTTTAAAACAATTTAAAACTTAATGTTATTTCCTGTATTGTTATAAAACAAGCTTTATATTTACACAGCGCCGTGATCGTATAGTGGTTAGTACATTGCGTTGTGGCCGCAATAACCCAGGTTCGAATCCTGGTCACGGCACATTTTTTTTATTTTAATAAAGTTTTTAATTTTTTAATTTTTTATGCAAGTTTTTACTTCTAAATATGAAGAATAGTTCTTTTTTGAAGTTGCTTAGTAAACATTTTGTCAGTAGGTCAAGAAGACATCGAAAGTAGAAACATATGATCTATACACTCAGGCTAAGGAGAGGATATGCATTACACAAGAAATACGTTTGATCTTTTGGATTTCTCCATTATTATTGCATAAGTTGGCACGAAAAGCTGGTTTCGCAGCGACAGATTTATTGTGAGGTTGGGGTGTAACTGGCTAATATAGCTTATTCTAAAAATTCTCGGAGACGCCTAATACACTAGGGCAACCTCGTCCCCACAAATTATTTCTTCTTGCTGGCTGAGACTGTCAGAAAGGGAAAACAATCCTGAGGACGAGTTTGACACCTAAATCTCAGGACCCCAAAAATCCCCCTGAGCAACAGCTGCTTTAAAAATCACCGTGCACCTTATTTCGGCCACGGGCCAACACGTTGAAATAAAGAACATTTGCCGTATCGGTCTGAGAACCCAGACTCTCCCTTTTGTGTGACTATGCGTGGATAAAATTTCTCATTTCTTTCAATTCGCAATGGAAACTTTCTCTCGTAAAATTAATTTTCTCGTAAATTTAAAATTCTTCAGTCAACAAGCCTGTAAAAACATCTTTGTGCCCAGGGTCCCTTGGACCCGGAACCATTACTACGTAAACATAATCAAAAATGCAAAATGCGCTGAGAATGAGGTTGCTGTAAGTCGAAAGATAGAAAAAATCTAGACGCACTTTCTTTACGACAATGAAGCTTTTGTTTTAATCGTAATTCTTAAAAAATCGACATGCCTTAAGCTTGGTTCGCTCTAGGGTTTTAAAGCTTGGATCGCACTAGGGTTTTAAAGCTTGGTTCACACTAGGGTTTTAAGCGAGTTTTACTGTGTTTAATAGGTTGTTTATGACTGAAAAAGAGTGGTGCGTACATAAGTTTAAACCTTGCGGCATAAACTAACTTCAAACATTTTTTTACTTAAAATTTTTTTTTTTTTTAGTTTTTTTAGTTTAAAGTTTAAAGACACTGACAATGATGTCCGAAGTGATTCAATAAGAGACAGATAAAAAATGGCTAAATATAACAAAGGAAAGATCTGATGATCGAGCATCAGCCTTATTTCTACACGTTTAGAAATTTAGCCTTGATTGTTTTAATCAAAAGAATTCTGATTAGTAAATGTGCGTTGGCCCAAAAAATAGAAGATTTGGGGATGGTGGAGAAAAGTATGTTTGTTGAGGGGTGAAAGAGTGAAAAATTGTATTAATTATTAATTACTCTACTACTTTACCCAAGAGTTACCAGTTAATGTCAAAGAAAGTAAATAAATAAATATAGAAAGTAAATAAATAAATAAATCTCTATAATAATAGCCGTTTTTTTTCAAAATGGTAGCCGAATCGCTACATTTTTGCTAAGGATGCACGTACTGGCGTTGCCTTGGATCTGTGACACGCGTAATAATCTGAGGACCGGAACATACAGCACGGGCGAACTCGTGGACTTCTCACAATGATAATAATAATAATGAATATCAATATAATAATGTCAACAAATTTAATTTTTACAAAAGATGTCTTTTGATTTTATCTTACGTTAATTTGTTGTACTTTTGTTTTTTTCTTTCTGTGAAAAAGTTTATATACGATACCACAGCACAAGTTTATTAAAAATTCGGCCAATTCAAGAAACGAAAATATGGACGCTCCAATCCACAAGCTGAAGTTCCCACCAAGCTCTGAGCAAAACATGGTCAAATCGTAAGCCTCTTTATGTATTGTAGATTTCACAGTGAAATCTTCGAAGGTGATGTGAATGCAAACGATGTTATCAGATATGTATTGTTCTGTGAGTGTAGAATTGTTGAAAGTTTCACGCAGAACTTGAGAATAAAATTTCTTTTCGGGTTTGGAAGGCCACAGAGCTGTTGACACAGAAGTAGTGAAGATAACCTCTTCACATAACGGAGGGCAATCGCAACGAAATTTTCCATTACTATAAGCTAAGTTATACCTATTAATGCACAACATTTCTTCAGCAGTCTCTGCGAATTTTAAAGTAAGATTCAAGTAGTGTTTTGCAAAGATGCTTACACCGTCACTCACAAAGCCACATTCCTCTCTCATTTTAGATAAGTAACACCACGAGAGACATGACTTGACCGAATAATTGCCAGAAACCCATTTCAAACCTGCCCCATCATCCGTGCAGTTATCTTGATAAGGGGATTTCAATCGTTGATATTTTGTCTTTTTAATCGCTATCCTCGTTAATTGGTTTGGACTTGCAAGAATCTGCTTCTCTGTTGGATTGCCTGCTGCATTTATTGTAAGTTTGACACCTACGGGATACATAGACGTAGAGTATGGCACATAGTTTTCTTGGTCGATATTGACGAGAATCTTAAACCCAAAATCCACGCCAGGTCTAGATTGCCGAGCATGGCCATTGTTGTTGAAGACAAAACAGTTGCCACTTTCAGGAAGTGTGATTTGAGAGAGATTCGCGTTGCATTCTTTATAATTTAAAACACATTTTTGGGGCGCAAAGAAAGATTCAAAATCTTGCCCATACATGGAAAGATTTAAATTTTTTTTTTTTGCTAAGTGATTGGTCACAGCGTGAAAGGTTTCCGCAAATTCCTTTATGCTCGCATTTACCTCTGGCTTGGTCACATTTGGATTAATTTCACGCATGAGAGGTAGTAATTTGTTCATCGGGTAAGGATTCGAATTGCATATTGTCACTGTTGGGAATTCCATGCTACCTTGTTGGATACTATCGCTTTTAACGGTAACATGTTCGTACGCGAACAACTTACGCGAAATTTTGAATGAGTTTATCGACACCGAGCCAACAAATGCAACAAAAATCACCAGCCAGAAAATTCGATAGTAGGAAACTTTGGATTGATTGATTTTACTGATTCCATGTATAGTTGAAGTTTCTATATACTGGGAAATAATTTCATCTTTGCATTGCTCTTCTTGCTTTGCTTCAGGTAAACACAACATTTTTTGAATAATTTTCATTATGAATCTGACGTTTTAAATTCTATTGCTTTCCAGCTTTCGCTTCAAAGTAAATTATTTTTTATTCTAGGACGTAACGCTATTTGCTCGTGCTTTTTACATTTTCTGTCGTTTTACGATTTTAAATAGATTTTGTAGATTTCTATTATTCTTATTGTTTTTGCCAGCTTTTCTCGCTCTTCAATAGTACTGAATATTTTTATTTGCATGACTTCAACAAATTCATATATCTTTGTAAGATTTCCTACTGTGCCTTAACGGGTACCTAAAACTCTCCATTGTCCGAATTTTCAACTTCTTTTCAATTCCTTTCTTTCGGTGTATTATTACTTATTAACACTAAGTCTGTTAAAGAGTTATTGCGAAGGGAAAAGCACCAGCAATGATTGAAAATATTCTTTCCAAAAGGCTAATGTACTCAAAGAGGAGGTCATGAATTTGCTTGGTGTCATGGTAAACGCTTTACGTATAAAACTGAATTTTTGTCACACTGTTACAACATATAAGCAGCGAAAAATTTCCTCTTCTCCTAAAGTAAACTTTCAAAGAGTGCAACTATTGTAAAGCTATACACGCTTTTGGTTTGATTCGAACATTTTTATTAGCATCAGATTTGCCGAAAAATGAGAACAAAATAAGGACAGACTCAGGCTCAATTCATTGCTCTCAGAACTAAGAACGAGCGGGGTGTAAATTATGCAATATAATAAGAACAATCCGGCATATGAATTCTATTGTAATTTTCTCTCAAGCTACCAATAACTGTTCATGTTATGTTATGATGTTATCAGATATGTTTTGTTCTGTCAGAAAGGAATCATTTAATTCTTTACGCATATTTCTTATATAGAATTTTCTTTCGGGTTTGGAAGGCCATAGAGCAGTTGACAAAGAAGTAGTGTAGATAACCTCTTCACAAACGGTGGGCAATCGCAACGAAATTTTCGATTCCATTCCATTAACTCGTACGAATTAATGCACAACATTTCCTCGGCAATTTCAGGAAGTTTCAAGTTAAGGTTTAAGTAAAGCTTAGTCGCAATGTTACTATCGTCATTCACAACATCACAATACTCTCGCATTCTTGTTATGTAAAACCTTGAAAGACATGACGAAACAGAACAATTGCCATAAAGCCATTTCAAACCTCCCCCATCTTCTGAACAGTTATCTTGATAAGAGGATTTTAACCGTTGATATTTTGTCTTGCTAATCATATCCTCGGTTGAGACTTGCAAGACTGTTGGATTGCCTGGTTTATTTATTATAAGTTTAACATATTGCATATTGTCACTGCTGGGAATTCCATGCTACCTTGTTGGATAGTATCGCTTTCCGCGGTAACATGTTCGTACGCGAACAACTTAAATAAAAGCATCAGTGTGTTTCGTGAGATTCCAATTACAAATCCTAGGAAGATCAACATCTAGAAAGTTTGATTGTAGGAGACTTTGGAGTTATTGATGTTACTGATTCCATGTATAGTTGAATCTTCTATATACTGGGAAATAATTTCATCTTTGCCTTCCTCTTCATGCTTTGGTTCTGACAAACACAATATTTCTCGAATAATTTCCATCATAAACTTCTTCGGAACGTTCTAACTTACAACTGGTTGAAAATCAAACATAAAATGATCAGTCTTTTGAATTCCGCTTTAAAGGACAATTTATACCTTTTAGGCCTTTCCACCCTTTTTTTACCGTCATAAATAGACTTCTTTCTCCTGCCTTGTTTTTACTTTCTAGAGCTATACATCATTCATAGGTGTGTGCTGGAACTCTTTTTCAACATAGAATTTTTGGCACGGAATTAAGCAATTCAAAATAAACATTTATGTAGGTGTCCAACTACGTTCAACAACTTTCGTTTTCATGCTGACTTATTTTACATTCATACAAATTCAAGACATGCTTCAAAGAGTTTTCCTAAAGAATATAAAAAAATTGAAACAGTCGTATATCGTCACATTAATTAATCAAAATTAAAATTAATATAAGTCCACTTTTTTTATAAGTAACCGAGTTGTTAAGAGCTGAGGCGGAGATTTAGGTCAACAGCTATGCAAGCACGAAGCAACTAACCAAGCTGAAAATGTGAAAAGTTAAGTAACTAAGATTTAAATCTGAATAATCTAACAAGCAACCAACAAAACAGATGTTTAAAACTTGAAAAAGTAAGTAATTTTTTCTGATAAGAAATCACATTAAACGCATAAACAAAAAATATAAAGCTACAATCTTGTGAAATTTAAATAATACGCTTAGAAGTTCTTAGGCAACTTGAAGACTGAAATCACAATCCTTAGCATCTGTGGCTAAAGTGAAACGTGGAGTTGTTTATATAAAAAGAAGGTGTATTAAATGTTCTAATACAACTCGATGTCCGTCACATCTGTTTTAAACTGTATATGAAGAAAGGCGTACAAGTAACCTTATAACTACCAACAACAAAAGTTTAATTAATTGTGAACATAAAACTAATTAAAATAAATTAAACACCTTGACGACTATTTTATGACATTTAGAACAAACAACTGAAACAGGAAAAATTATAGAAAGTTGTTATCCATATTAGTCAGACACGATTGTGACATCTGACCGAGTTAAGTCGTGTGCCACCACAAATGTAGTGTGCATTAACATTATTTTTTACATAAACACAAAGAAATGGTTGTTGTATGTGTTGAAGAAATTTATTTAAATATAAACAACACAATTTACTTACAAAAATTATCAGAAAGACAATTTTTTTCACATGCTGTACAAGTGATTCTTACAATATGTTATGTTTCTTTATATGCAGTAAATTTAGTGGGTAATGTTTCTATATGGATGGCTATACTTTCTCGAAAGACACTTCAAACTCCAATGAATTATTTTCTGTTGAACTTATCACTTACGCATATAATTTCTGGAACAAATGTTATCTTTTTCGCTATCGTGACAGACGCAGGCTCAGTTGCGAATTCACAAAATAGCCTGGACGCTTTGTGTGCTTACAGTGAAGGTTTATGCGTCTACTTCATCAGTGCTGGTGTTTATTTGTTTACGTTGTGCGCAATTAGTGTCAACAGATATGTTGTCATTAAATATCCAACGCGACAACAACTTCGTATGAAAAAGAAAGGAATTATTATATACTGCATAGTAGCATGGTTTCTCTGTATTGGCTTGACTTATCCTTCCTCTACCTCTTTCCGCTATGAATGGCACGTAAGGTTGTGCTTACGTCACTGGAAAAGCATTAAGCACCACTTTGTTTATCGTGTGGTCATGGTCCTTATATCTTTTGTACTTCCAACAACATGTCTTATTTTCACGTATATAACCATTGTATGGGAAAGAAGAAAGTTAAATAAACTTTTTCGGGAACAAAATACATCTACAAGGCCGTCGTTGAAAAAAGCAGAAAAACTTTTAGGAGTTTCTGTAGTAACATTTCCAATAACCTGGTTTCCTTTTTGTCTTTACTGGTTTCTTTGGACAATTGGTAATTTTCCGGGATGTAAAGGTAGTGTTAATGCAATGAAATGGATAAGAATCACAGTTTTATTTTCCACTTTTAATGGCGTGATCGATCCAGTTGTGTACACAGCCGGAAAGAAAGACTTAAGAAGTCAAATCTTTAAGTTGTATAAAAAGATTTTTGGAATCTGTAAGATATGGCATTCTGACAAAGTTGAACCTTATCCCAATTCTTAGTTATAACATTTGACCCTTTTTTTTCAATTCAATTAATTCACGTTCACTTTCTTGCTTGCGAAAACAAAAAAAACCACAGTTTACTTTGGGTTAAAAGCTAAACCCCTTTTATTCCCTTTTGTCTGTTTTTTATAACATTCGCAAGTAGACAAAGTGTATGCTATATGCTCCTGTTCAATCTATTCTTAAGAATGCATACATAATTATTTAGTGAATGGACAACTATGGAGCTGGCCACTTAAATATTCATGTATTTGTTGCAACATAGTATACATGTATTATTTTAATGTAAAATCAATGATGATATAACAATGAATAAAACATTCGAGCGTACCAAGATGTACCAATGTATTTTTTTTCACTCTCCAACTTTTTGAGCATTCCAATGCCTTGTTATGAAAACCAATAAAGCCGCATTCACATGTACGTATAATTTTACGTAAGGGCTTACAGAAAATTTTACGTAAGAAATCTCTCCTTGCGTGAACTTTTGTTCACATGTTACGTAGATGTTTGTTCACATATACGTAGATCTCTCACGTAACTCACGTAAATTTTGTTTTGGTTCATTCAACAAATATCACGTTTTATCTTGCTTTTGTTTTAAGACGGAGATGTCGCCGTGGTCAAAAGAGAGCAAATGAAACATGTAGCAACGGAATGACTTACCACCTTCTAAATTACGTTCATTCGCACTTCCATTCCAGGCATTCTTCTTGATGTCTTATCTGTAAAAATCCGTGTGGCTCATGTCAAAAAGAACAGCCTAACAACAGTCGACAGCTCTTCCTCCTTATACAAAGACATTTTGATTATACTTTGTTATTATTTTGACTGAAATTTTAAATTGTAGAAGTTCGAATATAGAATCGAATGTTATTGCGCAATTCTTTTCTTATTTTTTCCTTCTTTTGGCTAACGTACAGTTTCTTACCAACAAAAATGTTTGTTCGTAAGAAAATCTACGTAAGCACTCCGCAAGTGTTTACGTACTTTCCGTTAAACATGTCACATTTACGTAGATATTTTACGTAACGTAAGAGAATGAATGAACACCGGCTAGTCCGTAAGCCCTACGTAAAAATTTACGTACATGTGAATGCGGCTATGGAACAATATTTTTAGAGTTCTTGCACCAATTTTTAATTAGTTTTCAAACTTTCTAATTTTTTCTCCCATTTTTTTGGATTTCCAATAATAACTAAGGGGCTGTTCATATGGGAAACATTTTCTCGGGAATCGGGTAAATGTTTCAGCATGATATCAAGTCGATATCTCAGGTTGTTAGCAAACTCTTAACAAAATTTAGTTGCGTTCATATGAGAAAAACATTTACCCGATCTCAGGTGCGCATGATTGACATCTCGGTAAGCGGGTAATGCATTTTTTATATGAACAGAGGTTTTCTCAGTAGGCGAGATAAATTTATGTCGATTCGGCATTGCGAGTTTGAGATAGAGAGATTCCACTGTACATTGATGTGATCATGGCTCTAGTCAGAGCCGAAAGTATAGTTATAAAAAAATCAAGCTTAGTTAAATAAAACACTGATTGTAACTATTTCAGGCTTCTTTTTGACATGTCGACCACATAATCTGTTCAATTAATGACTCTGGTCTCCTCTGCAGTTGCAGAAACAGAATATTTTGATTGAAGATATGATAGAATAACAACAAGATGATTTTAGCATAGATGATTTAATAAATAGAAAAGCTTTTGCGAAATTTTAACATGTTATTTATTAATTTTTATTTATCGAATTATAATCGAATTATAAGAAAATATCATTTTGTAATCCAAAACGCATATTTTATGTTGACAACCACCAAGATAGTAATTTCACAAAAGTTAAGTTGAATATAGTTCCTCTAAATATAAGTTTTGTTATTTCTGGTTATACTGGGTAAAGCAGATGGCTTACATGACCAAATACATGATGTATGCCATCTTTTGACTTAAATTTAAATAAATTTTTAAAACATGCGTTTTAGTAATGGTAAAAGTGGTTATTTAATGCTAATATACATTGGGCAAGCAACAAAACATATCAGACGTCAAAATGACTTAAAATCGAAACAAGATTATTAGAACGAATCACCAGCTACCATTTTCTGGTTCTATTTCATTTGAAGGAAAATTTATTCACCTGAAACATTCCTTAATCTGACACTTTCGGAACAAAGATTTTCCGTCCGCCTTAGAGAGGCTCAATCCAACAATTTTTTACATATCTGTTTGCGTCTTACTGGCCATCCCCAACCTTCCTGTGTTTTCTGCACAGTTTTGTCGCAGTTAGAAAAGAAGTGTAGAGGTCAATTTTAGTCGAAATGTTCAGACAGTGTCTCCGCTTTAAGCAGTGCCCCCGCTTTGTGCACCCGAGACAAACAAAACCTTACGTCTTATAGCGGTATTCGCTTTACAGAGGTTCCACTATAAATATTTAACATATTTAGCAAAGAATTATGTCTTTTATGCGAAACAGTACAGTACATGTTCCGTTGCAAATAATAATTAATGTAGCTGT
Source organism: Hydractinia echinata (assembly GCA_030067915.1). Classification (NCBI taxonomy): domain Eukaryota; kingdom Metazoa; phylum Cnidaria; class Hydrozoa; order Anthoathecata; family Hydractiniidae; genus Hydractinia; species Hydractinia echinata. Next base: position 1,332,003 of record JASGCC010000039.1, on the reverse strand, counting down.
AAGCCCGTGGAAATTTACGGCAATTCACTCATCAAGAAAATCCACGGAAATTCGCTCGCCCATGGCAAGTTGAGTATTGTAATACACTAGCCGTTAGCTGGTGAAAAAATCACTCGTTTGCCACTTTAGCAAATTATTTACTCTGCGGGGGTTCCAGAATGAAGCTCTACGCAGTCATTTTGAACAAAAAAAACATGGCTATCATTAAACAGACTAGTCGTTAACCCTGTTTTAATCACACAAAATGCCGCTATCGTTACAGAGATGAAATATAGTAAGTGAAGTAATTTTCCTTTATTTATGATTTCATACAGCATCACTGTAAAATCTCTAGTCTTTCTATACCCGTATTATTATTCTTTGGTCTCTCGTCATATTTATTCTTTTTCTGTCGCGGGAAACAAATTCTTCTCAAGCGTTTCCAAATTACCGTGTTGAGATTCTTGTTCCCAACAGTATACAATATAGGATCAATGACCCCGTTAAAGGTTGTGAACAATATTGTAATGCGCATCCATCTCATGGCATTTATACTACCAGAGCATCCTGGGAAATAACCAACACTCCATAACAACCAAAAAAGACCAAAAGGAAACAAAGTTATACTGAAAGTTAAGATTGATAGTCCCAAAAGCTTTTCAGCTTTTTTTAAATGTCTTTGTTTCACTACCAGTGCATGACTGTGAAGTAAATTATTTTTTTTAAGCGGGTGAACAAAATTACCAAAAAGGATGAAATAAGACAGATGAGTGGGAGTATTACACAACACAACAACAGAACCATTCGATAAACAAAAGGATACTTGATATATTCCCAGTTACGTAGGCATAATCGCACTTGCTTGTTATACCGAAAAGATATGAATGAAGGGAACAGCAATGCTGTAGTTAAACACCAGATGATTATACTGTATACCACAATCCCTTTCTTTTTCATACGAATTTCGTGATGTGTGGGATATTTAATGACAACATATCTGTTGACACTAATTGCACATAACGTAAACAAATAAACACCAGCACTGATGAAGTATATGCATAAACCTCGACTGTAAGCACACAAAGCGTCCAGGCTAGTTTGCGAATTCGCAACTGAGCCTGTGTCTGTCACAAACGCAAAGAAGACAGAATTAGTTCCAGAAATAATATGCGTAAGTGATAAGTTCAACATAACATATTATTATTTTGCAGCCTGGAAGACCAGTCGCCACACATCGATCGTGTTTCCTCTACCATTTCGACAATTTCGATGTTCTGTTTGGATTAACTGGCTGACGGAGATAACAAATAGATGAGTTGCTAGTGTTTACAAAGCTCTATATATGTGTACGCATCCTGACTGGCAAGAAAAGAAGGACAACATAGGCCAAATTGACTATTTCCGTTAACTTAAAGATTTTTAGGAATTATAAGATTAAAAATGCAATGGAATTGATTTTTTCTCAACTATTATCTTCTGTGTTTAAGAACAGATTTTATTTTTTAGCGCCAATTAATTTTCAGTTAATATCCGTCATTGCGGTCTGTTGTTGATTTCTGCCAGCGAAGGCAGAATCTTTAAAATCGCCTGAGGAGATAGATAGATAGAGAGATAGAGAGAGAGATAGATAGAGACAGCGCAGCTAGGCTGGATGCACGAAACTTATCCAGACTAAAGCCTGAACCCTCGTTTTGACAGATTTTTTTCTGATAACGAGGCTAAAATGAGTGTTAAGCCAATAAGAATCCTAACAGTGCAACAAATTGTTTTATTATCCAATGAACAATACTTTATTTTAAAGTTTATATGCTATCGAAAGTTAAAGCTCGTGCAGTGTAGCATTATGAAGGTCGTCTTATAATGCGCCATCTTTGATGTTATTATTGTTTCCCTTTAATAATTACGTCATTTCATTCTGTACAATTTCGCAAGCACGTAGACTAAAAGCTATATTTAGCAGAACTAATTAATTATTCATGAATTTTAATTTAAAGAGGAATTGTTGAGGCTGAATATTTTTGGTGAAAGATAATGTATTATAGCTATAAAATCGTGACAAGTGTGTTATAAAAAAAAAAAATATGAATATGTAGTTTAAAAATAACCTTTCGTAACTGATTATGTAAAAAAAAAATTTGCTGCCACCTTAAAAGATATTTTCCAAGTTTTTATTCAGAGAAGAGATAGTAAAATGTATGTTCTGGCACAGGAAATGGGAAACGGGAAATGTAAACAACAACAACAACAACAAGTCCCGGAATCCCCGAAATCTCTAATTCCGGGAATCCCACCCCCACCCCGATTCCGATAAATCTAACGCATGCGCACACGCTGATAGTGATAATGCTACAAAAACCAGAGCATGCGCAGTTGAGTAGGGGGATGTGCCAAACTCTAGTTGAACCCCAATATTATCAAAATAAAAGGGATGTTTAAATTTGGTACCGAGAATGTTAATACGCGAGACTTTTATGCCACGGCGGCTCCATTAAATATCAAAGATGTCAATACTGAAAATATCGTGCTAAGCGATCCCGTTCCGGCTAACAGAGGTAAAGATGAGCGCACCGTACTTGGTTATAAAAATGGTGGTAAGATCCGGTATTTAACAATCATAACACCAAAGAAGCTCTATTCAAACGGTGCCTCGCGCTATAACGAGACATCAGCGCTCACCATGTCATTCGACATCTCTAAGCACCCCGAGTGGCTGGAGAAGTTTAATAGTATCATGACCATCGTACAAGCTTTGAAATTACGAACCTTTGCCACCCCGCCTGTGAAAAAAGGCAGGTACATTACGGCAAAGGTGAAGGAATGGGATGGCAAAGTCAAAACGGACTTTCATTCCGGAGAGGTCCCGCTAGGGGAAAGCTGCGAGTGCCAAGCCATTCTCAAACTATCCGGCATATACAAACAAGGCTCAAACCATCATATGCAGATCTATCTGGACGAGTGCAAGTATCAAACCGTAACATTACGTACAACCCGCTACCTTTGCGATTCAGATGAAAAAGACTGACTCCTATTTTGGAATAGATCCATAAAAATGTGTTATGTTGTAAGAATAGTGAGGTTTTCCCGTCCAGAGTTTTGTGAAGTGGTGCTTCATAAGAAGTAACAAGATGGAGGACATTAAAAAATGCTTGAAATGTAAGCGAGCCCAACCGCTGGACAATTTCAATATCCAAACCAGAGGTCAAGGCAAAGGCCAACTAACAAACCACTGCATCAAATGTATAGATGTGCAGAAGGCCGCGAAAGAGCGTAATAGATGCCGGGGAACATATATAAAAAACATGTTCGTTACCGACTTAAAAACGGAAGCCAAATCGCTAAATATCCGTAATATTTCAGCCATGAACAAGGCCGCCCTTATCGAAGCTATCCGAAAGGTTAAGTATAAGGACGCTTCGACACAGGCCGATGGCCCCTATTGCGAACCATGTGTTACCATAGCCTGGGAGAAGAACCTAGAGCAGTATGCGCGACAGCTATCCGAGAGGAAGAAACGTGTATGGTATGATAAAAACCTGACCTTCGATCTAGATAGTGGGGAAGTACTTCCCTTCGATGTAGATAGTGGGGAAGTAATCGCCTTCTAGTATGTTGATCAACATATTAGACTACGAATATGCGGGTGGCTCATCTAAATACCGCTTACATGCTGTACAGATTGAAGTTTTTTCATAAGCTCCTCCTTCGCCTCCTCACGCCCCTTCGCGACAAGCTGCTGTCGCTCCCGATCATTAAGGGCATTCACGGCTTGTTTCGTTCTTTGACGGACTTGTTCCTTCAGTATCATGTATTTCTGCTTCTCCTGCATAATCAAGCTGAACTCATAGTCGCTGATCACCCCATTCTCCACAGCTTTACTGATCAGGTCGACAACACTATTCAATTTAGTCCCCGCGAGTAGCTTGATGCTCTCGTGTTTCTTTGACTTGACATCTAATCTCTTCCCAGCATTCCGCAGACCTGCTTGCCCTAGTCCTACGGCGATCGTGATACCACCCATGGCTACGGCGAGCGATACACCAATCCCCGAGAGCATGCTACCAATACCAACACCCGAAGTGATGACACTTATAGCTAGTAATCCATGGTCAGTGAATCTCACCCACGTACCATGCATTTTGAACTTTTTAGCGAGTTTATCCCGCTCTTTTGATTCATTGCGGAGGTACTGCTCTACCTCCTCGATTTTGCGCAGTCTGTACACCTGGCTTTCATCAAGCTCATCAGGTGCACTCGGTGATAAGCTCGGATAAAGCTTTGTAATCTCTGTCATTTATTCTATGAGCAAGTGCATCGTTAATCCTGCGAACAAAATGTTTCTATCGTGGTACTCGTCAGCTATCATGAACTCCAAGCGATCTGTGGAACCTTTCAAAGGGAGGTACACGGGGTTATCAAAACTCCAGGTTAACAGGTCCCCCCCAAGCGTTTAGCTCTTTGGTCTTTCCGATTTCTCACCATTAAACAAGCTGTGCTCCTGATCAACCTGTGTACACTTGAGCCGTAGTCGCTGGTAGACGTCTGTTCTGTAGGATCCGTCATAGTCCCCCACGGGTAATACTAGGGCAGTATCATTCTTCAAACCAAAGATACCCCCTAGCCTTCGATCGATTATTGCATGATATCCCATGTTAACACGAATCCTTGAAACACCGTTTCTAAGTATAAACACTTTGAGCATATCCCCGGCTTGATCATTGATAATAGTCGCGATATCCTGAACCCGATATAATCCTTTTTCGATCTTGATATGCACCTTCAATATTGCGCCCGCTGTTTCGGGTTTAAATATCCTCAGGTTCATGACGTCGAACACATTGAGCCAAGTCCCTCTAATACTAATGGATTTCAGAGCGATCCTCGTGCCCTCCTCTATATGATGCTTGAATATAGTAGGCTTCTCTATATCCGTAACATACAGTTGTCTAATGTTTCTTTAAAGAAACATGAATATCTACTCGTATAATCCAAAGGCAAAGTATGCACCTAATCATGGGCGCTATCTCGAGAGACTGAAGGGTGAAGATCTCGCAACGCGGGACATTGTTATTGACGCTCAAGGGTCCGCGTTCAAGGCAAAATTCCCCAACATCTTTGTCGACTACGAGTTCCACTCCGGTGCTGTATTGAATACATGGCAAAGCCACCCCTTCGGACTCTGGTCCACACAGCTAAATTTTGCTACCTACTGCGCAACTTCTGCTTGTGGTATCTCTATGCAGCATTTAACCACCTCTTCGCCTCTGCTTCGATCCGTTTACCGCTTCCACGTGTACTTCCAGATCCGTAAAGTCCTTCAAGATCTCGAAGTGTCTCTACCGGGTTCCGATAGATTTCGACGTCTCAACAACCCTTTCAACAACCAAAAATTCCAGCAATTAGCACGTGAATTTGGGGTAAGCGACAGCGAGAGCGAGTGGAGGAACGAGACCTTATTCAGTAGCTGGCAAGCTATTCGCGAGGACTATCCCGGCAGCGGGTCTACCTATTTCGATGAAGATTCATGGAGTCGATGGATTATCGAAACTTCGCAAGGTCTTACGCGTATAGGTATTGAACGGTTATCCCAAAGCGTAAGATTTTACGCTTATCTCATACTTCAGAGCCAGGCTAACGCGAGGTCGAACATTATCGGCAATCAAGGTAGTTCGATGGATGCCCAACGCTTGTACTTGACGACCCTTGAAGCGCTGATCCTCCGGCCTAGTAACAGGGGTGAGGAAATAAAGCGATTCCAAAATGTGCTCAAGTATGCACGTAGCAAGGTCGATTTCACGGTGGCGCATGGAGTATACATGATTCCTAGTGATATGGGCCTTCACATCGGGAATATCATGAATTTCACGAACAAAATCCTCATCAGCAAGGGGTACTTCTCCATCGGTGTTAACCCTCAGATTAATCATCTCGCGGCTCCGCAGGAGCACAAGCCTATTGCTAGGGGTGCGGCTGCCACACCCCCTAAACATGCCGCACCCATTGAGCAAGAAACAGGAGGATCGGGTGTACGTAGTACGTACACCCGGTCCAGTATGCAAGGAGGCGGGAAAAATCCGCATGAGATAGGAGTGTTTTCAAAACACGCCCGATCAGGTATGCAGGGAGGCGGAAAAAATCCGCACGAGGACAACAAAGCTGCCTTGGTTACGGGAGGAGTAGGACTTATCCTAGCCTACATCTGGTTTAAATAGTAGCTCCGTCTAATATGTTTTTTTTGTCAACATACTAGATCATCTATGACTTCTTACCACCCTTCCCAGCCCTCCCGACATAAGCCACGACGAACGCGACGACAGCAGCCAATGCCATGTATAGATGCCTTGCCACGTATTCGACAACAGTTGCTGCTACTCTGAAGAAGAACGAGACCACGCTGCCTATGATCCCTGGTAGTGCTGCACCGGCCTTACCTGCTAGGTACTTCAGGAATTTTCCGAGTCTTTCAAGCTGTTTCCGTACAAAACCTTTCCCACCCCCAGCGGCACTTCCTCCGGAAGCAGCAGCACCTCCACCACCTGTAACAGCGAACACGATGGTGGAAATCAGTAGACCGATAGCCGAGACGATGCTCGCGATAGTTAAGCCTTGTTCCTTGAACAAGATCCCCAGCTTTTCCCGCAGTGACGTGTCTTTCAGTTGGCTCTGGGTGCGTGAGGAAAGTAAACCGTGCGCTTTTCGTGCTTCTTCCTTCTGATCACGGAGCCCCTCCAGCTCTTCCCTTGCCTTCGCGAGGTCCTCGTTCCAGATGACTAGCTGTTCATCGATTGCTCCAGGTGTGTCCTTCTTGGTCTCGATCCTCTTCACCTTGGCTTCTGCTTAATCGATCTCGCTATCGTAAAATATCATCTTGCTTTTGAGGTGCCTGAGGTTACCCCGGAGCGTTTGAAGCTCGAGGTTGAGCCCCCTTCTTTCACGCTCCGTGAAGGTTCCATCCCTGTCAAAGGCATTATCTTGGATCAGGCTCTCTGTTTCATCAAGGACATTCCCGAGCAGCGGCAGCATGTCGATGTCGTCGGGCTTTTCCACAACGCGATCTATATCGTCCATAAGTTTCTGGGCCCTTACTTTACTACGTTTGTTGGGTGTCTGATATTCATCAAAACCTATGGCCTGCATATGCGTACTACCTAACAACGTTTGTATCGTACTGGGTTTTTTTAATGTACCATCCTGATTCGTAAGTACTATTTCCTTGAAGGTTTTTTTCCCTTTCACTATCTCTTTCACAATCAACTGATCCCCATCCCCCATTCTAAACATGTCGTAATGCATCGCGCTTAGCTGCCCCAGCTCCTCACCAAAGTGTTGATAGAGAGAGTCGATCTTTGAGGTTAGTAGATCTCCCCTCTGCCTTGTCGTGATGTCTTGTTGACCCTGCTCCACTGGCGCTATCTCATCGGGCTGATGGGGTAGGTCCTCAGGCCTACTGAAAGTACTCTCCTGCCCCACGTCGTCTGAAATGTTTTCCTCCGGTGTAAAATCGTCAAATTCGAATGCTGGATTATCAGCCATTTTATTCAACCCGCAAGACCCTACTAATAAACCATGAGTAACATGTACGGAACTAAACCTGATCCTTATGCAGAAGGCAAGACGAGGCTGGGCATGAAAGGGAAGAAGCAGCGTGTTAAAGTAAGTCACGTCCCCAGTACGATCAACCAGAACGAGGATTTGTACGTGGATGTACCAAATATGGGGCGGGACGATATCATTTTCCCAGGCTCTCTCAGGCTCCTTTTTAACCTGGAGCTTGAGGGTACGAATACGAAGAGAACCATCGTGAGCAATATTGGCAAGGCCCTGGTGCAAAACCTACGTATCACGTTGAACGGTAATGAGGTGCAGAATATCAGCGATTACAATGTGCTCGCTACCTACAGAGATCTCTGGCTCCCCAAGTTTGAGAGAGAGAACAACCTCATTCTGGAAGGCATCAACCCTAATGACGGTACAATCAGGGCCCTCCAGGTGAAAGCAACGGACCACGTTGGAACAGATGAGGAAAAAGCGATCGTGGCAGCGTATGGGAACACCTTTTGCATCCTATTGGGTAAGATGTTTGAGCTGACAAGAGACCTACCTTTTTACCAGGGAGGACTGCATGACAGACTACAGTTCGTCCTGCATTTTGCAGGGTATGGTGATGTTATCAAAGATGCTGGTACAGCGGCATCAGGAAGCACGGCAGCCAAGCCAGCGGATGCTCAGTATAAGATTACCAACATAGCCTTGGAGTTTGACAAGGTGCACCATGAGGGGCTTAGCAGTGCTATGATGTCACGATATTCGAGACTGGCGCTACCTTATGAAAGGATCCTAAGAAGCAAAGTGGTCACTATGAAAAAGTCTGATACCTCATATAACCTCCAGATCGATACACCTGCAAAGAGCCTGAAGGGGGTGCTACTACTATTCGTAGACATTGGAAAAGTCAAAGCCTACGCGGGTGTAAACGAGACGTTCTACAACCCTAAGATCGAAAAAATCTCGATCACTGTCGAGGGTGAGCCTAACGAGCTCTACAGCCACGCCATGCTACCCAAGGATCATCTTGAACAAGTATTTGAATTGTTTGGTAGCCATGACAGTGAGGTGACGATCGGGCAGTTCATGACTGAGAGATACGCCCTCTTCATCGATTTTCGTAGCTCTCCGGATAATACCCTGTATGGATCGGGTAGACCATTGCAGAGGTTGAGTGATGGTATAACCCTCCACATGACCAAGAAAGCTGACGGAAGTACCGGGGATATCAAGTGCTACGTGTACTTGCTGCAAGACGCGCAGCTGAATATTGGATGGGCGATTCCACGGAGTGGAGTATTAGTGACCATAATTTGTATTTGTCCCCGTAGGCAAATACAAATCAATATGGAAGGAACCAAGAGCTGCTCAAATTGTAAACACTATCTTTCTTTAGACAATTTTAGGATCAGGCGCAACGGCCAACGAACGAAATGGTGTATCAAATGCCTCGATATTGCCAAGGCGTCACGTGAACGTAACAGATGCCCCCATCAAAGGCAGAGGGCTGAATGTAAGGACTGTGGGGGAAGTCAAATATGCCTCCATCAAAGGATAAGATCTCAATGTAAAGAATGTGGAGGTGGAGGCATTTGCGAGCATCAAAGGATAAGATCTCAATATAAAGAATGTGGAGGTGGAGGCATTTGCGAGCATCAAAGGATAAGATCCAAGTGCAAAGACTGCGGAAACGGGGGCATCTGAAAGCATCAAAAGGAGAGGTCAAAGTGTAAAGAATGCGGGGGTGGAAGCATCTGCAAGCATAAAAAGGTAAGATCATTATGCAAGGACTGCGGGGATGGAGCCATATGCATCGAGCATGGTAGGCAAAGATCAACATGCAAAGACTGCGGAGGTGGTGGTAGGTGCATCGAGCATGGTATGATAAGACAATACTGTAAAGACTGCGGACGTGGAGCCATATGCATCGAGCATGGTAGGATAAGACAATACTGTAAAGAATGCAACCCCCCTGGGCATCTCGCTAATATTGTACGCAGCAGAACATACCAGGCTCTACAGGGAAACAAGGAGCTTAGTTCCCAGGAGTATCTGGGGTGCGATATGACTACGCTGCGGGGGCATATTGAAAAGCAATTTTCAGAGGGTATGACCTGGGACAATTATGGTAAGTGGCATATCGATCATAAAATCCCACTCATGTATCAAGAAAATGGAGATGCCCCATCGCTTGCTGAAGTTGATAGGAGATTGCATTATTCCAATACTCAGCCTATGTGGGCGAGCGAGAACCTTTCAAAAGGCAATCGTTTCGTCTCAGAATAAATATGGCCACCATAGGTGTTCTTGTTGCAGGTGCCGCGATAAACGCGTTGGCATTCAGCGGTTCAAATTTCCTATTCTCCAAACTTTCGGGGCATGGTGAGGCAGAACGTAAGAGGCATGACAAAGCGATCGAACAGCTTCAAGCAGCTCAAGCACAATGGGTCCGGGATAGACAGACCAAATTGGATTGGTATAACAAGCAGCGTGAGCTGCAGCGTCAAGCGGGTGAGAGCTTGAAAGAACTCGATGAAGGCATGCGAGAGTATTATATCGCAACGATCGAGAAGGCTCCAAGGCTCTCAGACTATTATGTACCTTCCAAGCAACAACAAGACGGCGAGCTGGTTTTCATCGTGGGGTCACTGGCTTTTTTGGGTTTCGTGGCTTACAGGTATATGTAAGGTACCAGGGCAAGGTTTTGACATGTATAATATAAAGACATGTCAAAATTATTTACCAAGGAGGAGGCTGAGAAACTCAGCCAAATCTATTACACTCCGGAACATCTCTGGACCGGACGGAAAGCTATCAAATTACTCTCCGAGCAGAGTGGTCTCTCCAAGAAGAGGGTGACTCATTGGATAACTCGTCAACTGCTCTGGCTCCGACATATCAAAGGCCCCCAAAAGATCGACTACCCTCATTTCACCATCACGAAGCCTAATGAAATGCATCAGTTTGACTTGCTCTACATGCCCCACGACAGGCTGTACGGCAATACATACAAATACATTTTGACGGGCATCAATGTAGCATCGCGCTACAAAGTGGCTAGACCCTTGAGAACCAAGAAAGCCAGCGAAGTTGCCGACATGATCAAGGACATTTACAAAGCTGGACCTTTACGATATCCCAAGACCTTCCAGTGCGATAACGGGTCCGAGTTCAAGTCAGATGTGACAAAACTGCTGGAAAGTAAAGGGGTCGAACTCAAGCGCGCAACTACCAAGTACCACCATACCTTCACGGCTTTTGTTGAGGCCTACAACAAGGTGCTCGCGCAGAGATTGTTCAAGCCCCAAGATGCGCAAGAGCTTGCCTCTGACGAGACCAGTACCACATGGGTCAAGCACTTGTACACTATCGTGAAAAGCATGAACAATAGCAAAACGGCTATGATCGACATGAAACCCTCGAAAGCCATCAAGCTGGATGAAGTCCCGCTTACGAAAAGTGAGCAGCATCCAGAGGAAAAGCCTCTACCAGATGACGGCTTGTACTTGTATCTACTGCAACCTGGAGAAGAGCACGGTGATGCTAAAAGACGCGCAACCGACGCTTGGTGGAGCAAGAAAACGTATAGACTGAATCGTATCGTGACAGGGTCGAGGCTGTTATACTATCTGGCGGGTGGGCCTGATCGAAGTTTTGTGGCGGAGGAGCTCATGCTAATACCGGAGGATGTTGAAGTACCTCCGGAGCATGTCAAAGAATGGTAAATTTCTCGTCTTTGTGATTCAAAAGAGACACAAAGGCTGCCACACCTCAAGAGGAAGCAATAAAGGCCGGGTTCCGTTAGTAGAATCGTGTTTGGTTGAGTGGGTCTAATATTGTCCCCACCTTGGAGCTCAGTAATAACGTCGCCTATCCGCATTTTGTACTTGTCGGATGGCCAGTTCACCGGTTCGCCCGCTGCGGGCGAACCGCTCAGTTGCCACTTGTGAGCGTAGTTAACGCGAACCACAGGTTCACGTTAATACCAACCCTATCACAGTCCTCTATATATCACGCGTGCTGCCATGGTGATGGATCCTACAGTGGCTAGTGTCGCGACCTTTTTCGCACAGTCACGCACTTGGCGCAATTCCCACAGTATGCTGCATAGTAGTTCATCCGTATCGGTATCATATTTTATTTAAGGGTGGGAGCTGAACGAGGGTGTGGACAGATCTGTCCACCCCCTCATTCACCCACCCCGGTCAGAAATACCAGGTCTACCAAGGGCATGCGTTGAACGCATGCCTATCCCATGACGTGAAATGGTCGCTCACTTCAAAATGCTCCAGCTCCTTGGATGCTCCAGCCTCACAAATAAGCAAGCGTGTTTCGATCTTTTCAACCCTGTTTTGATAGTCCCCCAGTCGTCGATCATGTTCGTTTCTTCGTCGATGAGCCTCATATCACTCCTTTCCGATGGGTACCACATGAAGAACTGTTTCTTCTGTCTCCGGAGGTTCTTGGGGATGGCCGTATAACTCTGCGTTAGCAACCACAAACTGTGCTTCTTGTGTCTACCACTGATGGCGAGCTCTAGTAAGGGTTGACGCTTTTTATCCAGGCTCTCGTCAGCGATCATGTCATCAACGATGAACAAGCTCTCTTCACCCGCTAGAAGCTCTGACAATTTTTGGATCCAGTCGAAGAGTTGACCTTTGGAGTCCACGAGGAAAACGTAGTCATCTTTCCATAGTGAAGCTCTCTCGAGGTAGGTCCTATTCCACTGTATTGTAGGACATAGAATGATAATGTTGTTGAAATGGTGCTTATACTCGCTCTCGAGCAAATCCAGGACTAGCTGGGTCTTACCGCATGAGGTGGGCCCTGTGAAGATCGCCGTATGCGGGTCTTTTACTATGTCAAGAACCATTTATTCTGTCTGCCGGTAGCAGATAGAACCTTGCACATTTAGTTGGAGATATATCGAAGACCTCATGGCTATTTTGACCTTCCATAGGGTACCGGTAGTACCGGTGCCTCCTCTATTTTGGTTTAGGCACGATAGATGCGGGAAGCCACCCTTTGGAGACGACCATCTCTCTTGAACCTCTACCTGCTGTAAAATAGGCCACCATTTTGAGGGCATCGCTCGAGTCCATCTTGGTGGAGGGGCGCGTGATGCCAAGGAACTTTTTGCCGGCCATCGCGTAGGCAAATGTGAACCCAAGATCCACGACTGTTTTATAGAGCATATCGATAATCTCTTTCTGCTGAGGTGTCACGTTTGTAGACATTTATATTATAGGGTCTAAGACATCTTGAAAATGTCGTGATCGGGCTGTCGCTCTTGCTTTTGTTTTTGCTTGGTTAGAGGTAATAGCTCTGGGGTTTCCTCAGGCTGGCGAGCCGGCTGTTTACGGAAAATATAGAACCCAACTCCTACACAGGTGAGTAGAATGGCTGCACCTCCAGCGCCATAGATATATATAGTGCCTGACTGCACAGGGGGTTCAGAAGAGGTTTTGTCTGGAGATTCTACAATACCCTCTTGTTGCTTTAGATCTTTCTTCATCTTTTTCAGTGCCGCCAATTTGTGGCCCCACGCGACTCTCCCCGGGTGCTTTGCTGGCTTCGTTATGACTGTAACTTCTTGCGTATGTTCTGCGCTCATTTCTTTAAGCCATGAGACTTAGAAAAACCACTCCCCTCTAGCCGGCCTTCAAACCGCATCTGCCAGACGTTCTTATCGCATTCTTATGTAGGGTCCTCACTAAATTACACGCCTGTGGTGGAAATCGATCGGCTGCAGGTGTCAGGATTTCCAAAGCGCGCGAGTAGGAATCGCCATATATACCGCACCAATCCGTGTATCGCGATTTTATTCTGCTCTTGCCTAATGAATCCGCTATGATATTCCCCATTTCAAACACTTCATAATTATCCAATCGTATCTTTGATAGACTGTTCCCCATCTTTATCTTGCTGTTCAACCTCTTGCCCCTCACCTACCTTGGACATTGGTAGTTGACAGTGATTAACTATGTGTGCAGATACTAGAAGAGGTGTTAGAAACTTGCCAAAAGCGGAGTAGACGATTAGGCCCAAGTCAGCCATGGAGTCCTTGATGATAGGGTCCTCCTCGATATCTTTACAAAGAGCCTCTGCACTGTCTAGCTGCACCACACGTGCTACAACTTTGGTAAACATGCTGATGGCTTGTGACGATAGGGCTTTTGCCGTCCTCTCGCCCTTCTCTTGGAGTTCACGTTGAAGAAACTCGGTGTACATCTGTTCGATCACCTCGGGTGAAGCTTTATCGATAAACCCTTCGGTACACTTTTTCGGCAGTAAGTGCTTCTGCCTACGACGTATGGCCTCTTTCAAGGCTTGGCACTTATCAATGGGTTTGTCTTGATGCTGTGGGGTTGGTGTATCAGCGTCATCAAATATCTCGCCAATATCAGACATCGTTTTTATTATACGTCGATAGCGGAAGAAGATGAGTATAATCAAGACATAGGGTAGGAGTATAGCAATATATAGACATAATTCCATTTCGTTAGATGGTTGGTGAACAACTATCTAACGAGCCCTCTAATTGGATATATATCGATTGCCTTTCGATTGTGTTTCACTTGCCCACAAGGGTTGGATGTTAGTATAGTGCAGCCTTTCGAGTTGCACAGCCTTACGCAGCTTGGAATAGCGCGTAAGTCCACGGGTTCTCGCAATAGCGTGTAACTCTTTCACGGTGTGTGTATTCATTTATTATATATAGACCTCAACTAAAAGATTCTGGGACAGTGGGACTTTCCCCTACTCAACTGCGCATGCTCTGGTTTTTGTAGCATTATCACTATCAGCGTGTGCGCATGCGTTAGATTTATCGGAACCGGGGTGGGGGTGGGATTCCCGGAATTAGAGATTTCGGGGATTCCGGGACTTGTTGTTGTTGTTGTTGTTGTTTACGTTTCCCGTTTCCCATTTCCTGTGCCAGAACATACATTTTACTATCTCTAGAGAAAAAGAGAAAATCGATAAATTTTCAGCCTTGCCGTTGTTTTTATTTTGTTTTTATTGTTCATCAATTTTCAGGTTTATTATTTTTCTTTTAAAATTGTTCTTATACAGAAATGAAGTTTATGTAAGTTAAGTTATGATTTACAGTTACAATAATAATAAAAAATTGAATTTTAAAATTTTAGAATATTCAATGATTTTGTTCCCCCATATTAATATCGCCCGAGGTCTAAGTGCCGACCGAGCTTGCGAGGTCGGTGCAATGACTGAGGGCGATATTTTCGGTACAGCACGGGGTAATCGGTTATTATTGTATTTGTTAACCGTCTAAATTAGATAAAAATATGAAATAAGAATTTTAGTTTAGTGTTCTTATAATAATATAATTCACTACTTTTGTTACACTACTTTTGTTAACACTCGAGGTCAAAATTCGAAACAGTCCTGTCTAAAAACAAACATTCTATTTAGAATTCGAAAGCCCCTATAGAATAAAACTTTGTAAACACAACATTACGATGCTCGACACGTACAGAATAATGTGTAAAGTTGAATGCGCAGCTAAAATACAGTTACAACGAATATTAAAGTAATTTTTTTAGCTAGCTAGCCAAGAATAACATGGGCTTCAACGAGTTTTATATTGACTCGTTAACCATAAAGCTGAAGGAACGAATCTGCAAATGAGAGGAGATGTATTTTTTATGATTCGGTCGCCCTGTATTTAGTATTTTTGATAAAACTGGATATCAGATCATCGTTTTTTTATGGACAATGTAGCTAGTTAACTAGCCATGTTGAAGAAGCATCCAGACGAAGTAATGGTGAATCTGGTTATTTTAACTGTTAAACTTGACATTGTTTTGTTTCTATCCTATGAAAATGTTTTTATCGATAAATGTATTGTAGGAGTTAGATATATAATCATTTCCGATGCTTCTTAAATATTTTTTTTCGTGCTTGTTTACATTTTAAGCTACCATTTTTCTTGACGATGGGCAATACCGCAAAATATCGGCCCGTCGTTAAGAGCGCTAAGCCAATCAGAATGCCTAAAAACCCGTATTGCCCGCTTGCAAAATCCAGACGGTTAACAATTTTCCAGATTATTGCTAATGGCGGAAATCTTTAAGCCGCAGGGCTTCTTGTTTATGGTTCTTTGCCTGTGTATATGCGTGCGACTGCCATTGTTTCCGATGCGATATCAAAACATTACGTCACGCTGTAACTCTTCTATATAGCGTATGAATATAAAGTTTTAAAATGAACAAAACATTCATTTCTAGAAAAACATCCTGTTAATCCAGTCACACGGCTAGCTGGCGATAAAATCAGCAAAAGCGTCCAAAACTAAGAACTAAATTATATGATATTCATACATTTTTTTAATACGGACGTAATGACAGCAATTATGTAACGTCATAAAACACGGTAAAGAGAGCTAATTCTAGACGACAAGCACATTTCCTCCTTCTATAACCCACTTGTTCATTTTGTCATTAATACTATCCAAGATAGAAATGTTTCATAAAAGTAACCATAATTTCGTTTAAGGGACGAAATAGAAAATGAATCTAGAGCGCTTAGAACAAGCACAAAAACACAACGACGTATTTCAATCAAATTGCCGACTAAAAACATCTTTGGAGATGATTATCAGTTTTACCATTAAGTATTTTACATTGTGCAGTACTCACAGTTATATGAAAAGTCTAAAACTATACTAGTACGTCACTATACATTATTGTAACCATACTGAACTCTTTTTAAAGAAAATGTCGTTAGTAATATTATATTACGTGTCACTTTTGGCATTCATCCTTTCTTACAATTACTTGATTTCTTGTAAAGACTACTCTTTTAGGAAAATTGCTTTTTCCTATTGGTAGGGATAAAAATTTCCTAAACTGGTATGCGATAGTCATCCGTAGATACTGGTTTCCAGCTGTATATATAACAGGATCTATGGCTCCGTTTATTGTTGAGAATAATAATGTTACTCGCATTCATTTCATCCCTTCCACAGCACCATCACAACCCGGAAAATATCCGATTGTCCATAACAGCCAATAAAGGAAAAAAGGAAGCCAAGTTAATAAAAATGCAACAATGGAAGTTGCCACAAGTTTTTCTGTTTCTTATAATTACTGTGAGGTAATTAAATAAACCGAGATCGTGCAAACGTTTCCACAAAATTGCAGCAAAGGAAATAAGACATGTCAATGGCAAAATTAAGGAAAACAGAAGCAATGCTATTCTATATATAACTGGATATTTGATATGTTTCCAATTGCGCAAACACAATTTTACGTGTCTTTCGTATCGAAAGGAAATAAATGAAGGGAACAGCAAACCAATACAAATAAGCCAGATGAAAATACTGTATACCACAATCCCTTTCTTTTTCATACGAAGTGCAGGACGTGTTGAATATTTGATCACAACATATCTGTAGAGACTGACCGTGCATAAGTATATGCATAAACCTTCACTGTAACAACACAAAGCGTCCAGGCTAGTTTGTGAATTAGCAACTGAGCCTGTGTCTGTCACAAAAGCAAAGAAGACACGGGAATTCGCTTGCCGACAGCAATTTGAGTATTGGAATACACTAGCCGTTAGCCGGTAAAAAAACCCACTCGTTCACCCCTTTAGCAGATTATTTACTCTGCGGGTGTTCCAAAATTAAGCTTTGCGCAGCCATTTTGAACAAACAAGCCAAGGCTATTGTTAAAGAAACTATTCGTTAACCCGTGTCGGAAAAAAGCTGTGCGCAGCTGTTTTGAACACACAAAATACCGCTATCATTACAGAGATGAAATATAGTAAGTGAAATAATTTTCCTTTATTTATGATTTCATACAGCATCACTGTAAAATCTCTAGTTCTTCTATAACCGCATTATTATTCTTTCGTCTCTCGTCACGCTTATTCTTTTTCTGTCGTGCGCAACAAATATTTCTGAAACGTTTCAAAATTACAGTGGTGAGATTCTTGTTCCCAACAGTATACAGCATAGGGTCAATGATCCCGTTAAAGGTTGTGAACAATATTGTAATGCGCATCCATCTCATGGCATTTATACTACCAGAGCATCCTGGAAAATAACCAACACTCCATAACAACCAATAAAGACAAAAAGGAAACCAAGTTATACTGAAAGTTAAGATTGATAGTCCCAAAAGTCTTTCAGCTTTTTTTAAACGTCTTTGTCTCACTGGTATTGCATGATTGTCGAGCAAATTATTTTTTTGTAAGCGGGTGAATAAAATTACCGAAAAGGATGAAATTAGACAGATGAGTGGAAGTATTAAAGAACACAACATCATGACTAATCGATAAACAAAAGGATACTTGATATACTCCCAGCTACGTAGGCATAATCGCACTTGCTTGTTATACCGAAAAGATATGAATGAAGGGAACAGCAATGCTGTAGTGAAACACCAGATAACTATGCTGTATATAACAATGGCTTTCCTTCCCATACGAAGTCCAGGACGTGTTGGATATTTAATAACAACATATCTGTTGAGACTAATTGCACATAACGTAAACAAATAAACACCAGCACTGATGAAGTAGACGCATAAACCTTCGCTGTAAGCACACAAAGCGTCTAGGCTAGTTTGTGAATTCGCAACTGAGCCTGTGTCTGCCACCACAGCATAGAAAACAGAATTAGTTCCAAAAATAATATGCGTAAGTGATAAGTTCAACAGAAAATAATTCATTGGTGTTTGAAGTGTCTTTCGGGAAAGTATAGCCATCCATATGGAAACATTACCAACTAAATTTACTGCATATAAAGAAACATAACATATTGTAAGAATCACTTGTACAGCATGTGAAAAAAATTGTCTTTCTGATAAATTTTGTAAGTATATTGTATTGTTTATATTTAAATGAATTTCTTCCAAACATACAACAACCATTTCTTTGTTGAGATCAGCTTCAGTTAAGAAATTCTACATTCAGCTTAGGATATATAGCCTTAGTTAATTTCGTGATTACCAGAATAGAGACGTCAGTCAATCATGTTTCTTTATAGATGGGTAAAAATGGTCAAAAAATGACGTCAAAGTTTCTTAGAAACTGTAAATAATAACCTAGTCATTAAAAACAAATCGGATTAGCTGCTATGTACATTAGTTAGCATTCTTGCAGTAATTATTGTCAATTAAAACTGAATGAGTAAGCAAAAACCACATTGTCAACATGCATTGTCTTAAAAGTGAAAACAGAAAAATAACAACTAAGTTAATTGACTTTTTTTAATAGGCGTCGTTTGATATCAAGATCAGGATGTTTTCATATAGTTACATAAACGTCCATTTATTTTTAGAAAAGTAAATCATTTTGATACCTTGAAAGATAGTACATCCATCAGCCTACTAACTTGAAGTTTCTTCCCTTCAAGGTACTGAAGAAGAAACTGAGAAATCATGTGATGCTACCTTGAAAGATAGTACATCCATCAGCCTACTAACTTGAAGTTTCTTCCCTTCAAGGTACTGAAGAAGAAACTGAGAAATCATGTGATGCTACCTTGAAAGATAGTACATCCATCAGCCTACTAACTTGAAGTTTCTTCCCTTCAAGGTACTGAAGAAGAAACTGAGAAATCATGTGATGCTACCTTAAAAGATAGTACATCCATCAGCCTACTAACTTGAAGTTCTTCCCTTCAAGGTACTGAAGAAGAAACTGAGAAATCATGTGATGCTACCTTGAAAGATAGTACATCCATCAGCCTACTAACTTGAAGTTCTTCCCTTCAAGGTACTGAAAAAGAAACTGAGAAATCATGTGATGATTTTTATTGCAACATTTAAAAATGAGTGAAGAGAGAAATGATTCATATTTTTTTTATTTGAAATAGAAAATAATACTTTATTCGTACCAATTTGGCAAGGAGAAAAATTCGTAAAATTGGCGATTTTGTTCTGAAATCACCAAATTTTGTCACACAATATTTATTCTTATTCGCCATCTCTGAATTGTTCGCCGAATTTTAATTTAGTTTATATTGGCTAATACATCTTACATACTTCTTTTTGTTCTTTCACCTAATAAAATTTCAGTTTTATTTCTAGTTTTTAGTAGACATTTCATAAGGTACGTCAAAAAATATTCAGAACCACCAATACAAATCCAGACCAAATGTAAAGAATTTTTTTCAACGGCAAATTTAATGTTTTTGATACATCGCCAAATTAAATACGTGAGAACGAGGTTGTCAACATCAACGGTTTAGATCACATGATACAATCTTTTAGTAATTTGACCAAAAATTAAATCACGTTGTGCCAATTATAATACAGATTTAGAATTGAGGTTTTTATTTACAATATTGCAAGTCAGCAAATAGCAGTTTACATAATCAATTCATTGGTAATTTGCATACGACATAGTGTAAGAAATTCCTGTTTATATAACCATGGAATGTGTTTTGGCTCAAGTACAAAAAAGATATTTTAATGGTAAACTTGTATTGTCCTTTTTTCAGAAATTGATATGTTACTATACGAATATATCTTGTGTTTCACATTATCTGATTTAGCATGTCTTTTTGAAGGCTAATTTTGCAGCCTGGAAGACCAGTCGCCACACATCGATTGTGTTTCCTCTACCATTTCGATAATTTCGATGTTCTGTTCGGATTAACTTGCCGACGGAGATAACAAATAGATGAGTTGCTAGTGTTTACAAAGCTCTATATATGTGTACGCATCCTGACTGGCAAGAAAAGAAGGACAACATAGGCCAAATTGACTATTTCCGTTAACTTAAAGATTTTTAGGAATTATAAGATTAAAAATGTATTGGAATTGATTTTTTCTCAACTATTATCTTCTGTGTTTAAGAACAGATTTTATTTTTCATTGCGGTCTATTGTTATTTTCTGACAGCGAAGGCAGAATCTTTAAAATCGCCTGAGGAGATAGATAGATAGATAGAGAGATAGATAGAGACAGCGCAGCTAGGCTGGATGCACGAAACTTATCCAGACTAAAGCCTGAACCCTCGTTTTGACAGATATTTTTCTCAAAACGAGGCTAAAATGAGTTTTAAGCCAATAAGAATCCTAACAGTGCAACAAATTTTTTTATTACCCAATGAACAATACTTTATTTTAAAATTTATATGCTATCAAAAGTTAAAGCTCGTGCAGTGTAGCATAATGAAGGTCGTCTTGCATGGCGCATTATAAGACGACCTTTGATGTCATTATTGTTTCCCTTTAATAATTACGTCATTTCCTTCTGTACAATTTCGCAAGCACGTAGACTAAAACCTATATTCAGCAGAACTAATTAATTATTCATGAATTTTAATTTAAAGAGGAATTGTTGAGGCTGAATATTTTTGGTGAAAGATAATGTATTATAGCTATAAAATCGTGACAAGTGTGTTACAAAAGAAAAAAATATGAATATGTAGTCTAAAAATAACCTTTCGTAACTGATTATGTAAAAAAAAATTTGCTGCCACCTTAAAAGATATTTTCCAAGTTGTTATTCAGAGAAAAAGAGAAAATCGATAAATTCTCAGCCTTGCCGTTGTTTTTATTGTTCATCAATTTTCAGGTTTATTATTTTTCTTTTAAAATTGTTCTTATAGAGAAATGTAAGTTAAGTTAGCTATGATTTACAGTTTGAATATTCTAAAATTTTAAAATTTAATTTTTAATTATTATTATTGTAACTGTAAATCATAGCTAATCATAGCTCCCCATATTACTCAGTCCTCTTCAAAGTTCAGTACTTTTCCAGATCATTGCTAATGGCGGAAATCTTTAAGCCGCGGGGCTTCTTGTTTATGGTTCTTTGCCTGTGTATATGCGTGCGACTGCCATTGTTTCCGATGCGATATCAAAACATTACGTCACGCTGTAACTCTTCTATATATAGCGTATGAATATAAAGTTTTAAAATGAACAAAACATTCATTTCTAGAAAAACATCCTGTTAATCCAGTCCCACGGCTAGCTGGCGATAAAATCAGCAAAAGCGTCCTAAACTAAGCATTAAATTATATGATATTCATACGTTTTTTTAATACGGACGTAATGACAGCAATTATGTAACGTCATAAAACACGGTAAAGAGAGCTAATTCTAGACGACAAGCACATTTCCTCCTTCTATAACCCACTTGTTCATTTTGTCATTAATACTATCGAAGATAGAAATGTTTCATAAAAGTAACCATAATTTGGTTTAAGGGACGAAATAGAAAATGAATCTAGAGCGCTTAGAACAAGCACAAAAACACAACGACGTATTTCAATCAAATTGCCGACTAAAAACATCTTTGGAGATGATTATCAGTTTTACCATTAAGTATTTTACATTGTGCAGTACTCACAGTTATATGAAAAGTCTAAAACTATACTAGTACGTCACTATAAATTATTGTAACCATACTGAACTCTTTTTAAAGAAAATGTCGTTAGTAATATTATATTACGTGTCACTTTTTGCATTCATCCTTTCTTACAATTACTTGATTTCTTGTAAAGACTACTCTTTTAGGAAAATTGCTTTTTCCTATTGGTAGGGATAAAAATTTCCTAAACTGGTATGCGATAGTCATCCGTAGATACCGGTTTCCAGCGGTATATATAACAGGATCTATGGCTCCGTTTATTGTTGAGAATAATAATGTTACTCGCATCCATTTCATCCCTTCCACAGCACCATCACAACCCGGAAAATATCCGATTGTCCATAACAGCCAATAAAGAAAAAAAGGAAGCCAAGTTAATAGAAATGCAACAATGGAAGTTGCCAAAAGTTTTTCTGCCTTCTGCAAATTTCTGTTTCTTGCAATTACTGTGCGGTTATTAAATAAACCGGGGTCGTGCAAACGTTTCCACAAAATTGCAGCAAAGGAAATAATAAGACATGTCAGTGGCAAAATTAAGGAAAACAGAAGTAATGCTATTCTATATATAAATGGATATTTGATATGTTTCCAATTGCGCAAACACAATTTCACGTGTCTTTCGTAACGAAAGGAAATAAATGAAGGGAACAGCAAACCAATACATATAAGCCAGATGAAAATACTGTATACCACAATCCCTTTCTTTTTCATACGAAGTTCGTGACGTGTTGGATATTTGATGACAACATATCTGTTGACACTAATTGCACATAACGTAAACAAATAAACACCAGCACTGATGAAGTAGACGCATAAACCTTCACTGTAAGCACACAAAGCGTCCAGGCTGGTTTGCGAATTCGCAACTGAGCCTGTGTCTGTCACAAAAGCAAAGAAGACAGAATTACTTCCAGAAATGATATGCGTGAGTGATAAGTTCAACAAAAAATAATTCATAGGTGTTTGAAGTGTCTTTCGAGAAAGTATAGCCATCCATATTGAAATATTACCAATTATATTCACTGTATACACAGAAACATAACATATTACAAGAACCACTTGCGGAAAGTAAGAAAATAATTCTCTGTTGGATAGATCGTGTAAATGTACCGTGTCATTGATATGTGTATTGATATGCTCAGCACAGGTAACAAACATTTTGCTATGAACACCTCGGCCCAATTAAAACTATATGTTCTTGCATCAAAAACACAACTTTGGCAGCAGTTCCACAGATACAGTATGCCTCAAAGCTTACAGCTACAACTGTACAATACGAACTTATATCTTGTAAATTTCTTCTGACTTCTCTGTATCAGAACTTTAAAACGTTCACCTGCTTTTAATTAGTCAATCAACGTTAGTTGTATATGTATGTCGTTTCGTTGTATCGGTAACTAACATATGTATTATAAGACTAAATTACACAAGAGAAGACTCAATTTATTTTTTTTTCCATTTGAAATTACAACATATCTTGGGACACTCGGAATGTGAACTTTAAGATTCAGAATATGTTGTCGACAATTAGAGAAGTCCAAGTGAGAAACCCAAGGGTGCACGCAATATGCTGGGAAAGTTAACTTAAAAAATGCGATTGTTTTTATCACGAATCTTTGTTTATTTAGCATATTTTTGGGAGCATACGGTGAGAGAGTTTAGATAAATAAATGTGATAGTTTTTATAAAATAGCAATGCTAATTTGACGAGCTTTTAAGGCATACACTGAAACATAGATATACTGAAATAAACAGTTAAGATATTTATTTAGTTTGCTACAGATAAGATAAGCGATAAGCGTATCGTCATTCCCCTCATATTTCAATGTTTAAACAGGTTCCAACTTAAAAAGATACATCGCAAGATCGGCACAGGGGATCGTAAATCACATTTCTAAAAATTATAAATCCTCTTCATTGTAGCAACAGAACGGATACCGATATCTATATCAAATTTAAACGAACTTTTCATCGTTTTCTTACAACGATGGAATTGATCTCGCGTACAAACAGTAATACGCTTTATTTATATTGCAGATAATTCGCGTATGTAATGGTTACACATATCAAATGAAGTGCCACTATCCTATTTCGTACTAACGGTTGGTCAGGTAGGTCAGGTAGGTCAGGCTGGTACAAGCGTTGCAAAAGGGTTTATCAGGGCAATGCTTCACGCATCGTTGGTAATGGTGTAAGGTCGCGAAAGACAAAAAAGTAGAGATAATTCCTACAACGAAGTCGCGAGATATATTAGACTCCGCGCTGCTGTTTTATCTACTTACTTTTATTCACACAAAAACCTGCTAAATATTTTCGTAATAAGATAAACAGGATACCTCGACTCCTGATTTTTCTTTTTCTTCTTCTTTTTTATCGCCGAATCTAAAAATTGTATCAAATTGTCTCAACGCTAGAGAAAGGAACGGGGGGTTTGCAGTTTTAAATACTCATAAACGCGCTGCACCCTATAAGAATGACTTTCAGAGAAAGCACATATAATATTGTTATGCACTTTATTCTTAAAGAAACCCGTTTTATAGAATTAGAGACCGGAGCTTCAAAAAAATGAGAAACTTTCAGTACTGGATATTGTAGGCTTAGGAAATTAATCAAAGTAATAAAACTAATGTACAGACACAATTTCATTCGGTATATGTATAAGTTGCCTAGTTCAATGTATTGGGTTTACAGATTTCTTATGCATAAATAATCAGACATGCAAACATAAACTTGAAAATAAAAGTCGGAAAGTATTTAAATCGAGTGGGCACAAGATAAAAGGTCACTTTAAATTGTTTAACTCGTTCTACTATCAGCGCGATCAGATTCACATAAATTTTCCAGTTATTAACTTCAATATAATATTACACTTTATCTCATTGGTGGACAGGAATCCAAGCCGGCTAAATCTTTCACCAACGGATAAAAAATCCATAGGATAAATATTTTTTTACGCAAAATCCAGTCGATGCAATGCATTTTAAAGGGGCATATACTTAACCAAAAAAAGAGAAAAACTGATTTCGACATTTCTATTTGACATTTGAAACAATAACAGAGAAGCGTACCTTCTTCGTCGGCAACATATGACTACAACCACTATTAAAACCAGGATTATGCAACTAAATGCAATGACCACCACCAACAACAAACTACTGTTATCATCATCATGCTCATCTTTAATCTACAAGTATAATAAAACTGTATGAATTTTGCAGAAAGGTAATGCGAGTTTTTAAAGGCATTTTGATCGGCTTTTTTGCTCTTAACGATGATATGGACCTGCGTTGGGGTCAAAGAACTTGTCTATTTTGAAGATTGAAAGGAAGTTATTATTTTTGGCATCCTGTGAGATTGCATAGATGTTTTTTTTCTCTATTTTTTCTCGTTGCTTTATTGTATGTAAGGGTATAAAATAAAAGTGTTAAGGCTTACTTTTAATGTTGATTTGTCATTCGGAGGATCCGACGGTACGTCCGCTACTGTTGCTTTTGTCTGTGCTGTTTTCGGTGTGGACGTTGTCGTTGTCGTAGGCGTTGTCGTTGTCGTAGGCATTGTCATTGTTGTTGTTGTTGTTGTCGTAGGCATTGTCGTCGTTGTTTTTGTCGTAGGCATTGTCGTTGTTGTTTTTGTAGTTGTCGTATGCATTGTCGTTGTTGTTGTTGTCGTTGTCGTAGGCATTGTCGTTGTCGTTGTTGTTGTTGTTTGCGGCATAGTTGTTTGTGCTTCTAACGGATTCCCTAAATAAATTAAAAAAGATATAAGATTCTTATAGTGACTTGGTTGTTTGTTTTTTTGTTTGTTTGAAAGATTTCTCAAATAAAAAAGCAAATATAATTTTAAAGCTTTTTTTTTATATTTCCAAAGGCAGTGAGCAAATATTTTCCCAGTAAAAAGGGCTAGTAGCTATGAATGAGACTTCGGGTATGTTCCAATTTTCAAAGAAAATTGGCACAGTAAACCAAGAAGGATGCTAAACATAATTTTTCGGCAGGTTTTCACACAAATTGGCCGAGTTACTACCTTTGCTAAACGTGGCGGTAGCGTCAGTGTTTTGGTTTTTTTGTCTCTTAAACGCTTTTGTCCGCGAAAATTGGTGGAAAACTTCTACGCAATTAACACATAATTTAGCGAAGATTTCTTAAGGTAGCCTTTAATTGAACTTGTTCATATTACAGAGGCTGACCACCAGGGAAAAAATTGTTTTTTAAAAAATATTACACAGATTAATTATATCGAATGACATAAAATTTCATGCATATGGTGTTGAAAAAAAACCCGTACATCTATTTGGATTAGTACGCATCCCCTTTGAGAATTTATCTTAGACTTCTGTGACAATGTATGTTTACAGAAAACAAAAGACTTTCTCCAGAATAAAAAACCTTCAATGCAAATTTACTCACAAGGCCTGGTTCCAGCAAATTTTACCAGGAGGCAAGTGGATCTACCGCAATCGTTGTAATTGATTTTAATTAAAGCACCTTCCAGAGCTTTTGTTTCAGTAGCATTGAGTGTGGTAATCTAAACAAAAACGCAACAGTTACCCATGTACATTAGCAATCGACACTGTGGCATGCTATTGCAATCGCGATAGTTTGGTTTCGGCTCAGGTTGATCGTCAATACGAAGTTTTTAAGGTAGTTTTAATTAATTATTGTTATACACACTATATTTACAAAGGGCGGAAGAAATGTGGAAATTGATCTCTTATTTTAACCTCCCATAAATTATCCATGATAATATAATATAAGTTTGTTTTTACACAAAAATCGTTTTCTTGTTTTGTAGTTAAAAAATAGTATTCGTTGCAAATGTCAACAATTTCATGTGCCTTGTGGTAACGTGATACAGTGTTAGGGGTCGTAAGAAGAGCACCTATCGTTAACTTTGTTCTTCTAAATTATTTAACACCTTACAAAATGAACGCTAAGAAAACATGATTAATCTTATAAACAAAATTTACATGACCAACGAGAATTTAGGACGAAAAAGACATTTTTGACATTTTCGGAAACAGATATTCCATTTTTCTTTATTATTTGACGAATGAATTGTTTAATGATGGTATATATCGTATACTGACAGTGGGAGAACAAAAATAATTCACATAATAAGGTATATGCATTCAAAAAGGGAACAAAATAATTTACCATCAAATCCGTTTCAGTTGTGGTAGTTCCATTTGATTGAGGTATATGTCGCTTCCTTGGAAAGAATATATGTCTATGGAAGTCAAATTGAATCCACTGGTTATTTTCCAATATTTGAATAGATTGTTCAACAAAACCGCTGTAGCACGTCCCTTGAGTTGACAAAATGGGAACAATAACAAAGGTACGGTGGACTGTGTACACCTTCCTTGGTTGATCGATGTACAGGTAACAACCTATGACAAACATATTGTTATTTTTAATCTTGTTGTTTTCGCACGTATCAACTTGAAATTGTGCGAATGTTGATTGATGTGCCATGTTCGATTGAAAAAACTTTTGGAACACATATTATTTCCTTTTTACTCTAAACTTTTCGTTAACCAATGAAATCTACTGAAAATCACATTGAACTTGAGGATTATTTTTAATATTTTAATGTTAATATAATTAATATTTTTAATAGGAGCAAGCATTAACGTGGGCATTAGCTCAGGGTTGAATGAATTGCCGGTTCATATCCATTCGTCGTCAAGAGCGGTTAGCCAATCAAAATGCCTGAAAAGCTGTATTGCCCGCTTGCAAAATCCAGAACGTTACAATTAAATATGTATATGAAGGATGGTTAAAAAAAATGTTAGGAAATACTCGTCTGCCCTAATTTTTGGAAAAAGAAGCCGACGGGCCGCTTAAGGTTTTTTAAAATACTTGATTTTATTAGGACACTATTTGACCCACAACCGATTATAGGGAAATGACGTTTTTTACCAATTTGATCCTTAAGAAATGTCTTAACACCGAATTTTATTTTTTTTGGTCCATCAGCTGACTGTGTGGGCATAATTAAATTTATATAATATATATATATATAAATTGAGAGATATATTTCTGGCATATCTAAGTTGTGACCAGACCATCAGATAGAAAAGACATTGAAAACCAAAACTGGGTTTAGATTGTATCCAACATATGATATGATATATTTTCATCTAAAAACTATATACAAGTTTTATCTGAAAAATACCAAGCCTACAACTGTAACGTTTTTACATTCTCGAAATCAAATTGTCTCTTGTAAAAAGATCAGTAGATCAAGTATAGTTACCTTAACTCTATTTAGGGAGAAGAATATTGAACAAAAAACATTGATCTGACAGCTATTTTATACGTCACAAACTTAATTACGAACAGTTTGAATAAATGTTGCTGCGTGGACTAAAAATGAGCTCTAATTATATGGAGGTTTAACTTGTCACCTGAGATTTTAATATAATTTTGTGTGCAATTTTCAGCCTAACGACAAGGGTAGTTGTTGTCAGGTTTTAAAGAGGACTTCTTAATTTAAGGAGATAACAAATTTGTCAGTTGGTACTGGCACTGTATGTACATCTGTACTAAAGTATTTCAAAGGGTTCTTTTTAATTGTTCAGATAATTAATAAAAGTGCTAAAAATATGCAACAAGGACTAACAAAAAGCCACCTACGCATTAGTTAAGGCTACTTACACACTAGTTAAGGCTACTTACAGATAGTTAAGGTACCCTACACACTAGTTAAGGCCACCTACACACTAGTTAAGGCACCCTACACACTAGTTAAGGCTACTTACACACTAGTTAAGGCCACCTACACACTAGTTAAGGCTACTTATACATTAAAAATAAAAAATGCGTCTGTTTCTAAACGAACATAAATTTTTGCGGAGCAAAGCGGAGTGCGCGCTAGCGCACGGAGCGTAGCGGAGCTATTTTCCTCGTTCCCATAAATATATTAGAGCGTGACGTATTTCTGTGATTTTCCCCCAATACATCAAAATTTCAAAACGTGAGCGTTTTTTGACCCCCTTATCCAACTTTTTTTTATGGTCATTTCTTCCGTGAAAATCTGGTTGATCGAGACACGCAGTTTTCAGTTGAGATCAGGTCGGCACAGAGCTTTAGCCACGGTCACTCTTACTAATATCACGTGACATTTTTCCAGATACATAGCGCTTGAAATGAAAATTGCGTTGATATGGCCATATTGGCTTGTTGGTCGTAATGGACGGAAGGGCATTTTCAAGAAACGAAGAAAGGGTATGTTTAGCTAGCTAATATATCACTATTTTTTTACATGTAATGATCCCTTCTTCGCCTTTCTCACACCTAAAGCTAGCTAGCATAAAACTGCCGACTTAGCTGGAATAATAATAGAACTTAGATAGCATATAGCTATAGCTACCTAGCTACTTCTTGTTTGCTCATTTTTATGCTAACTAGCTAGCATAAAAAAGAGCAAACAGTGCCATATAGCTACCATAATACACTAGCTACAAAGCTAGCATAGAAATAACTACTTAACTGGGATAAAACTACCAATGTAGCTAACATAAAATTAGCTATTTTTGCTAGCATAAAATCAGCTACATAATAGCAGCATAATACAGTCAGGGTAAACACTTAATTAGGCGACGGTAGGCTAGTTAGGGCATACCACCTATTTAGGCGACTCATTGTAGCCTAGTTAGACCATATGTAACCTAGTTAAGACATTACAATATTTAATGGCTTTTCACACATTCCTAAGAAAAAATCGCAAAAACTCTTTGTTCAGAATGGATAGTCTATGCAACCATGATTCCAAAATTTTCACTCGTGCCTCGATATGTTCGCGCAAGTAAGAATTATGTTAAAATGAAATATAAAACCTAATTAGGTTACATGTCGCCTATTTAGGTGACGATAGTAAAATACGCAATAATTTAATGAAGATATTCTTTCACAAAACGCAAAAAAAAATTGTTTTTTTTTAAGATGGATGTAACAATTACTTTGTTTGCTCTGTAACGTTTCTTTTTGATTCACATCCTGTTTTAACAACGTTAAAATCTTCGTCAAACAATACCACGTTTTCGTCCGCCATATTTTTTTTTCCTGATGGCGTGGATGGCTGAAATCCATTATTTAAAACAACAAATATTGCCACACGAGGTTTGGGCTATAAGTTGCCAATGCGCGATGCAAATAAGACGATAATTGGTCAAAATTGTCTGCAAAGTGGACAGATTTGATTCACATAAAAATTGTAGTGCGAAACGCAATGATTTCGACGTATTTACAACAGAAAGTTTTCGTTCGCCTAGTTAGACTACGGGTAGCCTAATTAAACTACATCACGTCGCCTAACTAAACGACTCGCCTAATTAGGTCATGCCGCCTAATTAGGTGTTTACCCTGACTGTAATAGAAAAATTCTTTTGGACAGATTTTCTAACTATACATATACTACACAGTGAGTGAGATAATTCTACTCTGTAGGAATGTCCCATCACATAGCTTGTTCTAGCTACAATCATCCACAAAATTTCTTGTCTCTGCTGGCAATTTTATTCCAAAAACCAAGAACTAAAAAGTTTAGAAAGTCAGCAAAAAAAGAACATAGCTAGCTAGCTAGATATTTTGCAGATAGTACGTTCATAAAGGTATGTCACGTGTAATCGTTTACCTTGCTGAGCCACAAAGGTCAGTGTTAAACATGAGGGGGAATGGAGAGCCATATTTTTGTGGATGATTGTAGTTATATATATATTGTACGCACGTCCAGGAAATGTTTCATCAAATCGAAGATGAAACCGTTTGATCGATTACCATGAAGCACGTGGGAACTTTGTTTTTTATACGATCCAATTGAGAGGGGCATCTAAAATTTTTTGCTTGCGAACCTAGGGGACTCAGTCCCACGCTCCGCAACACTTTCTATACTAGTTACATTTTGTTTCTTACCATTCAATAAAACAGCAATTAACTTTAAACTCTCAAAAGCGCATCACTTGAAGAATCTTTTCGTGACGGATGTGCTGAGCACAGAATATACATTTTACGACCTTCAGAAGCAAAATCATAAAAAAAATGTTTTTTTACATTCAAATGAGCTGCAGAAACTTATAAAGAAATACCAGTTATAAGCTAATAAACTATTACCTTTCTCTTTTTAACTGTAAAGTTTATTCTTTTCAACAAAAAGCTCAAATTGTTATATAGTTTGGCAAGTTTTAAAAATTGTAAGTATTACGTTCCATATAAACAAGTCACATCATGTTTATCCGACTTTTCTACGTCGGTTCGGAATTGACACCGGCTATTCACACGCAGCGATGCAAGTATTAATGCCACTATTATTAGTAGTAGTAGTATTAGGGACAGGCACAAATGCAAAGGTCGAAATGCAGGATATGATTTTTGGCAGGAATTATAATTATGACGGGAAAAATGTGTATGTGTCCACGTTATAATAACTTGCTGATAGTAAACCAGCACTGTAAAATTGAAAAGGGAGAAATCCAAAAGTTTTTACAACACATAAATTTTTTTTTATGGTATTTATATCCTCATTATCAGTTCTATAAATCATTTTTACTTTTTACTTTGAAGTATTCAATAAAAAACCTTCAAAATATGTTTTTTCTTCTACTTCATCTGATTTTTCTATATGCTGGATTGTTTAATTTTCATACGATGTCGTATATATGTTGAACATTTATTTATCTACACGACACGAAAATACGACATTTTTGTTTATAATTTACAGTGTGTAGATGGTACGATAATTCGCGACAACAAACGTACGAACAATTGCAGCGTGTATTTTGGCCTTTATCAAAGACATATTGTACCCACTATTTTGAATTTAATTCTCCTCACTGGAGCTATCGTTCTTGCTCCAGTACCCTCTCTTCTCCCTTTCCCAGAAAATCAACAAAACACTAGAAATACCTAATTCTCTCTGTCCGATACCAGCAAAGCATTTTGATACATTATTCCGATCTGTATAAAAGGTTTTCATTCCACAGTAACAAGATTGACGTGTTTTAGGAAAATAAGAAGCGCCATATTTCGTGCAAGTCAAATTGTGGCCATGCAACGTATCACCAAGGGCTGAGGCTTTTCTTTGAATTTTCCAAGTACATTCAGCCAGCTGAATATATGCGAAAACCAAAGTCAAAACAACGTTGAATTTTCTCATGTCGAGAGAGTATCAGCATAACATCTTCTTTGGCATTTTCTGAGCGTCATCCTTTATCTTTTTTTATAAAATATAAACTTTGCCACTCTCCTCCTTTGCCACTTTGCGTGTAGTTAGGTAAACAGAAAAACCCAGTGTTTTAATAAAAGTTTATTTGTCACCCTGGAGGAGTGACAATTACTGACAACAATAATGATGATAAAAAAATAGTCTCTTGTGGAAAAGATTCAAACTTGTTTTTTTATTATTCGATGTTATCTAACTTAATGAAAATCTCTTTAAAAGAACTGCAATGTATATTAATAAACTATTAAAAGCTGTTATTAAATTGCTGACATCAGCACGACGAAGAAAAGGATACACACGTCTGCTGCATGAGAATGCAGAACGCTTTAAAAGATGCGCACACAACAGGAAAAATAATATTCTAATATGCTATATTCTATTTATTCACGTGTTAAATTTATCTACACTAAATACCTTGTAAGTGATGCTACAGAAATCGCTAGAATACAACCACGTGAAGCTGCGTTCTTGTCCCCAGGTTTATATAGGGCCCTGAATCGTTATTACGGAGTGATAATCACGTTCATCACAAACGCAAAATGCCCTGAAAATGTACGTAGATAATGAATTTTGTGAAAGTTTCGCTTATGTAGTTAAAAATATCCCAACAAGACTTGAGAAAAAACACTAGTTTTTTAACAGAATTCAGCTAACAAGTCATTTATTAATCATTTTTCGATATGCGACTGTTTTTCATAATTAACACAGCTTAAAATGTTCAGGAGAGTTAAGGGGACGTCTCAGAAGGTTATCGCGCAGAAAAATGCAAATATCGTTATAGGCTTACTTCGTAAGTTCGCGTTCTCAGTTTGCGTTCTAAGTTCGCATTGTAGACAGTCATTCGTAAATGTGTTTTGCGTATATTTGAATATAAAGTTTGTATAAGGTGAAAGCGTTCAGTCTCGGTCTGTATAGTTGTTGTTTAGAGGGGCACTTAATGCTTCGTGTCTTGGCTAAAGAATGTCCAGCTAATGGATTCGGTGCAACATGGATATGTTTATTTTGAAGCAACAGCATTTACAATTAACAATAAGGCGAGTGTATCGCACAAATCACCATAGCTTAGCTAACTAGGCTACTAGCTTAGCTAACAAGTAGCTAGCAACAAGATAAGTTTCGACGTGACCTAATGTTCTGATATAGACAAAATATGTTAACAACCGACCGCAACGATCGACGAAACTAAGTTAAAAAAAGGAACACTGAAATAATAATACCCTGTTACTAAAAGGAGAAGTTGATAAATAAGAAAAAATAATTCAACTTCCTTTTTGATCTTCTACTTCTTATAAATGAAAAGCCCTTGCAGGCTAAAAGATTTCAGATTGTCGGCTTCCTGTGCACGGTCCAATATGCCGCTTCGTCTAAGCTGTTTTATTTGGTGGTTTCTACAAGACATAGAGCCGATTTGCCAACAATATAAGCCTGCCATCTAGTGCTATACACAAACCTGGTCGATCGATCGTTCTCCCGTACATTACATATAGCTCCTTATGCTACGCGTTAGCTTTATGATAATCATTAAAGGTTTTATGGATTTTATGTTTATAAATATCATTAAATACTCGGCAGGACATGTTGAATATGGAATAAAAGTCAAAATGCTAACAAGAGTGTTAGGCGCTTTAACAATCGCGCTTAAAAATATTTTTATCAATAAGAACAAATTAACGTACGTTTACAATGTTTTTAAATGTAATGTTTATGATTTTTGTTGGGAACAGTGTTCATTAAAATGAATAGTCGCTAGCTAAATAATAAATTAAAAGATAATTTTTTCTTAGAAAGTTGAAGCAAAATCATTACAAACCTGGATTTATCTCTCTTTCTTTTCTCTTCAACTCTCAGGCTGTTTTTTTATAAAACTTATTTCAAAAGCCATCATAAAACACGCTATACAGCTAAACTGTGTAGACATTATTTTTGTATCGCTTGCTAATGATATTGTTGTTGTTGTTGATTTCATTCGATTTTTCCCGCCACAAGACAAACTCGGTCTCGGTACCCAAAACGAACAGACAGAATATTTTTAAGAATATCTTCTTTGAAATACACAAATATGTAAATTACTTTTAAATCTGGAGTTCGTAAGCGCAACTTGGAACTTTTATGAATTAATAGGTGCCTGAGTTAGTGAAACCGAGTAACGACTGTAGCGGATAATTTATTCCGCAAAATAGTTGCTTAGTGACTGTTTTAGCTAAACGGGTTAAAGACCAACTCTTGCCTGATGAGCGTCTGTTTGCTATGCCAGTGTTATTATTTTGACTAAAGTCTAGTATATATTTGGAGAAGCACGTTAGGTGACAGTCGAGAGAAAACACGTCAAACTAAGTTCTTATACTCGTGTAGCGAAACAATCGACAAGCCGATTCTTAGTACTTCTCATGCTTATGAAGTGATACGCACTGGAAGCATCAATTCTTACCTATTAATCTTTAGGACCGCGCGAAGCATCATGGGACGCAAAAGTAAGATATATATTTCTTTTTTTCTTTTTGTGTTTTGTGTATTTGCCTATTGGCGGCAGGCGCTTTGTAAACATCGTTTAACACATTTGGCGAAGGCATCTTTATATTTTTATAAATTATTTTCTGATTTTTTGTTTATATTTTTGTGTTTAAGCTATGGAACAGAGAGGAACAAACCGGATCCTGAACCGTATGTTGATATAATTGCGTTATATAGCTAACACTTACGGTTCCTGAAAAAAGTGTCCGCTATATGGAGGTTCGGATTTTTTCGCAGAAAAAACGCTTATAGATGTAATATCCGAATATTCTTTGCGTCATTAGCTATGCGTCACGACCTTATCAAACTCATACACAGCGCTTCTTTCACTCCAAGAAGCGAAAAAAGCAGTGGATAAAAGTTTGAAACTGTTATCTGTTCCTCAAAGAAGTCATTGAGGTGTGTTTGCCTTAACTTTTCAAGTTTTAGATCCTGTTTTATGGAGACAGTACAGTCATAGAATGGTTTTTAGAAAGTCATTGATAAACTTGATTGACGCATTGATGTGAAAGTAGGCAAATGTGTCACATAAACACAAGTAATTTATTTTTCGTGTTTTTAAATTTTCCCGAAAAAGGATGTGTCCACTATAGAGTGGTGATTTTCAAAGAAAATGTGCACAAGATTCCGAATATAATAATTCTCCGCTATGTAGAAGTTTTTCTATGAAACATGATTCGGCAGGGTCCTGGAAAAAGTGTCCGCTATAACAAGATGTCCTTAATATAGCATCTCCGCGATAGCCAGGTTGGTCTGTACTTCAAAAATCTGAAAATAAAACAAAATTGTTGTTTGATCCTATCCCCAGGGTTTGCTGTCTGAAACGCTAGCGCTTACTTGACTAATAATTTTCTTCGCCGCCGGCCGTCAATGTCCTTTTTTCCCTGACAAACTGACAATTATTAGAATTACTTACTTAATAACTTCGGTAGATCAGTTACAAAAATCATACTCGTTTTTCAGTTTATTTTACCTTTCCCGAAAATGAAACAAGAAGCACGATGGCTTGAAGATTTCCGCCATGAGCAGAGATAATAAGTATGGAAGTAAAATATGTCATATTGCGTGAGACTATCCTCAGAGAACAAAAACGCGATGTATGTTATCTGCAACCAAAGTTTAACAAGTTTAAAAACAAAAAAAAGCCCAGCGTAAATATCTTCCGTTCTGAGGACGAAATTGATTTGAAGTAGCACTTCTAGAAGGCTTTGTAAACATCTATGTTAGAGAAAGTTCAAGCCTGACTGCATCATGATCACTGAAATAGACATAATCGGGGGTCTTGACGTTAAAGGTGTTTAGAACATTCTCATGGATATAGATATTCCGAAATCATGTGATTTTTTCTATTGTATACAAAAATAAAAATCCCATGTGGAGAAAAAACGCAAATATCATGCGGCAAAGCGGCGTGCCGCAGGAACCTGCGTTTTCAGTGTGAATTTTTCTTAATCACCCGACAATGGTGGGCGACATGTTTTACGTTCGAAGCGCTTTCTCTCTAAATTTAAGAACATGTTAAAAATATTATAAGGCTTTGTGAAGCTTGAGTACAATTTTTTTTAAAAAAAATATGACCAAATATAACAAATCCAAGTACATTCTGTAGCAATTTTCACCGAATTCCGGTAATACCTTAATTTACAACTGGCTGACCAATTAAGCGCCCCCTCTAATGGCTGAAATTAAATAAGCCGGGCCCCTGCCTGGGCGCTTATTCGTCATTTACGGTAAATTAAGAACATCCCAAGAAAATTTATAGACTGCATTTCCAAAACGTTAAAAACATTGCAAGGCTTTCAATGTTCTTATAAAAAAAGAATGTCTATATATAAATAAAAAATTAAAATATTTTACAAATAGTATTCTCAAAAAATATAGAAGCTTTAACTCGATGTCTTTGAAATTGATCTAAAAAAATTTGGAAATTCTATGATATATACAAATCCTTTTATGTAAAATTAAACTTCTGAAAACGTTCATTGAATTTTTCAGTATTTAGGCGTTACTCTTACTCTCTTGCTCAATTTTTTGAAAATACCGACGGTGGATTTTTTGATAAAAGCTGATCTAAAAAAGATAAAACATTACAAAAAATAAGGAACAATAATACAATTGTAGCATAAACTGAGTTAACACCAGGTTACTATTCAATTCAACTAATACTTCATGTATTAAAAACGTATATAAATCTTTATGAAGCTGATACATAATTATTTTATCATTTTGAGTAAAACATTGTTAGGAAGTGCATAATTAATTAGTGAAAAAATGGGGTTTTCATGGGATACTTTATCAGTATTTAAGCATGTAACTCATTCCATTTACGTTAGTGTCAATCTTAATTTTTTTGCGTAGTGCGAAACTTATTAGTGCAAATTGCCATTTTGGGGGTGTTTGTGCAAAATAATTAATGCAATTCACACATAAGTTCCACTCTTTTTTATTCAACACGCTTTTATTCTCACACTTTTTTATACCTTTAACAAGTTGACGATAGACATATTTTCAAGAGTCTTTGCCAGGGACGGTGGTTGGAAAAATCCCCTTCTCACATGAATCAATACTTTTTGAAACTCTAGAGGTCAAAAAAGTGTATTTTTCATATGGTAAGTTTGTCCATACACAACATATTTGTTCATCATTTATCCTTCCATCTAATTTTAAAATCATCAGGACAGAAAACGTATATACGAGACAGGTAAAGTATATATACATGATTTTATTGACAGTGTTCACAACATATTTCACATATAAGAAAGACTAGTATATACAAAATTTTTTTAGTTATACTCCTTGAGTAAAACACAATTTCAGTGAAATATCATCAGAAATACGAAAAAACATATTTTCTTATAAGTTTAAAACCTGCTTTCATCTTAATAGGGTCACGTTTTTTTTATAAGAACGTCTAAATTTTAGCGGATGCTGGATGTCTTATTTTTTACGCTATTTCAGCCTCAAGTGTTCTTTAATTGTATTATATAGAGCAATTGTAGACTCATTATTTTGTTCTTATAGTCTATGAAGGTATTCAGGCTGAGTGGGTTCTTAATATGGTTTTAATTTTTGGCAAAATCTCAGCCTCAACATTCTTATATACGAGGCTCTTATAAAAAAATGTGTACCCAAATAAACCTCAATTATATAAAGCCAAACGTCAGCCTTTCTATATCAATTTATATTCTGTCTGCAGAAAATTGCCAACATGAACTACCATTTGCCTGCTCTAAGTTGGCGAACTTGTGTTTCTCGTCGGCAATTTATATTTTGTTTGTGACGGTATGCTCCCATACACGAAAACCAGTTAAATTTAGAGAGAAATTTATGAGAAAAAGAGAACAAAACTGTTGTAAGTTTTAGTCACACCCACCTGCAATAAAAATCATTTCGGCGAATACATGCTAACGTGAATCAAGAATAACAACCCGGCATTTGCCTTGGCCAATTGCAGAGTGTTGACATAAATTAGAAAGGCTAAACGTATATATATTGTGGTCCGGATTTTACAGGTTACGAAAAACGTATATGTACGTGTTCCAGAGTCAATGTGTTAAGGTATATAATATATATTCCAGTTATAATATAGTTGTAAAAAACAATTATAACATCACAATCAATATTTTAACAAAATCATCTCAAGAGGCATACTTGACTTAACCGATCTATTAAGGAATGGTCGGTCTCGTTACGAGTATTTTGATACAAGTCATTAAGTTTATTATTACTTTTTATTTTATAACGCGATGATTTTGTTAAAATAATAATCATGCTCGCATTTAGCGGGCGAAAGCTAACGTGAACTTGTCACAAAATAGTCGTATTCCCTTAATGGTCATTGAACATTGCGATTTTAATTTGAGTAATTAGTGCAATTTTTTTGACCACCTGAAATGCATTCTAACTTAAGTGCTCAGAATAAAATTCATTGTAAAAGAATTGTAATTAATTGTAAAGATATAACTAATATGTATTGTCATCTAATGAAGCTCAAATACTTGGAGGGTAGAAAAAA
This sequence comes from Hydractinia echinata, assembly GCA_030067915.1. Classification (NCBI taxonomy): domain Eukaryota; kingdom Metazoa; phylum Cnidaria; class Hydrozoa; order Anthoathecata; family Hydractiniidae; genus Hydractinia; species Hydractinia echinata. Next base: position 1,293,381 of record JASGCC010000039.1, on the reverse strand, counting down.
AAATAGAAACTACAACAAAATTGTATTCATATTTGGTAGAAATTGCATGACAGTAATAGATTTTGTTATATATTGCGCATCGCATAATCACTTGCATTTAAAAGGATAACAATTCCGAAAAAAAAAAGTATTTATTTTTGATAAAACACTAGGTTATAATAAATTATTAGGAAAACATTACAGAAAAGATTAATCATAAGATGAAGGAAACGTATGGGCAAAAATGGTGTAGACAACGAAGAAACACTCAAATTGTGTGCAGCTTTATTGCATTTCTTACAGGATTGGATTACAGTGTTGTTATTTCCACTTTGGTTCTTTATCTAAAAGATTTGGTGCAAGTTGATAATCCAAATCTGTACTATGCTATTGTAATAGGGACTTTCTCTCTGAGCTCCATTTTGGTTGGAACTATTGGCGGTCACATTGTTGATCAAACCAGAAATTTGAAGATGTTTGCAAATTCAGTTTTATTGTTAATGCTAATTGGTAATCTTTTATATGTCATATATCTCCATCCAGCGTTTTTAATTATTGGAAGATTTCTCGCTGGTTTTGGAGATTCATTTTTCAGTGTTTCTGCTGGCGAGTTGGTTCGCTTGCATAACCGGAGAGATGCAACGAAGGTAATTTGGATTATTTCTGCAACATTTGCTATTGGATTTATCAGCGGTCCAGCTTTTGCAATAATGTTTAAAGGAATTAATTTCAAAATTGGATTATTTGTCGTTAATTACTTAAACTTTGTCGGGATATTCATTGCTGGTTTATCGTTCATTCTAATCTTCATTTCAAACATACTTTTACCTGATGAGCCGCTAGACTTAAATTTTGTCGAAGAAAATGAACCAGAAGATGATCAAAATGACTCGAGCTATCATAAAGGAGAAAATAGCAAGCCTGCGGGAATAGGAATGAAAAATCCCAATGTTGTAGAAACCTTAGCAACCAAACGAGTCATTTTTCTTTTACTAACCGACAAGGACGTTTTGCTTATATACATTACATCGTTTATTTCCATGTACAGTAATTTTGGCTTGGATATTGTTCTACCATTAATAGTGTATGAGTTACTGGAATGGAGTCAACTTGCTTTGACAGTGATACTAATCATAAGTTCAGTTACGTTCTTTGCCATGCTGTGCGTATTTTCAAAAATCTGCACAACAGATCGAAGGGAATATCACGCTTTTTTAATTTGCACATGTTGTTCCTTAATCTGTTTGGTTATCATATTAGAGTTTAATGTGCTAACACGGAGTTTTCAGAGGGATCTATTACTGATAACTATGTTTGTTATGTGCTATTCTGTTGTTTGGTTCCCTGAGCAGGTATTTATGAAAAGCATCTTAGCTAAGATGGCTCCTCCAAGTATTCAAAGCTTTACCCAAGGTTCAAGGACGGCAATATCAAGGTTTGCTGGTATAATTTCTGCGCTTACGACACCGTTGCTCATGCCATGGATTCACATTTGGGCTTTCGTACTAATTATTATGGTTACGTTCAATTTGGTTTCTTTAGCAATCAGAAGAAAGTCATTGACAAACATTAAGGTTATTTCACTAAAAAAGTGCGGATTATGATTTGGATTGTGTCAGTTGCTGACAAATAATATCCACCTGTGGTAGAAAGAATTTCTATCTGAAAACGAGCATACAGAACAGTCAAGTAAAGATCAGCTAAAAAAACACTAATTAGCTAATAAAAATACAATAATTATTACCTGATAAGTGTCGGTGATCAAACTACACGGTTTTGAACAGATAACATAAAGTATTTTGTGTTACATTATGTTATATATATGAATATCTTATACGTATGAATATATGCATTTCATATTGTTCTAAAATATGCAATTTCGAGATATCAGGTTTTACTCCCGTGTTCACAAAACGGTTTCGGACATGCATAGCAGGCCAACAGGATATGTTCATAAGTGTTTAGGTAAACTAGCTTCAAGTAACATTTCGAAGAGGGTGCCAGCCGCGCTCAGCGGTACTATTTTTTTGAGGCGAATGTGGTGCTGAAAGCTCATGTTTAAAACAATGTTTCGTCAGAATAGTTTCAAAGTCCTGCGATATGTTTTTTACCAACCCCATCCGATCACATTATTTTTACATTGCCAGAAGAAAAAATTTCTTCGTCAAAACTTAACCCTGCCGTAGGGTGCAATGTCTGCTAAAAAAATTTCTAATGCACGAGACGCAGCAGATTTCTCTTTCAAAAAGTAAGTGAACATACAGCCGGTGAAATCATCGGTAAAAACAATGGCATATCTGAATCCATTCCGGGATATTGGCTCGATTGGCTATGTAAGTGCACAAGTTCGAAAATTGCCATAGCACGGATGTTTGACTGACGGTTACGAGTGATCACTGATGATTCTAATTTCATCACACCGTTACGGTTACAGTGTCCCAATATTTTGTGCCATGTTCTTAAATTCTCTACACGTTTTTGGCGCACATTATTCTTGTACAGGTAGTATAATCGTTGGCGTTGTTTGATTGAAAAGGTTGTTCCATTTGGTGCGAGAAGGTTAGAATGGTCACTAGAGAAGTTGACAAAGCACATTTACGGGTAACAGCTTGTACAGAGAAAATATTCTGAGAATAAGAGGGTACGTACAGCGTGTTCTTCAGATTGACTTCAAATATGTGACATATGTTCCTCTTTTTAATGCAACATTATTTGATTTGCTGCCCTCTGCCAGTTCTATAAAGTGTTCAGCCGGTTTAAATGTGGTATCTATGTCTATCAAGTTTTCATCTGAATTTACTATGTGAGTTGTTGCTCCACAGTCTGGAAGTAATGTTTCATCACCATTCATTTTCAAGTTTTCTTTATCGTAGATATTAAATGCGAAAGAATGGCTCTGATTATTATCATTCATCGATTTGGCCTGGTCACGTGTGGCGAGAACCTACACACGGTACACCGTCGTCGACATTCGTTAACTTTGTGTCCAGCAACACCACAGTTGTAACAGATGAGTTGTCTAGATGGATACTCATTTCGTGCTTTCATAACAGACTCATTCTTATTGCCTTCTGTTTTTCTGGACCCCGCGGTTACAGTTTCATCAAATTTCTCAGAGCTTCCTTGAATTCATGACATGTATCAACTGTTTCTGACTGTGTAACAATTGAAACAAAGGCTCTGTACTGGTCGGGGAGTCCCTTTAGGACCATTGCGGTTAACAAAGCATCACTAGCACCTTTTAATGTGGCAGCAGCTTTCTCTGCTCGGATCATGTGATCAGTGGCTAATTCACTGTCACTCGTTAACAATTTTGTTAGTTGATTATACAGGATTATTATTCTTGGTTTGCTGTTACGAGCATAAAACTTCCTCAGTATTTTCATATAAAAGAAACTTGATCTAGGAAGCCGTAAAGGAATTTTTGTGGGATATGACAAGGAGAATTCAGCATATTTCGTTTACTATCCCAAAAGCAGGACCGTATCGAGACATCGATACCGGAAACCGAAAACTTTAATGTCGAAGAATCAATAAGAGCTAGCACTAACGACTTATTTTCAACCGAAGCCAATGCTAAACCGGTTACAAACAATATACCACCAGCACCACAAGGTGATAAATCAAAGGAGAATCCGGAAGTTAGATACCCAACTAGAGGGCGTACAGCTCCAGCACGATATGCCGATTACCACTGCGGTGATTTTGAACACACATATTATGATTGTTGTTATCAAAACGTTCCGAACACATATGTTGAAGCTATTCACCAAGATGATGCATATCAATGGATAAGTGCGATAAAAGAAGAAATCAACTCTTCGGAGCACAACAATACGTTTACTGAGACACCACTCCACCAAAATAAGCAAGCAAAATGGGTGTACATCATTAATCAACCCAATCTACAAAGCGCGTTATGCAGCAAAAGGAACCTGTCAAAAAGAAGAAATAGATTACTTAGAAACTTTCTCACCAACCGCTACAATGGAATCTATCCGCACTTTACTGTACAAGAAGATTGTGACATCCATCAAATGGACGGTAAAGGAGCATTTTTGCACACTCCAATAGTATCGTAAAAGTGTAAAAAGAAAGACGTTTTTGTGGATATAAGAAGAAACCTTTTATGATTTAATGTTCGCTTGTTTATTTTACTTGTACCCCACTCATGGCTAGTCAGAATGCAATGTTTACATACCAAATGTACCAACATTGATGTGATCTGTTAAGGATAAAAGAAAGAAAATTAATCTCCTAGGTACAAGCTTTCAGAAATTTGTATCCTTAGTGGTTCACACTGTTGCTCTTGCAGAGAGTGTGCACATAGTCCGTCCTGCGATTTTTTACATTGCCCGTCCGTTGATTTTATACATATGCCGTCCTGCGATTTTATACATACCCCGTCCTGCGATTTTATACCCACCCGGTCCTGTGATTTTATACATACGCCCGTCCTGCGATTTTATACATACGCCCGTCCTGCGATTTTATACATACGCCCGTCCTGCGATTTTATACATATGCCCGTCCGCTGATTTTATACATACCCCGTCCTGCGATTTTATACATACGCCCGTCCTGCGACTTTATACATACCCCGTCCTGCGATTTTATACATACCCCGTCCTGCGATTTTAATCATGCGCCCATCCTGCGATTTTATACATACCCCGTCCTGCGATTTTATACATACCCCGTCCTGCGATTTTATACATACCCCGTCCTGTGATTTTATACATACCCCGTCCTGCGATTTTACACATATGCCCGTCCGGTGGTTTTATACATACCCCGTCCTGCGATTTTATACATATGCCCGTCCTGTGATTTTATACATACACCCGTCTCGCGATTTTATACATACCGCGTCCTGCGATTTTATACATACCCCGTCCTGCGATTTTATACATACCCCGTCCTGCAATGTTATACATACGCCCGTCCTGTGATTTTATACATACACCCGTCCTGCGATTTTATACATACCCCGTCCTGCAACTTTATACATACCCCGTCCTGCGATTTTACACATATGCCCGTCCGGTGGTTTTATACATACCCCGTCCTGCGATTTTATACATATGCCCGTCCTTTGATTTTATACATACACCCGTCTCGCGATTTTATACATACCGCGTCCTGCGATTTTATACATACCCCGTCCTGCAATTTTATACATACCCCGTCCTGCGATGTTATACATACCCCGTCCTGCAATTTTATACATACCCCGTCCTGCGATCTTACACATATGCCCGTCCGGTGGTTTTATACATACCCCGTCCTGCGATTTTATACATATGCCCGTCCTGTGATTTTATACATACACCCGTCTCGCGATTTTATACATACCGCGTCCTGCGATTTTATACATACCCCGTCCTGCAATTTTATACATACCCCGTCCTGCGATGTTATACATACCCCGTCCTGCAATGTTATACATACCCCGTCCTGCGATTTTATACATATGCCCGTCCGGTGATTTTATACATACCCCGTCCTACGATTTTATACATACGCCCGTCCTGCGATTTTATACATACGCCAGTCCTGCGATTTTATACATATGCCCGTCCGATGATTTTATACATACTCCGTCCTGCGATTTTATACATATTTTTATTTATGTAGAGAAAATTGTCGATAAGGCCCGTGGAAAAATCCACTTAGGCAAAAGGCCGTTGAAAAAATAGGTCGCTTTAGATGTTTTGCTGCCGCCAGCAGTGCATATACAAAAAAAAATGTTCTTAAAAACTTACACAAAATATCAAATGTCAAATCGCATTAAATCCTCCACACAAATCTTACACAAAATAAAAAAGAACAGCATGCAAGGTGCAAAATCTAGTTGATAAAAAGTTACAACAACGACACTCACAACATCGACACTCACAACACCAATACTCCCAAAACCGACAGTAAGAACACCGACAGTTACAACACTGACAGTCACAACACGGATAATAACAATGTCAGAAATAACGCATCTCAAATATGTACATCTTATAAGTGATTGTGTTGAAAACCCTCAGTATTTTATTCTGAAATGTCAAAAAGTTGGCCTGCAAAAGTTAGCACAAAACAACAAAAGTAATTTTTTTACACATTTTAAATATTGTCTTTCCCTTAAAAGCTTATACAAAAATATGAAAAAGCCATATTTTGGGAAACATCAAATTTAAATCGACAAAAATCAGTCATTTCAGTTGCATACCATCCTCTCTCACAAAAATTTACACAAAATGTAAAAATCAACCAGTTAAGAACACAAAAATTTTTCTTTTTTAGCATGATGATCCGTACTGCCCTTTACCAACAATTTTGAATGTAAATGTCAAAAAATCAATAAGCAAAGAATAAACTTGAATAAAAAAATCATTATTTTGGAAACATTGTATACGGTTCGTAAACAAAAATTACACAAATTGTAAAACAGATTGGTTTTTGAGAAACACATCTAAATCCAGGGGCGTAGCCAGCGTCAGTCAGGCTCTGCGATCGACTGACCTACTTTTTTCATCCCAACACGTCGTTTTTTTCACCGCCCCCGCCAACACATGGATGGGCGCACCGATTATGCATCGGCACAAATCTTTTCCCGGGCGGCGCACACAAGCTTCGCGCCTTCGCACGTCGTTTTTGCAGGATTTAGCAGTATCCACTTTGTTTTGCAGGCTGAGGTGTTGAATCTCTACTTTGTTTCGCAGATAGTTTTTTCGCAGGATTACATGCGAAATTTATGCCCATGTAAAGTCATGTGTCTTCCATTTATGGTCATTTTGGACGCATCCTATTGGCTAATAACTTTCGCAGATAGGGTAAAAATTCGCTCCTTATAAGGCTATATGAAAATACGCGAAAAAATTAAAAATGAAATCAAGGTCAGTGAAGTTGCGAAGGTGAAGAAATCATGATGGTGTTATCAAACGTGAAGTCGTATTTAGCTTCAGGAAATTTGAACGACCTTCAAAAAGTTTCAAGTTCTTTGAGAACTACGCTGGATAATAAACTGAGAGATCCCGATTTCTCAGTTTTATTAGATGAAGGCGCTGTGAAACGAAACGAAGAAGCTGAAAGTTTCATCCCAAAGGATCATCTGCTAGCCATCAGCTGTAAGGATAATTCTATTCGGGCTCTCAGGTTAGTTTATAATTGCTATAATCCTTTGACAATACATTGTTTAAACAATGCAGTGATTAAGTTCGTGTCATTCGACACACGGAATCACTTAACAATAATGGTGTAATTGTAAAGTAAACTTATTTTGTATGTTGTGGTTTATGAGAGCTTTATTTTAACTTCAGGTCAGTGACAGACGGTGATTGTTTATACAGCAGTGCTTCTCTGGCTGTTTCAGGTACGAATGATTTAATAGATGAGCTTAGAGCTTTAACTTGCATAGAGCTTTTCGAAAATTCTCTATTCTACTCAAACCATCCAATTTTTGTATCTTTATGTCAATCTTCAGATTTGTTTTCCTGTGTAGAAAGTACATTAAAGTTTTCAGTTAGCCATTCCTCTGTAGACACAGGTCTTTCGGCAGCAGATCTTGTACAGAAGGAAGCTATTCTTATGTGCAGTAAAAACATATGGTCATCTTTTATCTGTATACTTGCCCTTACCAGTGTATTAAAAAGAAATATTTCAACTTTATATCCTGATTGTGGTCAGCTACGATTCAACACGCTTTTCAATCAGAATATTTTTCCTCGTCTGCCTTCAAATAAAAATTTACAGCCTGTTTCAATTTTATTTTGCAATAATGGCAAACATTCTGGGCAATTTAAACCCAATCATTTTGTCCCTTTAGTTTCCATTAAATTGAGTAAAGCTACGTTAAAGCGTCCTGCTCAATATTTTCAAGCTAGGTTGCCATACTTTATGAAGACAGAGAGCAAAATAAAAAGAACTGAAAACGTGTGTGTCTCATCACCAAATTTTTCCTCTTCATTAGGCCAAACAACATTAGTTAATCAATGTGGTACTTCTGGCACTAATGAGGAGACTTCTTCCATTTCAAAAAAGCCAACCTTTAACTTTAAAAACTTTTTTGTCAAAGGAAATGCTAAGTTAAAACCTATTACACCTGAAAAAGTTTTTTCTGCAAAACCTTTATTAAATTCTTTCCCCCCAGGTTATATTGATGGTATTGGAAAATATGATGTAGGCACTTATTACAAGCAAGCTCCACACCTTAGTGATCATGATATAGTCACATATGTTGATAACGTAACAAAACCTGATCAAGGATTCACTTTTCCTAGGGACAAACTTAATAGGCGATTTCGATATGTTTGGTTTGCTCAATTTCCGTGGCTAGCATATTCTAATCACATGGATGCTGCGTTTTGTCTGTCTTGCACATTATTGCATCAAAAAATAAATTTAAAATCTGCATTAGCTACTAATCTTATTTCAAAGGGGCAGAACTACTGGAATGACAGTGTTTCGGTCTATAAAAAACATGAAAAAAGTGCTCTTCATAAGGACACCTCTTCTATTTTGACTTCTTTAAGGACTAACCAGTCAGGTACAACCAAAAAAATTAATGAACTGGTATCTACTATGTATTCCAAAAAGGTAGAAGCCAACAGAATTTTTTTAGCAGCTATTATTGATACAGTTATTCTTTGTGGCCGCCTATGCATTTCCCTGAGAGGACACAGAGACAACTCAAAAGATCTTCCTGAAGTTGGTGGCTATGCTCCTTATTCTGTTGGCAATTTTCTTGACCTTTTAAATTATAGAGTAAGAGGGGGTGATATAGCTTTAGGTAATCATTTAAAAGCCTGTTCAAAAAATGCAACTTACTTATCACCACAAACACAGAATGAAATTATTTCATGTTGTGGTGATTATATAACAGACAAAATAATATCTGCAGTTAAACAAGCTAAATTTTTTTCAATAATTTGTGACGAAGCTTGCGACACATCTACCAAGGAACAAATGTCAGTAGTACTTCGTTTTGTAGACCAACATTGTAACTTGCGAGAGGAATTCATAAGGTTTGTTCATTGTAGTGAAGGGCTCTCAGGTTTGTCTCTTTCAAAGGTCATTTTAAAAACCTTGAATGAACTTTCTCTTGACATACAGAATTGTCCAGGTCAATGTTATGATGGTGCTGGGAATGTAGCTGGTAAAATTAATGGTTGTCAGGCTCATATTTTAAAGCAAAACAGATTAGCTTTATACACACACTGTTCTTCTCATCGCCTATATTTAGTTGTCTGTAATTCGTGCTCTGTACATTATGTCCGCAACATGATGGATCAAATCAAACAGATAACATATTTTTTCAAATTTTCTGAAAGTAGATTGAAACTTTTACGAAAGAATGTTGCTGACTTTACTAACAATCCTAATTATGCCCATATTATTGATGTTTGTAACACTAGGTGGGTGGAACGTATTATTGGCATGAGTGTTTTTAATGATTTATTTGAAGGCATTTTAGCTACTTTTGATGAGATGGCCCTTAACCCTAATAGGGTAATTAATGCTGATACTGTATCCAAAGCAGTCAGTCATAGAAATGCATTGGAAAAATTTGACTTTGTTATTGCCATGGTCATTACTAGACAGGTATTTGACATGACAATGGAAGTAACAAAACTATTACAGAGTAAGACTAATGACATGTTTAAAACTGTAATGTTAATTAATTCTTTAAAAGATAGGTTTTCTTGCATTAGAGACAATATTGACACCTATCATGAAAAGTGGTTTTTACTTGCAGAGGAATTAGCTCAAAAAGTAAACATAACAGTTAGTGTTCCTCGAACTGCTAAAAGACAAGTACACAGGCCAAATTATACTTATTCTGATGTTTCAGATTACTTTAAAAAGGCCATAACTATCCCTCTTATTGACCATGTGATTTCTGAGCTAAACGATCGATTTGATCATTCTGTGACTGCATGTCATGGTCTAGTGATCATACCATCCAAACTTTTACATCTCCTTGCATATGAAAAAGAACACTCTTCTAAATTGCCATGGAAAAATCAATTTGACACATTTGTAAATTTCTATTTTAACGACTTTCCCAACCCTTTAACTATTTCAAATGAGCTAGAGGTGTGGGTAACCTTTTGGCAAAATATGGAAAAAGAAAATCCTGAATCCATTCCAAACTCCATTGAAGCTACTCTTAAAGCTTTCCCTCGTGCAGATGGAGTCTTTAGCAACATAGAGGTGGCCCTTAGAATTTTAGCCACTATTCCCATGACTTCATGCGAGTGTGAAAGATCCTTTTCTGCAATGAGGAGACTAAAAAACTATTGCAGATCAACAATGACAGAAGAAAGGTTTAATGGTCTTGCTCTACTCCATGTTCATTTGGGTGTTCAAATAAATAAAGAAGATATAATTAATAGGTTTTCCGCCAAGGGACCACGCAGGTTAGATTTTGTCTAATCATTTTCTTTTTTCAACTTTTTCGATTAACTTCCATCTCAATCTTTATTAAGATGTATTATAAGTAAGGTATGTATATATAAAAAATTTAAATAAATAAGCAACTTACCCCCACTTCTAGCCTAATATTAAGTAAATACCCCATTTCTAGCCTAATATTAAGTAAACACCCCTTTTTCCATTTTACTGTCATTTTGACCGGTGGATATACATGTATATTTATGTATCTGATTTGATTGATTCACTCATTCATGGTTTGGGTATGAAACTCTGATCCTTGCCATGTTTTTATTCATTCATTCATGTTAGATTCAATTTGTCCATGGTTCCATTTCATTATATTTTTGAAATTTTTATTAATAGTTATGAAGAAAGAAGATTTTGATTTGGTTATATTTTTAATAACCTCCAATCTGCAAAAAACATTATTTTGGTGCTGAATATGAAGAAAGAAGAATGAAGATTTTAGTTATTGCATTAATAACTTTCAATCTATAAAAAACATTATGATGGTGTTATGCTGTCTTATTGCTGGTTTGATTACAACCTTGCTAATAAATATTGTAATGTATTTTATGTTGTCATTTATTCCCCCGTTTTGATCAATTGTTCAGAATACTTAACGTGTATCGTGTATCTCAGAGAGTCGGTTTTATGGCGTTTTAGTGCTTAAAGGGCGTAAAAAGGCGTTGGCTTTCAGGGCTCTGCCCTGGACCCGTTGGGGGGCTCACAACGCCCCCCAAACCCCCAGTTGCTTAATATCGCACCTTCGGTGTGATGTTGACCCTGCGGGTCAATGCTTCGACTAAGGTTAAGTTTTTTCTGGCTACGCCCCTGAAATCAACAAAAATAATTTCATTCAGCATGTCGTATATATTGCCATTGCTCATTAATCTTCCACAAAAAGGTTATAAAACACATCAAAATTTAGAAAAATCAGTCATTTCAGTGTATACAGTCCTCACCCATATTACAAAATATAAAAAATAAAAACAGTTTCAGTCAGAACATTAAGTATTTTTTTATCATCAGCAAACATTTATCCCTACAAAATTTTGTAAAATTCCCAAGGAAAACAAAACCGTGAAACCATGGAATTTTCTTCCAGGAAAAATGACATTACATACAGTTAGTTTTCCCCAACAATAGTTTATATTACGAAATATAAAGACATCAGCTTATACAACATCCTACAGTGAAATCTGATTCTACAAAAACTTGTTCTTTCAGTTTATATATTGCATGTGGTCTATTTCCACAAAAGTTTACACAAAATTTCAAAAAACAGCATTTTGCAACACAAACAATATGAACTGACAACCATACCATCCTTTCATAAAAATTTTTAACCCAAAGTCATAAGTCATTTGATTGGAAATTTATATACGTGGGTACGTATATAAATTTCCAATCAAATGTCAAAACCCCCTGTAAAAAAACCTGGCATTTTACATGTAGGCTGATAAAGATTTAACAGGATGAGGAAACAAAACAATAAAAAATAACTTAACACACACACTTTAAATTCTATAAAATTCGTTCCACTTGTCATATTGTGGTCCCCTTGTAAAGTTTACAGGAAATGTGAAAAAATTATTCTCTATGGGCATAAAAATGTGTCACAGTATCCTAAAACTTCAAGAAAGATTTTGTAGCTAGCTTGTTACATCATAATTCGTGTTCAAAAAAGAAGAGAAGTTTGACTACTAAGGTAGCTATAAATACCTAAAAAAAGAGGAATAACGACAAAAGTCATAGATTAGAGCTAGCTATGGGATGGAGCATTGAAGCTAACATTAGCTAGCTAGCTAACAAAACAGTACCTAAGACACCCAGTTAAATATACTTAAGCTGGGGAGACTTAGCTACGTCTATAGAGCTAGCTATTTTTGCTTAGTACAACACATATAAAGGAAAACAATAGCAATGTAAAAATTATGACATTTGCAGTTAGTTCAACAAACAAAAACTTTCCATTTCGCTGGCACATTTGTTTGGTAGCCAGCTAACAGCTTTATGCAGCATTTTGAATTTTAGGTCATTAATTATACAAACATTTGTAAACAAATGCTAGCTTTTTTATAAAAAACGCGGTAAAATATAAAACTTAAAGAATTTGAAGCTGCAATGGATTTTGAGAATGCGATTCTTTTTGACAATTTTAAGTGTGCTACATATAAAAACGGAACGTCTAAAAATATAAAAGTTCTTACTTTTTCTCAATTCTAATTCACTTGAAATTCTAGCATTCATTTTGTACTTCTAACTTTACTTTACTACTTCCTAGCTCCACTCCACACTTCCGAAGTAACTTCTTGTGGCTTTCAACTTCTACTTCTTTACTTAGAGTTTTCTTTCTCTGAATCACTTTTTGCACTTTTTCAAGACGAAGGGACCTTTCTTTTGTGTTTTTTTCGGTGTCGATTTTCCATTTTTGGAAAGTTAGCCGTTAAATTTATTTCAGCAAATCAAATTGACTCGTTTTCATCACGTGACGTAAACAAAGTAAACCCGCTAACAAAATAGACATGTTTTTTTCGGGAACATCAAATATTTTTTCGGCAACATCAAAGAAGCATATCAACTCTGCCTGTTACAGACACACGGAACTGGCGTATTATTATATAGATATTATGTATATCAATCATCAGGCGATTTTAAAGATTCCGCCCGGGCGACGGAAATCAATGACTAAATCAATTGTAAGTGAAAGCATTTACACCAAGCGATTTTGGAAAGTAATATTTTGAGTTAAAATTGTCAACTTTCTTATTTATGTCATCGGCATCATTAAAGCCATTGGTCCTACAATTTATGAGAGAAATTTCGTGTTTACACTATTACTGTTTTCTACAAGTAAAAAAAGTTCACTTAGTTTTTTAAATGGAACGTAAAATTTGCTAGTGTGTGTTATCCATGTTAAAGCCCAGCCATTTTCTAAGATTGAAATTTGATTTCTCTATATTAACGGTTAGTCCTGCTCTTGTTAAGTCGTTTTGAATAATTACGGAATTCTTTCGTGTTACCTCAAATAATTTCAATTCAATGGTTTTGTCAGCTTTGTAAACGCATAACGAGCACTAGCGAGACCGAATGTTAAACGAGAAATTGATAATATTTTACCGTCTTGTCCGGAAATGTCCAGAAGGTACAAAATACTATGAATCTCTTGTTCATGAATTGGATATGATGGGAGCCGCTTTTCAAAATAAAAGTTGAGAACTAATAATCGGTTTCAAGATGTTATGACAAAAATTTTAAATTTTTGTATTTAAAGTTTGGAAAACTTAAGTAATCGTTCACGTGTCTTAAATCTAAAACCAATCGTAATTTATCTCCTTTAGCTACTGTAAGCGCATTGCAACAATATAAAACGATGGAAACACCCTCGATACAACTAAAAGATGTTCAATACTACGCGCTACAATTTCCTTTTGTTTTAGACTCGATGCATTGTTCTTAGCAGCAAATGGCGGCGGTTGAAGATTCAAAAGTAGGCCATAGTCATGCTTTATCATACTTAAAACGAACTGTGACGTATCAAGCTTATTCTGGCGGAATCTTTTTTTTTGTTAAAGTTTTCCTACTATAAAATTTCTTTGTTTACCGCTTAAAAACGTATCAAACTCAAAAATTAAATTGCTTAGTGAAAAAGGGCAACATGCGGAATAATTACCCAGTGTATCACAACCCAGCATACAATATGTGCACCTAGGCGATGGCTTTCTCTTGTTTCAGAATACCTTCAAATCCAAAATACGTTTGCAACGGAAGCGCTGGTCTACATTCAAAGTTCATTTTTCGGGACAAAATTGCGTTGTTTTAATTTTTTACGTTTTTCTCTTTTAGCATAGACTGAACAGATAATTGATTTATAAGTTCTTCGTCTTCTAAATCAGACGCTAATTCATCGCTTATATATGCGTTAACCGTTGCCCAATCTTGCCTGTCTGCTAACTTAATGAGTTTAAATCTTTTCTCTACTATGTTCTAATGTTCAGACAACAATCTTTGGGCTTCTTCTATGTCCTTATCCGCCAAAATGTCCGCTGACTAGTAGAACTTTACAAAAACGGTTTGGTTAAACTGATCCTGTCAGATTGACGCTGTTCAACTTCTTTTGGGATTCCAACTTCTTATCAATTTTCGACTGCTGTTTTTCCAAGAAACGCGAAGCAATCCCTTTGGCAACAGAGTTAGTAGCTGCCAAAGTTTGCTTTTCATGACGTTTTAGCGTATCTTCGACCAGTTGTTGAATACGCGTATCGGGCTCCTTATTCCATGCTATGCTGTGTTAAAGTTTGCGATGCTTAATGAGCAAGGCGTGTCCGAGGACACAACACGTGTATTTACACTATTCTATTGCGCATGCGTATAACCCTAAAACTCGGGTTACATTGTAGTTTCAGAATACAAAAAGAAACTTTGTTTCCGACTTATCGTACATCGTCGGAAACAGCGTTTAGTAAAAATTTATATTAGTTATCTTCAATTCAACTAATCGTCAATGTGGCTTGGGCTTAAGTTTCGATTAGTTGAAGCTAAAGAGAAGTTATATGTTTACGTCATATATTACCTGGCCTATGTGACTTCCTTACATTTTGTAATTTCGAATTAGTTATTCTAAAGTTTAGCTAGTCTAAATTCGTTAAATGAAAAAGTGAACTACCAATTTTAGCTAATCTAAAATAAAAGTGCGACTTCGGTAGATTATAGGGACTGTTGGCTTTCGAATTTAGTGACTTACACGAATGGCGGTGGAAAAGGTTTTGATCACTGCAGGCGCGGATCTAGCCTATTTTTTTTACTATGTCAGAGCATTAAATATATATATACTAGTCGATAAGGCCCGTGGAAGAATCCACTCAGGCAGAATATTAGGTTGTTTTGCAGATTTTGCTAACATCAGCAGTGCATATACGAAAAAAAAATTGGCAAAATGTAGCTTTTCTGTTGCCTGTAATGCGTACAGATTGAAACACTGATAAAAATAATGTTTAGGATCATATGTGTTCGCAAACACATAAGGAGATATAAGTGTTTTAAAACTTTAAAATTTTGCTGACGTCAGTAAAGTCCTCTACAGTACAAAAAAAAATTACTTTAGAAATTTGCACTGTAAAATCCACTTAGGCATGAGTATATTGGAAAAGAGAACCGTAACTTATATTTTGATGACGTCTGCCAGGACCCGTCAATACACAATATTTTTTTCCTGAAATTTGTTGACACGTTGCTTCCAATGTGTGGAGCTTGAAACGCTAATCAAAATAATGCATAGAATCATGTACAACACCAACAATAATAATAAAGTCAGAAATAACACATCTCAAATATTTACATCTTATAAAGTGATTACGTTTGATTGCGTTGAAAACCTTTAATATTTTAATCAGAAGTGTCAAAAAACATAAAATTTATATCTGGAAAATCATTTATTCAGTTACATACTATCCTGTTCCCCCAAAATATAAACAAAATGTAAAAATTAACCAGTTAAGAACACAAAATGTTTTTCTTAGTATGATGATCTGTAGTGACCTTTACCAACCATTTTAAACGTCAATGTCAAAAAAGAATACGGAGTAAATTTTGAATCAACAAAGACATTATTTTTGGAATATATACGGTCCGTCCTCACAAATGTTTACACAAAATATAAAACAGATCGGTATTTGAGGAGCACATCTAAATCAACAAAAATCAGTTCATTTAGCATGTTTTATATTGCCATTGCCCATAAATCTTCCACAAAAAGGTTATGAAACACATCAAATTATAGAAAAATCAGGCATTTCATACAATATAAAAAACAAAAAAATTTTAGTCAGAAGAATTAGTAATTTTTTCATTATCACCAAACACAGTTATTACAATTTTAAAATTCTTATCAAAAATGGAAAGCATACAGTTTAGTTTTCCCCAACAAAATTTTATAATACCAAATATGAAAAAGCCATTAACTTACACAACAGCCTTCAGTGGAGTCCAATTCCACAAAAATTTGTTCTTTCAGTATATATATTGCATGTGGTCTTTTTCCCACAAAAGTTTACACAAACTTTTAAAAAACAGTAGTTTGCCACATAATCAAAAACACGAACAACCATACCATCCTCTCATAAATTAAAATAAAGTCATAAACCCACGTAAATTGCCAATCAAATGTCTACAACCCCCTGTAAAAATAACCTGGCATTTTACATGTAGGCTGATGGCAAAAGTTTAACAGGATGTCAGAAACAAAACAATAAAAAATAACTTAACACACGCTTTAAATTCTGAAAAAAATTATTCCACTTGTCATATTGCATGTGGTCCCCTTGTAAAGTTTACAGAAAATGAGAAAATAATTATACTCTTATGGACATAAAACTACAACCTACTATCCTGCAGTTCAAGTCTTTGAAAGATTTTGTTGGTAGCTAGCTAGCTTGTTACATCATAACTCATGCTCATAAAAGAAGAGAAGTTTAGAAACTAAGGTAGCTAGCTATAGATAAGTAAAAAAGAGGAATAACAACATAAGTCATAGAGGTTAGAGCTAGCCATCATGATGGGATGGGGAGTAGGACTTAGAGGCTAACATTAGCTAGCTAACAGTAGCTAAGACACCCAGTTAAATATACTTAAACTGGGAACACTTAGCTAAAACTAAGGCTAGCTATTTATGCTTAGTAAAACACATATAAAAAGAAACAATAGTAATGTAAAAATAATAACATTATAGTGAGTTCAACAAACTAAAGTTTTCCGTTTGTTAGTCAGCTAACAGCTTTATGTAGCATTTTGAATTTTAGGACAAATACATTAGATACGCGCCAGGAACAAATATGGCTACGTACGCGGTAAAATATAAAACTTTTAGAATTTGAGGCTTTTAGGTGGCTTTTCCTGAAAAAAGGGAGTCTGCTTGCTCCAGCGACATAAAAACCAAACGTCTAAAAATATCAAAGTTCTTAGTATTTGTGATTTCAAATCGACTTCAAACTCTAGTCTTTATTTTCTACTTCTAACTTTACTTTACTTCTAAGCTCCACTTCTCACTTCCAACTTCACTTTTCTACTTCTTCACTTGGACTTTTTTTTATTAAATATGCTTTTTTAAACCACTTTTTTTACTTTTTTCAAAATAAAGGGATCGTTCTTTTGTGTTTTTTTGGTGGTGAGAGGACACCATTTTTCGAAAGTTAGCCGTTAAATTTACTTCTGCAAATCAAATTGAGTCGCTTTCATCACGTGATGTAAACAAAATAAACCCGCTATCAAAATAGACATAATTTTTTCGGCGACTTCAAAGAAATTTTCGGCGATTTCAAAAGAAACCACTATGACCGTCACATACACTTCGTATTATTATATAAGATATAAAAAAACAATGCTGGGGGTCTTGGCGTGTTCTACGCCCTAGCTTCAGAAGCTTTCGCTACTAAAACGAGTTTCACGTACACTAATCCGCCAAGTTTATCTCCTAAATAAGGTCATGACACAAGGGAAAATATAAAGCCGTATCGAGGTTAATTTTTGTTTAAGTTTTAGCAATACATCTTTCTCCTTAAAATATATTCTTGAACATTTTGATCGGCAGAGTTGAGTTTCTTCAGCATCTTTCTCGTTGCTGTACCTAAAAAATATAAAATACATTTTTGAATGCTGAAAGTGTTTGCTGCATTTTCTGTACAGAGATGAGTAATCAGCGATCGAAATTTATTACATTAGTCACGGTTGATCCGCTATGGCATTGTTTTTTAAATCAATCAGGTTGATATCGCGAGAATTTAAACCAATCAGGATATTTTAAAATCATAACAATCTTTTTAATCGACATGTGAGGCGACGTAAACTTTTTTTGATAGCTAAAGTCAATTTAATTTGAAAAATAAAGTCACTAAAAAGCTTATAAAGCTAACAAAAACAAATGATTTGCTTAGCCCGTTCGGTATAGAAGAACTAAAAAAACTAACGAAATTTTTTAGCTTGATGCCTACTTAAAATGTCAACATTAAAACTTTTTGCTAACGGAATGTAATAAATTTTGTGGACAGTAGTTATAAGTAGAAAGGATACCACATATCTCTCTTCCTCGCTCTCATCAAAAATGTTCAGATAAACGCTAGAAATTAGCTAAACAAAAAATGTAGCAACCTGAAACCACATATAGCTAAATTTGCCACAAAATTGAATGAAAATTGGTCTTCTCAGTTTAATATTTTGCACGTTTTGATTAGCTAAGATTATAGCCAAAACATTCTAGCCATAGTAACAAATAAGGAGAAACACATAGCTGAGCTATTATAGAAACAAAAAAGATTAACAAAAACAACTAACCTTAACCCTCGTAGTGCGGTCCGTTTGTCAAAAAGTCCAATTTTGACACAACTTTTATTCCTACTTCAATTGACTATAACTCAAGAACAAAAAGGAACTAGATGCTCACTTCAGGCTTATTTGATAGAAAAAGATCTAAACTTTTTTTTGGCGTCCAGAAATTTGCGTCCCTGGAAATTTGCCCCCCTGGACCCCCTGGGCCTGTTGGCTTTAGTTGACTTTAGTTTAACGTAAGAACGGATTGCGAGCATTAGATGTGTACCAAATGCATTGGGCGCACGCTAAGTAGGTGTGCCGTGACACAAGATTGTGTTTGGGTGAATTTGCGCTGCTTTGGTGGCCCGTAACATGACCAACAATCTCGGACTTGGCAAAATTTGCGGAGAGATTTTTTGAATGAATTATTGATTTTGTAGGGCCGAAATTTCACAACAAAGCGCTTTTAGACCCCGACTTTCTTTTGGTGAAAATAAGTAGGTTTTGGATATACTTACCAGTAAACATCAAAAATAAGATCTTTGACTCGAGATATAGAAATATGTTTGTCACATGTTGTTCAACATATTTACTATTTTGATCTTCAACGTTTTCTTGTTTAATTATTTTGTGTATATTGACCCTACTTGTGTATAGGTAATTATTGGTGATGTCATTAATTATGTCCATCGTCCATTTGACGACAAAGAAAAAGAAGTTCTGGTAACAGTTTACGTTGTAAAATTAAACAGATGGATGATCAGGTAAATGTGAAACATTCATACATGTTAAATAGTCACTTTGCCCAATTTTAAATCGTTATTATTTCATTCTTAATATTTTTTTTCCTAAATTAACTTCTTTTGTTCTCTTCGGTTACTATTCAAGATCGTTTCAAGCCTTTATGGCTTCACTATGGTTACTGTGATAACCAGTCTGAGTAAATCATTAACAGGAGAACTTCGGCCGCACTTTTTAGCTTCTTGTAAGCCTGACTACTCCAAAATAAATTGTTCACAAGGTTATATTACAGCAGATGTTTGTACAAACGAAGAGGATGTGGTTAATGCTGCAAGGTATAAAGTTGTGTTGCATTATTATTTTAAAGCGCATATTAAGCCGCACTCGCTTTCTTACTTTATAATAATATAGGATGACTAGTCTATAAAACCTGTGGAAGAATCCACCGAGGCAGAAGAATAATAGAAAAGGTTCGTAAGATAAATTTTGATGACGTAAGTAATGATCAATACAACTCATTGCTGCCATTGTATAGATCTTAAAACGTTGATCTAAAAAATGTCTAGAACCATGTGCACCCTCGTCCCCAGGGTTTTTTGTCTTTGTGATATAAGAGAAGACGACGAAAAATACCCTGGTATCGTTGAGTGATTTTTGGCCAATATATGGCCAGATTATGTGAACGCGTCATAAGGAATACGTTAATTTATGCGATCAAAAAATGGCGGAACTTTAGCGGTTAGAAAATTTATGTTCCAGCAACAGAAAACGTAGTGACAATTGTATTGTCTAACGAGTAAAAAATACAGGAAAAATTATCTTGATAACTGCAATAAACGTCTTTAAAGGTTGGAAAAGAAGTTGTGCTGTTTTATGTACAAGTTACATAATACTTTAATATAGTTTAGCTAGCTGAATAGAACTTTTGTTTGCTAAACTTAGATAGTTCATTGTTTAAATTTCAAATCCAGTTTATGGAAAATGTTTTTATTTTTGTGGCGTTCTGAATCCTATGGAAAGAAAACAAGGGAGTGAAGTGAAGCGCAGAATAATTTCTGGATAAATGTAGACAGCTTCAGATTATAACAACCTGCTTTAGATATAAATTTGGGATGGGAAACGAAGTATATACTTCTCTGTTATCAAGATACCTTTAGTGGAATTCTGGGTCATAAATTAATTAGAAATAAGTCTTGCTTCATGGATATTAATCTTGAAATTTGTGAGCTAAAAAAAATTGTATGCGAAAAGGTTTTAGATAGTTTACAAAAGTTTCTGAACATTCTGTTATGTAAAAGAGCAGAACTATTAAGGAATACTTTAGGGGGATTAATTTTTGTGAGAATTAATTTTAGAAATACTTTTAACTTTTTACGCAAGTTAGCAAGTTTAAAATATATATCTTGTTTAAAATACCTCCTTAATTTGGATACATTAACAAGTACGAGTCTATGTACTGAAAAAGGGATAAAGCTAAAAGTGCCCAGCAAAGTGGGCTATAAAAAATACTTCTCTTTCGAAACCATGCTTTTTGCTAAAAATAGAATTGAAATAAAGACTTGAAACTTGGTATGTCATGTTTTTAGGCTGGTTTGAAAAAAAATTGAGACACAAAATATTTTCACTATTATCATAGCTCCTGCGTTGCTGTTTTAACCATTTTCAGGGACACCGATAAACGATCTTTGACAGTTATATATATCAATTTTACCAGTATATCAATTTTGACAAAGATACATGTGCAAAAAACATTAAGAGCAATTTTCATGATTAAAGTATGTCAGAGTCTAAGTGTTATGTTAGGGTCTAAATAAATATTTGTGCCATGTTTGATTGATGCAACCCAGTTTCATCATATTTGCTAATTTTAACGTACTATTTCACAGATAGACAATAAAAAAATCTTCCATAATCATGTTGTAAAATTCTGTTGCAGGATGCCCATAAAAGAAAAGTCACTAAATGCCAGCTGCGGTTGATTTTACCTGCCCCTGCATGAATACGGTTAAGGTAGTTATGAAATTCAGGGATTTCTTAGAGAGACTAGATCCTTCCTTCCCCAAGTTTAATAATTATATACCTTCTCTTTTCCTAAAACATTTTTGAAAATAGAGTCCAAAGAAATATCCGTATTTTTGGGATTTATTTTTGTGAATCCGATTTCAAACAAATATTGCAAGTCTTTGGGAGAAATTTAATTGAGAAACAAAAGTCTCTAATCCTCTCTAAATTTGCAAATTTTACTATAAAAAAGTTAAGTTAGCTAGCTGGCTAATAACTAACTGTAAACAAAATACCAAGTTAAAATATATAAAGCTAGCTATCATCAACACATCTACATTAGGTTTTTGATCACCTACTACGTGCTAAACATATGAAAAACCTTGTTAACTAGCTAGAGCTACATATCTTGTTTTTCTTATATCAGTATCCTACTTTTTTATGCCGCTATCTTCTTTCTTAATGTACAACGCGACAGCATGAACTAGTCAGTGATATTTTAATAAATCTAACAATGTAAAACCAAACGTTATTTATAAATTTAACTAGCTTTATAACAAAGTTTTGTTGTTTACAAATATAATCAACCACTGCTCAATGCGCCATTTTAAACTTGACCTGAAAAAGTGCTGACTAAGGAAAAAAGGTGTAATAATTATGCGAAAATGTAAAAGCCAATAATATTTCAATATCCGGTCAACGATACCAGGTTATTTTTCGACGTGTCATGTCTCATATCAAGAAGGCAAAAAACCCTGGGGACGAGGGTGGAACCATGTGCTGTAGACGAACGGTTGAAGAAATTTGAGGGTTTAAAAATTATCAGTCGATCAACAAAAGATTTTGTTATAAAAATTTGCATACCAGTTCGCTCCATTGTATTGTGAAACACTGTTCAAGAAAATGCATTGGATCATATACTTTAAACGAACGGTTACAGAGATATTGTTGTTAAAACATTTTTGATGACGTCATCAAACCGTCCATTCCAAAGCAGATTTGGGGACCGTGTTTTTTTGTCCCTAGTTACCTGCACAGTGAAAATTATCTGACGTCACTGTTAATTAATTTTTTCCAATTGATTTAAAAATTATTTAAAATTCTTCATGATAAAAAAATAACATTCAATTTCATAACAGTTTATTGCGAAAGGGATATCAATATGTGTCAGCATAAACAGCATCTGCTGAGAAAGGAAAAATAAATAAAGCTATTGGGTTTCGCAACGTGTTTAAAGTTATCAAATGAGAAATAAGATTTTCGGCTACATCATAGGAAATAAAAACATCTACTTTGCCTGTTACAGAAGCACGGACACAGTGCCCGTATTATTATTATATAAGAGATGTACATATAGCCATACGATCTGAAAGACGAAGTTGAAATTCACAATGACGTAAACAAAAACACATGCCAGAATAATAAGAGGGTAATTAAAAAAGGGATTTGATCAGCGACCACACAAAATGCGTTATCAATGTTAACTTTGACGGAATTTGACGGAAAGAATGTCGTTCCTATCTAAGTAACATGCAACGTGAACTTGTCAAAGTCACAGCGGACTTAGGTAGGTTATTTGGTTAGGTCCAAAGTATTGAAGGGTGTGATTTTTTTTGACGTCAGCATTCCACCATATTTCGGACCTTTTCGCGTGGTGGGATAAATTGTTCCAGGATGCGAACATGGTGGAAAGTGCAGCTGGCGCATCTTTGACGTTGGTTACTTAACCTATATCACTGCCAAAGTACCATTACGGGAATGAGCTATTATTTCTAGGGTTGCGGCCTATCGCGTGGTTAACCCACTCTTTCTACCATTTTATTTTGGAAATTTCCAGAAAATCAACAGTCAAGCTTTGCTTAGCTTTTATATAATCACTCTTAATTTTAAAAATTATCAACTTTATGCAGTGGAAATACCTACAAAAATGAACATTTTTTATCTATCCATTTTTATTTAGAGTATCCTTTCCATCTTCCCATGCATCAGTAGCAATGTTTGCTGCTGTGTATCTGGCACTATATATTCACTACATTTTCAACAAAAAGTATGTCTTGGTCAAAGCACTGTTTCAAACAGGTTTTCTGTGTATCTCACTATATGTTTGTTTCTCACGAATTTCCGATTACGCTCATCATTGGTACGACGTGCTTGCTGGGGCTATTTTAGGATGTGCTGGCTCTTTATACACGGTAAGTTAATATTCATGTTTTTATTACAAGTAGTTCGTGCGTTACACCATTTGATTGGCGATGATTTGGTGATTTCTTTCTGTTGAATCGCATAGTGAATGTTTACCGACCATTATTTTTTTTATGGGACACCATCTTGCAAAATCTCAATAATCGCCAACAGGCAATTTTGTGGGATGTATCAAACCTTTCACAAGTTAGGATATGGGCTATTATTCGAAACTATCCTTTTTATAAACTTATTAAATTTTGTTGTTTATTTTTCACTTTACTTGCATCTTGCACGATATATCTGTTTCATTTAAGGAAACCATTGCGCATAGTTTTAGACACATCCAATTTCCTGAAATTTTTTATTTTACTCAAAAACCGAGAATAATAAAATCAAACACCTCTTCTCGAGACATTGTTAAAACAAACCCCAGACCTCCCAATATTCTGTTTCAAAAACATTTTGTGAAAGTTTCATTCTCTAATAAGGGTGATAAAAATTTACCTGGTTAAAAAACTAAATGATAAAATATGATTATAGAGGATGTAAATTTTTTAGAAAATGTTTAGATTTCGTTGTTTTTAGGTTTACGTCCTGTTACAACTGCCAAGAGAAATCGTAAATTGTTTGCGTCACGCCGAGTTTTCTCTGACGACCAGGAATATGAGAAGGTTTTGAACGAGCATTTAAAGTTGCTGAAGAAATAGTCAATGTTTCTAAACCACAAAGGGAACGTACTTGGCAAAATGTAATTTTTATATTATTGATCCAAAGATTTTCGTAGTTATTGTAACCAGTTTTACTATTTGCCCACATACCTTTTACTTTGTCCCAAAGGAATTTTTTTACCTATAAACCACGTTGGAAAGGTTTTTGAAATTGATTAGCGACCTGCGTTTTCTTAGCATTCATTCACAGAAAATATAAAACAACAAAGAGAAAGACTTGACTTTTGGTTTGAAATAAAGTAAATGGAATAATCACATATATTCGGCGTGGTTAAATAGGACAACAGAAGTATTCGGTCTCGCTTTCTTGATATTTCACTTCACAACGTTATGTACATGCATGCTTAGCCACTTATAAACATAAACACAAAATAGATAATTATCTAGGTAATTACAAAGACAAATCTGTCCCCTAAGCAATTTACTGTTTATCCAGTAACCATAGTTACAGCTGCATAACTCAAGCTGCAGTTCAGTTCACCTCAAGTTTTTTAAGATAATACGAAAGGAAATGTATTGTTGACCAATATAAAGTTAATTTGTATCAAATTAAAGAAGTCTCTGACAGAATATTATTGTGCAAAGGTGAATTTTTAGTTTTTTGAAAGTTTTTCTACTCCCCTAATTGTCAGAATTGTAGCTAGCTAGCTCCTGATCATGCTGAATGTTCGTTTAAATAGTCATAATCTTAAAATTGATTTGTTTAAGATTTATGCACAGCTAAAAAGGTCAAAAAAAGATCTTAAACTTTTATTTGAACAAGTCGCAACCGGCACTTCATGTTCTACTTTAAAACTAATTTCGCGATAAAGATTTTAAGTTATTATTTTTAAAAACATATTTTATTTAATAAAATTTCATGAAGCTCTTTGTAGCACAGTTTCATCCTGAGGAGTTGAGGATATGATCGTTGTTCTAATTTTTCTTTGGCAAAATATTTCTATAAGACATGAACGAAATTAGTTATCATTGGTTCGAACTCTTATTGGTTCAAACGTTATTTAGAAAAATCTAGAGGGAGTGGCACACTTGTAAACTCTGACGTAAAAATATAAAATAAAAACAAAGAGCTACCTCATATTTGGTTTGTTTATGCAAAGCTGATCTCATAAACAGAAAAAAATATGCATCACTTCTAAATCCATTCTACTGTAAATGAAAATGAGGCTGTTTTTACAAAACTAGTCAATCGGCACTTTTTAATACCAAGCTCTTTAAAATATATGATCACGCAACGTAGATAATGTTGGTTTTCTTTAGATGGTTCACATTAGAATCAATCAAGTAATATTCAAGTGATAGCTAGTTAAATGTAGCTAGCTAAATGTAGCTAGCTTCTTTGAACAAGTATTTTTTCATTTGTATTACTGTATCTCTAGAAATATTACTATACATCCAACCTTGTAAACGTGTGTATGTCACGCAAAATGGTACCACAAGTATCGAGACGCACGCAATGCGATATAAAAAGGACGGGCGAACCCGTAGATTTTTCTACGGGCAACAACTACTATTATCTATTTATATTAATTCATTTGATTGAAAAAGGTTGCTAACCCAAAAATAACAACCGAACTGCTCTTGTGAAACCAAGATTAAGTGCTGCCTTTTTAAAAACTCAGCCTCGCTTTCATCTCCGTTCAAATGAATATGAAAATAGGTAAATTCACAAGTGAGTGCAGGTTAAATTTAGCTTCGTAGCTACACTTCAGATTAATAGTAAAAATGGTTGATATGACGTTGTTATGTTATAAAAAACTGTTGCTAGGTCATCAACGGAGGTAAAAATCGAATTGTTCTAAATTCAGCACACCTGCAATTTTGTTTTCAAAATAGAAACGTCAAAAAATAGTGCATTGTAAATATATGAAAATCGTGTGGTTTCATGGGTTACGGCGTTATTGCAATAAGGTGTGCCATGTGATATTGAAGAGCTGGAACAAATTTTGGACGTAACTGAGTATGCAAGTGTCATCCTAAAAGAAAACAAGAAATCAATCTAACATGTGCAGTAAGGAAAGGTCTGTTTTCACAAACAAAGATTATCTTATTATTTCCCTATTAATTTCTTTGTGTTTACTGCTTTATCCATGTCTTTACGTTGCAGGAATGTCAAAAATGTGATTTTACTTTTGACAAGCTAAGCGTTGCTTTAGAACGTTAGACGCAAAATGTGTGAAAAGCCTTGTCCAATAACTTTGTTTAGTTGTTCTTCATGACAAAGAAATTTGGTCAGCCGATACGATTTTTAGTAATCTGAACAACTGTGTAATTAAAAATAAAATTACCACCTGAAATTAATTGTTGAGATCTTCTTTTTTAGATTCTCTTCAAAGCCAGAAAATGAACACGCTTATAAAATTACAGTTAAAATTACAAACCTACCTAAAGTGAACACTTACACGAAATGCAAGTTCTACACAACGTGGAAACTTGCGCGAGATGCAATACCCACCTAAAATGGACACTTGTACGATATGCGAAATCTACCTAAAGTGGACACTTGTACGAGATGCAAAACCTACCTAAAGTGGGCACTTGCACGGGTTGCGAAACCTACCTAAAGTGAGCACTTGCACGAGATGTGAAACCTACCTAAAGTGCGCACTTGCACGAGACGCGAATTCCACCTAAAGTGGGCACTTGCACGAGGTGCAAAATCTACCTGAAGTTTGGCAGTTGGGCTAGACGCGAAGCCTACTTAAAGTGCACACTTTCACGAGATGAGAAACCTACCTAAGGTTGACACTTGCACGAGATGCAATACTCACTTAAAGTGAACACCCCTGCGTGTTGCCTGTAAAGTAATTTGATTTAAAATTTTCTCGATATTAATATGGACTTGTTGTGTGCTTTTCAGGCTCTCCACGGCGTTTCTCATTATGCAACAGCTTGATTATTGCTCAACAGAACAAGATTTATTTTAAAAGATCCGCTTCATGAAGATGTCTGACTTATAGAAAAGTACGCTTTATAGACTCTACTCTGCGAGTATTTCTTACAGAACTTGCCCAGAATAAATAAATCTGTCCATCACATTAAAATATTCAATTTAGAGCCCGCTTTAAGAAAGTTCCTGCAGTGTATTCTTTTTACCTGCTCTGAATCCACCTCCACTACTTGTTGTTGTTTCCGGTGTTGATTCTTCCTGTGTTCTTGTTTCCAGTGTTTTTGTTTCCGGTGTTTTTGTTTCCAGTGTTGTTGTTTCTGGCGTGTTTGTTTCCGGTGTTTTGTTTCCCATGTTTTGGTTTCCGGTGTTTTGGTTTCCAGTGTTGTTGTTTCTGGTGTTTTTGTTTCCAGTGTTCTTTCCGGTGATTTCGTTTTCAGTGTTGTTGCTTCCGGTGTTTTTGTTTCCAGTGTTGTTGCTTCCGGTATTTTTGTTACCAGTGTTCTTGATTCTGGTGTATTTGTTTTCAGTGTTGTTGTTTCCGGTGTTGTTTTTTCTGGTGTTTTTGTTTCTGGTGTTGTTGTTTCCAGTGTTGTTGTTTCCGGTGTTTTTGTTTCTGGTGTTGTTGTTCTTGGTGTTGTTGTTTTCAGTGCTGCTGTTTCCGGTGTTGTTGTTTTTGGTGTTGTTGTTTCCAGTGTTTTTGTTTCCGGTGTTGTTGGTTTCAGTGTTTTTGTCGCCGGTGTTGTTGTTTCCTGTGTTGTTGTTTTCTGTGTCTTTACTTCCGGTGTTTTTGTTCCTGTTGTTGTTGTTTCCGCTGTTGTTGTTTCCGGTGATTTTGTTTCCAGTGTTGTTGTTTCCGGTGTTTTTGTTACCAGTGTTCTTGATTCTGGTGTATTTGGTTTCAGTGTTGTTGTTTCCGGTGTTGTTGATTCCGGTGTTTTTGTTTTCAGTGCTGCTGTTTCCGGTGTTGTTGTTTTTGGTGTTTTTGTTTCCAGTGTTTTTGTTTCCGGTGTTGTTGGTTTCAGTGTTTTTGTCGCCGGTGTTGTTGTTTCCTGTGTTGTTGTTTTCTGTGTCTTTACTTCCGGTGTTTTTGTTCCTGTTGTTGTTGTTTCCGCTGTTGTTGTTTCCGGTGATTTTGTTTCCAGTGTTGTTGTTTCCGGTGTTTTTGTTACCAGTGTTCTTGATTCTGGTGTATTTGGTTTCAGTGTTGTTGTTTCCGGTGTTGTTGATTCCGGTGTTTTTGTTTTCAGTGTTGTTGTTTCCGGTGTTGTTGATTCCAGTGTTTTTGTTTCCGGTGTTTTTGTTTCCAGTGTTTTTGTTTCCAGTGTTGTTGTTTCTGGTGTTTTTGTTACCAGTGTTCTTGATTCTGGTGTATTTGTTTTCAGTGTTGTTGTTTCCGGTGTTGTTGTTTTCGGTGTTTTTGTTTCCGGTGTTTTTGTTTCCGGTGTTTTTGTTTCCGGTGTTTTTGTTTCCGGTGTTGTTGTTTCCAGTGTTTTTGTTTCCGGTGTTGTTGTTTCCGGTGTTGTTGTTTCCGGTGTTGTTATTTCCAGTGTTTTAGTTTCCGATGCTGTTGCTTTCGGTGTTGTTGGCTTCGGTGCTGTTGTTATACCTAAAAATACAAATAAGACTTAACGTGCTAAATTCTATGTCACAAGCTGCAAGGAAATATTGTTTTCTTACTGAAAGTTGTGACGATACACCACAACACTCAAAAAGGACAACGCCTGTGTGTCGAATAACTGAAAATATAGAATTATCAAACTCGATGAAAAGATGGTGGCAATAAAAAGGAAAATTACATTAAAATGAAGTTCTTTCTTATGGTTGTGGTTGCATCACAACTGTACACAACGAAAAAAATACAACACAGCACTCGCAATCCATAACTTCATAAGATTGATTGCAACAATGCAAATATCGCATCGACAATCGAAACAAGATTGTGAAAATGAAAACAAATACCTCCGAGTTTTTTTTAATATACTATAATACTCTGCAACATTTGACCTGTGTTTGATCTAAAACTAAACTAATCCTTTCTGTCCTGGACAACTTTAGTAAGTATCAGCCTTTTTGTTATTTATGAAAATTTGTAAAAACTTGACTTGGGTAGTGTTGAAATTTATAACAAACATGTTTCGCAGTTACCCTTCTGCTTATATCGCCTGCTGAATTTAATTGCCTTGCAACTACATGCTTTTTCTTTTATGAGAAACCGCAACAAAAGCCACTGCAAGAAAAATTCGAAAATCTCTGATGCAACATGTATATAAGCATCTTTTTTTGTGTATATATCTTTCGCGTACTTTTTTTTAAAATGTATAGAAAAGAAAAACAAATTTTGAACTAGTATGCCTTTCCACTAAAATTCGGCACAAAATCCAGGGTCAGCGAAAAACTTTCGAGTTTGATCGATTTTTTTAAACAATACGTAGGTTTAATAAGAAGTACTTTAAAGAAACATATACATGGTCGTTCAGCATATATATTTTTATGGTAATATTTCGACCTCCGTATTGGAGGTCTTCATCAGACTATACAAAAATTTTTAACGGTTGTCATTACATTGACATCAAATCGACGTCACTGCAACGACTTCCGTTTAAGGTACGCGAACATTGGCTTCCAGAATTTCGTCGTCACATACTGACCATCGTCTAGATTAAGACCATGTTCACTACGCGGTGACGTGTCCTGGAACTGTATTTCCAATGCTTCGCGTACCTTACGATCAAATTTATTAAATTCTTGTTTTAGCATTTTCGCAGTGTCCCAATCATAACCAGCATTACAAGAACTAGAGTGAAATGAAACTCCTGATGCGCTCCACTTTTTTTTAATGATGGTGTCTTTGTGTTGTTCGAAGCGGGTAGCGATTTTCAACTTCGTCTCCCCGACATATTTTTTGCCGCATTTGCATGGGATAATGTATACGCCGGATTGACTTAGTGGTGGTAGTTGGCATTTGTTTTTCGATGTCAATATTGTCTGAAGATTAGCAGAGCTTTTAAAGACAGTTTTATAGCCGGCTTTGCGAAATGACTTACGTAATTTTGGACTCAATCCTGGTACCCAGGGCAATGATACTATCCTTAAATCTTGTTGCTGCTGTCCCGTCTCTGTTGTCTTGCTTCTCGCTTCGTTTTTGTCGATAAGAACTTTCGATTTTCGTTAGTTCTACTTCATTATACCCATTTTCCGTAAAACACTTAATTAGAAATTGAATTTCCTCTTCCAGATGTTGTCCTTTGCAGATGGTATAGGCTCTGTTAAGAAAACCTATAAAGATACCCTTCAAGATTTTAGGGTCGTGCCCAGAGTGCGGTTTCACCTGTACATTGGTAATAGCGTTTTTTCTGTGGATCTTGAATTTGTAGCATCCATCACAGTTTTGAATGTTTAGGTCTAAGAACTGTAGTGATTTTGTCAGGTCTTGAATTTCCATCGTGTATTTTATGTTGTCATTTTGTTCGTTCAAAATGTTTTGAAACGATTTGGCTTCTTCAAGATTTTCAAACCTGGCATGGCTGTCGTCAACATATCTTTTAAACGATTTCGGTGCAACAGGTGGATTACGTTGGAGGGCAACACTAATTGCATTTCTTTCGTGATATTGAAGAAACGCCTCTGCAACAACAACCATAAGAGCTAGGCCAATTGGACCCGAGTTTTGAAGAAGGTAGATTTTATCTTCCCATATAAAGTAACACTTAGACAGGCATAATTCAATTAGTAAACGTATATCTTCCAGAGTCAATTTCGTTCTCATGCGTATTTCATCATCAGCAGCTAGAATTTCTATAATTACATCTATTGCTTCTTTCACCGGTACTGATGGATAAAGATTTACACATCATACGAAACTTGTACTTCGTCTGGCGTGATCGTCCAACCTTTTGAAGTTTCGACAAATGTTCTCGAATTCTTCAACCTTGTTTCGTTTTTATTCAGAGTTGGTTGTATGATCTTGACAAGATGTTCTGACGTCCTATAGCTTGGCGTACCGATCGTTGATACTACAACTCTCATTGGGTAGTTCTTTTCTGGCTTGTGAGCCTTTATTGTACCATACATCCTTGGCGGAATGGGGTCGCTCGGGTAGAGATATTCGTACTCCCTTTTGGTGAACTTGTTTTGTTTTTTAAGTTTTAAGAGAGTAGAACGAAATTTTCGAGCAAGGTATGGCGTCGGATCATCTGTTATTATTTTGGTTTTGCCGATTTGTTCTTCTATCTTCATGATTGCTTCATTTTTCTCAATTCGTACCATTCCAGCTCCTTTATCAATCGTAAGGTACGCGAAGCATTGGAAATACAATTCCAGGACACGTCACCGCGTAGTGAACATGGTCTTAATCTAGACGATGGTCAGTATGTGACGACGAAATTCTGGAAGCCAATGTTCGCGTACCTTAAACGGAAGTCGTTGCCAGTGACGTCGATTTGATGTCAATGTAATGACAACCGTTAAAAATTTTGTATAGTCTGATGAAGACCTCCAATACGGAGGTCGAAATATTACCATAAAAATATATATGCTGAACGACCATGTATATGTTCTTTAAAGTATTAACATACGTTCACATGAACATGTCATTTAAAGAGTTAATAAGAAGTAATTTTGTAAGCATTTTTGTATCATTATGGACATTATAACCCATTGCATTATCACTAGTAAACACTAAAATACTGACTTGAACCTAAAACACAGTTAATCTATATGAGGTATACACCACTGGATCATGATAAAAACAGCTTCACGAAGGTATCAGCTATAAATAGATTCGAACATAATATTTAACGCAAATTAAGTAAAACATTCGTGTCTACTGTAGTTTCTCTTCAAGTTTGTATTGTTAGCGGCTTAAAAGAGAGCACGCCTTCAATGAAACAGTTCTCTTCATTCCAGTCATATAAGAAAAAGTAACGGTGCTAAATCCAGCACAATACGATGAATCCGGTGTATAGTTGTAATTTAACAATCAGAATCAGTATTCAATGTTTTGGCTGCAATGCGGCGACCGTAAGTAACGCGCACACCAAACTACTTTGTTATTATTTTTTTTCTCTGACATTTTGTTTCAAATTCATTCAACTATATAAACTTCTTTGCCGAAAATATCACTTATCTTATATTACAAAAATATCTGTAATATTCTCTTATTATCTGGTATAAATTTTTTGTTTCCAAAAATTATGAATAGTTTTTTTCTTACACACACAAATTAAATAGATTGCGTAAAATCTCATTTAAAACGAAAAGTAATCTATGCGCACCCACGATTAATACTTTTGACAAAATGTAGTTTCCTAATGAAGTCTGGGTCCCAATCAACAAGAGCATTAAGTGAATCACTTCCACTATCTCATTACAAAGGTTTAGGAAGTTTTCTCAATGTGATGTTAGCAAGAACGAACATTTTAATTATCAGACGAGGTTTACCTAACACTCGTCTCCTTGGAGCTCCAATGCACGACTTTTCTTTCGACATTGTCGCTGCGAGGATAATGACGTAATGACATCAAAAAATAACAGAAAATATAATAATAGTTACCTGTACCTACTTGCTGTTTAACCATGTTTGGTTTCAATATTGGTGCAATCAAGAGAACATTGTGCAAATTGACAGTGGCTTCGTCGTGTTGATATAATATACAATCACGTTGTTTGCACTCCATTTATAATAGAGAGCCCACTCACTGAACACAGAGAGTCTAGTTCACAAGCGAGGGCGCATTTTGTAACCGTAGCTGTAATTGTTTTTATCACTGTTCCTTTTACTTTCGTTGACAGTTTCCATCTTAAGTAAAAAGCCGCCGTTGATAAAGGAAACATAAATGAAAAACTAGAAAAGAAAGAATTTGAATCATTCTTGATAACAAAGCTTAGATACACTTAGCTTCGTAATGAATTCGTAAATACTTGCAGGAAAGGTGAATATTATTTTAATTATCATGTTCATGTTAAATTTAATATTTCTTTTTGTTTAACACCATTTTTAAAACATTTTATTTAATGAAGTTTATCGTTATCTATAGAAGGGTGACGTCCTATTTAATAGGTGATTTTTCTTAAAAAATGTTTTACAACCTTCTCCCTAGTACTTTTGTGCGCTTTTTAAGTAAAAAGAAGAAAAGAGACAGTGGCTACAGATTGCCTTTGTGTTACTCCTTATTCGCTTAACACTTAAATAAACCTTATGGAAACTTTATATTCGCTAAATTTAATAACCTTCAGTCAAATAAAGATTAGAATTCAAACTTGCATGATAACTTCCTTCTATCGTTGCGCAAAGTTTTGACACGTGAAAAAAACGATTTCGTATACCTGGAAGATATCTTAAATAACTCTTATTTGGCTATCTGAAACTTCAAACAGAACAAAAAAAGGGCTTCATTTATTATTCTATGAATCGTTTCTTGTTTTTTTGTCATACGTTTGACAGCGTTATATCTATCCTAGTATATTGTGCCATCATTACTGAACATACAGGATAGCAACTCGAGTAATCAAAATGCAACAATCTTTCGTATAGCATTGATGAAAACGTCGCCAGTTCCTCAATCAAAAACAGTATTAGCACAGAAGTATTAGCACAGGCATCTGCTATTTCTGAAACTTTCATTGTTGTATATACTGTCTTAGGATATTGCTTTTAAGACTTACATGCGTTGTCAGGGATATACGCACTCAAACAAATTTTGCGACACAATTTTTTCGCGAATTGTAACTTTGAAACCGAAAATGACCAAAAACGAAAAAAAACCGCAAAAGTTTCTGCCCACGAAAGCAGCCCCAGTGGCAATTTGATGTCGGCAGTATGGAAAAACCATACTTTTTTTAAAAGTTAAGTCCTATGACGTCTTTAAAAATTGAAATAATGACTTAAAACTTAGCATAATATGGTTTTAGGCTGGTTTGATGAAATAGAGCCGAAAAAATATCATAGCTTCTGAGTTTCTTAATTCTTAACATTGCATCGACACGAAACTCAATGTAAACGAGCTCTTAAATATCAAAATTTTATATGCTGATAACAACAAATTTTATTCTCACCCATTTTTGCAAAAATATTATATATATCTATATTGACCCTAAATAAGTCCTCCAACAAAGCAATATGCAACAATACTATATTTTTTAGATATAAAGTTGCTATTAAAACCTTTTTTTTGCTTCCTAGCCTAAAGTTATTGCGGTTTTGTAATCTAGAGAGTGGGTGGGTTCAAATTTCTGTAATACGTTAGTAATAGTCTGCAATTTGAATGGGCATTTTGCCAATGATTCACTAAACTTGAAAGGAGTAAAAGTTTCTGGTATGGTGTGGATTACCTATGACTTGTTAGGCAGACAGGCAGGAAGGTAGACAGACAGACAAATGTTGAAACTTATAATATAGATAAATATATATTATGATATGGATAAATATATATATGTTACATCAAAGAGTTAATTTTGCTATCAACGATTTCCTAAAAAAAGGAGTCCTTTAATTTCTTATCATTCGCTTTTCTTCGAGAGAATAACATATTGATTACAATTGAAGAAACAGCAAACTTTTAGAACAGTTTCATAGCTGAACGAACCAAACGCAAAGATTAAAATCTTTTAATACTTGAAAAAGAAAACTGTTATGTCTATTGCCTTTTTTCCGTTATCAAGTATATCGACCTTTTTTTACCTTTACCGAGAAGATAAAAATTAAATCTTCATTTCGAAGACCGACATCTATAAAATCACTACAACATTGTTTATCAGGCTTTATCATAACAATGCTACAACGTTATCTTTGTTTTCGGTTGTTTTTTCAACGGTCATACTAAAACAAACTTCTCAATAATCTTCTGCCAACGGTTGTTGATAAAATCACGTATATCAAGGCGTCTGAGATATAGCCACAATAAAATAAAAAACTAGCATACTGTCGAAGTGTGTTGCTACGTTTCTTTTTGAATGAAGCTAGTGTAGAATATTACACTATCAGGTAGAATAACAAAGATTATGAACGTAGCTACTAATAATGTTGGAAGCAATAAGTGCCTTTGGCTATTTCTAGCTTGCTTGCGATTAATTTTAATCTGAGTTTGGTTAGTAACAGTTTTATTGTTATACTGGCATATCACAGATGCATTGCGGGCTATAGTATTCGACGGTCTTTGTTTTTGAGCCATGTTTGAATCATCTGTACCTAAGACTCTTGAAGCACGTTTTTTTGCTTTCTGTAGTTTTCCAATAATGTAACCATATGTAATAAAAGCAACAACAATGAACAAGATATCCGTACTGGGATAAAAATAAAACGCGTACACCTTTCCTATCGTAACTAAAACCGCATCTCCATAACATATAATTAGTATAACTAGCGATATTTCCACCATTATTGATACAACCCATCCAGCTAACGTTATTAATTTCATTTTTCGTTTGGACCAGTATCTTAGATTTAAATAAATTTGACAAAATCGGTCGATGGTTATTGAAAACATAAGAAATATGTACATTCCGTATACAGACCATATGATTGTTCGAGTTATGTTACTTTGTAGTGAATTGGGCGAATATACATCTTCAAGTAGCATTGTAACAAGGGAAAAGAAGCAAGATAAAATTTCTGTTATACTCAAATTTAGCAGCAAAACCTTTTGATTGCAACTAACCTTTGTACTCCCCGTCCACAACAAGTAAAAACCAATGCAATGTAAACAGAAAGGTAGCAGACGAATAAGGTATTTAAGAGGATGAATGATTTCCATTGCTTTATCTAATTTTTGTAAGCAAAGTAAGCTTTTTTTCTAAAATATTCCACTCTTCAATCGACTATATTCTTACATTCAATGCTTTGTTGTTTTTCTTTTCTCTTTTTTTTGTAACAGAGCTATCGTTATCCATATTTCTATTTCATTGTTTTATATACAATTTTTTACCCATCATATGTAGGTGAACATATCAATAAGTTTCCTTTTCTTGAAAATTTTTAGGGAAGATGAATTCGCCTCCTTAAAAAGTATTAAAAAAGAAAATTAACGCGTCTTTCTAAAAGCTCTTTAACTTTAAAGAAAGTAAAAAGGCGGGAAAAATTACACAAACCGTTTAGTTGTAGTGTAGTCATGTTATTTGGATAATTATACTTTCCCTTTATACTAAACATCATATTTGGGATTTGGGATAGGATTAGATCTCCTTGATGTCTCATAGTTTTTAAACAAAACGCACTTACAGTTTTGATTTTGACTGTGGCACATTTGCAGGATCATTTTCTTCGAACTAAAACAAAAATAAATAACAATAAATACGCGTAAGCTTGTTAGATTTTAACAACAAAAGCTATTGGCTAGAATTTAGGCTTAAGACTTCAAAGGTTGCAGCAGTTCAAACGTTAATAGTTAAAAAGTGCTTAATAATAACCTGTTTAATACAAGCTCCAAGCATGCATTTTAAAAGTGGTGTTTGTTGAGAGAATGTAAACGTGTCATTGTTGTGGTTTATATATTATTATATATTATTATATTATACATAACTAGTCAAGAACCAGTAGAAAAATTGATCTAGGTAGAAGAACACTGGAAAAATATAGGTTGTTTCAGGAGTTTCAGGGTATAAACAAAAAAATTATTATACAAATTTTCCTAATTGTTGCCTCTAATAAATAAAGCTTAAACGCTTATCTTGCCAAAGCACAATTCCTTTTCAGAAATTTGTCTGCCCGTTTGTATAAAGCGTGAAAGAATACATTTTCTTGATCAGCGAAATGCTTGAAATAAGCTCTACAATTAGTAAACAAATTTAAAAATTTTGGAAACTAAAAAGCAGCACATGACAAGTTCAAAATGTGTATATTCTATATGACATAGAATTTGCAGGATTTAGGACACTGTGATTGGGGTGTAAAAGTATTTTGATGACGTCATCAATCCGTCTGTTCCCAAACGGATGGATTGACCCAGTTTGAAACCCGCCAATGAACAAATTTTAAGAAATTTTGTTACATTACACAGTTGATAAACCCTGATTCCACTTAGGCAGAAATAAAAAATGGCAGAAAAGCTGCGATTGTCAAGATTGACACAACGTCATTGAAGAAAATTTGGAAGAAAAGTAAGAGGGATTTTATTTGAAAGCATACTGCTATGATCAACAATAATTAAACTCCTTTCAACATTGTTTCCCTCTTCTTTGCTTGTTTGGTAGCCGTGGCACAAAACTTTGACAGATAGCTAAAACGTCGCACATAAGTGAAAAAAGTGCATTAAGAAAGCAATTAAGAAATCCACTTCTTTGTAACTAAATTAGGACTCTAGAATCAAAACCTTTAACGGTATTATTCTTGCTGACTTTAAACCCCAATGTCCCGATTTTTTGGACCTTTCTGGGCCGTGCATCTGATTGTTCTATAATTTGGAAATGTGAAAAATGTAGCTAGCACATTATCGACGTTGGTTACTTAGCACACACCACTACTGACTATTTCAAGAAATGGCCAAAACACGACTATT
Organism: Hydractinia echinata; assembly: GCA_030067915.1. Classification (NCBI taxonomy): domain Eukaryota; kingdom Metazoa; phylum Cnidaria; class Hydrozoa; order Anthoathecata; family Hydractiniidae; genus Hydractinia; species Hydractinia echinata. The sequence goes on along the minus strand of JASGCC010000039.1, from coordinate 1,255,639 downwards.
TCCACAAAAGGTCCAGGGTTGTAGATAAGCAATGAAGGACATTATTGACGTGACAGTTAACATAATTATTTTCTTCACTTACATAAAGATACATATTTTCAGAATAAATCATCACTTTAAAATAATAGTTTATCAGGAGAGAAGAAATTTCAAGCGTAATCAACAAAAGACTTATGAAAATATTCAAATGTTTTTTATCACCATCTGCTATCGACATTGCATGAAGATACAGGAACCACAATATAAGTTTGTCCTTCGCAGTAAGAAGAATTATCTTCAACCAATTTATTTACCACTCTAATTTCTTTCAGGGCATTATCGATGTAGGATCTTCTTAAGGATTTTAACCAACCCTCTTATAAGTTACCTCATATCTTTTTTTCTAAATATACACGTAAAAAATAGTTAAACGGTAATATTCTGTTACAATTAATAGGGAACACAGGGCAGATCTAGCAAATTTTGAATACACAGCGGGGGGCCCAGCCCCAGAAGCTTTCGCTAAAACGGGCTTTGCGAACCCTGAAATAGGCTTAAACGGGAACAAAAACAACCTCGTATGCAGACGTTTTAGGTGTTTTAGACCTTGATAACAGAAACGAAACATACTCGTAAAAGCCACAGCACCGCATAAACACTTTAAGTAGAAAAAGAATGACAACTTAAATGTATTTCGTTAGCATAAATCATTTTAAGACAGCATGCCTAGGACAAACGAAAAATATATTGAAAATATAGTTCGTTAAGCCCGACATGGACAATCATACTGCCGCTCCGGAAACCAGGTACTGTCGGCTGAAGTCAGGTCGAGCCCGGAATAAGGAAAATTTTATTTATAAGAGATTATTGTTAAGGTGGAAGTAAAGAAATGGGTCTATCATCTGCACGCACAGAAATTATCATTACACCTATAGCTATTTTGTCACATCATCGTATGATGAATATAAAATTTTTAGAGGGTTGAGTATTATCATTGCAGCTAGCTGTTTTGTCACATCATCGCAAAAACAAATGTACTGCATATAACTACTGTAAGAAGGTAAATGAAAAAAACTAAAAAGAAGTTAATTGGATTTATAACGATATCATCACCTTTATCACCACCACGTAATATTCAAGCATTCGAGAAAGCTTAGAAAGAAAAAAAAAGACTTAGTTGCTAACAAAAACGCATAGGTATTATATAAACAACAAAAGATAAACATAAACAACTCACTTCAACGTAAATGCGCAAATATCCTTCTTTGATTTCACATAGGCAGGAAGTTAGTACTCTGCATGGCAATTTCTTCGGATAAAACCAGAAGTAAGTTGTTTTTGCCATATGTCGGTAGATGGCAAAACAGAATTACATTTAACCTTTTTAATTAATTCAGCGTATATTTAAGGTAGCTCATCAAAAGTTTCGTTTTTGAAAACTAAGTTCACACCCATGTTGAGAACGGAAAAAATCTTCCGCATAATGTTACTGATATTTATACCAAAACGCCTACAAGCCTTATCAATACATAGAAACCACGTTGACAGGTTTGTCCAAGACTTTCTGACCAAAAACAGGTCAGGCCAACATAGGTTGATTCTAGTCCACGGTGAAAACCTCACAGGATAACCTACAGTCAAGGCTGCCTAACACAGGTCAGGTCAACATAGGTTGATCCAATTCGCGTTATAAGATATGATATTGTCAATAACGAAAAGTAGCGAAAACAAGGCGGAACTTCGATCTTCAGATTCCGGGTAAATTCGACAGAATTCGATTTCGATCCTCGGGATTTTTTTACTAGGTCGCGTGACAGGGTTGACCTAGTCTCGAAGTTTTTATAGTTCTTTAAGTTATCAATCATGCAACATAGGTTGATCCATTCGCGTTATAAGAGATGATATTGTCAATAACGAAAAGTAGCGAAAACAAGGCGGAACTTCGATCTTCAGATTCCGGGTAAATTCGACAGAATTCGATTTCGATCCTCGGGATTTTTTACTAGGTCGCGTGACAGGGTTGACCTAGTCTCGAAGTTTTTATAGTTCTTTAAGTTATCAATCATGAACGAAGAAAGTTTTTTTTTATGCTAATGTTATTAAAACACTGGCATTTCTTTCCGTAAAAAAATTCTGATGTAATGAAATTTCTTTCAACTCGCTAAGATTTATACTGTTATTTATATTGTTCGACAAATTTGCTATATTTTATCTCTTTGAAAGATTCCATAAATTTAGTCCTTGCAAAAGCTTTTAACAGGAAAAGTTTCCAACTCGACAAAACACGATGGTTTGGAAAATTTAAATGTTTTTAATAACGATTCCTTATGAAATAAATAAATGATTGGATTTAATAGAGATGCAGAACATGCCATAGCATTTACAACATATTAAATCACTGACTCTTTATTTGGATTGGAAAGGAAAAATATGTCTGAATAAAAGAACGTGAAAATTTATAAATAGCCAGTATGTTACTATGACAACCACAATAATCATCAAACTGATTCTAAACATTTTCAGATTTTGTTGAGAGAACAGCTCAACTTTTGTTTTCTCCATTTTTCTGCAATGCCTTTGCTATAACAGAAACATCAAAGTATAGCATATGATTAACAGCATAGTAGCCGCAGCTGTGGTGCTGACATCAATAATTACACGGCTGTATATTCCATTATACGCACTAAGTAGCATCAAAATTGCAGCATGAATCAAACCAAGCCCCCATGTGACACCGATTGCTAGATATACATTTTTTAATCGGCAAAAATTATGTGTGAATGGCTTGGTTACTGCGGAATATCTTACAAATGCAATTCCCAAGACAAGAAAGACGGACATGTTCAAAAAATACATTGTTGTGTTGCCACATATGCAAACTAACATCGCCACCAACATCGTCAAAAGTGAGTGTGAAACAAGAAAATCCCCTACCCACATGGCCAATGTATGAGTTTCAAACAAAAAGCTACCCACCCACATGGTCAATGTATAAGTTTGAAACAAAAGCTACCCACCCACATGGTCATAAGTTTGAAACAAAAACTACCCACCCACATGGTCAATGTTTAAGTTTGAAACAAAAACTACACACCCACATGGTCAATATATAAGTTTGAAACAAAAACTACCCACCCACATGGTCAATGTATAAGTTTGAAACAAAAACTACCCACCCACATGGTCAATGTAAAAGTTTGAAACAAAAAGCTACTCACCCACATGGTCAATGTATAAGTTCGAAACAAAAAGCTACCCACCCACATGGTCAATGTATAAGTTTGAAACAAAAACTAAACAACCACATGGTCAATGTATAAGTTTGAAACAAAAGCTACCCACCCACATGGTCATAAGTTTGAAACAAAAACTACCCACCCACATGGTCAATGTTTAAGTTTGAAACAAAAGCTACACACCCACATGGTCAATATATAAGTTTGAAACAAAAACTACCCACCCACATGGTCAATGTATAAGTTTGAAACAAAAACTACCCACCCACATGGTCAATGTAAAAGTTTGAAACAAAAAGCTACTCACCCACATGGTCAATGTATAAGTTCGAAACAAAAAGCTACCCACCCACATGGTCAATGTATAAGTTTGAAACAAAAACTAAACAACCACATGGTCAATGTATAAGTTTGAAACAAAAAGCTACCCACCCACATGGTCAATGTATAAGTTTGAAACAAAAACTAAACAACCGCATGGTCAATATATAAGTTTGAAACAAAAAGCTACTCACCCACATGGTCAATGTATAAGTTAGAAACAAAAGCTACCCACCCACATGGTCAATGTATAAGTTTGAAACAAAAACTACCCACCCACATGGTCAATGTATAAGTTGGAACAAAAACCTTAAAAGTTTTTAGCTCTGAAAACTAATGCATATTATTTTTTCCTAGGGTTTATATTTTCGCAATTTAATAGTGGCTAGGGTCGCGCCAGCACGCATATATCAAAAAGTAAAAAAGAAGATATGAGTTCAAGATTGCGTTTTACTCTAGAACATTTTTATAAGATCTTATTTAAACTATCTATTGGAGCAGATAAAAGTTCTCTCCATAGTTGTCATGGAGTATGATGTAAATATTTCGCTTGCGAACATAGGGACCTGTTCCCGCTCCGCAGCGTGTAAATTCTTTATTTCAACTTGTAGTTATTTCTTTTCTCACCTGCAATAACTGTGAAAAAATATTTATATTTGCTCCACTGTTCACAAATATGAACAATATAAGGCTATATGCATTCAGAAATTGTATTCTTAGAACAAAATAAGGGCTAATAAAACTAAAAAGGCTCAAAAATAAGAACAGCCAGTTTTAGCTCAGGTTTTGTAGCATAAAAAATAGTATTATCTTAGCTAAAGTTCCTAACTAATTTTAAGAAGGTTGATTAAATATCAAGAAAGTCAAAAGATATTCTATTACAAAACAGTCATATAACCAACGTTTACAAACCTTACGCGGGAGAAACAAAATGCTCTAATTCGCAATTAAACAAACACTCTAATGTATAGCTATATACAGTTGATTCTTGATAACTCGAATTTTCACGGGATCTTCAAAAAAAGTTCGGCCTATGGTGAATTCGAGTTTTAAAACATTTTGGTAAAACAGAGACTGAGACAGGTGAATTTTTATAATTTTCTGTGGAAAAAATCCGTTACGAAGCTTTGTTTAAGGTTTTAAATCCTGTTTTGTTTTTGTTTTTGTTGCTTTGACGTGTTCAAAATCTAAATGATTTGAAAATACTCGAATGTTGGAATTTTGGTTAAAAAGTTAAATTCTATTGTTTGACGAGGAAAAAAAAAGTTCGACTTGTAGAGAGAAATTCCTCCGAAAGACCGACAAATTTGTTCGACCAACTGAGATGTTCAAGTTTTCGAGTATTTGAGTTGAGAGATTTTTTCAGTCTGAAAAAGGTTTGCAGATTTAAAGGACCAACACTTTTGTCCCACCTAACAAGATGTTCGAGTTGTCAAAAATTCGAGTTATCGAGAGTCAACTGTATAAAAATAACAGTTGTACGACCCGAAAATCGGTATCACAAAATTTAGAAGTTAATATTCTCTAGAATATGTACTAAACCATGGAATTAAAATTAAGACTGTATTATAATTGTAAAGATGGCCTAGTAATATTAGGCTTTCATCAATCCTGACATATTTCAGACAATAGTGCTCTTGTCAAGCATAGATATCTAAAAGCCATCTGACAATTTTGATATCTTTATCTCTAACCATTAAAACAAATTGCAGGTAGCTAGCTAGGTAGCTATAAAAGCAAAGAAGATGAACAACTATTAATTAAAGTTGTTCTCTCCACCCATAGTATGTTAGACGTTGGTAGCTAAAAAAGTATATTTAAGATTTATGTAGCTAATTTTATAAAGGCATAAATTAAAACATCTGTTTCCGAAACAATTTCCACAAGTTTTTCCACCAACAAAGCAAATGGTAATATTTGACCAGTTCTAACTCTGAATCTTGTCTAAGTTATTTGAACACTAGGTGGACACACACAGCCTTTTAACCACTGTTTTTTTTGTTTCTTGCAACAAAAAGTTGTTATGTGACACAAGAAAAATTAGAGACTGCAGTTAAGCTACCTATTTTCCCCAATAGGGGTAGCCATTATGTTTAATTTTTACCCACAGATAGCTTACTCGTCACCATTCCCCCGCGACATGAATAAAGCTTATTCTGAAAATCGTTTGTCAAATGATTCGAATTGGAAATCGAATTCTTGCAAATTTCACGCATTCTTCAATGTCAACATGGCGTCACGCAACGGAGAGAAACGTAAAATACAATCGCGTACGATTGTCAAAAAGTATGAAATTTTCTAAGAAATCGAGAAAGGTGAAATCTGTGATGCAGTTTCTCGTAAACACAGCATTTCTAAACAAACGCTTTCGGAACGGATAAAAGGAAAATACAACGTTCACAAGAAACAAAGAACGAGGGGTGCAAAATCAGATAACATGGAAAAGGCATGTTGGCCCATTAGTGCCCGACACAATAATCCCCGGTGAATGGTACTGATACGTAAACACAAGGCCTTATACTTCGGAAAAAAGAGCTTGGTTTAGAATAATTTCAAGCATCAGATGGATGGCTTGATCGATGGAAAAAACGATACAACGTTTCATTTAAAAGCTATTTTATGTATTTAATCACTTATGCTAGAACATAATTCTATACTCGACGTCTATACAGTGCACAGTTTCGTTTACATTGACACTTTTTGTAACAACAAGCCTGGTAAACTTCTTTCAATTCCAAAATGCATTTTGCATGTCCAGTAAAAATCAACGTGCAAGATATGTATAATCCTTGTCTATCACTAAGGTTCACCATTTTTCCTGTAACTTTGTTATAGCAACTGCGTGTGTCTTCAGCACGCAGTTGCTATATCTTGGCAATCAACCAGATTCACCTACCGACAGATGTCCAACTAAACTTTCTACAGCTACGGCGAATTTGTCCTATTCGGTTTCCGGTTCACAGCGTAGCTACTTCGAAACGTACTCCAATTGCTGAAACCCATGTTTTTATGAAAATAATAGCTTTGACATGTTATTGATTTCCGCCAGCGAAGGCGGAATCTTTAAAATCGCCTGAGGAGACTGCGCAGCTAGGCTGGATGCTGCTAAGTTTGTGTCTGGGCTAAAACCTCGGAAAATTTCTATTTTCTCGAAAGCCAATTAAGATGCTTCATTTTAATCTTTGCCAATTTAATGACCAATCTGAACAGAGTTTGTGTACGGCCAGAACATTCTGTGTACGACCATGACTAAAAGTGCTAACATTTTGTTGTTCGCCCCCTGCTGGTCTGGTTGGTCGTTGTAGCTTATTGATGTAGCTGGGGAGCTAAACACTATTCTTTAAATTCGTGTATTTTATCAGGTAAGAATTATTTTATTTATAAGTGATAGTCGTAAATTTACTTAGCTTATCGAGCTAGCTAGCTATATAAAATAGTGCTTTGATAAGAGTTTTGATATCCCATACATGGCTTAACAGGGGAATTGAATCCCGTTCTCCCGCACAAAATGTCAGAGTTATAACCACCAAGCTACCGTGCCATTGAAAACGGCTAACTATTTTGTTACTGGCTAATTATCAGTTCTCCTTGTGCCTAATTTTCTTGAAAATCTTTCTTGAACTCACTCAAAGTAACACAAAATATTTTTTAGAAAAGGCTTGATTTTTAGAAATCTCACGAAAAGGACCACCAATTATTAATTCCGAAAATTTATTAATTGTGTGTTTACCCTTTTTGTTTCAACTGACGCCATACCACAAGAGAATAGATGATCTTTAACAGCCGTAGACTGGGCGCTATCAATACGCCTACCCGTAACCAGTGACACTCCTAAGTGTTCAGAAGCTCTCACTTGCAAATGTCACTTCAGTGTCATAACATCGGCACAAAACAATTTTCTTTTGGAAATTAAGGAGAGTCTCATGATCTATAGAAATAAACCAACTCTCAGAAGAAATATATCATCAGCTCCATTGTACTTATTTGATAAGTTTCATTAATCACTTTTCTAGGAATACAGCATTCGTGCGTATGCTGAAGTGTGATAATGACTTGTCCATATTAGGAAATAATTTTTACGTTACTTTTTCTATAAATTACGTGTTATATGTTAACAACTTTGTATTATGACTGAAGATGGCCGAAGTTACGGTCAAAAGCTTTATATTGGATTCGTCGCCTTGCCTACGTTTTTCATATGTCTATTTGTTGCATTTTTCATCAACTCAATGATTTGTTTATCCCATAATTCTCCGTTTTCAAGGTCTACTTTAAATTTTCAAATCTTTTACGCTAATGGCGGGAATATTCAAGCCCCTGGGCTTCTTGTTTCTATTCATACTCGTTGAGAAAGAGAACAGTCAACTCTTCATCTACGACCCTTTTTATATCAGCAGTAATGGTCAAGACAGACTTAGCCAACATTATTTCTTGTTATCTATCAGGTTTGTAATTACCGCTGGTTAATTTATCCCGTCGCAGGCGTTCGATTTTTTACTATGTTTTCACTGCGAATTATTGACCCTTTTTAACCCGGCTTTATGTAAATCAATCACAAACTCATTGCGTATTTAATTTCTTAGTCAGTATAAAATATTTATAATATATAAATATATATAAATCCAATTTATGTTAAGGCAAAAGGTGAGATATCAGTGCGAAGATCACTGCGCCGTGGAATAAAACGCTGCCAACAATATTATCGAATTACTTCCCCCGTGATCTCTTCGACGCAGATGAATTTAGGCTGTTTTATAAAGCTCTTCCCCAAAAGACACTGCACTTAAAAGAGTAAAAATGTAAGAGTAAAATTCGATTAGCTAGTCTTGCTGCTGCTAACATGACTAGAGGAAAGCTTCCTATGATCGTGATAGCAAAATCGAAGAAGCCTTGTTGTTTTAAACATATAAAAAGCCTACCTTATCTCTTCCGTGGCCAAAATAAAAAAAAGTTGAATGAACTCCGAACGTTTTAAAGAATGGGTAAGCAAGCAGCACAAGAACTTTCAAAAAGAAGGCAGAAAAGTAGTGGCGTTAATTATTGACAACTGCCCTGCCCACCTTTCAATTTGGAGTTCCAATTTATCTTTATTTTCTGCCACTTAACACAACATCAGCTTTCAGCTGATGAACCAAGGAGTGATTTGACCTTTAAAGGCTAAATATCGCACTCGCGTCCTCAATTGATAAAGCGAAGCAGCCACACCCATTCCTATCCTTAAAGCGTCTACAAAACGGGCTGTTGACTTTTGACTTTAGTGACTTACACGAAAGTCGAGCTTATGGCGATGAATAAATTTATAAGCACTGAAGACAAAAAAACACCAGAAATTATCTTAAATATCACATTGGACATCCAAATATAATTAAAAAGGAGAGAAAGGTGTATTTTTACTTTATTCGATATGAGCACTTATCATGCCATTAAATCAAGCTTTCGGATAAAATAAACTTCAAACTATTCTTCTAAATTTTGCATAGAAACATACGAGATTATTGTACATGAAGCCGTCAATGCAATTAATTACCTTCTTAAAGCTAGTAAACATAGCATTTTTTACCAAATATAGCTTCTCATGGTGTCTTTGTTTCCTCGTGAAAACAAACTTTTAATTTACTGATATTTAATATATTTTACAGACCATAGTTCATATTAGCGCCAAAAACATATACAAAAAGAAAAATGTTTCTTTTTTTAGAAAATAGCAATAAAAAAAGTAGCAAATTCATCATAAAAAAGTAATTGTTCATTAACAGGTTATCTGTGCAGTTGTGAAGTCCGTATATTGGCCTTGGTCATTCGAGTGGTGTATTAATTACATACTGTAATGCGCGAGGATGGAGAGTAACGTCCATAACGGTGAGGTTACTTGAACCGCTTTGTAGCCTTTCTTTCAGCAATCACATACAGAAAACCTAAAGAAGGACGACTCATTTTAGTTTTCACCAAACATCTTCAATAAAATCTTGATAAGTCGTACTTTTCAAGATAACCCCAGTTATCGAGACTTCGGATAATTCAGACATTGAGAGTCCGAGTTTTAAAACTGATGGAAGTTTTCACACTTTGTCTGATCATCACAAAAATGCAAACATAAGCAAAAATACAATGTTAATTGTTAGAAAACGTATACTAATGTATGAAGAAAATTCTAGCCACCTCTATAATAATAGCCGTATTTTGTCTCTATCCACACTATATAGCAAATGCTATATATCTTCATGACTTTGTTGCGACAGGTGAATTTTTGTGGTTTTACCATGGGCTTATTGCGGCTTTAAAATGGTGCTTTGACCAGTATAGATCATAAAATAATGCAATATAACTCTTTTTGTGTCTGTCTATACCGAGAAATATTGTCCCAGATTTACAGTATAGATTGAGTTTGCGAGGTCGATGCGCTAACCGAGGGTAATATTTCTCCGAAGAAATAATTAAAACAGTTTATATTATATTTATTAACTGATAGCTATTTTGTTTTGGTTTGTAGAAACCAAGATCATTTCACGAAGATTTACTTGTGACAAGTTTGTAAAAACATTGTTTATTGGTTCAATTTTTTAAAACAAAACATCCGAATAACCATATACAAAATCTTTTAAAACGTTTATTAAACCAAAGTTTATTCTTTGTCAGAATAAAAGTCTATCACACATATTCAAAGCCGTTTTAGCTAGTTGATTATTGTGTTGATGAATATTTATATAAAATGGATTTAAAATTATCGATATTTCTTGCTGTTTTTCTGGCGGAGTGAATTGAGATATTGGATTTATTGTAAATTGATCTCTGCGCCTGTATGTATGTATGTATGTATGTAGCTAGCTATGTTTTAACGATTCTCCGGCAATGTTGTACCGTGACGGTTATACTTTGTCGAGATATACTTCATTTTTTTTGCGTTATACCGTGCTGTAAATCTGTTGAAAATAGCTACCAGTTAATAACACATAATAATGGCCAGTATAGATCATCTAAATGGATTATATAAATAAATGATTTCTTACCATATCTCCGTATACTTTTCAATAATTGTTTGGAGAGAACTAACTGGTAAATTAAATTAATATTTAAGCAGTATTTATGACAATATTAACTCAACGCTGCCTTTTTCTTCAATAATGAAAGGAAAATTGCTTAATAGATCATCATGGTGATACAGGAAAATTTTTTGTGTAAAAACACTTCACCAACCTTTTTTTTTTACTTGCACAATATCTGTCAAACAAAGTGGATGAAAAAATGGATAGTTATACTTTGTCAAGATATACTTCATTTTTCTTTGCGTTATTATTAAGCACAGGATATGCGCAAATAGATAAACAACTAGGAATAAAAAGAAGCTCGAATGGAAAGGCAGCTTTATTTCGAAAAATTGTCGCAAACAGAAAACTCAACATAAGACCGATTACAGGTTACAGTAACTGCAGTTTCAAAGATTGTGGAAAATATTGCGTTTACAACATACAATGCGAGTCCTTTAACTTCAAGAAAGCGACAAAGGCGTGCGAATTGTTGTCTGTGGATAGAAACAGCAAACTGGATAATACTACCTTCATAAATGCAACTGGATGGGTATATTATGATACCGGATTCAACATTCGACATCCGAATTGGAGAAACAAATACTTGGTGAGGCAATATTCTTTATTATATTACGAAACGAATTTTGAAAGTCCTTTACAGTCCTTTTAGAGTTCAGAAATTTTATAATATATATAGTGGTTTTATTGTCTAGCAGTGTTATTACCTGACGATGTAAGAGTTTTTACCTACGAAAAGCGTGTGTTTATATTGTAAATTTTTGTATGTTCTTGTATATAATAATTATACTATGGCGAAGGAAACAATTTTAAATGAACTTTGAAATGATAACAAAAGTTTTCTCGATAAAATCTTTTTGCATTTCATAAATTACAGCAATATACTTTCTCGTATTCGATATCATTAAAGATAATGAATCAATTTATATGGGTTGAGAGAAATGTGATCGGTAAAAAATACTACATGCATAAAATAAACAATAGTTTCGTACATCTTGGCTTTCTGCAAACAAAACCATGTGCGTAGCTTATCACGTGACTTCTGCTTTTAGACACATGGAATTTAAACACCAGATAAGGCTTTTGGAAAAAGTGCTCTCAAAAAGGCCAGCGTTATTTGCATGTAACTTCAATGCCATAAAAATCTTGAGTTTATAAAAGAAAAATTGTCAGAAGAAGATAAACTAAACGACTGTAGGGGAAATTTGGCTAAACTGTCAAATTTTTGTCACAATACAGTAAATTAAACCTACCACCTAAATTTAAAATATTGCACCATTCACCAAAATAAATCCCCACCAAATTAAAAACAAAATTAAAGTATTCTTAAGCACAATACTTCTTTCAAAATTATTATTTTTTTAGGTTATAAAATACTTTAAAATAATGATCAAATAAGTCACAGTATTTTATGGGTACGGATACAATCCCCAGTGTTTGTTTGTCCTTCTACTGACGATTGCAATTTAATGACAATAGGTTTCTGATAACATATTTCTTGTATACTATTACAACATCAGGAATAAAATGTGTCCAGTGGATAGCTATATGTGAAGACTTTAATCTCGATGTAGCTACCGATTTCTTTGTGTGCGAATCTAGCTAAAGTGAGATTAAATAAAATTGTAATTGTTAACATGAGTGTCAATACAAGAATATGCTAGCTAAACGTCCGTTTAACCATTTTCTTTTCAGTAACTAAAAAGCACTGATTTCAAATTAATTAATAGCTAGCCTACTTTGAGAATCATGAATACAACGTTGGCTTCACAGTTTGGATTATGAGTTATATTTCTTTGATCACTTCGACATGCTATGTCATGAGTTTCAGCTCCACGCCATACCCTTGTGATATCTTGCATGTGATATTTAATTAAGAAAGGTTGAGCAGGCGGATCCACAATAATTTATACACTGCTGAATTGATATCTAGCGCCCTATTAAACTTGGTTCATTATATTTAGTGTGCCGCCCAGGTTTTTCCTTTCACTCATACACAATGAAAATAAGATAGTTAACTTGATATAAAAGTTGATAAATGCCGAAAGATTCAAAATTATACAGCAAATATACAACACCTGCCACAACTATTTGTTTAATTCCTGTATCCGAACCCCAATTTGAAAAAGAAGTATGAAATAGTATACCGAAAAATATAAGGTTACCATAAGCCCGTCCCTGTTATTAGACTTCTTGAGATCGAATCAAGTTAACATTTTGTACACGTAGCAAACTCATCTTTCTGAACGCCGCTACAACAATCCTTTTTACTTTTTTTAATAAATACGAGAAAGGCCTATAAATCCATCCTATTTAAACGTTACCGCAGGGCTAACCAAAAATGCCCACACAATCGACGATGTGAAATACAAGCTTTTCATACCAATGCCGCAAGATTAATATTTTAGTTTATAGCATACAAATAACGATTTTTAACCCTATTATAGTTAGGATCAGGTTAAAAATAATTACACCAATCAAACCTTACAAACAAAATTAAATTTCAGTATACCCGATAAGAGGAGTATAAATTAACCTAAATTTATTAAAGACCCTGTATTGAAATTATTTTGAAAAGGAATTCCAGCTTTTGCAATCTTTCTCCGTTTATCTTTATATAGTACAACATTTCTTGTCCAGTCAACAAATGCGATAAATGTACATGTCTTCAACCACCTGAAGAAAAAACACATCAATGTGATTGTTACTCAAAAGGTAAAGTGACCATTTTGTTCACATCAACTCGATAGCTTCAGAGCTAAAGTCGCTGTAGTCAATCTAGATAATTTGTTACCTTTTACATTTGAGTTATAAGACAAAAAAGAGCTTTTTCCTACTACATATTAGTTTACATGATCTCCAACGACAGCAGTTTAAGAACTAAAAAATACAAATAATATTCGCTTATAATGGAGATTATTATATTTAATTTTATTATATTTGTTTATCATCTTGTGCCATTCATATTACATTTTATGAACAGAAGGGTTAATCAAGTTAGCAGCGGGCAACTGGTGTTGGTACGCACCTGGTTCATGTTCTGTTGGTGATGGCGAAAGAATCGTTATCAAACCATGTGATGAAAAAGATGTTGGTCAACAGTTTGTGTATGATGGACAAAGTGGCAATATCTTTCATAAATGCTCACAAAAAAGAGTTTGTCCTATCAATAATTTTGTGGTACTTAAGGAGAATTGCTCAAAGTCTTGGTACATTACAGATAGTAAGTACATGGAGAGTGGGCCTGCAAGGCAGACGAATTGACTTTGAAAGTGAAGAGGCCAATATAGTAACTAAGAGGGGTAGTGGTGGGGGCTGCCCTGGCAAATTTTCGGAGATTTGAAACTCTAGAGTGGCTAAAATATTATTTAAATGTTTCAAATTTTATTCAAAGTTTTTGAGGCTCTCTAAGTTATCTCTGAACTGGAAAGGATAGATAAATTGTCTATCCTACTTACCTCTAAAAAAGATTTTGTCAGCCCTGGTTTTTATAAACATAAATTGATTGCCAATTGAAGGAGTACTCCTGAAATACATGGCAAAACATAAAACAGACGTCACCTGATACTTAACGGATTCTTTTACCACTGAACCAATTTACTTTAATTTCTCTCGTGTTCATTTTTGCAATCAGCTTGATTCTTGGCAGCCTTGTTTAATGTATTTGCAGAAATGTTTTGGCATACAGAACTTTTTTATGTTTTTGCGCACACATCTTTTATAGAGTACGCCTTAAGCTCACCATATCGTTGTCCTTATCCGGACGGTGGTTTGCTTGAGACTGACAATGGACTGAACCTAGTTGATGGTATTTGCTTCTCAGAAAAGGGGATTCATAGATTTCAAACAGGAAGTAAGTCTGGAAATAATAAATATATGAGGTTTCGGTTACTCGTGCCGGAAATAAAACTCACGTCGGCGTTTGTTGTTTATCCGGAACAAATAGTCTTCACGATATTTGTTTGAAAACATGCTGAAGGAAAGACCGAAGTTAAATTTGGTATTTTCACGGCGGCGGAGGACTTAACGTGGGTTCTTTTGACTGAAGTGTACCCACGCCACCTGAAGTTTCACCTGGCCGTAAACGTGTGTATACCCATGAAGAGCCCGAATAGGAACCCAAATAGTTTCTTGTCGAATTTATTTAATTTATTCCTTTTGATGTACCGCAGCTTTTTAAAAATATTTGACAGAAAGTGGATAAAATATTTAAAATCCTCGCTTAAACTCAATAAAGTGTGAAATTTTCAAAGTCATACTGCAAATAAATAACCTGCTACAACAGTTTTTTTAAGTACGCTATATTTGATCTTTGTTGGGTTCGCATGTGAAGTTCGTAAGAGCTTGGAGGTAAGAAGCGTTTGACTGTAACAATAATGCCACAAAAACAGGACTTCCCGAAGCTGAAACGAGTTAAAAATTCACACGCCTACTCATTTACCAATACTAAATTTAGGGAACAGAAAAAAATCGTCAAGCAAAAGTTTCAAACTACATGAAAGTCAAGAAATGTCTATTGATCCTATTTTAGCAACTAAAATTGCATATCGGCATTGGCGTTGTTGCGGGCATGTGTAACAGATCTCATACTAAAGCAATCGAACTTAATCTATCCGAGTTGCGTACTTCACTTTTTGTGTGTGCTTGTTATGATTCCAAATGTGATTAAATTCCGAGTTGTAACTATATTGGTTTTTAGTTGACGGAAGAATTCAAGTTAAAATGTTCACTGGTGTATCATCCCTTGATTCATTAACATCCAACTCCAATTTTCCGAACAATCCTTCCTACGGAATTGCATGGTTTAATCAATTTCTAGCAGTATCATATTTTCATGAGGCTAATTACTTCGGGCGCCAATTTCAAACAATATTTGTACCACCAATAACAGGACCTTATATATTTTACATCGAAGTTAACGAGCAAGGAAAGTTATATATAACGCACCCTAACTCTTCACCAGAACTGCTGATAACAATCACTGGCTATACTACATCAGTGCGCAAAACATCTCCTCAATTTTTAAATGCTTTCGAGAGGTACGACATTGAAGTTTTATTTTATGATGAAATATCGACCGATCAACTCAAAGTTGGAGTTGAATTCCCCAACGGTGATGTTGAATATCCATTAACGGAGAAATACTTGCTACCTCCTAATTAACAGTTGACCCTTTGGAATTTTTTTTTGATCAATCAAGAAAAAGGAGATGTTATATCTTTAAAAATTTTGTGACACACGTGTTGAAATTATTGAATGAGACTGTGCAAAGGATTATAAGAATCTACGATGTACTTTACAGCAAATATATATATATATATATAATTGTACGAGCTGAACCGAAGGGACTGTTAAATAAAAGAACAGTAGAACTTATCAACAAATGTCGCCATCGTAACAAATTTACTTTGAAATGGTTGAAATGAACTGTAACGAACAATGTATTTATTTGTATTTTTTTGTTTTATTACGTTTTATCACGTAATTAAAAGGTTTATACTTTAGTTAGTACCAACTTGTATAATTTGTATCATTTGCCTGAAGATTGCTAAGAAGCATGAAACTTTAAGTAGCAAAATTAATGTAGTTTTTTCTTGAAAACAAAACATAAAAATAATATATATATATATATATATATTATTTATTATAATATATTTATTATTTATATATATTATATATATATATATTATATATATATATATATATATATATATATATATATATATATAAAAAAATATAAAAAATATAAAAAATATAAAATAATGCAAAAAAAATTAGTATAAACGTTAACGGCGGAGTTAAACTTGTGCGATACTAATAAAAATATTTAAGTTTTCAAAAATTATTTGTGTATCATAGTTGCAAATATTTTAAAATTATTCTTACGATGTTAATAAAATATTTTTCAGGGTAAAGAAACTTCCCATTCATTCGATTTTTACATTAAATTGTTTTTTTTCAATTTAATTTAAAATACGCAAAATGAGGTCTTTTACTTCAATATTTTTGCACTATTGCATAAGTGTAATTCTGCCTTAAATCTGAACTGATTTATTAGTTATTTATTTGTTATTATTTATTTGTTATTTTAAGTGCTTTTTAAGGGACAGCAAATGTAACATACAAACTTTGTCAAAATATATTGAGAATCACTTGAATCTAAACTCATGTGTTAACTGCTGCGAACTTCAACATTCCTATGTTTCTTTTCATTATGGGGTCCTTAGCGACGCTGACGGAGATTATTCCGTGATGCGGACATGCTAGAAAATATTACTAGCAGATTATAAAGTCTGTCAATCTACTTTACGTGTGTGCAAATTTAAGATGTTGCGGCTGCTGAGTATTGCGCGGTTGACGCTAATATCCACGAAACTGGTTTTGTCTTTGTACCTAAGATTATTTTTAAGGTTGTACCTAAGATTTTGGGTAATATTATAACTAAGATTTTGTTTAACATTGTACCTCATGTCTACCAAATTATTTGATAATTGGTACATTTTACTTTGGAAGTAGGTATACAATGTTATTGTGAATAAGGGCATAATTACCTTTTAACAGATATCTTTACCACGGGTTAATTTCTGACTTTATAGAATGTTCTATTTTCTCCGCCAAATAAGCGCACTATACAACGGAAAGAGTTTTTGTGTAGGTAGGTATTATAAATAATTTACAACAATTCTTCTTGTATTTCTTGTGTTTTCGTTACCCACTCTCTCATTAAGTCGCTAATAAACTTTGATAAAAACATTAACTGCGGCACGCGCAACTGGCTTTTTTCATATTACTGCACTGCGCTTGCTCACAACGTTTCCTCAGCATACACAAGTCAGGTATTTCTTCACCTATTTATCGGGAAAACAATAAATGAAAACCTCAATGTGCACTAATTTATGTGCCGCTTGACAGAAGAAAAGAAATACGTATGTTTTTACACATAAATATGTGTTTTATTTTTAATTCGATGAGGTATATAGGCTGTAAATTGTCCTTCCTTAGTGTTCCAGTCACTAAAGAAAAATATTCTCTTTAATAATAGCCATCGTCTGTCTGTCTGTTCGCGAAAGACGCGTGGGTGCGATATATAAGGGACGGGCGACCACGGGTAGACGACTAGTATAACTTAAAAGTTAAAACAACACCGACAAAAAAGATGTGAACAACAACATATACGTGTTCATGATTGTAGTATAACCGAGAAAACATGATGGTACTGGACATAAGTATGGTAGCGTGTAGACTGTTATCCGACATAACTTCGGTGGAATCATCTGATCATCGAATCATCGGATGTATATATGCGTCATCTAATTTTTCCGAATTAGTTTTGTTTTTACAATAAGTGTGATCAGAATGAGAGAGTTTCTGTGCATCTTATAATGACTGCTAGTAAAATGGACACCTTTTTCTGCTGACTACCAAATTGTGTATTGACAACATCACTTATTGGTTAAAACATATTTACAATAACACAACCTCGTTTCCAGCACTTCCTGTTTTTTTTTCTGAAATATATCAAAAACTGAAAAGGCCCTGGTAATAAGGTTGACATAGAATTTATCACATAGAGAACCTTTGGTTTTAACTTTACTTGGACTTCGACGCATTGTACACCTCGATAAAATAACGCTTGAACGCTTTTTATTGGGTTGGAATACTCTTTTCCATTTCCCTTTCTTTCTGCATTCTTTCGCTTGACGTATGTTCGATTTTAACAATTTCTACGACATAGTAAAAAAAATAAATGAATTTAATTCACCAATCTCACTACGGCTCTTAACTCTAGAAATAAAAATTTTAAAGATAATTAAAATACCTATTTATATATATCTATATTGGGCATTTTCCGATCATCAGGCATACTAGTGTCTGCTCATTTCTGTTTGACATCACTAGGAGATATCATTTTTGTTTGTTTAGTGGTACCCTGGGTAACTCGGACACTCGGTTAGTCGTACGAATTTCTTGTCCTCTTTGGACTTGGTGACCTTAATGAAACCAATATACTCCGCTTAAGTACTATCCTGATAGCTCGGACATTCGTACCATTTTTCTCGTAACGTAATGTAGCTCAGATAATAAGCCGTCATTTTCCGTTTTGTCAGGAAAAAAATAAGCAAAATTGTAGCATCTAAATAAACAGAAATACTTCATGTGGTTAGCCGCAACAATGCTGGAGCTGCACTTATGCCCATCAATAGAATGAGTATTGGCGAAATCAAGCAATTATAGCAAATATAGTAAGTTGCCATAGTCCCTATTTCATCAATTGTTCTTTATCAAAGACGTCTAATGAGATAAATTTCTACGTATTCATTTTTCGAACATTTATTTTCTACTTACACACTAAAAAGTTCGAGTTATCCGAAGAAATTAAGTTAAAAGGGGCCAAAAAATGGTTCGAAAAAACAAATGGACGAGTTATCTGGTATAGGGAAGTATTAAGAAATGTCCAAGGGACCGTAGAAAACAGTTTGAGCTAACTGTAACTAACTAATATCAGGTCACGTGAAAGTTATAATAATGTACATTATAATGCTATTTGTCTGTCTGTCTGTCTATCTGTCTGTCTGTCTGTGAACCAAAAATGCTAGCTAAAAGTAGCGAAGGGCGCATTCCCGTAGTTTTTTCCACTGGCTGGAGACTAGTATGATCTGCAAGTTATAAGACACAGCTGTGCTTTAGCATTCAAGTTTCTGTTTCGGTCAAATAGAAACATGACTTTCTTATTGCTGATATAAAAAACCCAGTTACTTAGGATAAGTTATATAGGTTTAGTTCAGTTATTATGATGGATCAATGACAGTAATGGCAAATGTTGTCAAGGTAATTCTGCGAGCTTTCAGTGTCTGCATGGTAAAATATTATAAAGCTAGGTACCCACTTGCTCTTCATGATCAATATAAATGCGAAAATTTAACTAAAAATTATCTTCTCTGGTTTGCCTATTGCATTCCGAGGCAAAATACCTTGTTACATTGGTTGCAGTGTTTGGATGGATTCTCATCGGCTTTTTCCACTTATTAACCGTTTTCTGCAGAAGGAATTTTAGAACAATTTCAAACTTTCCTTTGGATTTTTTTAGGATGGCTGCCTCTTACGAAGCAATTAACTACCGTTGCGAAACTATTCCTCTGCACAAGGTCAAGTACAGATAGTGTAGTGGAGGTAATTAATCTTCGAAAGACTGCGTCTAATTAAATTGCCCATCTCAAAAAATATTATGCTTATGAAAAGGACATGTACCTATCATACCAGGAAAGCTGTATCTTAAACACGAGCGAATTTTTTGTTAAACAATAAGAATATATTTTAAGTTTCTTCAGGTTTCTATATTATAACTTAGGCATGTAACAAAGCCAATGGGTAGTCAAATTGGTGAAAAAATGCGATAATAGTTTTAGTTGAAGCGGTTTTGTCAAGAGCTGGGACAACAGTTACAATCAAAAGGTACAATCTTGGCGATTCTCCCTCCTGTTAAATTGAATTTGTTCAGACTGGCAACATTTGCATCTATATTACGTCAAGAGTTAATAAAAACTAAAGAAATTTAAGACCTGACATTTATCTAGCCTTTTATTTCCTTTCCTCGGGTAAAAAGTTCGATTCATCTCGACAATAGCCGTTGTCTTCCTGTCGGCCAAGCAAGCTGCAAATAAAAAATGCTATATAGTTTGATGGATTTCGCTGTGGCGGGTGTCTTTCAGTTGGTTTCCAAAGGTTGATTAAACTGTAAATTCACGAGTTAACCTTCTCAGGAATTTTCGCGCAAATAGAGCTGTGCAAACATTATTCAATTTATCGTAGTATAAACTCGCCTGTTTTCCTTATACTATCTTTAACACAAGAGGGAATGAGTACATTCTAAAGGTCGATAAGGGGCTAAATGAAAAGAATTAGCGCAAGTATCTAAATTTCTTCATATTTTAGTTGTTTTTAGAAGCAGCTTTTGGTTTTAGTCACTAAAGAGTTTGTTTGACCTTACTAAACAACAATAAACAGAGTTATGTTAAAATAGATATTTTGTAATCAATCCTGTGTCTAACAAATTCAAATGTTTAGATCTTCGCTTTTTTAGCTGCTGCTTCTTGCACCAAGCAGTTGCGTTGAACATCACTGATGTATCTATTGAAATAAAAATTATTCGAATATGATTATCGCGAATTGAGTCAGCGAAAAGAAAAGAAACACATGCTGAAGCGAACGAAATGGAAGGGATAAAAGAAGGAAATGAAAAAAAAATAAGAAAACAAAAAAAGACCAGAAACAGATAAATTGCGTTACCCTTTAAGATGAGAGGGCACGAAGGGCCTGATTATTCAAGTCTAAATATTCTTTACGAAGTTCGTTTAACTTATGTACCAGTCGATTTATTTTCTAAATAAAAGCATTAAATCTTCTGTAAAAGACAGCAAAATAACCAAATATGCATATTTAGTCTATATATTTTTATCCTGCTTAAGTTTCTTGCAATTTCAACAATTGAACTTATCATTACTTAAATTTTCTAGGATCTACCAAAATATTGCTTACAAATTCCTCATAAATACGCCGGGTATTTTGATTACCGTTTAACTCACACTTCTCCAACCGGAACTATATTTGCATGGATCACATTGCTGCACTTATTTCTTAGATAACGCACGAATGTTACAAGAAAGACAAAATAAATGAACGAAATGGCGAAATGTATTGTTTTAAAACACATCTTATATTCATTTATATTTACTTACCTTTAAATCACAAGCACCTCTTCTTCCCTTCTCACCTTTGATACCACCAAAACCTGGTATTCCATCAGGTCCAGGTTTACCAGGTGGACCTCTTGGACCAATCTCTCCCCGTGGCCCTCTTATTCCATTGTCACCTGCATCTCCTTGCATTCCCTATATAACAAACAAATTGAATATTAGAATTAACGATTTAAACTTATCACAATATTCCGCGATATACGAGTCGATTTATTGATTTCGACTTAGCAACTTTTACAACACAACGTTTTCTGAAAGCGGATTAAAGCCGCAGGTGCTAAAATTATATTTGTAAGGTTTTCTGAGAAAAAAGTCAGAAAAAAGCAAAGAAACAAAAACAAAAAGCATTTCGCCTTTTGTGCGAATTTCTGTTTTTCCGTAAACTTCAGCGCCCACATTTCACAAAAAGTTTTCTCTACAGCACTTGTTGATACAATTTTCTGTAAAATTCTTTTTGTTGGCCAAGTTTTCTCTTCTTGTTACTTATTTCTCTTGTCATTTCATATGTTCTTTAGCAACTTATAGTAAGTATTTAACCGAAACTTAATAATTTGTTTTCGCTCAATATTTTTGTATCGCCATTGTGGTTACCGTTTCACCGTGTCTTCCTGAATATCCCTTTTGACCAGTTAGGCCTTGTTCTCCAGGATTTCCTTTATCTCCTTTCACACCGCGATATCCAGATTCTCCCTTAGGACCTTCCCATCCACGCGGACCTTTTACGATATACGTCTAAACAAATTTTTAGGAAAAATGAAAGATATAAGTTGTGAAGTCTGTGGAAAACTGGAATGTTGTTTTAACACTAGTTTGCTAATTTTATATGTATAGCTTACTTCGTCACGTAGAGCGTGGTCAAAATCAAGAGAGAATTCTGTCAAGTTAGTAAGGGCACACCCAATTTAAACAGTAGTTTATTTTTACTTACTTTCTTGCATCCAGTACATGCAACACTCTCACCAGGTTCCCCTTTCACGAGATGCACATCTCCCCTTTCTCCTTTCTGTCCTTTTATTTGTTGCTAAACATTTTTATTGAAGAAATATACAGCTTATCATACCTACTTAGTAGTATCTGATATTAAAACACCAGATTTTTCGTCTGTGAAACAATTTTACTTGCTATGCTTTTATAAACAGATCGTCATGATATACTCACCTCCTGTAGCAAAACATTATTTTGTCTGAAAAATGTTTTTTTATTTTTCTTTCATTATTATTATTGCTTTTTAATTAGGAAATTTTCCATTTTCACAAATACTAAACTCACAAAAGCAGATTGGCAAAAAAGGTAATGTACTACGCCGTAGGAAGAAGGGTTCCATAAAGAGATAAATCTTTTCGGTGCGTCAAAAAACTTTAGCCAATCCTTGTAGTACAGTTCTGTAATTTCAACTTCCTTTAATTCATTTTGAAAATCTTCAAAGTTCTCATGTTTAGTTCTTAACGGGATTAAGTCTTTTTTAAGAAATTTAAACTAGAATAAAAATTAAGAAGAATTTAACGCGACAATTTGCAAGTAAGTGATAATTTATGCCCTTTCTCTAAATTTTGGCAAATTTCTCAGAAATTCAAACTTTCCATAATTCGAACATTCTTTTTGACCCTATTACAGTTGAAGATTTTGGCAGTCACTGAATCGGTAGCAAAATTGAAAATTTATTACATTACACGTCTGAATATGCGCGCGTATCATGAAAACATAACGGGGCATTTAATAACGTTTAACTAACAAGAAGTCTATATGACTTGCATGAATAACGATAAATTGATCTTATCGGGACTAGTCGTTAAGTCGGTCGAAAAAATCCATTTAGGTAGAAAACAATGGAAAATCTGGGTTGTTTCAGGGGTTTTGATTACGTCAGCAGTTTGTATGCAAAAAAATGTTTTGAAAAATTTGTTTAACACAAGTAAAGTGTAGGGCTTGAAACGCTGATGGAAAAAATGTATAGGATATTGATTTTTGACAAACATTTAAGGATATAAAAATTTTACTGACTTTAGCAAAGACAAACCAATGTCCAATTTTTTTAAAACAGTTTGTATACCTGTTGCCTTCATCGCATAGAGTTAAAAAATCGCTAAACAAGAAAATTTATAGAATTGTGTGCCTTTGAGAAACGGTTAAGGAGATATAAGCGTTTAAAGATTTCCGCCAAATCACGAAAATTACTGACTTAGGCAGCCCCGTAAAAAGCAAAATCATTCTAGTGGTCAAGCCCTAGTGTCTCTCCTCTTCTACCTATCAGGGTTACTATCGTTAGCCCTGATGGGTAGAAAATTAGCCCCCTCTGCCTCCTGTTGCTTCGGGCCTGCTTAGAGGCCAACTATCTTTCGTTTCTGCAGAATTGCTTTGTGCAATAAATAGTATGATTATTTGAATTTGTTTGAAGTTTGCCATTAAACAAAGTCCTTCTGTAGTTGTCTCACTTTGAGCCATGTTTTCCTGGCACTCATTTCATTGCTGAAGTATTAAAGAACACGAAAACAAAAAAATAATTTTGTCAATGAAAACATTGTAAAAGTTGACTTACATCTGCATTCCCATGAGCTGCTAACAAACCAGCAAGTAGAAAGATTAAAATTGTTCCCATAATGAGGATGGTTCTGGTTGCCAATCAAATTTTACTTATATTTGTCTAAAGAAAATAACTCCGTTTGCTATTAACGTTTAAGAGTCATACTTGGAGCGAAAGATTAAAAAAATTAAATCGTTGAAACTTTATAATTCAATATAAATTTACTTTCCAAAAGACATTTTTTTTTCCTGGATTTAAATATTTTGCGCTGTTAAAATCCAAAAATGGTGGTGGCGCAATTAAAACCTGTAATTTTGAGCAAAACGTATTCAAGAGAAGGCGAAAGGAAAACTTTGAAAGCCATCACGACAAGCAATTAGCTACACACACTTAGACTTTCAGCGGCTGTGATTGTTACTAGGTTGAAACTGATGCCTTGGAAACTTCTATTATTGTGGCTGTGTCATTATTATCCTCCTACTTGAGCTTTTCAAGGTTTTTCTAGTCCAAATGCTAACTGTTACGTCATGTGGAAATGATGATAGTGCTGCGTGTCTGGGCTACCCTTGACCAAATGTAAGAAATTAATGACTACTACATACAGACAATTGGCTATTCTATAACTTGCAAAATTTTGAAACATGGTGAAAAAACCTAGTGTTTTGTCCAAGAAATTGCTTTGTCCAAGCTCTTTTGCGGGTGCAAAACTTATAACGAATAATACAATGTATATATTCTCTAAAGAAATTATACAAGCTACAAGCAACATGTAAAAAAAATGAACGAATGAAACTCCAAAATAGCAACGAGCGAACACACCAGACAAAAGTTTAAGACTGTAAGAAACAATAGAAATGAAGACAAAAAGAAAAAACAAACAATTAAAATAGAAAGCAGAAGCTATGAAGAATTAATGCACTTGAGAACAACCCAAACAAGTCACCACTGAATTCATTTCAAGTACATCTCATAGAACGTTGCATTACGTAAAAGGTGTTTTTGATCCTTAATACCATTTTAGTTCGACGAGGCTTAGTGTCTTTTCCAAATTACATAATTTCATCTGTTTCTAAATATAAATAAATCATTCGTAATAACTATACACATTTACCTTACGTTTTCATCAACATAGATGTGTTCACAGCTGTTGCCGTAAATAAAATTAAAGAGGTAGTTGCGGAAATCGCAGTTAGCTATTATCGAAAGATTTACGGATTGCTTATTATATTTTTATTTTTATATACATTTTCAGTTTAGGCAGAAGAGCCATTTGTATCTAATGGAAGCCGAATAAATGATAAATAAATAAAATAAAAAAATATTTGGATGATATCAGTCCGTCTAAAATGATGTCGTCATACATTTTCGCACCCAAGAAAAAGAAAACAACAGTCTTGCAATCAATTCAAATGTGCAAGATTGCTTAATGAACGCACAAAGTTCTGAAGCTAAGAAAAAATGATAAAAATTCGTTAAATTTTAATTCCCAAAACGTATGCTTTAGAAGAGGTTTAAAAGTCAAGAGTTGTTTTATGTGTCATAAAAGACAAAATGCAATTAATTTTTGTAACGGATGTTTTGTCCAATTTTGTCTGGCACTGGTTAAAACCTACATCGATTGCAACAAAACTAGAAGCTACCTTTCATCAAAGTACATCTTGATTTTTCTTAACTCTTTTTCCAGTATTTTAATACCATCCTCAATATCCTAAAAACGCAAAGACAGCGTCATAACAAATAATTGTAGTGATGCTACGGAAACACGAAATACAATATATAAAGGACGAGAGACTCAAGTCTATATTATCAAACCCGTGCATGTCTGTCTAACACGTAAAATGGTAACTACAGTAGCAAGACACACGAAATGCGGTAAATAAAGGACGGGGAAAACCGTGGATTATTCTACAGGCCACCGACTAGTTGTATATACAACCGACTATGGAACATAACCTTGGTTTTTGAATGTTTTGTTAAATTAATTGACGAGAATTAATTTTGCTAATAAAAATTAAATTTAATGATTATACGGCTTTTAATTTTGCAGATCAAAGTAGAAAGTACAGTTTTTTCCGATATACTATTTTGGAACATTTATAAGATACCAAATGGCACATTATAAGATATCGAATTAAAAGGTTGATTACAGGAATTGCTTTTTCAGTGGAATCGATCTAAGTCAGACAAGGTCTTTGGCGGACACTAACAAAGCCGGACTCTAAAAAAGCAGATATCTATATAAGGTGGACACTTCTTTTGGCACCAATAGCCTCTGTACGAATCAATTTGGATATGCAAGAAGTCATTCCTGGAAACCAAACCCTTTATTTTTTTCTTGTCCTATATAAAAATCAAGAAAAGTCGCAAAGTTTCTAAATCAAATCACATAGACCGCGGCCAATATCTCACTCCGAACAATAGGGTTAACTTGGACCAATATAGTTTCCCGTGTATGATTTAAAAATAGCTGAAACAGAAGTTGCAACAAACCTGTGTGCTACATTCACCAGTAGTTCCTTGGTCTCCTTTAATCCCTGAATAACCAATAGAACCTTTTGGACCGATGGGACCTTCTTCTCCTACTTCACCAACGTTACCTTTCGGACCTTGAATCCCTTGGTCGCCCTTCGCCCCTTTTGCGCCCTGTTATGAAAAAATAATTTTTGTGTAAAAGTTTGTGTATTTTTATGACATTGCTACTACAGTATGGTCAGCAAAAAGCAGACAAAGCGATGTAATGAGGGGGGTGCGGGGAAAGGGGGGGGGGGTTAAATAAGTACACTCAAAACCTAGTCTCCTATAAAAACACATCTGTAGTCGCGTGTGCATTTTTGTAAAAAAAGGCCATCTTGAGAACGTAGTTAGCTTAAATTTCTTTACTGTTTATAAAAACAAAGTAATGTGGGTCTAGAATTATAAAACACAATCACTTCCGAGCAAATTTTCAGGTTTTTACATTACGTCAACATCATCTATTTCTTCTATTCCCCCCAAAAAAATTAATTTTCATTTATCTTACTAAATATTCTTTTATGTTTCAAAAGAACATAAATAAAACATTTATAGTTAAAAAAAAATATTTAAAAAATAACCTTATACAGCCGCAGCTAAAATTTAGACTATCTTCCAAAAACGTTTCTCTTAAAAAAATTGTTCCTAGAATCAGTGCCCAAATGAATTACAGGTATAATTATTTTACGCAAATTTATTTTTGAGAATTATGCAGTGAGCTACTACAGTTTTATAGTACACACAGGTAAACACATCTTTAACAAGCAACAATTAAGGGATAAGTGAATTAACAGCCGCCACAAATGATACGCAGTTAATGGTTTGGTCGAAATCTTTTGAAGAATATATCCATTATCCTGTTGTGATTGGTAACATTAGCCGCAGTTACACCTAGGACAAGACTTTTTAAAAATCACTAGGCTGCGAAAAAGTGTCTGTCCAGCCTAAATGCCGATAAAATGTGAAATTCTCAAAACAAAGTCAAGTTTCCCAAGGGAAAATTAATTAAAACATAACGGATTTAAAAACAGCAAACATAAAACGTAATAGTTGAACCTGGAAAAGAGAAAAAATGGAGGGTGTAAGGAGAAGGGCTAAGTACTATGGCTTGTTTACCTTTAATCCGGGAAAACCTGCTTGACCAAATTCTCCTTTTATTCCCTGGAAACCGTTTTCACCTCGATCGCCTTTAATACCGAAGTAACCTCGCTCTCCTTTTATGCCTGGTGTTCCTCGTTTCATACTGCTATTTTCATAGAAGATAGGAATATTAATCGCATAAGCAATTTCAGGCATCTAAAAAAAAAAGAAGCTTTTAAATGCTTTTAAATCATTGACACTGGAATTGTAGTATTAATAGTGTATTCTATTCTGCAGTATGCTATGTCAATTATAGCCAATGTTCATTAAAAACACAACCAAGGAACAAAATAAGATTTGAAAAGCGTCTTTACTGTAATCAAATACAGGTTTGGCTTTCTTATAGAGTTCCTTTGAAGCACGTCAATGGTTAGAACTAATTCTTAAAGTCATCTATAGCGCATACGTACTTCGTAAACATTATTTTTGTACCTCATTTTAAATTTAGTATTTCTAACACAAATTCGATAGGTCCTTCTAATGGAGGTAAAGTATATTGTTGTTTTATGACATCAGAGAGTAAGCATTTCCAATATTTTGGAAAAAAATTTCTAAATTTTGATAACAGAATTGATCTTAAATCATGTGAGTAATTGAATCTAGTTATACCAATATCCAGGAAATCTTTGAGGCAGAACTTACTGTATTAATGGAACGACAGCCCATACAGGTTATTTGTTCACCCTTTTCTCCTCGTGGACCAGTAATGTGAGTTAAAACTCCTTTTTCCCCTTTTTCCCCAATCGGACCTGGTAAAACTCCAAAATCTTGGATATAATCCTTTGATGTATCCTAAATCAAATGTGATTACTACAATAATGATACGCAATTTTGTATCAATTGAACAGACATCAGAATACATCAAATCTAAGACTTAAAATTCTAATAAACTTAAAACACTATTACTTCTTTAGACAGAGCTAAAATACTCAATATAATCAGTAAAAAATTAGGCCAGACTCATTAAACAGATATCAATTTACCTAAATTTATTAAAAAATAAATTGTCGAGAAGGACTCATCTGAGATTTTTGATTACTTCCCACACAATATTCGATAAAACAGTTCCCCAGCTATAACACTAATCAATCTATGATAATGAAACACATACCTCCGGTACTACGCTACCACCTACAACCACCAAGATTACATGCAAAATAAAATATTTGGCAAAACCATTCATCTTGCTGGGTTAGCTTTATTTCTTTTTATATAAATAGAGTACTAAAAGAAAAATATTTTTTTTGTTTATATTTAATTAACGAATGCGCTCATTGAATTTTAAAGGATAAAACATCTCACCAT
This sequence comes from Hydractinia echinata, assembly GCA_030067915.1. NCBI lineage: Eukaryota > Metazoa > Cnidaria > Hydrozoa > Anthoathecata > Hydractiniidae > Hydractinia > Hydractinia echinata. The sequence continues at coordinate 1,226,829 of JASGCC010000039.1, read as the reverse complement.
ATAAGTGAATTGTACATAATATACGTTATACATAATCTATCTTTTAATCCCCGCCGAACCCCGCCCCTCTCAGACATTTCCTTTTTAATTTAATGCAACCAGGAGCGTTCAATTGCCAGAGATAGCAGTAGCTTGCTTTTTTTCTTTAAAAAGATCTTTTCAAACAGGGGGTTCTCATTCGGAGGAGGCGTTTATTTTTTTATTTTGTGTTGTGGAATTATGGTACATGCGAATCTGATATATAATATAATACCTTGTCAGCTCATAATGCAACAGCTTTTAACGACTTAAATATTTATGATGCAAAATGGGCGGTTTTAGACATTTATGTAACTACATGTAATAAGTATTTCCAAAAAAAATAATAAGAATTCACTACAAAATGAGAAGGAAATTTGAAGTACTGGATGTTTTTTAAAAAGTAGTTTAAATAAAGACAAATAGTTGACGATATATTGCATTGATTATAAAATTTAAAAAAAATACATTTATAATAAATGCCATTATTGTTCTCTCATTTGGTCCGCATACTTCTAAATATAAAAATAAAAATACCTCAAATGCTACATATCAGGCAGAAACATTCGGTCTCACGAAAAAAAAATTTACCTACACGGGATACAAAAATATATGTTAATCTTGCGGTTTAATTTTAGCGATTAGACCTCCTTTTGACTTTAACTGTATTTTTGACTCATTAGCCATCATATAGCATTCTGCTGTGTACGGGGTTAGCCAATCCATTCTTGAATTGGGGAGGCAACATTTTCAAAATAAACATACTTACAATATTTTAACAATTCTCTGCAGTCTTATTACGTCATCCTGCATTGTTGCGAAGAGAACTCTGTACCTTTCCAACTTCTAAAAATTGAATATAATATATGTTCAAGCAACCCTTTTAAAACGCTTTTGACAAGATGTTGACGATAAGGTCACAAAACAATTAGCTGTAATGATAATATTTTTCAATGAAAAGAGGAAGAAGTGTGGAGGGATCCAGCACTTTAACCCTATTCGGTCCGGGGGAGCGGATTCTGCCCCCCCCCCTGACGGTTTTTTTTCAATAACTCCTTAACGCTACGCTGCATGGCTATGATACTTACTGAGTTTCAGTATTTATCTATTAGACACATGCACGTCAAATTTGTAGGTCCTATGCCTTTCAGAGGCTCTGATATTGGCTATTATCTCTATGAAACCCTTATAATGGGGAAAATATAAGAACTCTTGTTAGGATTATACTTAGAACTTGAAACTAACAACACAACTTTGTTTCATCAAAAAAGAATCATTTTCCATGTTTTGGACACGTGATTAATCCGATTTCCCGATTTTTTTGGATTTTACTCGAAAATCGGAAAAATTCGGATTTTCGGTCATTTTTTGGCAATTTTTCATGCGATGTATGTAAAATCCGGGAAATATGTTAAATAACTTTTATGTAGCTTTGGGAAACTTCAAACAGAATGTAAAAATTCGCTCTACAGTCGTGTGCATAATATATTGGGACAAATTAAGCTTAAAATCCCCCCATTTCTCAATGTTGGAGACCCAGAGTACCCCAAAACGGTATTTCAACATTGAGAAAGGGGGGAGGGGGTCTGTAAAATATAGGGGGGGGGGGTAGTTTTTGTAAAAAAATCCATTTGTCCCAATATTTATGCACTCGATTGTAGAACTAAAACAATTGAATTTTAAGCAGAGGTGGCATTTTGAACAAATTTCAAGATTTTGATGACGCAAGCAAAAATTTATTGCCGCCATTTTGTTCCTTTTGTGACGTACTATAAGTGTGCCAAGTTTGATTCAATTTGAACAAGCCTATGAAAAGTTATTGAGGTAGGGTGGCGGAATCCGCCCCTCCCCCGGTTATAATATGTTCGAAAAACCCCGGACCGAATAGGGTTAAGGGTTCTGTGATGAACAAGTCATTGACCACAACAACAAGCGCGTTAATACAACACAATGATAAGCAACAGATAAAGACAGAAACAAAACAATTTAGCAAGTCAAACAAAATCAAATAGGCACACACAAAAGAAGAAAAGTTATCATAACGTAATTCTGTTGTTATAATACTGTTATCTTTCATTAAAAATATTCAATTTCAACAATTTCTAGTCGTTATTAATTTATTAATTCTGCCGAATATAGTTCCAGTGTTACGCACTTAAAAAATACAAAAAAATGACGTAATCATTAAAGAGAAACGTTAATAACAACGTACATCGCAAGCAATGTGTAAATTTATGATAATCTACATAGTACCGCACTGCGCAAGCTTCAACTTCCGGTGACATTCTCGTTTTCCTTTAAAATTTTAGGTATGTTTGGTAAATCATAAATGTATTGAAAGTTGGCGGAAATATTTTTATTTCTTCAAGTCTATTGTTAACACTTTGCACAACACTTTATATGAGGAATCTGTAGAAAGTTGGAGCTCGTAAAAGTCATTTTTCTTTTTTATTATATATTTTAAAACGGATGATAGATGATAATAATAGATAGGTGATAAATCATTTTCAGATACGTATACACTTAGTATATGATGGAGCTATTTGGTTCGCTACAAAAGGCTTACTGCACCTTAAGCATTACGTAATAACTGTAATAAATGCTTGCGAAGACCATTTTAAAATGACTCATCAATTCTTTTTTTCTGATATGACTTATTTTTTAAAAAAAACGACGACGGTTCTGTTTAGGACAAAGGAAAACAATAGCTCAAATTGTGAGCATTGACGTATAAATGCGTCAGGACTTACCGGATTTACACCCTGGTCACCTTTTTCCCCTTCTTGACCTTTTATGCCAACCAATCCACGTTCTCCTTTTATACCAACAAGTCCCGGTATTCCAGGAATGCCAGGAAATCCTTTTAGTCCAATATCCCCAATCCGTCCACGTTCGCCCTATACAAAAACAATGTTAGTTTTCCTGTCCTTAATTGAAGTAACAGTTAACAGAAATTTTTCATAAAAACTTAATGAGAGATGCTAGCTTGAATGCCACATTATCATGATCCAAATTCTTTTTAGTATTCATTGAGACCTGAAACTTTCGGTAAATTTTAATTGGAGAAAAGTGCCAAAATTATTTTTTATTTTTATTTTGGGATAACAAATTTTTTGGGATAACAAAACAGCAAGCTGTAATGATGGAACTAGTCGAATGACCCATATAAATAAACTTGTGAAGGTTACACCCGCCAAAGATCAATATACAAGCTATGATATCCTTTTTTGCAAGAATAGTCTACAGGAACAAGGTAATTGGATTAACCTTCTTTAAATTACACTTCGAATACTTAGCAAATTCTTAATCAAGAATTAGTTTTTAACAGAAGACAGCAGCCTTGTTTCAAGAAATGAAAAAAAGTCTTAAATAAAGTTCATGCGTAATGCTAAGAAATACACAAGGCCAAAGCCATTGGAAAGTTTCTCCGAAAGAAAACCCGCTAGCTACGCTTTTGTCGTTCCACCTTTACTTGTGTGTTTTAGTAGTGTTCAAAGATCAAAACTAAGGCTATTTCCTCGATAATTCGTCTTACTTAAGAATTTGTTTGGATTGTAATGGCTAAGGTTGTTACAGTAAGTGCAGAGCACATACAGTTTGGTTGTTCTAGTGTAAAGAATATTCTCAGACTATAACCCTGTACATATCATTTGTAGAAAAAAATCGATTTTGCTATTGCTCGAAATGGACAAACAGCATCAAGTAACCAATGTTGAAAATGCGCTAACTTGACTTTCCATAATGTCCCCACTATAGGGTAATCTGCTCAGGACCCGGAAAGGTCTGAAATAACTAAGGATATAACCAGCTAAGTCCGCTGTGAACGTTAATACTCTACCTTCAGATGTTCGTCACTGTTCACATTCTGATTTGAAGCGCTTTAGAAGCCATTTTAAACAGACAAACAAAATGCGTGTATTACTAATATAGAGAATCGCACACCATTTACGCCATGTACTAGTTAGAAAGAAACTTCGGAAATGTTTTTATCTTCATTTTAGAGTAACAAATTTTTTTGACCAAAAACACCTTCTTTTTTTTCCAAAAAATAATTACCTTAACGCCAGTTAGGCCATTTGATCCTGTTGCTCCTTTGCGACCTGTCATCCCCACAACATTTTGTCTTTGCCCTTTGAATCCTTTCGCGCCATGTTCACCCATAGGCCCCTGAGGACCAGGTTCACCCTGCACTCCTCTCTATAACGCATAAAACAAAATGGTAACACTAAGATCCTACCATGATAGAAAACACTAAAATATTCTAAACTAACAATTGCTAACTTTAGCTTTCGCAATCTTATGAGATTCTTGAGGCACTGCCCCGGAAAAAATGAACATAGTTTATTGTTTTGCTATTAAAACAAACTAACAAACGATGTGAGATGACCGCCCATTAAGCGCATTCTGCCGATATATATACTTGAAGAAGGGTAGCAGGGCTATCAGAAGGTATATATGATTGCATCATAAAATGTTTCTAATAGACTTATTTTCATATCCATTTTCGTTCTGGGATACCTTGGAGGAAAGAATACGGAAGGAGAAACAACTTCATTTCTGTATGCTTTAAATGTATTGAATTTTCTATTGTTTTTAATTTCAAAAGAATCAGTGCGCGAGGTGCGTGACCGAGTTTTTTTCGCAAAAAAATGATCAAATTCCACATTCTCCTTTTAATGGGGGCTAACTTTTTTGCATGGAAATCTGTGTGTAACACGCCGCAGGCACGTGAAATTTGTATGGAAAATGTCCCTAATATAAGTCGGTAAACATTGTTCGTAAAAACTTCAACAATACGTTTGGAAATAAGCGTTTAACCGTGATATTAACGGTTATTAACCTATACCAATTTGATCATGAAAAAAATATTAATAGATACGCGCCGGACCAATGCCGACAAAATGTGTGAAAGATTAATGTTTATTTTAACTGATAAAATAAGTTCCGATTCCGGAAAGTCGTTTTAAAACGAGATATAAACTTTCTTTTTTTGTTTACAAAATGATATAGCACGTGCTTTCGTTGCTAATTATGAATTTGTAATAACATATAATTACATATCACGATGAAATTGCAAATCCGGTATATGTACTTACAACTAAACACAAAAGTAGAGTTTTAAATGTAAAATAGGTGTTTCAAGAGTATTTATGTGTTTCAAGAGAAATGCATACGAGAAAAATGTTAATTAAATTTCAACTTAATGTTTGTTTTTAAAGAAACGTGCTCACAGTGAGGTGATATTTTGTTGCAGTTTGCACGTGTTTTATCCGTGATAGATTAAACTCGCTCAACAAAGATCAAAAACGTTTCGGAAAAAGTAACCAATACATGTAATCAAAAGTTTAGTTTTTGAAAAGATTGCTTTTAGAAAAAATAGCAGAAGTGAATATTAGCTCGTTTAAAAATTTTATGTATTTTATGTATTTTTTAATTTTGAAAAGTTATTACTTTAGCAACAAACTTTTTCATTCAGAAATTAACCAACCAGAGAATACTGTAATTGTTTACTCAAAGCCAATAACCGCGTATATCAATTTTCGAATAATTTATTCACAAAACCGCCAAAGCTTAAATTTAAGTTTCTATACAGACACCTGCTAGAACCTCGCGCAGTGTTTCAATAGAATCAAGAGAGTTGTATTTTGTAAAAAAAATTAAGTATATGCCAAGTACAAAGTATATAATTTGTACATTATACCATGACAACAGGGATGATATCGTAATTCTAAAATTTTGTATTAAGAGAGTTACCATGTTGGTGTTTTTTTGGGTAAATGATATATCTAGTAAATTTTTTCCGTGAAAACAAATTTTTCCTCACGAGACAGACAACCAGTTTTCTAATATAGATTAAGGATAAGATATTGCCAAAAATTAAGTACGCCCACAGCTGAAATTCAGCCGTTGTGATAAGAAAACGATATGTACAAGACAATTTATTCTTTCATTCTTTTCCTTTTTACTGGATATTAACCTAGAAAAAAGAGAGTACCATTAAAAAAAGGCTTTTTCTCAACTTTTGTTCTTTTTATTGCCAACAAACTGTTAGTGTTTAGGTTAACCATCACCATGCTTCATACAAATATATGATTGTTGACAGTTAATAAGAGGGAGTAGAGACAAAGAGGGCTTGTGACAGACTTAATCATAATAGTAAATAGTTGGAAAATATTAAAAAATGCTAAAACTGCTTTGTTGATTACTCATGCATAGCTACAACCCTGGTAAAATGTTACTTACATTTAAGGTATTTCTGTATCATCCTATCTGAAATGTTGGGGGAAGGGAGAGCTCAAAATGAAATTCTCAATAAATTTTGCCAGGATGGCAGCTTAGCTGGCTACTTGCTGTATTACCTGTAGCTTATCCTGGCTGCCTGCTAGAAAGCTAGTTTTACTTTTTTGAACTGATCAGAGCGTTAGTAAACTAGTACATTTTAGTTCTAAATTTACTAAATAACAGTAAAGTAAAAATGTATTTACATCATTGTAAAAACAGGGCTAGGTTTGGCTTAGCTAGCTAACATCCATTATAAGATACGCAAAGATAAAATGTACAATATTTCAACTTTTTTGTCACACCATCACTACCCCTCTTTTAAACGTTGTTAACTAGAATTTTGTGAAAATGCCAGTGAAAAGCTGTGAAAGTCAACATTTTATTGATACATTCTTCAAACTTGCATGTAAACAACTAGCATCCTAGAATTGGCTCATAACTAATCTAGTTCTCATGTTTTTCTGCATTTTTGCATGTGTATTTCGCGGAACGAAAACGCATAAGAAAATAGGTCTATTTATAAAAAAATTGGCACAATTATATTGAGGCTCAGAACATTTTTTTGAAGACGCCAAATAGCAACAATATTTGCCTATTTTATTGCCTTTACGATGTATCAGCGTTTAGTTCAAGCTACTTATGTCATATTTTTTTATTACATTGTGGATAATGCTGGGGAGTGTAAATAATAAATAATTGTTACAATAACTTTAAAAAATTTTTTTTTCAAACTTTAATCTAAAAGCTCTTCTTAAATAAGTCTTACCTTTTAATATAAATTTCGAAATCAGTCCTATTTTAAATAAGTCTCTTTTGCCTCATTTTAAAGAGCGTACATTATTCGTACACATAATAATAGATAGATATCAAGGTTAAAACAAATATCTACTTATCATTTATAAATTTTTCTTGTGCAAAAAAAAGAAAATAAAAAGCAGTAATTAAACATCTTTATTTTTTCGGAAACGAAAGAGGGTTTGTCTGTCGTGTCCAAAGAAAGACATCAAGCTCCGTGGATCGACAGTAGATTAAGAAAGCAAAAGAAACATTTAATTTGATATGAATTAAAGCAGTTTGAATTCTAAAAAGTAAATGCTCTTAGATCATTAATATTTAGCATTGATACCCACGTTTGTATAGAACTAAATGATTTTGTCTAATGTTTTCGTGTTCAATACGATGTTTTATTCTCTGTTAGTGTTTACAATTCTTTTTAGTTACGTTAACGGAAGTTAAAACTACATCTCCTTGTCGTCGTAATGTATCAGTGTTAAATTCCTTGCCTGATTTTCGGCTGCAGTAAATGATTTTTGCTATGCTAAAACTATGTGTAAACATACAGTCAACATGCCCAATTCCCTTACTTATTTCAGGTATAAATGGCTATTCATCGAAACAGAGATGAGCACCACACCTTTCCGACATAGTTTGTAACTAACGGAAAGCGCCAATTTTGATGCTAGGAAAGAAAAAAGTATTGACGTCAGTCTACTGTATTGACGTCACTTTAATTTATTGGCGTGGTGCTGTAACGTCAAAGAATAACAAACAAAGCCAAGCCAAAAAAGCAATAAAAAAGCCATTACCGCTGGAAGATTATAACTTTTCCCCTTTTCACCTTTTTGAGCAACACCCACGCCAGGTTCACCCTTTTGACCTTTTATCCCCGTCCTTGTGATGGAATTCTAAAATGAAAGTAAAATAAAATAAATTAAAAAGTAATTATGTTTCAATACTTGGGTGAAGAAAAGTAATGTTTTCGGATGTTAAAAATAACGCAGAAAAAATTAATAATAAGTTGGTGTGGTCTGTTTATTATTCTGCTCTACCTGCTACGGTTTACTATTAAAAAAATTACAACGTCAGGCATGTGTTATTTACGTGTGTTTTATAAGCATATTTGAGGACAGAGAGGGGAATACTGTTGAATGAATGTGTATTTTCTTAAGTTAGAGGTATTTTATTTAGACTACAATCTTTTTTTTTCCTGATACAGACTTAAAACACCACTTGTCTAACTTGCTTTGTGTAATTATGTTTTTATTTTTGTTGTTGTTCTTTTAAAGCTAAAAGCTGAACAATTTCATCTATCAATATAGCTTATAAGGTAACGTTAAAATTTTCCTTTTTTGTTCCTTTTTTAATAATCATAACCTAAGCATACTCTAAGCTCGGTTATTTCCACGAAATAAACTCTCTCGCATAACAAAAAGTGGTTCTTCACCAGTTAGTTGGGATAACTTAAAGTTGCTTTCACGGTTCGTACTAACCTTTGCAAAGCCACGAGCCACGCTAAGAGTTACCAACAATAGCAGAAGACATATATGTTTTGAATCCATCGTTCCGTTATTTCCTTATATAACTTTATCCCTTTTTAATTTATACTTGCCCTAATTCAGATAGTGTAGCTATAACAATATTTACAGTGTCTCCAATGTATCTAGCACTTCAATAAGTATATAAAAAGTAAGGAGAATGTATAATTCTAAACTGTAAAACTTCTTTCTACATTTCTTCTTTTTGTTTACCTCAGATGTGTTCCCCTTGCTTAATTAAAATGTTTTTATAGCAAGAGGGACGAAACAGCTAAGTGACAAAAACCTTCCGTTATTTTCGAAAGTAGTTACAAACCACTGAACATTAGAACAACAGAAGTTATTGTTTCTGATATATCAATAGAATAAAACTTTGTACTATCTGATGAATGATGTTTTTCACTACCAGAAAGTGTGATGTATTGACAATAAAGCATTATTCCCATGAAAACTGAAAAGCGTAATGAATAACAGACTGCATCCGTGGAATAACATTAAGTACAAGCACATTGTTAATAACAATTTATACTTTGTTTTCATCAGTATTTCTTCACGAGGGGTAAAAATTAAGCTTAAAATCACTGGGCACAAAGGGTAGTCTATCCACGTTGTTTATATGTAAATATTTTTATCGACGAAGGGTAAAAATTAAGCTTAACATCACTGGGCACGTAGGGGACTCTATCTACTTTGTTTTACCTTATTCCATGTAATTAACGAGTCAAGAAATTAACGCGAATTAAATTACCGGTCATGAAATTAACGCGATTCAATGAAATTAATTTGCAAAAGGCATTTAATTAACGCGAATTTGAGAATATGCGATATCACACGAAGCAAAAATTACGGCAACAGTCGAATCCACGGTAGTGAAGCGGTCTTTATGACAGTGACTTTGGGCTAGATGGCCCAACATCAGCTTATTGCTGACTGTATTGAAACAAATCTATTAGGTTATACTAGTCGTCAGTACGTGGAAAATTCCGCAGGGAATCAATCGCCCATCGCATATATTTACCTCATCGTTCTTTCCTGTCCACCTGTTCACACAAAGTAAAGAAAGTAACTCGTCAAGAGTTATTACCATTCTCAGAGGTGCGGTTATCATTGATAATAATCATTGACAGACAGGCAGGCAGGTAGACATTTCCTGCATCCTTTCCTGCTTTTTAGCATGACGTCATGAAAATTACTGGCACGAAGGTTGTTATGATTATAGGTTGTTATTATACCAACTCATAGTCCACCTAAAAAAACTACTCGGTTGTCATCAGAAAATATCATTCAACCTAAAAACACAAATTATCAAAAAAATGATTTGGGAGAAAACAGTCTCAGGCAAAACCAGGATATTCTAGTGGCAAAAATAATGAGTTCTACATTGGCGGCAAATAAATTAAAGAACATTAAGCCCAAACCAAAATCAAAAAAAGAAATGCAACATGATAAATTCTCCACTAAAGAGTACGCTTTAAAGCAAAAATGTATTGATTTGAATATTCATTATGAGAAACCAAAACTCCACGAAACAACTAGTGAAACCAGAAAAAGGCGTGGCCGAATAAATGGCAGACTGAAACGTTCACAAACTCATTCCACTTTTCGAAAAACAACAGTTCCACAGCCAGTTTCTGAGAGTAGTAAAGGGAATATATTGCCAACAAATTTACCAACCCCAGAAACGAAAAAATATCGGTAATATTACCTGTCATTCACCCAAGACCCTCTAGCGTTACTATCAACCAATCAGTTAGCCAGCAAGAAATATTTCAAACAGAACTTTCTACCATTCATCCAAATCCTGATGTTGTTGCAGCTGTACAAAAGTTTGAGGAGGGTGAGATGTTACATAGTTTAGCCTCTTGTAAAACTTGCCTTGAAATCCGACCAGTATTTCATGCTACCTCGCCCATCAATCAAACTGCAAAAAATGGAACAAAACCAATTTCTATCAAACCTTGGAAAATTTCAAGTGATGGAAGGTGCTCCAGATGTCATACTGAAAGTATTCGTAATTCAAAACAAAATATGATAACAGCTGCCAGATATTCGGGTATATTTAGTGTTGACAATGACGATTCGGGTCCAATACAAGATAATATTCGTCATAACGATATGCATTTTTCACCTGTACCACCGTATCTTCAAAACTTGACAATATTAGAAGAAGCACTGATTCGTCGTATCACCGTTATTATGAATGTACACCTCTTGCATCATGGCATGCTTGCATCTAAAGGTCATTGTATCAGTTTTCCACAAAGAATGCAAATTGCCATTGAGTTACCGTCGTTGCCAGCAGATGTGGGGATAATTGTTATAAAGAAAAAAGGAAGCCGGAATTCAATTCAACAATATACTGTGAAAAGAAGTAAAGTTGACAAAGCTTTGCGTGGTTTGTGTTTTGGTTTTCCTGAAGGTGGAGTTGAGCAGCCAGATATTCTAAACAAGCATCTATATAATGGCCCTGACCACATTAATCGTAAATTAAGAGGACGTTACTTTCAGTATTTACCTAACGAATTCTACAAGGATGTCTCTATCAAAAACGACCGCATTCTAAATTTACCTGAGATACGTTCAGAATTACATGATTTACCTGTTGTTGAGCTACCGCATATCATACCTGAAGGAGACAAGGGTCCTGTGGAAAATCAATTCCAACAAGATCTAACTGATGATGATGAAAGTATCACTCGATCAGGTTTAGTATGCCCCATTGAACCTAAAGATGCTGACAAAGAGTTAAGAACAATATTACAAAAGATGTTAGGATCGGAAGAAGCAGTCAATCGAGCTCTACAACAAGGCACAGTTGCTAGTGCAAATTTGGAATATACCCGAGAAAGGCCAATTCGTGAATTAAAAACTCCAGGCTTTTTTACAATGGCATACCCTACTGTTTTTATTAATGGTCATTGTGACTTTACTGTTCCGAGGTTACAAAAAATCAAATTTGAAGACTACATTGAACATATATACCACTGCGCAGATAACCGTGTAACCAAACATCCTTACTTAAAATTTTTCTTATTGAACATGCGATGCAAGCATTGCAACAGGGTAGCTTTGTTGTTTCTCAGCAATTAAATGATGCTCATCTCACAATTGCAGAACTGAGAGAAAATTTGCAAAACAATGATGATTCTGTTCCACGAAAAATTATCAGTATTGGTAAAAACTTGGTAAATACTGACCCTTACTGGAGAGCAAAAAAGGAAGGTAGATGCCATGTTGTTTTTTAGACGCAAGGAGTTTGGTGATCTGCCAGCCTATTTTGATACCAATAGTTGTGCAGAATTTCATTGGGAGCCCTTACACGAACTGCTGATAAAGTATCATGCATTAATAAACAATTTAGATGAACAGGTTGTGCGTAGCCAGGTAGAAAGTGATGGGAAATTCAAACGGGAATTAATCTTGCATAAACTTCACATTGTCACACAGTACTTTGATGCCAGGACTATAAATTACTTTGCCACTGTCAACAAGGAAGTATTTCAATATGATGATTATTGGTGGCGCTATGAATTTGCTAAAGGCCGAGGTGAAATTCATAGTCACTCTAACATATCATCCTCTAAACATGCACAAAAGGTTAAAACAATAATGGATACTTTATCTGATGATGCTACTGACTCTCAAGCATCCCAAACTGCTGCACATGACCTTCAAAATTGGTTAAAAACTACAAATGAAGATAAAGATGGAATATTTTCTCCCCAAATTACTTCTTTACATCCTGCAGGAGGGACTGAAATGATAGACAATGTCACTGGAGTTACAACGTGGGTACCAAACAAAGATAAATGAGAAGGAACTCAAGAGCCACCTGACTATAACCCATTGACACAACAACTTTCAGATGTTGCAAACCAGGAAGTTGGTATAAAAGAACAGCACATTTATCTTGTAAATAGAATAGCACTACATAACTGTAATTCTAGTTGTTTGCGTTACCGTCGTCAAAAAAAAAGCGAAAGGGATACTGCTCCACAAAAGTACTGCTGTTTTCACTTTGGTGATGTCGATCCACAACCCAAAAAAACAAGTGGCAAATAAATTCATCCCTTCCACCCAATCATAACAAAATGGGAACATCCAAGGTATGAAGGACCTATAGATCACAGCCGCATGATAATGCATGTCAAGACGCGTTTACTTAGTTGGCTTGCAAACTATGACAGTCAAGTAATTATTGATCAGGATCTTATTGCCCTTCAAAAATACATTGCTGGTTATGCTTGCAAAGGAGCAGCTTCAACTGAAAATTTTGTACATATTTATCGACATTTGAATTGAACAAATGTTGCTGATGGAGGCACAGTAAAAAATTTAGCTCAACGTTTGCTTCAAAAAATTACAGGGATGGTGGATGTGCCAGCAGCTGCTGCTTATTTTATTAATAGTGGTGGTCATTTAACTAGATGTACTAGAAACTTCCGTTACATTGGTCTAAGTGGATTCCGGACCTGAAATACATCTGGTGAAGATGAAAATGTAACAAAAAGTAATACACTTGACAAATTTTTAAGTGATAAGCGAAGAGAAACTGAACCTGAAATCACTTTATGGGATTGGAGCAAGAAATGCAATTGCACTTGTAAGATGGATCATGTCCCAGTATTCACAGAATTATCAACAAAACCTGTTTGGCCTAATACAGAGGACTTTGCAAAATCCATGCTCATGATATTTTCTGTTGGAACATGGCGCACTGTGGAAGAATTAAAGGGGCAACCGGAGTCGTTTGCTGGCGCATTGGCTGACTTAGTTGAATCTGATAACTGTCCGGCAATACTAACTAAGGCGTTAAAAGAACCCAAAAAATCTTTTGATTCGAAAAAGAGAAAAACACAATATCATGTACGACCAATCAATGATAACAACACTCAGTCGTCATCACAATCATCCCAATCTACCATTGCAAGTTCTCAAGGTTCAACTTTTGCAAATATGAACATAGGTAGGGCAATAATGAGAGATATCGCTAGAAATCATGTTTCTGATATGGACGAGCCAAATGTAGAACAGATTCTTCCTGATAGGGGGTCTTTTTTTTATTGGAATAATTATGCAATTCAATGTTTTGGTTGTCAATGACCTAATAACGCTGATACTTGGTTGAAATCTGTATCTGAAGAAGCTGAAAGAAATGAATTTGCTCATGGTGATGATTGCACATTACCTGTGATAAATGTCCTAAAAACTAATGAACTACAAAGAACAGTCATCGGAATAGATCTTCAGCATTTGCTACTAGTTGCAAAAGGAAATTTGCCAACAGGCACCAAACCATTACATTTGTTAATTCAAGGCACAGCTGGCGTTGGAAAAACATTTATTATCACCGCTCTCACCAGAATTGTTCGTCGTTTATTTAAGCGAAATTCTGCTGTTATGAACTTGGCCCCAACTGGTGCCGCATCTGTTCTTATAGCAAATGGGCGAACTATACATTCCATGACACCAACACCACACAAATTAAAAAAAGATAAGGATTCAAATTGTGTTCAGCTCTCTGATTATACATTAGGTGATATATCTTTGAGGAAATTGAGAAAATATACAGGTCTTCAAGAAGACAATGGACTTAAATTATTTCAACTGAACATTGATGAGCGTAGCATGCAGTCTAAGCTTCTTGTGGCCTGGTGCAGTCAACGATTATGCGAGTCAACAGGTGATTTTGATAATTATTATGGAGGGATACCAACTGTCAATTTCTTTGGTGACCTTGGCCAACTTGGACCAGTGCGTGCTTTAGATCTTCATCAACGTCCTAAACATGATGACTCAACCATTTAATTTAGCTGGCTATGCCATCTATCGCTCATTTGAAAATGTTATTGTTCTTACTGAAACGATGCGTCAAGGGCCAGACCAGTTATCTCTTTTACAGCGGCTTCTTCGTATACGTAATGGTTCAATTACCCAACAAGACTGGCTAGATATTAATAGTCGTTATGAAGGCGCCTTGTCACAAACTGAGAAATGTAACTTTTCACATGACCGTGTTCTCACATTAATGGAAACATGGAAGGAAGTTAATGAAGAAAACCACAGTAAATTAGCTAACCTTGGTGTACCGGTTGATGTTATTCCATCAACGGGTCGTGGTAAACATCATTCATTAACTGATAAACAATTAGGACAAATTCCATTACGATCTTTGATTGCGGTTGGTGCCAGTGTAATACTAACTAAGAACCAAAAGGGTCTTACCGGACTTGGCCTTAATAACGTTGCAATGGGTAAAGTGATTGCAATGCTTTATGCTCCTGATACTTCACCGCCTGAATTCTCTATTGCTGTTCTTGTCAATTTTCCAAATTATAAAGGACCAGTATGGCTTGTTGAACATCCCACATGGGTACCAATTACTCCTGTTGAAGGACGATGCGAGTCAGATTGTTGCATTAGAAGTGGATTACCATTAATGCCAGGTTACGCTATAACAATTGCAGAAAGTCAAGGTATGTCTATTGGAGATGGTAAAACTGCCGCACATATGCGTATAAAGTTGCAACAAGGAATTGAAATGGAGAAAAATACAGCCTATACTGCCTTTTCACGTTGCGAGAAGGAGAAACATTGGGCCCTTGTTGAACCACTTACCCAGGAGAGACTCTTGTACATTAATTCACACCCACGTATGAAAGCAAGACAGGAAGAAGAAAAACGATTGAAATTGTTATTTGTTAACCGTCTTGATTTTTCAAGCGGGCAATACGGGTTCTGTTCTGATTGGCTTAGCGCTCTTTACGACGGGTCGATATTTTGCGGTATTTCCCGTCGTCAAGAAAAATGGTAGCTTAAAATGTAAACAAAAACAAATATATTTTGTGAAATCAGCGTAAATATTCTTCATCAAAACAAAACAATATAAAAGTAAAATACAAACAGTTTTTTTTAAAACTTCATCAAACACTCTACCAATGGCGAGTTTCAGTGGTGAAAAAACTTTCAACTTCGGCGTAAATATTTCGTTATCACAAGAAACAAGTGAAACTTTTATGGACATTGATGATGAGATATCAAGTTTTATTCAAAGTACGAAGTGCAAATCAACAAGTTACAACACAAAAACGTCTGTAAATAGATTAAATCGTTTCTTGAAGTATGAAACAAAACAAAGTTACGGTTCGGATAAATTTCATGAATTGAACGACATCGATCTTGATATGTTGATGTGTGATTTTCTGATGAATGCTAAAAAAATCGAAAAAAGAACGGAAACAACTTGTACCAGCCAGACACTTTAAACAGTTTCAGAAATGGATGGCAACGTTTTTTAAACGAAAATGGAAGAAAAATAAATATAAAAACAGAGGAACAATTCCAAAAATCGATACAAGTGTTAGCAAGTAAAGGAAAACAGTTGACACGTATGGGAATGGGAAACAAACCCAATGCAACGAGGACATTGGATGCATCAGAGGTCGACGAACCCTTTAAGAAAGGTTTTTTCGGAATCGGTAACCCACTTACTTTACAAAGAACAATGTGGTGGAAAATTACAAAACATTTCGGGTTTAGGGAGCGAGACGAATCTCGTAAGTTGCTGTATGGCGATTTAAATTTAAAAAAGGACGCAAACGGGCGCTCTTTTCTTGAATGGTACAAGGAAAGTGGCACAAAAACCCGAACAAGAGAGAACAGTTTTTCCCACCAAAGAGCCTTTAATCCCAGAGCTTATGAAACAGGAGGACCTAGATGCCCTGTTTACATTTATCAACAATTTATTTCTCATCGATCCATTGAAAGCACAAACGAAAACTCACCTTTTTTTCTAGCTGTAATTCCAACACATTTACTTAAGTCCAACGTGTGGTATTTCAATCGCCCATTAGGAAAAAATTCTTTGGGTAAACTTATGACGGAAGCGTCCAATGCTCTTGGAATAGAAGACGCGTCGGCTTTTCACGGAAGTAGATCAAAAATAGCTAATCATTCAGCTTGGAAAACTTCAATTTCTGCCCTCCTGGATAACAACGTGCATCCAATACATGTGTCACAACTAAATGGACATAAGAACTTGGAAAGTCTAAAGTCGTATCATACTGCGTCGAACAAGCACCAACAGATGATGTCAGATGTCCTTAGCGTAGCTGATAGTGGTGGAAACATCAATGTTGATATAAATCGTCTTCCATTCCCTTCCTCAAATACATCAGTTACACAAACCACAACATCAAAATCCCTATCGTTTTCGGCTGATCAATTCCATTCAATGTTCGCTGGTGCAAACATTTCAAACTGCACATTTAATTTCGCACACTTTCCTGTTCAAAAGCGAATGTTCAAATGCAAAATTATTCTTTTGGGACGTTCGAACACTGTTTTCATTGTAAAATGTATCCTTTTTTAGACGAAATTAAATCGAACTTTTGGTCACCTGTACTTCTTCGACTGTTTAAAAAATGTTAAGGGGGGCGAAAAGCTCTTGTTTAAATTCCTTTACTTTCATTATCCTTCCAAATTAAAATAAATAAAGTAAAGTCATTGCACCGACCTCGCAAGCTCGGTCGGCACTTAGACCTCGGGCGATATTTTGCGGTACAGCCCGGGGTAATCGGTTATTATTGTATTACAGATAAAACTGTTGAGAAGTTTAGTATTACTACTCAAAGATATATTGATCTGTTAAGGGAACTTGACGAATTTTGCAATGACGAAATTGAAGATGCAGATTGTCCATCTCAATCTACTGTTTGCACATGTATTGTATGTAAATCTACACTGTAATGATAATCAGGATCGAAAACCTGTCACCATTTATTTAAACCACAAAGTTGTCCAAGCAAAGACAAAGACACTTGTCCGCATATCAAAATACCAGCCAAATTATCGTAATCATGTATCATAATTATATCATGCATATGTCGTACAATGTATTCCATTATTATTGCAAAGAAAACATTCCAGCAAGCTAATTATAAAAACTTGACATATATGGAGGTGGAGTGGAGGTAGGAGGCTTAAAAGCAACACATAGTATGTTGCTAGGACATTTGTAAGAAGATTATCGTTAATCAAAACCACAAAGTTGTCCATTTATCGGAATGCCAGCCAAATTTATAGTGACTATTTCACCAAAAGAAACATAATTGCATAATTGGTGATAATTTTTTGAATTATGGTGATACTGATGGTGGCATCCTTTCTAAGAGATGGGCTTTGCATTGTGAGTGTGTAAGCAAAAACGATACGATTTGATAATTTTTTTATTATCAAAGTTGAGACGATTGCTTGCTGCTCACCAAGGTCATTTAGACTTTGTTGCACCCTCTCTTAGCACTGCTCTGCCTATGTCAAAGGAAAGACAAAGACCCTTGTCCACATATCAAAATACCAGCCAAATTATCGTAATCATGTATCATAATTATATCATGCATATGTCGCACAATGTATTCCTTTATTATTGCAAAGAAAACATTCCAGCAAGCAAATTATAAAAACTTGACATATATGGAGGTGGAGTGGAGGTATGAGGCTTAAAAGCAACCCATAGAATGTTGCTAGGACATTTATAAGAAGATTATCGTTAATTAAAACCACACAGTTGTCCATTTATCGGAATACCAGCCAAATTATTGTGACCATTTCACCGAAAGAAACGTTATTGAAAGTTTTGGTTTATTATGGCTGATGGTGGTAACCTTTCTACGAGTTGGACTTTGCATTGTTAGTGTGTATGCAAAAAAAAGATTTGTTAAATTTTTATTAAAGTTGAGACAATTGTGGTATTTCACCAAGGTGATAAAGACTTTGTTGTACCCTCTCTAACACTGTGCTCTACCTGTTATGTTACAGCTATATGAAAGACAAACAAAGGACTAATGGTTGCTTTAAGGTATCTTTTCTAAGTGTTGGGCTTTGCATAGTGAGTGTGTAAGCAAAAACGATACGATTTGGTATTTTTTTTATTATAAAAGTCGAGACGATTGCTTGCTGCTCACCAAGGTCATTTAGACTTTGTTGCACCCTCTCTTAGCACTGCTCTGCCTATGTCAAAGCAAAGACAAAGACCCTTGTCCACATATCAAAATACCAGCCAAATTATCGTAATCGTGTATCATAATTATATCATGAATATGTCGCACAATGTATTCCTTTATTATTGCAAAGAACCATCATTGCATAATTTCCAATCCCCGAAAGGTAGTGGAATGTCAAAACATTTCAGTCCTAAATCGAAATTATCCGTAAAAAATTCCAAGGAAATACAAAGTGCTAACAAAATATCAACCATAAGTATAGATCGTAACATTTTTAGTATTTATGTGTCAACCCATTTCAGTCTTACATCGAAATGAGATATTATAAATGCCATTTGTGTTCCATGCTGATTGTGGATATGGTGTTATTAATGCTGTTGATGCTATGGTAATACTAATGTTAGTTGTGTTGGTAGGCAATATAAATTAAAAAGTCGTTAACTCTATTATACGTGAATGAGTATGTGAGAGAAAAAATGCCGGTACTTATATTCAAGTTTTATTTGTAGGTTTCTTACAAACCTCTTTGGTATATGACATATAATTCGTAAATAAAACGATGTTTCTGGTTGCAGGTACTAAACAGGTATAATAGGGTTAAATTTCCAAAAAGATGGGCAAAAAATAATTTTAAATCAATTTTAAAGCCGGTATCGTTGATATTTCTTCTTAAAGCTTACCTCCCACTTCAAAAAAAGTTCATCTTATTCTGTTTATACTATGTTGAGAATTTGTAATTTAACATTTATTAAGTAAAATTCGAAATAATAAAGCTAATATAAAGCCACATTTTCTTGTGTTTACAGCATGCTTCCTTCTCGAAAGCCGCCATTTTGTGATAATTTTTTTTTCGGATTAAACCCAGTTTGACGTCATCTCCCGGATGGCAAAAAAGGCCCCCTGAACATGTTGCCGTAAAACGATAACCCGGAGAAAAAGAAGAAGAGTAAATTATTGCAACTAAGATTAATTTTGTTAATAATTATAAAATGTGTTTTTGTGCTATGCCTTTTTGCAATAAGAATAATAGAAGTAGCGCTGTAAAGCATTCCTTTGCCAGTCTTCCAACAGGCAAGAAACAACCTGCTGCGTGTACTCATTAACAGAGTCGATACGCTTTCAAAGTCGAGTTTTAATCACTAGAATGTTTTGATCAACGCTGGCAAAAAAGGCTTTGGCAATTCTAAATCTCTGTCCACTTGTCTTTGCATTAGGCCATGTACAAATTCTGGATGGTATAGGTGCTCGCTCTTCTTCTACGTTGCGTCTAAGACTTTTCTATTATATTGTGGTACACTAGGCAGGGATTTACGGGATTTTATTTTGTTCTGCGCGCGTTGCTGTTTCTTCTTTCTTTCTTTCTTTTTTTCTTTCTTTCTTTCTCTCTTTCTTTCTTATAATAATTTATTTTAATTTATTTTTCGTGCCGCGTTTCATTCTCATATCAAAGGACTGGGATCGAGGTTGCTTGAATTGTTATTATAA
Source organism: Hydractinia echinata (assembly GCA_030067915.1). NCBI lineage: Eukaryota > Metazoa > Cnidaria > Hydrozoa > Anthoathecata > Hydractiniidae > Hydractinia > Hydractinia echinata. Next base: position 1,206,728 of record JASGCC010000039.1, on the reverse strand, counting down.
TAAGCCCAGGGTTGTGTTTTAGCTTGCACCCGTCCTGTCTATGTTTACTTCCGCCATAGTCGTGATTATTAACGTTGCCAATAGTCTAGCCATAGAATGAAGTTTTCTACTAATCTTTTCTTCCAACAAAAACTCTTAGGGATCGCGGCGCAGCATTTAATTTTTTTGGGGGGAGGGGGTAAGATAGGCTACAAAAGAGTAAAATGAAATGTCGCCCGCCATGGTTTGCTCTGATAACCCTAAATAGCTTCTTTTTTACTTTAAAATATACTTCCCGGCGCCGCGACCCGTCTCTGTGGGCATTTCTGTAAGTCTCTACACAAGTCGGAAAGAGCCAATCTCGTTCTCAGGGCATCGGAATAGCGAAAAAGGCCACGGTTCACTACTAAGCTATTGCTTCCACTTCCATTCTCATCCTCATAACAGCTTTCCCAGCTAGAATCTGATTCACTGCTCGGTGTGTTGTAGACTTTTTACTGGCCGAAACTTCAAAACTAAGAAAGCCAACAACTTTTTCACGGGAACTCAGTTTTAAAAAAGCCTTACTTATCTTCAGTATATACCTGTTACAAACTCACCTTCAGTACCCGTTACAAATGTTGAAAAACAAAACAACAACCGCTTTGTATATATAAAACCGCTTTGTATATATAAAAACCTGGGCCACGGCAGAGTCAGCGAAATTATCATCCGGGAGTTGACGTCACAAGCCCTCCCGCGAAGGCATTTATTTACAATCGGGACACAAGATGGCGACTGGCACGAAGCTTCTTCTCCAGCTAATATTTTACAACTTTAACGACGAATATCTTGCGAACAAATCAAAATAAGTATAAAATAATTTTTTTTTCGTAATTAGTACAATATTTTGAGTTGATTTTCGATTACTTTTTTTAAAGTGGGAGGTAAGCTTTAAGGCCGATAACACAGAAGAAGAATTAGAAAAATAACTTGAGTATATTAATATTCTTTCATTATTTTCACGTATATCTTGTAGAAAAATAAAAATTCTTGAATATTCTTTTACTATATTTAATAACGCTATTGCAAGTAGCAATGATAGTATTGAGAAGAGCAGCTTCTTCCTCGAAGTTATCCATAATTGCCATCTGAGAAATAACGAAAGAATATGAGCTTAGTAGGCAGGTGTTACAATATTCTTTTAATATTTTTACGTATATTTACCAAAAAAATATTAGAAGAATATTAAAAGAATATTTAAAAAGTAAATATTCTTTGTGAATATTCTTCTGTGTATATCGGCCTTAATAGCAGAGGAAACTCTTACGTGTTACCTTAATGACTTTAGTTTTTTGAGACATATTTTAATTCTTCCACATGTCCAGATAAAATAATAAAAACAAACGGTTCAAGGTTTTTTAAGGTAAGATAAAATAAAACAAATAATAATAATACATGCTAATTTACTAATGATTAGAAAAAAGCTTGCTTTATAGCTTAGTAAAATTTACGAAAAAAAATATGAAAATTAAGGGGAAGGCAAAAAAGTTCTTATTGAAAATGTTTTCAACAATTTTATTTTAATTTTTTTTAAATTAATGTCTTTAAGGTAACCATTCCTGGAATAATAAATAAATAAAAGCTTTATTAAATTTAAATTTTTTTATATTGCCCTGGTTGCACGGCATCATCGTGCAACCCTAGGAACAGGAAGGTTTTAACGATTTTTTCTTCTTATTCTTAGATAAAACTAATAACTAAACAGAAAAATAGCTTCATCTTCAGAATGTAAGTAGCAATTTAGTCTATTTAGTTCAAATTTTATCAGCTTGTTAATAAAGTTAGTATATATAATTTAGAAATAGTGGAGATGTAAGGTTTATACGTCATTGACAATTTTTTTATTCTCCCGGTATTATTTAGTCATTTTTTATGGAAGCATTTCTTATTCGTATATTTAGAAATAATTATTTTTTTTGTAGATTTTAACAGAGTACACTAACCACCTTCAAAGTAGTTAGAGGGACTGAAGAGAAAGGTAATTCATTCCAAATATATTATCGATAGTTGCAGAATTTGAAATCGAGTTCTTTTCTCTTTGTTACCATTGCCATGTGCTAATATAACATTTCTTTTATATATGACGAAAAAGAGACGGAAGATTTGTGACCGGAAAAATTCAAGCATTTTTACAAAGACAACCAGTTGGGCGTACGTTTCCGATCTAACGTGTATATAAAGATGGAATCTGGCGCGAAGTTCACTTATATACGAACCATAACCGAGTGAAGAATTGTGCTGCTTTTGCCGATATAAAACGAGACCTATTAACAGACGCTGGGAAATATTGAAATCAGATTGATGTTGTAAATAGCGTTGTTTGGAAATCACTTCCTGTAAATTTGCAATATTTCGACAATTTCAGAACGAGAATTCAATAATTTTTTAAACAGAACTTGTAAACACTTATTGATGGTTGATTTTATGAAACATTTAATAATAGTAATAATAAAAGAAACCAGTCGATAAGCTTGTGAAAAAATCCACTTAGGCAGCAAAACAATGGGAAAATAGAGGTTTTTTCAGAAGTTTTGGTGATGTCAGCAGTGTATATTAAAAAAAAAAACATTTTAGGAAAGTCGCCGTTCCCACTAACATGGGGAGCTTACGGCGCTGATTAAAAAAATATAGTGCTTTCGGCGACCTACTCAGGAGATGTAGGGGTTTAATAAATTTGCTGACGTTAGCGAAGACCTGCCAAAATTGTATACTGTATAGAGCTTTAAACACTGATCAAGGAAATGCATATGATCATATCCTTTCGACGAACTGTTAAGGACGAGATATTGGGGTTTTAAGGTATTTTAAAGACTTCATCTGTCGGTCTGTTCGGATGGGTTGACGGAGGAGATTAATTCCATTTTGGTCCTAGGGGTCCATTGCTAATCGCACAGGAGATGACGTTATTTATGTATATTCGTTTCCAACTTATTTGGCCTCGCACTAAGAAGGGTAATGCAATAGTTTCACCAACTTTAATAATATCATTAGCGTCAATCTTTGTAATTACGTAATGATTAGAGCCGATAAACAAATTAGATTGAATTTTTTAAACTTGCGCAATCTCCTGGAGAAAAAAAAGCACTTCTGTAGAAAGTCGAATTTTGTTCAGTATTTTGAATCACAGACAAACTTTTCGTATTCAGATAACAGATAACGATGTACAATCGACCCGAAAAAAATTCGAATATAAACCTTCACCACGAATTAACAAGGGCATTGATCTTAACACGCCTCGAATTAGGGGTCTAACGATTTTTTAACTGTTTTAACATTCACAGCTAAATACCCAATTAAATATTTTCTTGCCTAAGATATATGAAAAAAATACAAGAGAATAGGAGTAACTACATCGTAATGCAGATATAACTAGCCTTTTAAGGAAGAAATTTTAATGAAAAAGGAGGTTTTTATCCAAAGAATAAGAAGCCACTGGAGAACTTCTGTACTCTCCCCTTTACAGGGATGATCGAAAAACTAATGGATTTTGGCTGTACTGAAACAAACACCTATGAATGTGGAAACATAAGGATTGGTGAAATTCACTCATGCTTGGGATCTGATATGATATTGGCTAAGAAGTACGTGAACGAGTTGTTAATCGAAACGTAAAACCGTATTGATTTGTATCCGAGTAAAATTTCGCCATGGTCTATACAACTAGGAATTTGTTATGTTCCAGAAATCCTTCCATCTTAATGTGCATAGACACTCTTAGAATTATCCAACGAGGTTCGGACGTTATGGATCACGCGGGCCGAGCGGATTGGTCACATGAAAGATCGAGAACTTAAGGGATAATCGACGTGACCTCAATTAACCAATAAGAATAATTGTAATAAAGATGACTCAATTGCAATGCTGAAAATCGTAATTAAATTCCCGCTTTATTTCAACAGGAAGTGCTTTTTTGTGACGCACCTACATATTATTTAGACATGAAGTTCCACCAATTCCATATTATTATTAAGGGCAGAAACTTTCGCGTTTTGCTGTTTTTGGAACAAATTTTGCGGAAAAAAACTTTCGCGAATCGAATAAAAAGATCATTTTAGCGCGAAAAAACTTTGACGAATGAGCAAAATATCAGATTTTTTTGCTTTCTTTAAAGTTGCTGTTTTGATAACAACGAATTTCAGAAGGGGTCTTAAATTTGCTTGGAAAAGAAAGATTTTTTTGCGTGAAAAAACGGGCATGTTTTAATAAGCGATCGCGTTTTTTATGCCAAATCAAGAATTAGGAACGAAAGTATTTTCTTGTACTAGAATTTGCTTGTTTACCAAACTCGATACTGTTTTCCCCCATTTGAAGGGGCTTGTTGACATGCAGGTGCGTATTGTCGTTTGTATTTTTTAAATAGGATCGAAAATTCCCGCTTTTTTTGTTCGATTTTCATACAGGCTGTTTTCATACACGTCTGCATTTACTCTATCCAATAAGAAATAGGATCGAAAACTCCCGCCTGTTACGTTCGATTTTCATACATGCTGTTTTCATACACGTCTGCATTTACTCTATCCAATAAGAAATAGGATCGAAAACTCCCGCCTTTTATGTTCGATTTTCATACAGGCTGTTTTCATACACGTCTGCATTTACTCTATCCAATAAGAAAGAGGATCGAAAACTCCCGCCTTTTACGTTCGATTTTCATACATGCTGTTTTCATACACGTCTGCATTTACTCTATCCAATAAGAAATAGGATCGAAAACTCCCGCCTTTTATGTTCGACTTTCATACAGGCTGTTTTCATACACGTCTGCATTTACTCTATCCAATAAGAAATAGGATCGAAAACTCCCGCCTTTTACGTTCGATTTTCATACATGCTGTTTTCATACACGTCTGCATTTACTCTATCCAATAAGAAATAGGATCGAAAACTCCCGCCTTTTATGTTCGATTTTCATACAGGCTGTTTTCATACACGTCTGCATTTACTCTATCCAATAAGAAATAGGATCGAAAACTCCCGCCTTTTATGTTCGATTTTCATACAGGCTGTTTTCATACACGTCTGCATTTACTCTATCCAATAAGAAATAGGATAAAAAACTCCCGCCATAGAAGTAGTACTATTTAATCTGTTCTACGTTTAGTTCTATTTTAGATCAATATGGAAAGCATTCATGTATGTATCTAGTTTCTGTCACTATCACGTTTCATTTTAAATACTCTCACGCACGTCATACTTTCAAAGTCTTCCTTTGTTAATTAATTTGTATTTTTTTTATTTAGAGCAAAAAAATAATTCGCCGAGCAACACAAAGAAAATCCAAGAGGACATAACCTCTTTAAAAAATGAACTGGTAAGTGGGCTTAATCTGAAATAAAAATACTATTTCTAAAAATAATACCTACTATTTTGTTGCAAATATATACATTCGTTTTCTCATTTTGATGTAGGGTTTTGTAAGAAGCACCCTTGTAAGATTTACAGAGGAGTCAACCTCGTTAAAAAATCAATTGGTGAGTTTTTACTTAGTACTTCCATTTTTATTTGCAAACACAACAAATAGTGAACTGGTTTACTTTTCATGTCTTTTTGTGTGTACTCGCTAATTATATGGGGCAGTAACTTTCATAGCGTTTTCCCATTATTTTAGTTACCCTTTCGGCATTTAGTAGGAATGTCAAATAAGGCAAAATGAGGAAATTAGAAAGAGAGAAGAGGAGTCAATCTCTTTAAAAAATCAGTTAGTAAGTTTAAATCAGTTCACATTAAGTATCAGCAGCACAAAAACACCATATATTTTAAATAATACCACCTGTCTACTTTTGTTATCTCATGCTTTTTATAGAACAACAATAAAGAAGAAATTATTCGACTGAAAAAAAAGCTGGTAAGTAAGTATTTTTTACTTAAACTTAAGGCTTAAGCCCTTTATGATATTGCTAAACAAAAACAAATAACGGTGTGTCACAGTATATAAATATAAAGAGTAGATATTTGTCTTTCTCTATTTAGAACGACCAAACAGAAGAAATTAAGCAGCTAAACGATGTAAGTACATCCCGTGTTGCTCTGCCTTTGTTTAATATTTGTCTTGAACCAACCCCTTCCCCAGGACTTATTAGGCTTTTTTATTTGCCTGTTCGAATATAAAAAGCCTAACAAGTCCTAGGGACGACGATGGTAATTTTAGAGAACAATTTATAGTTTACATTGTTGATTCTTATTTTTTTTTAGAAGAAGAAGATATTAACGTGGCAAGATTCGTGGACGAAAAAAGGTCTGTTGGCGTTTACGCGTGTGAAGAAAATTTTCACCTGTGGCTTGCTTCCGGGGAAAAAGACTTTTTCACCCGGGAGGATGCCGCACGTGAAAAACGCAGGCGTAAGCGCTAATATACCTGTTTTCATTTGTATATATGTTGTAAATCGTCTTGGTTGTATATATGTTAAATAGTTGAATATATTTATACTTTGTTAAAAATTGTTTTCTTTAAACTTCAAATCAAATCACCAGATTTAGCCCACAAAGTTGTACTTTTAGAAACATTTTTGCCGAAAAAGCTTGAGTGTTGTTGCCATTGGTGGAGTGTAACTTTTTTAAAATATTAATACACGAAAAGGGTTGGGACTTTTTAAATATATTGAGAATGTTCTTACTAAACGGAAGGTGGTAAAAAATAAGAAATGGAGGGAGTGAAAGATACAATTTTAATGCAAAATAAGAACTTCCTTGCGCTAAATACCCAATATGATTAACTCTGAGGTCACACATTAGCGCGAAAAAATTAATGCAAAATAAAAACTAAGCTTAGCGTTCACTTGTGTCATGTGTTTTACTGAGTATTTTATCAATGTTATGAAGCGTAGTTTACTTTTTTTCCTAATTAATAAACCGGGGGAGAAACCTCGACCTTCGGGGTCTTTGTCTCTTTTTATAACGCCGTCCCTTTTATCAAAAAAAGCCCTGGGATGGAGGTTGGGGGATATCATAGGCTCAGTAAAGTCCTGGGGACGAGTTTGGTATACCTGTTTGCCTTTATGCTTTGCTTTGCCTGCATGACTTTTTGCGGAGCATAGTTACCAGTTGCCGCCCATAATAATGACTTTTGATCATTTCTGTACCTTGACTTTAGAGTTATGAAAGACCAATATTGTTAATGAAATTTATTGGTGCCAAGTTGACTTTTAATCTCAAATTTATCAAACAATGATGATCAAACAATAATTTTTTTAAATTGGCACATAATTCTGCTAAGATGATCCTTTGCATATTGACCTTACGGAATTGTAATATCTTGTTTTTAGGTATTAAATTTAAAATATATTTCCACCTTGATATTTTCTAATGCTCCCGGAATATGATACAAGCTTAGAGAGTACGTAATCTTTGAGTTGTAAAGGGGCGAATTTTTATTAAGGCACTTGCCCGTGCCTTGCCGTTTCCCTTGCCTTTACCTACCCTTCCCATGCGTTTTCTGGTGTCTGCCATGCCCTTGCCTACCATGCCTTGCCTACTCCTGCCTTGCTGATTCCTCTTCCTGTTTCCTTGCCTGCCTACGTCGTGCCTTTTCCTTGCCGTGCTCAATGCCTTTGCCTTGCTTGTGCCTCCCATGCCTTGCCTACCCCTGCCTTACTGATTCCTCTTCCTATTTCCTTGCCTGCCTATGCCGTGCCTTTTCCTTGCCGTGCTCAATGCCTTTGCCTTGCTTGTGCTTCCCATGCCTTGCCTACTCCTGCCTTACTGATTCCTCTTCCTGTTTCCTTGCCTGCCTTTTCCTTGCCGTGCTTAATGCCTTTATCTTGGCAACCTCTCCGCAACACTTTCTACATTGATTAATTAAGAAAAAATAAAACGAGTTTGAAAGTTGTTCAGACTTTTATAGTCTGAAGATGTGCTTAGTGTACGAAAAGCTTAACAAATAAATACTTTTTAACTTTCAAACTCGTTTTATTTTTTCTTAAATAATGATACAATTTGCGCAATACATTAACGAAACAAAACTATTTGTCCTGTTAATGTTTACATTTTAACAAAAAAGTGATTCAAGATCAGAGGAGGAGAAAAAGGAGGCTGGTTTGGACTTCATTGCTGAATTTCATTATCAAGGAAACAATGGAACTTACTTTATAAGCAAGTCAAACCCTTATTTTTGGAGAATACACATGTTCACATCTTCAATTAACCATTGTTAAATCTTTTTTTATTACAAAGCTCTTTAAAATTCTTTAAAAAAAAGCTATTTAAAAAGGAGGTAAACTGCTATGTATTAAGAGGGCTCTGGTCATGATAAGAAGTAAAGCATTATTTTTGTTGAAATTTTTTGAAAATTTACCATTCCTTGACATACGTTATAAAGCTATTTCTTAGCTTACTGTAAGTAGAGTTGCTGCCAATAACATACGAAATTTTCTGGCCATGAGAGTAATTATTTCTTCAGAAAATGAGAAATATAATGCCAATTGTCAAAGCCTTAATCAAACACACTCTGTTTATTTCCTTTTTTAATTCAGAAAATGAGTGAACATCTGCGTCTGTACAGACATTTAGGCCTGTATTCAAGTAAATGTTTCCCGATTTGCAGTATGATATTCCATAACAGCTACTCCGCCAGGTTTAATGTTTTCTTATTTTGTTTTTTAGAATTTGTGGTAACTAGCTATACTAGGCTGTGTATTTTTCTCCAATGTCAAACCCATTAGAGAGTAGTAATAAAAGTAACAACCCTAAACGTGGTTTTAGGATTTTCAATAATGCTGGTAGGTGTTGCAACGCCCTGGAAATAATCAGAGGTTAGTAGGTCTCATTATGGGCCACATGAAGTTCATGTAAATGTCATACAAGGTGCTTCTATTATCGATGATGTGTACTTAGCTAGACGTAGACTTGCACAACGTGTTACGTCTTTGTGTTGTACTGAAACTGTTGACCATGCCAACAGCAGGCGTCATAGTGATGCTGTAAGGCAGGCAGTTCGTAATGCTGAAAGTAACGAGCAAGCTGCCAATAGGCGTGCTCAAAATGATGAAAGGCAAGCTGGTGCACGTAGTTTAGAAAATACTGATCACGCTGCCAATAGACGTGCTCGAGATGCTGACAGGCAAGCTGCTGCACGTCATTTAGAAAATGCTGATCATGCTGCTAATAGACGTGCTCAAAATGCTGAAAGGCAAGCTGCTGCACTTCGTTTAGAAAATACTGATCACGCTCCCGATAAACGTGCTCGAGATGGTGCAAGGCAGGGTTATGGCTCAACAAAGGCAAAATTTTGGTCAGGTTGCAAATAGAAGACGAGCAATTGCGCAACGAAATATTGCTGTTCGTGCTCGCAGAAATGCCCCCATACTATAATGTTGTACGTCAACATGTATTGCCTAATGTTTATTATTTAGGTGTTATGGACAACAAATGTGAGTATTGTCAAGCTGTTAAAGTTTGAAAATGAAGAATGTTTCAAATGCTGTCATAACGGCAAAATCGCACTTGATAATTTGTGCAGCTAACGCAACTGTTAACAAATAGTGATACAGATCAGGCACGGAATTTTCAAGCCAATATACATAAGTATAATAGTGCAGTTTCGTTCGCTTCATATGGAGCAAATCTTCGTCCTCCCCCTGGCCGTGGACCACCATGATTTCGTATCTGCGGTAAAATATGGTATCGTGTTGGGGATCTTCACCCTCCTGAGGGACAAACTCCTGTAGAAGCTGATGAAATAGCTAGAGAAGTACGCATGTGCATGAGAGTTGGAAGTGATCGAAGGCGATACAACTTGCCACATCATGACGAAGTAGCCGCAGTTTTTGTTGGCCAAGATGGAGTTCCTCCTGGAAACAGGGATATTGTTACCTACCCATGTGGAGGCAATTTGCAAAATATTTCTGCGTTATGTGCAAATTTAGAGCCGATGGTTTATCCTCTATTTCTTCCAAGGGGTGAACCAGGTTGATATTATGGGATACCCCATGTTGCCGAACGTGCAACCCGTACTCGAAATAATACTACAATGTTGCAGTATTATACTTACCGTGTAGCTGTTCGGGAAAATTTTAGCCCAATTTATTATGGTAAGAAATTATTTCAACAGTATTGTGTCGATTCTTATGTTAAAGTTGAGAGTAACAACTTAAATTACATTCGTGCGAATCAAACAAACCTGTGTGTTGACAGTTATGAAGGTTTAGCTGACCGCTTGAATGCACGAGCTGAAGTTCGAGGCCTTCAACCAGGACGTGTTGTTGTCCTTCCTTCAAGTTTTCAAGGAAGTCCACGTGCCATGGCTCAAAACTATCAAGATGATATGGGTGTCATTGGTAAATTTGAAAAACTAGATTTTTTTCTGATGGAGTGAGATTACAGAAAAATTGTTTGCAGGTCAACATGCACATGATCGGCCTGATTTAGTTTCTCGAGTTTTGAAATTAAAACGAAATGAACTCCTATGTTTATGTTATAGAATTCCAAAGAAGGGTTTACATCATTGTCATTTGTTACTTCATTTAGATCTGACATAGACAGTGTTATTTCGGCAGAAATTCCTAATCACCAGGAAAAACCTGAGCTGTTTGAAATTGTTCGGTCGTATATGATTCATGGACCATGTGGCTATTTGAATCCTAATTCCAGGTGTATGGAGGATGGTGTTTGCACAAAAATTTTTTAGAAAATTTTTAGCATCTACCGTTGCTGAAGTTAATGGATATTCATTGTATAGACGCTGTGATAATGGAATCCGTATCAACGTCAACAACATTGATGTTGATAATCGCTGGGTTGTTCCCTACAACCCATGGCTCTCCAAGAAATACAACGCATGTCTGTTAAATCTGTAAAGTACCTCTATAAATATATTTATAAAGGTAATGATTGTGCCAACATTGAGATCAATGAACGTATTGATTGATCATCATGAGTGCAGACATTTATTTTTGGATGCTCGGTATGTCAGTGCACCAGAAGCAGTATTGCGACTTTTTGAATTTAAAATGCACCAGCAATCTCATATTGTTCATAGGTTGCCAGTGCACTTGCCAAATAACCATATTGCTTATTTTCAGCAAGGCCAGGTGAAAAAAACTGTGGACAGAGCTGCAAATCAAGTCACAAAATTAACAGCTTGGTTTGTGCTAAATGGAGAGAATCACAATGCTCGCCAATATTGGTATCCAGACATTCCTCTTCATTTCGTTTTTAACAACGACAGAAAAGACACCCAGGTAAAACTTTAACCTTAAAATTGTCTCCAGAATGTATAGTGTGAGTCCTCGCGCAGGTGAGTTTTTTTTATTTACGTATGCTATTATTACATACGCATGGTGTAACATCTTATGAAGATTTAAGAACTGTGGATGGCAATGTTACTGAAAAATTTCGTAAAACCTGTTTATTGCGTGAACTCCTGCCAGATGACACTAAATGGAACAATACTTTGCAGGAAGCTGTCAACTTTCAGATGCCTCGGCAATTGAGACAACTGTTTGCAGTAATACATATCCACTGTGAACCTTCTGATCCTTATACTTTGTGGACAACGTACAAGGGTTCTATGTCTGAGGATTATCTTCGCCAAATGAATGAGGATCAAGCTAAGTACAGGGTGTTTCAAGATATTTATTCTGTACTTAGACAATTTGGTAAATCTCTTACTTTTTTTAATCTTCCAAATTTAGATGAAATACCTTCAGCTGAAAATATTGACGTAGCTATGGAATCTGAAAGAGCTTCTCAACTGAGGGCTCAACTTACTGAAGAACAGACAGCACTGGCTGATGCAGTTATAGAGGCTGTTGCTAACAATGTGACCCAAAAACCTTTACTTATAATTACCTTATTTCTGAACTTTCAGGTAGGTTTTCAAGTTGGAACTGCTGCATTCACTGGTATAGCAGCAACTCTTTTAAAAAACGGTACCACCATACATAAATTTTTTCGGTTACCAGTTCCTATTTTAGAAAACAGTACATGCAGCATAACTCCAGTGTCTACTTATGCTGCAGAGCTAAGACAAAAAATCTCTTTTTGCTTGATGAATCTTCCATGATTCCTAAGCATGCTTTCCATGCAATAGATCGTCTTCTTAAAGACATTTGCAATAGTGAACATCCATTTGGAGTTAAAGTTGTTCTTTTAGGTGGTGATTTTTCACAGTTATTGCCTGTTGTCATAAAAGGAAAACCAACTGAGATTGTTGACATGTGCTTAAAAAGTTCTCCGCTATGGCACTTGGTAACAGAGTTTAGATTAACTCGCAACATGAGAATGAGGCCAGGAGATCAAGAATTTGCTGCATGGCTGATACAACTTGGGAAAGGTGTTTTACCTGTTCGGGACCAACCACCATTCCAAGGTGCAAATGAGGTGCCACCTAATTGTGTGTTACAACAAAATCAATGTTTGTTGATACTTTGTTTAGGGATTTTTGTCTTGAAATGATGGCATCATCTGTAATACTAACACCTACAAATGATGATTCATTGATTGTGAGATAACAAAACAGCAAGCTGTAATGATGGAACTAGTCTACTGTGACTCTTTTGTTTTTGAATTGTAGAGGTTACACCCTCTAGAGGATCTATATTCAGTGCAAGATCTCCCTTTTTACAAGGATAGTCTGCAGAATCAAGGTAATTGAACTAAAGACCCTCTATAAACATTACATCGCAAACACCTACTGAAATGATCACGTGTTGGCGTTGTTGCCAGGTGAAGAAAAATGTATTTCAGTGCAGATGATGTTGCGTGTGATAATGAGGAGGAACAGAATCAATATCCAATAGAATCTTTAAATAGTATCACACCCTCAGGTATGCCACCTCATTGTCTTTAATTAAAATGTGGTGCTATTGTTATGTTAATAAGAAACATAAACATAAATAAAGGCCTATGTAATGGCACTCGCTTAATTGTAAGACATCTTCACGACGATTGCGTCGATGCTGAAGTACCTACTGGGAATGCCATTGGAGACATGCCCCTTTGTGCAACATGAGAGTAGCGTGCACTGTCAATAGGGGACATGTTGCTATCTGGTGCACCCATGATCTAAGAATTTGTAAGGCACATCAGAAAACCATAATTAGGGTTCGTAGCGTCTAGAAAGTGTAGGAGAAATCTTTATTTAACAAGAAATATCTGGAAAATTGATGAAATGTTGAAAGTAAAAGTATTAGTATGCTTATCTATAATCATTCTCTTAAAGTGAGTAATCTGTGTTATTTTGAAAAAAGTAAAAAAAAAGAGTGCCGCGAACTCTGATAATGCTGATGATACTGCTCTTTTACAGATAAACACAATTTGCATTTTCAAAGTTATAGTATGCCTAAAGCCATATTTAAATCCTAAAAGTACAGTAAGGATGCATTTTTATGAATGTTGTGTTGGACATGCATCTCTTTTTTCTTTTAGGTGGAGTGAAATGTCCAATGGCTTATCTTCACGTGGTGCACTTCGTTAAGTAATTAGCATATAAGCTAATACATGTTTATTTAAAACAATTTTATAACAATATATGTCTGAATAATTGACTAAATTTTAAAAATTTCGTTAATAGTGAAGTGATTTTCACATTTCTTTTAAACTCACTTAAATTAAAAGTGGTAGAAAGACATATGTATCTACTAATTTTAATTTAGCAAAGAAGTTGAATTATTTTGTGTTTCTATATATTGTAGTCGTATTTGTTAAAAAAAAACACTATTGTTATAAAACGACATGTGCTGCTTACATGGTAATTATGAACTAAAAGCCAGGGCATGGACCCAGTCAGTGTGTTTGCAGAGTAATTGTTGTATACACCACAGTATATCTACATAAAAAATGACTGCACTAAAACTTTTACATAGTACATTTATCGTGATAGAGACACTGTAAATTGAAGCAGTAAATCAAAACTATATTTTGTTGACATACTTTGTTGTTAAATCACATAAAAGTACTGTTACACTTTTAAAAAATGTACAATATTGAGGTTTTATGTTTTACATATATCTAAGCACTTTCCTATAATGGCAAATAATATCAATGAGGAAAACCTACTCAAGAGTCCTCAAATTGAAAAGCCAGGTATCTTTCACGAGCATTTTTATATTTTTTTTAGTGAATTAAATGTTCATTACCGTTTATTTTTTTTAGAATAGTAACATCACAGAACACACAAAAATTTACTATTGAAAACTTTACAGGTACACGTTCTTTTTAGTATTGTTCTTCTTAATATTACTAATACAAGTATTTTTTTATAGAACAGGAAGATGTAAACATGCGAGAAATTTCAGGTATGATTTTTATTGCTATTTTTGAGTTTTATTCTTTTCTAGGCAAATTCCACGGTAATCATATCAGTGTAATTAAATTTTATAACATTTAGGCGAACTGTCTTAAACTAAAAATAATACGGAAGGCAGCTACAGATTTCTCACTATTCCTCTTTTGTTTTACGTGTTAGAACACCTTGCTCTGATTCGCATATTCTCTTTATTCTTTAATTTTTAGCATTAGCATATCAACATTACAAAGATTATAGAAAGATCATCCTGTAAGGGCATTATTTAAAGAATAAAACATTCTTCTAAAATTTAAAATCAAATTAGAAAATTAGAAAATAAAAACCTTGCTTAGATCATGGAGGTATAAAAGAACAGGAGATACAACTCCTGAATCGTCCATTTAAATTCTATTCAAATTTCTATTGAAAGTGGTATCCTTTGAAACCATGCGTGATGCGAAGTTCACTGGATATACACAGATTTGCGGCACACTTGCGTTTGTTTACGTTTTTGAAAAGCCATTTAAATGCATATTTCCTGACGGGTGAGGTCTAAGTAGCTTTTGAATTTTATTAGCCAATCATCTTTAGAGGATATGTAAACATTAAAAGCATAAGAAAACTTCTGTGTTCTTGAGAGAAAGTTGAAAAACATCAAAAATATGTGTTGTAGAAACTAGCTTAGAACATGTAATCACGGCGATGTTTAAGAAAACGTCTCTGAAAGTTTCAAGTCAATTCACTGATGTTTTCTATAAAAACGGGGGCAAGAGCCATTATGAATTTTTTATTTTAAACAAAAGAACAAAGAAATATCATGGCCGCTGCAAATGTATCATTTATTATGATCGGTAGCTAGCAAGGCCTCATTTTAATATCTCATATTTATATAACATCTAAAATTTTCAAGAAAAGAACAGTTCTTTTAAGAACTACATATTTATATTAATTTAATAGTTAGTTTAACTACATAATAGTGATGACTCACGTCGAAGCACTACAAGATCTTTGCAAATTATGTGGTTCAAAAATTATTTTAAAATATGGATATAAAACAGCCAAAAATGTAGAAGATATTTCCAACTTGTTAAATGAATTATATGGTATTACAGTGGAAGAGGAAGATTCTGACATCTATCCAAAATTGTTATGTGGTAGTTGCTGTAGAAAAATAAGGAGATTGGATAATAAAGTTGTTAAACCTCGTTTAGATGCTTTTTTATTTCAACCATGTACTAACACTTATAAAGTTTGTGAAATGAAACCTTTTTTTCCTGAAAAATTACATCTGAAGGAGCTGGATGACTTTTTCTCTCAGAATAATTTTGTCAAGTCAAATGATTTTCATTTAAAAGAGTTTATTGTCGTCAGAAATATGAAAACCAAAGTGTTGTTAATGAAATAATTGTGTTTACTGACCATGATGATACATGGTTTTGTAATGTCTACAACAAAATAATGGAAAAAGGTAATGAATTTCGAGCTAAATTGCCCTATGTGCTTTCAGACTCGTCTGTTGAGATGTTTGCGAGGGAGTTAGGAGCAATTAAAAATTTGCAAATCCTTAACAGATTATGACAGTTGTTGTTGAATCTAGACTTGACATTAAACAGCCTTTTTGTAATGCCAACAATGATAGTGCTGTGGCATTTGTTGAAGACGAATGTCATACCCCTCTTATCCAATAAAATTACAAAAACGTGAGGCATGCAGATTGTACTTTTATTGCGAGACTGACTTGTGTGAAGCCTGTAAGAAATACAGCAATTTTTTACATTCTTGTGTGGCACGGCAGTCCAGCTCATCACAACCGGAAAGAAAAAAAGCCAAAATTGCGGATAGCTCAAAAGCTAATTATC
Organism: Hydractinia echinata; assembly: GCA_030067915.1. Taxonomy (NCBI): domain Eukaryota; kingdom Metazoa; phylum Cnidaria; class Hydrozoa; order Anthoathecata; family Hydractiniidae; genus Hydractinia; species Hydractinia echinata. The sequence goes on along the minus strand of JASGCC010000039.1, from coordinate 1,190,627 downwards.
GATACCTGATAAATGACGAACTGCAAGAACGTTTACGTAATGCGCAGAAACAAAAAAGAGAAGCAGTGATTAGGGCTAACAGACTTTCAGCAGCTGTCAAGTCACTAATTCAAACAGAGGGTGTAGCTGTTAAAGCTGGCGAACAAGAAACATTAAAGAAAATAATGAATAACGAAGAAGTAGATTTTGATGGAGAAAGTGCGCAATGGTTGCTGTGGCAGCAACAAAAAGAGCAAGTAAATAAAAAAGATAAAGGCATGAGATGGCACCCCTTAGTACTACGTTGGCGTTTAAGCATTTATTATACATCTGCAAAAGCATATAATCAAATGTCAAATAAGAGATTAAATTTTTTAAGATTGCCACATGTGAATACTTTGCGAAAGTATGCCTAGTTTACTACAGCTAGCTCTGGCTTTAATCCAGATATAATTCAGCAACTTATAGAAGAATTAGATTTGTTAAACCTGCCAGAGTGGAAAAAAAATGTGGTGTTGTGTTTTGATGAAATGCAAATCAAGTCAGATTTGGTATATAAAAATCAACTGACCAATTAGTAGGCTTCACTGAAATGGGAGCTCTAAATGAAAAATTTGACTATTTAAAACGTCAACTGGAAGTAAATGAAGAGGACAGTGGTAGTCATGTTGAAATTAATAGAGAATTTGCCGGCCATGTTATAGTTTATTTGGTGCGAGGGATTTTTTCTTCACGCACGTGCCCATTTGGATATTTCGCAGGTACAGGATTTACGTCTGCGCAACTTTATCCATGCACTCTTGAGGCAACTAGAGCTCTCCCAGCTATAGCCTTTCATGTTAGAGTGTTCGTTTATGATGGTGCAAGCCCTAATAGAAAGTTTTTTTAAATATTACTACCTGATGATGATGACAACATGCATTGGACATGGAAACCTTTTTTTTATGATCAGAAGATTCACTTTATGTCAGATGTACCACATCTGTTAAAAACAACAAGAAATTGGCTTGAAAATTCAAGTTGGAACAGAAACACAAGAAATCTTCATGTATGCCTTATTTATTTCAAAAAAGTAGCCCTATCATATTTACATGTCAGTACTCTATATTAAACTTGTCAGTGTTGTTACTTATAAACTTCTTTTCTTTTTTTTTTCACCTTTGCTTTAAATGTTTTTTTATATTTTTTATAGTTTGAAGGTCAAAATATTTCTTAGAAACAACTTGTTGATCTTTTTTAATGGGATTTGGGATTGAATCGTGGAGCTCCAGGGTTGCGAAAGCTGCACAAAATCACTAAAGAGCACATACATTTGTCACCAAGATTAAGAATGCAACTGAAATTGGCGGCACAGGTACTTTAACATTATAACATATTCGACATATGAATGTATATACAATGCAATTGCTGAATATTGTTTATTCATTTTTGTCCAGTTTTGTCATTATCTTGTTATATGTTTAGGTGCTAAGCGAAACAGTGGCAAACGCTCTCGAAATGCAAGGCCGACATGACACAGTATCGCTTATAAAGATTATACGAATGATAAATCGAGTGTTCGATTGTTTAAATTTATCTACTATGCGGGGAAACAATCAGGGAAGAGCCGAGTTGCTGCCATATAGGAGTGTTATTTTTCGAATTGCTTTTATTATAACTTATTGCAATGACTTACATATACATGTCCCACAAAATACCATGTAAAGATAATAACATTATTTATATACTTTAGTTTTTACAAAAAAAATTCTTGCAAAATTACTTCAGTAGATGGAAAGCAGAAGCTAATGCAACACCTGGTTTGTCACAAGAGGAAAAGAATAGACTACTGCTAAGTAAACAAACTATGGTTGGCGTATGACAGGTATGCTGCATTTTATATTTCATAACAAGAGGCTGCCTGATTATATGTGTTCTTACTTTTCTGCAAAACCTTGACTCACGTTTTTATTTAATTATTCTTATGTGCACATTAAAATTTCTAACTTAATTATTAATCACTGCGCAATTCTTTTTAGTCAAATCGTTTGTCGCTGTAGCAAAAGAACTTTTAGATGTTGAGGAGGAAAGGTTCTTGCTATCGGAAAAATTCACGCAAGATCCACTGGAAGCAAAGATTGCGGTGCAACGACAATCCAACGTTATACCAGTTTGGAAATCAAGAACTGATTTTATTTGTTATGTCGTCTGGGTTGATTCGAGAATTGAAGGGACACACGCGTGGAAAAAATCAAAACAACGAATCCCGTGTCCACGACACATGCAAATTACCAACAAAAAAGAAATGAAACACTTCAATGTTTAATTTTTGTGTATATTTTTGGAATTAATAAATTTTCTGAACAAAAAGTTTTCTATTTATTCGAACTCTACTACAAATTCAGATTCATTTTTTTTTTTAAATTTAAAACTGAAGTTTCTCACATATTTTCTGAAAATTTAAATTTTATTCGACCTTCTTTTAATGTTATTTCGGCGCGCTTTCAATTTCAATTAGCGCTGCTTTAATTGCATTTGGCACTCCTTTATTCGACGCTTTTTTAGTTTCATTCAGCCTTCTCTTAATGTTATTTCGGCCCGCTTTCACTTTCATTTGACGCTGTTTTAATTGCATTTCGGCACTCCTTCATTCGACACTTTTTTACTTTCATTCGGCCTTTTTTAATTTTATTTAGGCGCCCTTCAATTCTTATTTTTTTATAAGAACATTTTTTTTTCTGAGCCTCAAATTTCTTAAGTTATCCTACAAATTAGGCTGAGATTTCATTAATAATTTCCTTAACTGGCTAAAATGTGCCAAAAGTTAAAAGGTTCTTTTATGGCCTGTTTTTTTTATGTGCTAAATAATAAATTTGATGAAATTTGTATCAAATTATGCCAAGACTGCACAGAACTGTATTCTTATAAAAAGGAGAAAGGGGATCATGATCTTTTTATGTCTAAGGAAAATTCCTATAATCGTGGGAAAAAATGCAATAAACTGTTACTTTAGTAATAACTAATGCTAAAAAACATTTACAAAAACAATTATATTTACAAAAACACTAGGTCAGTGTTTTCCGCATAGTTGATTCAGTCTTTCTCGAAATTTTCATGTCCTTGTTCTTTGAATTCTGTTGGCGTGCTCTATACATAACTATTTGTACAAAACATTTCACAAATGCTCTTGCGCGAATATCGACCCATTTTCGAATAATATGTTTTTTCAGGAAGTACGACAACTTTTTATTGTCCAAAAACGTTATAAACATTGCCATCCTGCTTCAACAAGACTGTTACTCTCTAATAATTTTCGATGGCGTCTCTTATATCTTCACCTTGATATGTTTGTAGAAATTTAACATTTAAAATGCTGCGTACAACGTTTTCAATTCTTCTTACGAAAATGAACATATCATTATTAACTTTTACTAACCCTCCACGGTTAACCTCCTCAACCCATTTTTGAATAAAATCTAAAAATGATTTAGACTCTAAGCCTTGTTCACCTTTTATATGGCTACATAAGACCTACATAAAAGTTTTAAAGCTGCTGACGTAACTTCACTACATCCACTTGCTCTTCCTACTCTTTGGAATTTTTGCTATAAGGAAAATATATCATATCCAGAAACATAAGATATTACTTCCTGCTCTTCAGTTGTTAACTTAATGTCAGGTACTTGGTTTCTTTTTTGCTGAGAAGCTGCCAAGGATAACACATATTTTGCTGAATATAGTATAACAGAATGTAACATATACACAAAAACACTAGAATCTGTGTCTTGCACCAAGCGACTCCAACTTTCCCTCACAATACTCTTTGTGCACATCTGATGAAGTTCGCTTCACATAGTTTCCAACTTGTTGTGGTTCATTAAATCAATATTCAAAATATTAAATATTAAATATTATTTCCAACATGGATTCACTCACTTCTTTAAAAATAACTGTTTCCTTCATCGGTAAAATGTCAGTGCTCATGTTTCTAACCATGTTACCTTGTGTTACAATACTTCCAACTTTTAAATTGTTTATTGGATCTTTACAAATAGCATCAAGTGCTTTAACAACCATATCCACTGCTTTTTCTGTTACGTCAAGGACAGACAATTGTAAGTCTCCTAAAAGCAGAAAAAGAAACCAAGCATTACTGTAAATAGCTAAAATACATTTTTTGCACAATCTTATCTGGGTATAGCTACCTTGCTTTTTTCCACATTTCCTTTTAAATGTTGCTGAATTTTTAACTTCACTATTGACACTCGTATCTGCCTTCAATATATATTTAATTATGCTGAGGGGAACTTTAGCCAGATATAGCTGGTTATTTAGTTAACTACAAACATCATAAAAAAAGAACACAAAACGATGTTTACACAAATCACCCTGACATGTTTTTTCATGCTTTTCAAGCATTTTGTTCCTTCTGTACTTTTTACCACATGTAACACAAACTAGACCATAAACTTCTTTGTCATCGCCCACCACAAAAGCTTCAATGTGTTCTTCGTCAACAGAAGTAATACATGGAATGGACGTTACACTTATGTTAGCTTCTTCAATGACATCAAAGTCAACATCTGCATGAACTTCAAAACTTTCATAATTATTATAACGTTCTAAAAATATTTCGTCTACGGGAAAGTCTTCAGGTAAATCTATGTCATAATCTAAAAAGTTGTATTCTTCCACTTCAGCCATCTTTTCTCCTTCAGATGCAAACAAGGAATATATTTTACAACATTTGGTGACCCTTTGCAAGAATCAGTTTGATTGACATTCGGTCTGAATTGGATAATCACAATTTGCGTTTAAACAATCAAACTAACTTCCCGCGGGCAAATTTAAAGCTGAGTTCGTTTTTTTTTAATGCGGCACCGGTTTTTGCATCACGGATGATTTCAATAGCTCTAAAGAAGTTGTATCTCCTGTTCTTTTATACCTCCATGATATATATATCCTCCATGATATATTCAAAGAATGATGTGTAACTTTACCACAAAAAGAGTGCTCAATGTTTCCAGAGCGAATATATTATTGGATAAAACTAAGAAACACACAAAGTTTAGCAGTAACTAAAAGTTTCATGTCTTCTTGACAATTCTCAAACTGCAAATGACTACAGATTCTCAAAATAAAATTATTTTACAACTAATAATTGCCTTAAGGGAAATTATTCTATATTGTAAAACAAAATTACCAATTACTTCACATTATTGATGACGAATTTATTCCTGTGCCGACATTTACTAATCAGATCGTTCCTCCATGATATATATATATATATCCAAATTTCAAGTGAATACCTTGCAATCAGCGCGAGTAATGGATATTTGAATCTGTGGCCCGATGCGATTGATCCCCGATGTCCAAAGTCATATTTTTGACTCGTTAAATAATCGACGCAAACTGTTTCTGGCGTAGATGTGTTTTGGATATGCAAGACCCGCTTAAGTCTATTTTTACGGCAACCATACATTTATATTAGGCTGGCACACCAAACAGCATATTTTTGATGTCCCGATTTACCCCAGCTATTTTTATATACTTTGGGGTGCCGTGAATCAAACTGGGTTAATCGGGACAACTTTTAATTGGTCTTTAAACAATAGCTATTGTTTATAATTCATATATAACTCAATCAATTCTTTCTTTTAATAGTTGAAATAGTTGAATTAAACATGCCGCGAAATTATAAATCTACTTCTAAAGCTCATTACACCTAGCAAGCATTGGAAGATGCAATCGCAAAAGAAGGAGTTTTAGTAAGTATATTTTTTTACTACAAAAAAAATTATGATTATTTTTATTTTAATTATTTTTTGTGCATCTTCACTGTCCATTTTTGTTTCAGATACATCTTTACGAGACCTCTCAAAGGAATTCAATATACAATATTCAAGAAAAGCCAATTAACGTTACAAATTGTAACGGGCAGTGATAGAGACAACACAACTGTGTTAGCGGCAGCGTCTGCAGACGGTAAAGTCTTGCCACCCTTGGTTATATTTCAAGGAAAGCAAGTCCAGACCACTTGGAGGTTGCAAATGAACGCAGACGCTGCCAACTACCCGTGGATATACGCAAATTCCTCGGGATGGATGAAGGCGGACATTTTCTTCAAATGGTTTCACGAGTGGAAATCCAGAACCCGAACCACTGGTGAAGATGGTCGTATTGAACCACGTCTGATGATTTACGATGGTCATCTATCTAATTTTCGACCCTGATCTCCAGTGATGATGTTTGGGCAGCATCTTGCAAAACTCCACAATTAACAACTCTATCGCATCTGTTTTTATATTCTTTCTTGGTGAAGGGGACTTACTTGGCGAGGGTAATACTGGCGATGCTCGATCGTAGGCTTACCTGCACCCTCCATCTCTGTGTATTCGATACGTTCTTTGTATATCATTTCCATGGATTGGCTCGTTAAATGAGCAGGATAAGAAGGATTCCTTGGACTTCCTGTACGACGATAATTAGCGTGTAACCACTGATCTTCATTTGATGGAATAACAACGGTTATATCCTCACCTTCCAAATTTCTTTTCAGTAATTTACCATCTTGAACTTGATCTCGCTGAAATGCCCTTGTGTGACTTGGACTGGACATGGTCACACGAGGAGAGCAACTGGACGACTTTGGATAAAAAACCTTTAGCTCATCGCGGTTCACGACTAGGAGGAGACAATTTTTGACGCGCTTTTGTCAATTCTAACAACTTTGCACATGCTGGAAAAAGGTGTGGTTCTGTTAAAACCTTTTCTGAAGGTACGGTTTTATTTTTTTGATCGATTCTATTGCTAGTTCGAAGTGTCTATTATTCATATACAATCAGCGATATGCGATCGATTGAAACAGTTTGTTACTTTCTTAGGTCGACCTGGCAGTTACATTACATACTTTTTTCCTGACGACAATTCAAGCGAATTCATTAGGATTGGTGAATGCTCTTGCTACACAAACTCATCTCGGATAGAGACCAACAACGATTCCAATAATAGTACACCACTCGGCAAAAGAAACTCCTCGTTTTAGGTGAATAGCATAATCTCAGAAGATTCTTTTTATAGATTGATCTATAATGTAAAAATATTTTATCAGTACTGCGTTACAACTAACTAATCCATAGCAGTTCAATAAGCCTTAAATTGCGGATCATGTTTCTTAGACGCAGTGCCTAAAAAGACTTGACAACAAGCCGTTTAATCAGCCCAAAATCAAACGAAGGAGTAAATCGCTACGGTGAAATTGTTACGAATGATGGATATTTTAAAGAGGTTTTCGAGACAATCGAACGCGAAAATGAAGAAAAGGCTGGAAAAATAGAGGAGAGGGCAAAGGCGAAAGAAGAGAAGGCAAAGGCAAACGAAAAGAAAGATGAGACGAAAAACGGGAAGTCCAAAACTGCGGAGAAAAGTAAAGAAGTTGAATCAGAAACAGAGGAAGAAGTTACAGAGTCGTCCTCGGAAGAAGGAAGCGATGAAGAGGAAACGGGGGTGAAAAATGTATCTGCGGATTTCCCTGTAAATTGGGAATCGTCGAAGAAATATTTACAAAACGTGTGGTTGTTTATGTCACCTCCCGTTCCCGAAGATAATCTTCGTGACGAATGGTTCGCAGCCATTTTCTACGGGAGGAACAAGAAAGGAATTTTATATATTGGCCGTGTGACAAAACGGTTCTTAGACGACACAAATGGTAATGTTACCTCAATCGAACTCGATTGTTTAAAACCTGCAGCTTCTCCTTCGAATACAGACTTGGAAGAACCCCCTGCACATCATGGCAAAGAGTATAACGTTGCTAAAATTTCGGACGTTATAGCAGGGCCTCTCGCACTCACGTATCTTCGAGGGAGAAAATGGCGGTATCCACGATACCCCCAGCTTTATCAATTTTTTAAAATTGTAGAAAAGGAGAAAAGATGATGACATGACTAAAACAACAACAACAACAGTGTTATTGTTTTTTTATTTTCCACCCTTCTCATATCCACGGCAGATTTTCGGTCCCGATTTTGCTGTAAAATTCTTTTTTCGGTTCTGCAAAGTAACACTACTTGATCCATTGCTTCTTTAACGGCTTTCACAAATGCAAAGGGATGCTTTAGCTCTTTCAACGTTGAGGGGAACAACTAAGATATTTTCTGTGTCCCGAATAAACCCAATTCAGGTCAAATTCTTCTGGGGTAAATACGGGACGGTGGTCCGAATTTACCCCATCGATGGACCAAATTTACCCCCATCTGCTGGGCAAATAAGGGACAGATAACAATCAGATTTAAGCCTGAACGGCTGAGTATTCAGGTAAACTAACTGGATAGAAATGCTCAGGATAAAAAGGGCTTTCGTATAACGATTAATTTGCCGCGACCCGAGGATCGCGGAAGTTTCCACTGCAAGGTTTTTGTATTTTGTCCCTTATTTACCCCACTTGACACTGAAAAGTTGCTCGGTTTGTAAATGATAGTTCACATGCATTGGCTAACTGCAGAATGGAAGCAGTTAATGTAGATGGTCATATGCACTTGTGTTTGTTTGCAATCAAAAGTATAGCTGCCGGAATTGAATTGCGTTATGATTATGGAGAGACAGGTTTAAAATGGAGAAAGGTAATTTAGCTTTTATGTTATTCACTGTAAAGTGGATGTTTGAATGTCTATTTTTTAATTTAATTTATTTATCTTATTAAGATCAATCTTAATATTCTATTCCTAATTGCAATAGTGGTGTCTGAAAAATAATGACTAATGTGATGATATTTTTTCACTCCATGCATAGCGAAGATTTTAGCTAATGTGCAACAACAAAAAAAACATGACAAATGGTTTAGGCAAGCCCTTATATGTGTGCTAGAATGGTCTGCTTCTAAAATGTGCCGTTATATATAAGCTATCAACAACCCACCTTAATCAATTTGTGTGTGTGGAACATGTGCATGTGCTCTCGTGCACCTTTCGTGACAAAACCTGCATGCGATTTAAATATACGTTTCATTCAGAAATATTTTGCGTTAATAGAACAAGATCTACAAAGCACCATTCACACTGGATTCTATTTGTCTGGTGAGTTAATATGTTGCTCTTAACTTTACACCACTATCATTGAGTATTAATGCAAAACGATAAGGAAGCATAAAACTCGTGTAACTGTTTTTGTTTATACATAAGTGCATGTTAGCTAACCATGTGCAATATCTTACTCATGTAGGATGATCAAAGTGCAAGGAAAGGTGTTGAAGTGCAAGGAAAGCAGGTAAGTGTTATGCGCTCATGTGTTGTGTGATTTTTTAGTAATCTTAAATGTCCCTTATAAGGTTTCGTCATTGCTATACTTAATCTTACAGCAATTTTGAGACATCAACGAGTATTATCACTGCACTATTAGGACTCGTACTTTTAGATTCAATTTTATTTGTTTAAAACGTGTGATCTACCGCTTTTCTAAGATATTCAAAATTACTTTAATCAATATAGAAAGTGTTGCGGAAAGGTTGCCAAGGCAAAGGCATTAAGCACGGCAAGGAAACATGAAGAGGAATCAGCAAGGCACGGGTAGGCAAGGCATGAGAGGCACAGGCAAGGGCATAGTAGGCAGGCACTAGAAAAGGCATAGGAAGAGTAGGCAAAGGAACGGTCAGCGCTGGAAAGGCCAGGGAACAGCAAGGCAGGGGCAGGCACTTTAATAGAAAATCTCCCCCCCTACAACTCAAAGATTATGTATACTCAATATGTCTAAGATATGTATCATATTAGGCCAGGAGTATAGAACATATTGAGGTGCAAATATTTCAAATTCAATAGCTCATAAAAAAGGTCTCAAATTTATATCAGGTCAATATACAGTGAATCATGTTAGCAGAATTATGTGCCAATACAAGTATTTAAACAATCGGTCATAACGCCGAAAAAACTATCATTTTTTGATAAATCTGAGATTAAAAATTACCTTGGTTCCAATGACAACAACATTAAAAATTTAAGAATTAGATATAATCAGAGAAGTCCACGAGAAACGCCTTTTTTGGTTTCTTGTGCCTAGCAGGTTTATCAACACAAAACTTTTTACCATAAAGTGATAGATCTATTAAAAAAACAAAGCATTTTTGGGCTCTATAAATGAAACTGATGAATGTACGCAATTCCCCCCTTTACGACTCAAAGATTACCTGTTATACTCAATATAGCTAATATCATATACTTATGAATACCTGCTTGTTGTAGATGCAAGATAATTATATTTTTCCTAGCCCTGTCCAGGATTTGAACCTGGATCAGACCAACAGGGCATGAATATATATATATGAAAAACGTTACATGTGCATCTTTTATATGCTCACATAGCCTTTTTACTAACTAGACAGGGGGGCCTGGCGTTGAAATGTCTGGTTTAGTCACAAGTAACTGTAACACCCGGCTTTAAACGTCTGGTGTAGAGCGATTTATACGTTTTGTAAACTGTGCCACACATTCATGTGGAGTGCTTTAGTACAAGTATGCAGTATATCATAAATTATGTGAAGCACACACAACAGTAAGATGGTTCAGGTGTAATATATTTTTCAAATAATAACTTTTCTTCAAAAATACAGTTTATATGTTGTGCCCATCTTAGCGAATTTCTCAAAATGTTTCTCGCAAAACTTAAAAAGTGAATTTCAATCCAGGGTGAGCGCTTAGTATAGGTAAACAATGTCGCACATCCATATAGGTTTAATACCATTTCAAACAAAAAATTAGCGCAACTTCTGTTAAATAGAAACACAGGTTGGTAACAGCTTGTTGTTAACACTGGGCTGAGTGATTTGTACAGGTATACTGTTTCGCACATACGTTTCGGCATAATACCCATTTCCAAAAAACTATCCTAACTTCGGTTCAAACAAACAGACAGTTAACAACCTGTTGTTATCCTACGCACCTAAAACAATTTTACTTTGTGGAAAATTTTATAACATTTAAAAATAAAAATACAGTTTATAACCTGTTTTTACCCTCTCAAAGCAAAAAAAACTGCAATATTTTATGGGAAAAGTTTCTGTGAAAGATCAAAAATTAATCGTGACATCTGATAGGCGTAACACATTTTCCAAAAAACCTTTGTTGCAACTTCGGTTTAAAAAAACACAGCGGAAACAGCCCGTTGTTACCCTGTCCAGCTAAAAATCAAACAGCAGTATATGTTTATTTTGCAAACAAGTTTTCATGACAATAGGATAAAAAGCTCTTATTCAAAACTGAACAAAAACGTCGTTAGAGCCGCATCGGTGTAAAGATCAGGTCAAGTTACAGAAACAGAAATTATTGGGACATTATTTGTATACATATCGTGAAATTAAGTAAGAAATAATGAATACATTTGGAGATTATTTTCAATACATGTTGACGATTGAACGAGAACAGCTATTTAGAATTTAAAAAACCTCAGTAATAACAAATGTTGATGTTGTAAAAATTTCCCGATATATATATATATATTGAAATAATTTTCGCTTCTGTAACTTGAGCCGCACTGATGTATGCTCAGCGGCAGGGTTAAAAAAGTTTATTTCCTGACGTGTGTACAATATCTAGCTACAATCGTCCACGAAATTATGGCTCTCTATTCCCCCTTAATGTTAAGAACTGCCTTTTGGTGGCTAAGCAACGCAAACAATTACACGTGACATACCTGTATATAAACATTGATCACGAGTGAGAACAGAACGTACTATCTGCAAAATATCTAGCTGGCTATGTTCTTTTGCTGACTTTGCTAAACTTTTTGGTTCTTGGTTTTTGGTATAAAATTGCCAGAGACAACACATTTTGTGGACGATTGTAGCTAGAACAAGCTATATGATGGGACATTCCTACAGAGTAGAATTATCTCACTCACTGTGTAGTATATATGTATAATTGCTAGCTAGAGGGTAGGTAGAAAATCTGTCCCAAAGAATTTTTCTATGCTAGCTATGTTGCTGATTTTATGCCAGCAAATATAGCAATTTATTGCTGGCTACATGGGTAGTTTTATCCCAGCTAAGTAGTTAATTTTATGCTAGCTTTGTAGCTAGTTTGATGCTAGCTATATTGCATTGTTTGTTTGTTTTTATGCTAGCTAACTCAAACAGTAGCTAGCTAGCTATAAGCTATCTAAGTTATATTATTATTCTATCTAAATCTGCAGTTTTAAGCTAGCTAGCCTTAGGTGTGAGTGAGAATAAGAATGGGTTCATTACATGTAAAAAATAGTGATATATTAGCGAGCTAAACACACCCTTTCTTCGTTTTCTTGAACAAGCCCTTCCTCCTTCAGCTGCGAAATAGCTTAGATTAACGAAAGTTTGAGTTTGAGGCGGTATGTTATCTGAGAAAAAGTCACGTGATATTAGTCAAAGTGACTGATGTATCACGTGGTTAAAGCGAACTTAGTCTCAACTGGAAGTCCCCGTTAGGTGATCCTTAAAAAACAAACGCACTCCATCGCCGTGCCTAAAACTTTGTCTTGCTGAATCAAAAATTTACGGGAAAATAACCAGATAAATTATTGGGCAACCCAGTCAAAAAGTTGACGAAAATTGAAAATTTTGATGTATAGGTGCGGAAATCCTACAACCCTCCACCGTCCCTTATATTTACCTTATTTAATGAGGAAATGGGCTCCGCTACGCTCCGTGCGCTGGCGCGCACTCCGCTTTGCTCCGCAAAAAGCAAGGAGAGCAGGCAATTGCATTCTAATCTTGCATTTTCTCACATTTCCTTAACTTTGATTTGTCTTGTTTATTTTTTCGTTAGCACTGAAATTAACTTTGCAGCAGTATTGGTACACCAATAAGTAATATCGCTGCACTGTCTGTACACATTGTTTTACCTTTATAATAATTATTTGTCAAAACATATGTGATCTATCACCTTTCTAGGATATTCAAACCTTTGCCAAAGAGCAAGGAGAGTAGGTAATTGCATTCTAATCTTGCATTTTCTCATACTTTCTTAACTTCGATTTGTCTTGTTTAATTTTTCGTTACTGTTGTAAATAACTCTGCAGCAGTATTGGGACACCAGTGAGAAATATTGCTGCCTTACCGGGACATATTGTTTTCAGCTCCTATTTCTTTGAATTAATACATATGTGATCTATCACCTTTCTAGGATATTCAAACCTTTGTCAAACTTAATTTCGATTTGTGTTGTTCAATTTTCCTCACTATTCAAATTAACATTGTAGCAATATTGGGACATTAATCAGTATCATCATGCACCTCGGGCGGGAGCGTCTGACAGAATATTTTTGGATATTCGTGCAGTCGTTAGCCGAGAGTCGAATATCTCAGAGTTATCAAACAAAGGATGTATTATATCGCACTCCATCTTTTATTGTTATCGATAGTAGTACACAAAGGATAAGCAATCAGATGGAGAGCTGAAAATGACTGAAGCGCGCACGTTTTAAAACAACAAGAAACAAGAACAACGAAAAAGACAAAAACAAAAACAAAATAAAATATGTAGAGGTTCGCTACTTTAGATAATGATTCCTTTCCAATGATGCATGATAAAACAGATATTCAGATCGGATATCGTAATTATTAAGTCTCGCTTTGTTTATATTCGACTCCGCTGCACAAGTTCGACTGAATAATTACGGATATCCGATTTTACCGTGCTGAATATCTGCTTAATATTGCTGCACTGTCAGTGCACATTCTTTTGACTTTATAGTATTTATTACTCTTAAAGCATGTGATCTATCGATTTTCTAGGAAATTCAAAGTTTTGTCAAGGATCAAGGAGGGCAGGTAATTGACTTTTAATCTTGCATTTTCTAATACTTTCCTAAAGTTCGATTTTTCTTGTTTACTGTTGTAATTAAATCTCCATGAGAATTGGGACATCAGTGAGTAATATTGCTGCACTACCGGGACATATTGTTTTCGGCTCTTATTTGTTCAACTTAAAACATATGTCATTTATCGATTTTCTAGGACATTCAAACTTGTGTCAATGAGCAAGTAGAGCAGGTAATTACGTCCTAGTCCTTCATTTTATCATACTTCCTTAACTTCGATTTGTCTTGTTTAATTTTCGTTAGTAATGTAATTGAAAGGGTACTAGTATTAAGTTGCAAAATTGCTGCTTTATATGACAAGTGACGTAATTGTTTTAATTATCCACTAGTACATGTACCTGGGCACCTTATGTTTATCCACCTACTTAACCCTATTATACCTGAGCGTTTTTGGCCCTTGTAACCCTGAGGGGGGGCACAAAGTGCCCGCTGGCCATAAATCCTGAACCACTTGTGCTTAAGTGATGAAACTTGGCTCAGTTGGAGAATGTCTTAGTACAAACTCAATCCAGGTAAAAAAATAATTTGATGACGTCATAGGGATTAGAAATGACGTCACACATCTGAAAAATGGTAATTTTCCCACTTTTTCAATACGTTTTAATTTCTCGCGTGTTACTAATGGTACGGCCTTGATTCTTGGTAGATTTGTGGAATGAATACCAAAATATGTTTAACATGAAAAAAGTAATTTTAATGACGTCATTGGGATAAAAAATGACGTCATTTCGGCAAGAAAATTTCTTATTTTAACGATAAGGATAAATAGACCAGTTCTACCAGAAATATTGATGCTCATGTCATTAAACATGACATATATGTAGAACAGGGCATTTAAAGATAATCGAGGTAAGGAAAACAATATAATGACGTCATTGGAATCCGAAATGACGCCAATTTGCTGGATCGATATTTTCTTCTAATCTGGTCTGCTTTTTGTCCCTAGTAACCATATATCACCTTAGCAACACCTTGGTTACCACTTAGTAACCAACATACATGTAATAAATATTTATATACCCAATACAACATCTTATAACATTCTTACATGAATGTCCACGGTTTTCAAAATTCCAAAAGATTTACCCCCGTCCAAAAAATGAAATACCCCCAGCAAAGTATAAAATTTTTCCAAATTTTTTTTTCATCAGAAGCCCTAATAAAAGTTAGGAATAGTCACAAAATTTTAGCACTTAATCACATGTGTATCTAAAGTTATGCCTAGACAAAGAGGCCGCGGGCACTTTGTTCCCCCCCCAGGTATAATAGGGTTAATTCATGTCATGCATGTCAATTCAAGCACGTCTAATTCTTCTAATATTATGTATTGTAAGGAAAGGAAGTTTCGTGTGACGAAACTTTCACGGTACAAATACCACTGTGATTTCATTCTTTTGAGAAATCTTCGCAGGAACAAACTTCATCGAATTCAAGAATTTCGTACGCTTTGCTGGAATAACATTTCTCGTTTTTGACAATGAAATCCGAAACTTGATGCAGGGTTAAATATTATTTTGACACGAAGCTGTACGAGCGGATCATGGTCCTTAGAAGGATAATTTTTTTCCAAGGTTTATTAATGTGGAGAATGTTGCATAAAAACCTAAAAAAACGATAATGTAGTAGGGTAGCATTGTGAGTACCTGTTATGTCGCTGGAAGTTTTAGATACTTAGAAAATGTTATATCTTTTTATTGCTGTAGTTGAATCATTACGTTATTTTCGCAAGTGTCAATTACTTGGCCCTGTTCTTCTACATTATTCGTTTATATAAATAATTATATTGGGAATCTCATATCAATGCTGATATGCGATATAATGTCTTCTTTCCTTCATTTTTAGTGTAGCATTTAACACTCTAAGTCATCCGATAAAGTAAGTGATATGTTTCAACTTTTTGGGTTTAAGATATTAATGCTTGCCAGACGAAAGTGCATCTTTATTTTCCTTTCAGGTTAAAAATGATGATGATGATGATGATGATGATGATGATGATGATGATGATGATGATGATGATGATGATGATGATGATGATGATGATGATGATGATGATGATGATGATGATGATGATGATGATGATGATGATGATGATGATGATGATGATGATGATGATGATGATGATGAATGTTGATGATGATGATGATGATGATGATGATGATGATGATGATGATGATGATTGATGATGATGATGATGATGATGATGATTGATGATGATGATTGATGATGATGATGATGATGATGATGATGATGATGGATGATGATCGATGATGATGATGATGATGATGATGATGTGATGATGTGATGATGATTGATGATGATGATGATGATGATTGATGATGATTGATTGATGATGATGATGGATGATTGATGATGATGATGATGATGATGATGATGATGTGATGATGATGATGATGATGATGATGATGATGATGATGATAGATGATGATGATGATGATTGATGATGATGATGATGATGATGATGATTGATGATGATATGATGATGATGATGATTGATGATGATTGATGATGATGATTGATGATGATGATGATGATGATGATGATGATGGATGATGATGATGATGATGATGATGATGATGATGATGATGATGATGATGATGATGATATGATGATGGTTGATTTGATGATGTGATGATGATGATGATGATGATGATGATGATGATGATGATAGTGACGACGAGAATTTTAATCCTTGTGATTTCAGCAGCGATTCAGATGATGCTGATGTTGTCAACAATCGTGTTAAAGAAGTAGTTAACACACTTCTTGCACGGAGCCAGTTAAAAATTTCCGACATTACAACACGATACAAATGTAGGAGCAATTGCTGTAGCCAACCGGATCAATCGGATAAAGATTTTGAAAAAGTTGGTTCCCCCGATTGATAACAGTAGACAAGAACATGGTGAGCTCCATTAATAGCAAGCTTTCACAGTAAGACCTACTGACGCTTTCAGGCGCGTTATCATTTGATTGGCTCATCTAGACGAAATGTTATATTTTAATTTTTGACTAGAGACGAGCGCAATTTCTACTTATTTTTCAAGAAGAGAATAGGAGTAACTGCATCGCAATGCAGATATAACTAGCCTTTAAGACAGAGATGTTAATGCAAAAAAGGAGGTTTCTCTCCAAAGAATAAGAAGCCACTGGAGAACTTCTGTATTCTCCCCTTTACAGGGATGATCGAAAAGCTAATGGATTTCGGCTGTACTGAAACAAACACCTATGAATGTGGAAACATGAGGATTGGTGAAATTCACTCATGTTTGGGATCTGGTGCGGGCCCTTGAGTAAGCATCCCCTGCCTCCTGCAAGACACATTCATTGACACCATCCGCCAAAACTAATAACTTTTATTAAACGTTGGAAAAAGAAGAGTCAACAACTACAATTCGTATCGTTGTTGCTTTTACCTACTGACACAGAGCCCAGGGCTAAGAAAGGTAGACTTGGAACCCAACCCTTAGAAAGGTTGTGACAAAGAATGAGCAGCAGCAAACCTGGCAACAAAAAAGCTTTCTGACCTTAGACTCTGCAAAAAGCTTATAAATTTTCTTTGATTGGCTGAAATAGCGTGCAAAAAGCTGATATATTGTCTTATTGGTTAGGTAAAGTTATTGTTTTCTTGAAAAACAAAAACTTGTCGAGAACCGGTTGAACGAACGACGTGTTTTCCCTCAAATCATATTGACTACCCTGAAAAATACGGACCAAATGCGGACACCAATGTTTTCATTTTTTATCCGGAGACGAAGAAAGGCTAAACCAAACACACATTCCTGCGGATTTCACTCGTCTAAATACCATTAAATATGTAAACGAGAACGTGAAAAATATTTCCGATATCTTTTTCGGCACTCTGCGATAACTGCTAGTTCAAAGGCAAGACATCATACCGTAATGGTAGAAATTTTGCCGGTATTTTTTTTGGCGAATCCTCTCTTCGAAAATTTCTCGTGTATAGATTTTTGCGAATTAAAAAAAGTTTTTTTAGCGATTTTATAATGCCATATTTGATTTCAAATCCCATAAAGAAAGACTGTTTTTGCAGGTGACAAAAATAGCATATTAAAGAGAGAAAAATATTTCTTCATGTATTATTTTTTTGTTTTCTTATAAATTTCCGTGAATTGGGTCTCTAAGAATATATCTGGGGTATTTAATTTCGCGAAATATGTCCCCACGAGAAATTGTATCGTTAAGGCGATATCGGGTTCTATAAGATAAATATTTTCAAAACTAGTGTTTAATCTCTGCCTTTAAAAATACTCTAAAATAGTCATCCTATAACAACTAGACCTCTATAGAAAAAGAAAACATTCGCGGAGAATACTTTTATGATATGTTTTAAACTCCTGAAATGAATTTACCTTTACACACCTCTATCCCTATAAACATTAACAATGTGTAGATTCCTTCGCAGGAATAAGAAACCAATTTCGTTGTAATTATGATTTTTATTTTAAGTTGTGGATGTCCGATTGAGTGGTCACAAAAAACACTCTTGCTTGTATTGTGAGAAATTTGTTTGGAAAAATTGCCCCGCTATATGGCTGATATTTATTTATTTATTTATTTAAAGTTGGATCCAGTATAGTTACAAGGTACTAATTTACACCAACTATCAAATTAAAACATGTAAATACGAAGTGATAAAAATACAAATAAAATACTAAAATAAATGATCGATTGATCCCCGAATGAGCAGCACAGAGTTTACATTGGCAGTATATTTCAACGTGCCTGATAACAGATTTGAATTCTTTTAGATCTGTCACATTTTTGACACACGCAGGTAGGTAATTCCAGGCTAGGCTAGCGCGAAATTGAAAAGAATTCTGCCCGATACTGCTTTTAGAAGGTGGAATGACCAGTACAGTACCACGCCTAAGACTGTAAGTAGTCTCCTTCTTTTGAAAAATATCCCACATTAGTTCAGGGTTCAATCCATGAAGACACTTTTAAACTTCAGTTACAAGGCTTTTCAGATTGCTATCATGGATAAACATCATACTAGATATTTCCAGTATTTCGGTATAGGTTTTCTGCACCAGACCAGTTTTTGCACACAACGCTCTTTTATGGGTTGCCGAAATGAGATTGTGTGCCTGTTTGCTGCAGAACATCCATACAAGGGGGCAATAATTGAAATAAGGTAAAATAAATGAGTTAAATAATAAATCAATCTGATCCTGTTTGAGAAAATTTCGTATCCTCAGGAGTGCTTTTGTCTCTGAGGAAGCACTTTTGCACATCCCTTTTACGTGAGGGTAAAATGAAAGTTTCTCATCCAGAGTAATACCTAGTAACTTAACTTGTTTTGATGGAGCAATAGAAGATGAGCCAATCTGAATGCTGATATTGCCAACATCAGCTCCCAGAATTATCATCTGAAACTTGCTTGGATTTGCAACCATACCATTTGAGTTGAACCAGTTTACCACTTTGACTATGTCAAAGTGCAAACTTTCTAGAACAGCAGTAATGCTACTCTTACAACTAAAAAGGGTGTTATCGTCGGCAAAGTTGCAGATATCACCCTCCAATAACAGGAACAACAAATCATTAATAAACACATTGCATAAGATCGGTCCTAGGACAGAGGCTTGAGGAACTCCTAACATAATTTCTAACCACTCACTAACCGAGGAGCCTAACCTCACTCGATGTTTCCTGTTTGATAGATAGCTCAGTACAGGCTTTAATGTATTATATCCAACGCCATATGCCTCCAGTTTTACAATTAAAAGACCAAAATGGAGACAATCAAACGCTTTGGATAAATCCATCAAAACTGCACCGACTTTTCCAGATTTTGAGAGACATTTTTGCCACTTTTGAAGCATGTTTAGAATAACATACTGACAGCTGTAACTCTTTCGAAATCCACAAAGATATTTAGACAAAAAGGTGTTGAAGAATGGTAACAGTTGTTTGGCTAAAATTCTCTCAAAAACTTTGGAAACAGTTGGTAACAAACTGACAGGTCTATAATTTACCTTTTCTGTGGAGCTACCCTTTTTATATAAAGGGATTATCTCTGCCAAAGATAAAAGACTAGGAAAAACAGAACTGTCAATAATAGAACTGTTAAAACATTTTGTAAGTACCGGAACACAATATCTAGCAGCTAATTTAAGCATCTTCGTTGGAATCGAACCACTGACTTTCTTGCTATCATCTAACGCAAGAATTTTCTTAAACATGACATCCTCACAAATTGGAGACAACTCAAAAGTATGTGTCTGTTTCTTCGATTTAATGAAGAGGACACTATGATAATCATAGTAACGAAGATGAAGTCAAGGACATCATGGCTTTAAAATTGGGATCCAAAGAAAGAAGAAACCCTTGGATTCATCTTGCTCGGAAAGGTGATTACGAAGCAATAAAGGTTGGTCATGGTCCAACAAAGGCACTACCCGTTGTTAGAACTTGTTCAAATTCACAGTCTGGATCGATTCATGATTTAGGCTTGTGCTCATTTTGCTCTGGACTGTTTAGTGCACGAACCTTGTACAAACACAGCAGGACCTGCTTTATGAAACCACAGGGTGAATCGGTTATGAAAAACCACATGGCAGCGGGAAGAACATTGCTTTATTCCGATATGTCCGGTGGAAAATTCCAGGAGGTGCATGAGAAAGTCTTAGCGAATATGAAAAGGGATAGCGATCTGCACCTGATCATCAGAAATGATGATACTCTACTTATGTATGGTGTAGTGGAATTGGAAAAAAGAGAAGCTACGCAAATACACGATGTGAGATACTCTTTAAGGCGCCTTGCAAGATTGCTTAAAGAGTTCAGGAAAAATAAACCAGATGCTAGAGCCCGAGATATGGTGTTGTCTGAAAATTTCGACGGAACTGTTCGTGCAGCGAAAGTATTGTCTGGATACAATGGTCCCAGAGATATTAAAACACCTACCACTTTTCTAAAGTTTGGTTTTTGTTTGAGACTTCTCGCTTTGGTGGTTCGCGCATTAGCTCTGAGTCAGAATTGCGCAGAGAGTCTCGAAAAAGCGAGGAACTTTATGGAACTTTACGAAACAGATTGGCAGGTCATCGCAACTAATGCTAGGGCGACGCATAATTCAAAGAAGGGAAACATGCCTAAAAATCTGCCTCTTGAATCAGATATAAAGTTGTTCAGAGAATATGTGATCACTCAGATTAGTTCTTATATTAATCAAATTGAATCGGAAAGTTTTTTCGAAATTGACACTGGCGCGATTAATAACGTTTAACGCTAGACGAAGTGGCGAATGTTCGAAGTTAACGCTTGATCATTGGGAAGCAGTGAAAGATGGACGATGGAAAAAGAAGGAGGATTTAGCTGCTTTAGAAGACCCCGTTGAGAATAAAATTAGCGTCAAGGCTATCTCTTTCTTACATTGAAGGAAAAAACAAAGAAGGCGGTAAAAATGTCCTCGCGCCTATTATTTTTACGGACGAGGTCGTGATAGCAATTGATCTCCTCATAAAAAACAGGCCGACCACAAGCCTGTCTCAGGCGAATAGATATATTTTCTATAGCGGAGCTGGTAAAAATTTTCTTCGGGGCTGGGATACGTTGCAAGGTGTCACAAGACAGATCGAAAATTTAAAACAACCGAAGTTATAACCCCCACTAGAACCCGAAAATACTTAGCGACCATGCTACAATTGATTGAGAGCTGCAATGGTTGACGCAACATTTTGGTCATACAAAGAATGTTCATTACGCCTGGTAACGAAAGGAAGACGCGACTATAGAACTCACTAAAGTTGCTAAGGTCCTTACAGCAGTGGACTATGGAAAAATGTGCAAAACAAAAAGTTGGACGATGTGCTGGATAACCATGACCCAGGCAAGCAAGGTTAGGTTTTCATAAAGGTTGATGAATAGCTGCTTATAAACAAGTCTACCTTTGAAAACTTGACTTCTTTAAAATGGTAATAGCTAAATAAAAATACTCTTCAATTCAAAGGGAAAGGATAATTTAGTGAACTGTTAAAATGATGAGAAAGCAAAGTAGCCCAACATCTTGAATTTTTGGCGTCGTTTTACTAGCAACTAAATTTTAGCGAAGTAAATTGTGACGATTTTTTAAAAACAAATCATTTTTTCGACTTTTTACCGTTGACAATTGTTGTTGCATTTTCTTTAAAAGGCTTTAAAAAAAAAAAAAAAAAAAAAAGGAGTCCTTTACTTTAGAACCGTAAAATTTTTGATTTTATAAACTTTTCCTTAGTTTCATTATTTTTTAAACTATACTTTCTCATTCATTTGGCTATGGGACTTGTTACAATTTTGAATCTTTGTTTTACCATGTTTAATTCTTTTCGGAAAACGTAATAGTTTCTGCACCAGTTTGTTCTAAACAAAAGTACTCTTCGTATAAAAAAATATATTTCACGCGTATTAATTTTCTCGCTGTGGAAAAAAAATCTATTTCACGGTTACTAATTTTTGATTAAATTGTAAGTCGGCTAGAGCCTTCCTATCATTGAATCGCTTCATACCAGAAGTCGTTTTACACCCTAAAAATACAAAAAAATTATCATATTTTACTTGCTTCTGTGCACGGAGTGTAAGCAATCGTAAAGTGATTCTTGTATACCACACACAGCATGCATTGCAATTTCCACGAGAAGTTGTTGTATATGCGATTTTCAAAAAAAATGTTAAATGGTTTTTCGATTATGATCGTATTAACTAATATATAACAAGAAAAATATTTTTCAGAGGCGAAATAATAGTAGATAACATAAACATTAAAAATGATTAATTAGAGGATCATTTCTTTCCTTGTTTCAGTTGAGAATCATGCTTTAAATGGTAAGCCGATGGAAAAAATTCGGTATTAAATTTTGCGCAATAACAAATGTTTTGCTCCATAGCTCAAAAATTAGCACGAATAAGATAATATTTCTAAATTCTTTTTTTTTTTGTTATTGTTGTTTTCATTTAAAATAGTCTAATAGCTAGAATTTTTGTTAGATGGGGTGTTGAGTACCAACGATGTTCCAGATTTTCACGTTCATCCCCTGGAAAAGAAAGATGGTGCAAGCAAGGTGAAAGAAAAACGTGGTAGTGAAGTTCGATCGAGTAATGAATTCCCTATTACAAAACATTATTTCCGAGCAAATCTCATTTCAGTTTCGATTGATTTAGAACTACTTTCATTTTCTTTGGGGGTACCCCAATCTTGTAAAAGGCTTACTACTGAAGTTATGTTATCTACTATTTTTTTAATATAAACATCTTCAGAAGCCTCCTTTAACACCCTCATTAAATCCAACCTTTAACGGACAGCACAATTACCTTAAACACCACTCCTAAATTTCGCTGTGAAGCAGAAACAAATACTGTGGTATAATTGACTCTTCTTGACCCCTATTCTGGGCAATCTTTTATTAATACACTTTTCAGCTCGAAAACGAAAATGTGCAATGCGAACACGTACGGAACTTCCGACGACGACGACTCTGATTACGCTCCTCACGTCGAAGAAGAAGGGGAAAAAGATTGTTCAGAGAAATCGTCGTTTTCAAATACAGGAATCCAGAATTTCCAGACTGGCCAGACCTTGAAAAAGATAAGGCCTTTACTACTTTTTCATTTCCTTAACTGGTGTGTTCAATTAGTCTTATTGCGATCAATGTTTTGATGCTAAACTGCGATGGAATTATACCCGTGTATTCATGTTCTTAAAGTAGTGAGACTGCATTATGACGAGTAATCTGCTTCTCAGACAACAGTTTTGCAGCAAGCCTTCCAAGCTCTTCACATACCAGTACTTCACGCCCATTTTGCCTGCCGAGTGATTCCTCAGTAGGATTCTCTTTCCAACCCAAATTCTTCATGCCCATTTTGCCTGCCAAGTGATTCCTCAGTAAGATTTTCTTTCCTATCCAAATTGTTCACGTGCCAGAATTTCATGCCCATTTTCCCTACCAAGGATCTGTAATCTTTTGTTGATAGCAATAATTGTTGGTTGCACTAATATTAAAATACTAACCGGGAGTCCTAGCATTTCGACACCACAAGTAGATGTGTGATCCACCATTAAACGCATGATATAAATGAATGTCTTTTTTTTTCCAGAGGAAAACCTGGATTACATGGTCAGACGAAGAGAACGCTGCAATTCAAAAGGCTTTCAGGTCACATATTTTGAAAAAAAATATACCTCTACATCATGATGCTCTACTCGCAATGAAAAATTATTCTATTTTAAACAAAAGAACTGCAACTAATATAAAGAATAAAGTGAGAAACGAGATAAAGAAGACATGAACTTATTGATATTTGTTACATTTCTGTTGGTTGTATATCCTATATTGATTTATATGATTTTTTAGTTGGATATCCTATATAATAACTGAACAGTGAACAATGTTTGTTTCATAAACTTTGTTTTATTAAAAAGAAATTTATAAAACAAATTTACCAAGGTCCTTATTTTATGATAAAATAATAACTTTCATCGAAGAATTATTAATCAATCAGGGAAATATTATAAGATTTTTTCGTGCTATCTCAGCCAATCAACAATAAAATAAGTGCAAAAAATATTGCAGTTAATGACTTATATAATTAGTTAGTTGGCTACCGATCCTGTATTGATTTATGGGATTGATTAATTAATTAATTTACCTGGTTCCTTTTATCTACCACATGGCATTAGTTATCGCTAAAGAAAATTTTCGTGTGTGTGAATGTTGATAGTGCGGATGTAAAAAGCGTTTAAGGAGCTTTAAGTCATTCTTTTGTATTTTATGTTTCATTTTATTCATATATAGTATAGTAGCATTTTGTCCATATATAGACCCTAACTCAGAAAGTTAAAAGCCGAATTTTTTTTTCTATTTTTTTTTAAGTAATAGTTACTCCTGATTAATGCGAGCAGAAAAGTATTTTCCCAGAGTCCAATAGAACTCCTTTTCCGGTCATTCCCCTGACACGTTTGTCGGTATTACTTTTTAATTACTTTTGCTCCGGTATCTTTTACCTTAACTCGGCTGCATTAGTACTGCGCTTTTGAAGTGGATATTTTAAGTTTGTGTTGTATTTATCCCACGCAATATTTTGTTTTAAAAGGGAACTAGCCGAGGACCCGGCGTCGCATGCCGGGGTAAGCCACAAGTAAATGTGTTACCCAGCATTTAAAATCCTGTGGCGCAATTAATAAGAACCGTAAACTGTGCGACACATTCAGGTGGAGCACTCTAGTACAGGTATACATATGTCGGTCAAAGTTCAAAAGTGAATGTTACTCCGGGCAGCGCGCTTAGTACAGGTAAACAATGTCACGCATTCATGTAGGTACAATACCTTTTTCCAAAAAAAACTTTCTCACAACTTTGGTTTAACATAAACACAGAAAACAGCCTGTCGTTAACACTGGACTAAGCGCTTAGTTACACGTGTTTATGCTTAACACCCTTTAGCACAGTTTATAACCCGTAGTTACCCCATCATAGCAAAAAAAATTAGTCAGTATTATTTTATTTTGCAGAATAAGTTGCAGTAAACGTTAACAAATTAATCATGACGCAGGATACACTCTGTTGAAACGCAGAGTTAAGCCACAAGTAACTGTGTTACCCGGCGTTGAACACCAGAATGAGTGATTAATAAGAACCGTCAACTGTGCCACACATTCAGGTAAAGCGCTTTAGTACAGGTATATAGTATGTAGTAAATTGAGTAAAGTGCACACAATTCATGGTGTTTCCGGTGTAATAATTTTTCAAAAATTCCACATTTTAAGCTGAACTAAAAACACAGATTGCAATTCGTTGTCACCCCCGTCATAGCATAAACAGCTGGCCAACCTTTTTTATTTTTTGGAGAATGTTCCCGGTGAAAGTTCAAAAGAAATGTTACTCCCAGCTGAGTGCTTAGTACAGGTAAACAATGTGACACATCCATATAGGTGTATTAGCCTTTTCCGAAAAAACGTTATTGCAACTTCGGTTAAACAGAAACACAAACAGCCCTTGTTAACACTGGACTAAGCGCTTAGTACAGGTAAACCGTGTCGCACTTGAGTATAGGCGTAACACCATTTTTAAAAAAACTTTATCGGGACTTCGGTTAAAAAAAATCCAGGAAACCGCCGTTCGGCATCGCCAGGTCGCGAAAATCTTGGATTGGTGTTTCAAAGAATTAGGCGTTTTGATTTGTATACTACGTGCGAGCGGTCAAAACAAAGTAATAAAACTGTCAATAAAACTGTCCTATTTGTTTTCTGTGGCTCCCGAGCGGAATTGGCGATTGAGGTCACGGGGGTAATTATTATTAAAAATGGCGTATTTAAATAATGCGTTCGTTTCAATTACCTAATTTATTTATTTAATTAAGGTTAGTAAATTAAAATGATTAATTTTTTTAAGGAAATAAATTAATTTCTTTAATATATTTTAATCAATAATAAGATTTTCGATTAAACAACCCCCTGATTTTTAAAAATCGCGGAAAGATCAAAGGGATATTGGTAGCCATTTTGCGTGACAGACAGACCCACACGGGTATTATAATATAGATTTTTAATAGAATATAAGAATATTAGATTGATGATGAGGTGACAAAACAGTTGGCTGTAATGATAATACTTGTCTAATGACAAACGGTAGTAAAATGTAGAGGTCCAACCTTCTAAAGGTTTTGCATCTAAGCAAAATATCCCTTATTACAAGGATTTTTATTAAATAAACCATTAACCATAGCAGGACAACATTAGGAGCACAATACAAACATTTATAAAAAGGATAGACACAGCAACAATAATAATAATAATATTACTAAAACATTTTTTATATGACAGCAACCCTTTACTAAATAGGCAAACGTTCTGATGTAGATTTGAAAAAATGTCATTATCTTTATCACATTCTTTATCCTCCCAAAGCTGGTAGATTTCGTACAAGTTTAACGTTTAAAAATTTGATGAAATTTTTACTACGCTTTAAAAAAAAGAGAGTAGATAAATCAATAGATAAAAGAGCAACTTAGTACATAATTCTCGAACTATTAACCTTCAGCACGCGCTCCATTTTCAGGTTTCACCCCACCAGCGCGCTCCATTTTTAACAAAAATAAACGGTTTACTTGCACGGTCATATCTTTTGAACCACTTGTATTCATTTATTTAAGTACATAGCATAAACCCTACAAGAAATGTGGGACCTGGAAATTCATGAAAAAATTCTGCAAAAAACACTGTCACTTTTTGCAATTTTTTATTTGGATCTAAAATGAGAAAATTTCATAGTTTCTGAAAAAATTTATATTTTCACATTCTCTAACATACTTGTAAAGATAGTGCAAAAAATCAGAACGCTGGCAATTTGAAGAAGCACAACTGAAATTTGAAAATATCGAATAATCATAGAAAATTTTGATGAAAACTTTTTCCGCAGTTTGCAGTAAAAACATTTTCCTTTTTGCACTAAGTGTAAATCTCACAAAAACAAGTCATAACATAATCTTTTAATGTATAATAAGCTTCAAAACATACCACCAAGCACAGCCCTACACAACAGCTGGGACACCAATACCACTAGTTTTATGTTTACCTTGGGCACGGCACAGAACACAATTTACTTGCGGACCTTTCGCAGGTTTCCAAGAACAGAAGTCTTTCGGTAAGCCTTCATTGCTCCTAAAGTCCCATAGCAAGGAGTGTTATGATGATCTAAAACCAATGCTAACTCTGGTGAGGTGTAATAATTATCCAGAGTCAAATGAAAACCTCGATCTAAAAATGGTTTGGTCAAAGATAAAACCACCTTTGATGGGGACTTCAATGTGTCATAGGTTGCCGGTAAGTTACGTCCTTTATCTCGCGGGAATGTGATATCAGAACAATCTTCGTACTTGCACCTGCATAAATAACAAAGCGAGAAAAATACCCACTACTGCTCTCACACAGTATGAACAGTTTGACACCATAATGTTGTCTTTTAGATGGTATGTATACGCGAAAAGATAACCGGCCTTTCCACAGGGAAAGATATTCGTCAATGGCAACATTTTTTTCCAGCGTATAATTTGCTTCATAGTTTTTACCAAGTTTATCTATGACCTAAGCTTGTGTAAGGGGTCCGCCTTATCATATTTGGTTATGTCAGAAAAATGAATCATAATCCACAGCAAATGAAATCTGTTCCTTCTGATAAGTCTGCGGAAATTTGGAGTTTGAAATAAGGGATTATTACTCCAATACATATCGATCTCCAGTTTGCACATGATTGTGGTGTTCTCATCAGCATCATCATCATCATTCATCATTCTCGGCTTAACGTCCGTTTTTCATGCTAGCATGGGTTGGACGGGGTATATTAATGACCCTCTTC
Source organism: Hydractinia echinata (assembly GCA_030067915.1). Lineage (NCBI taxonomy): Eukaryota > Metazoa > Cnidaria > Hydrozoa > Anthoathecata > Hydractiniidae > Hydractinia > Hydractinia echinata. The sequence continues at coordinate 1,162,461 of JASGCC010000039.1, read as the reverse complement.
CAATCTGATCTAGACTGTGTTAGATCTAAACTCAACTTCCTCTGTATCAAGTCTGTCCTTATAACCTCCTGCCAAGTCTTTCTCGGTCTGCCTCTGGGCTTTGCCCCAGGAACTATCAAGTCTCTACACTTTCTTACCCAATTATCCTCCTCCATTCTTTCCAAGTGCCCCAGCCAATTCAATCTTCTTATCTGGATAACATCTTTAATTCTACGGAGACTTAGCCTGCTTCTTAGCTCATCTGAACTCTTTCTGTCTCTCAGACTGGCGTTACACATCCACCTAACCATTCTCATATCATTCCTTTCTAAACGGTCAAGATCTTCCTGCTTCACTGCCCATGTCTCACTACCGTACAACATAACACTTCTTACACAGGCCTCATACAACCTACCTTTTACCTCAATTGACAGGACTCTGCTAGTCAACAAAGGAAGTAACTCTCTGAACTTTTTCCAAGCAGAACCTATCCTGCAAGTAACACTTCTTCCAACACCCCCTTCACTGCCCAACATATCACCTAAGTAACAGAAGTTCTCAACTATCTCTAACGAGCCACTGTTGTACATCATTAAAGCTGGAAATACTTCATTCTCTATAATCTCACCTTTGCAACGCTTGCATACAAACTGAATGTCAGCTCTTAACCTTCCACTAATACTACTGCACTTCTTATGTACCCAATGCTTGCAAGTCTGACAAAAAATTGAGTTACTACCAACCCCTTTCCTGCAAACTCCACAAGGCCACTTTCCAACTACAAGGTCACACTTGGCTGCAATGCTACTAATCATGACTTTAGACTTTGCTGTGTTTACCTTTAGCCCTTTCTCTTCTAGTCCTTTCTTCCACTTCTCAAACTTTTCAACTAATTCTTCCATCGACTCTGCTATGAGAACCAAATCATCTGCATACAATAACTCCCATGGACAACCTGTTCTGAACTCCATCGACAGCGCTTCTAAGACTAGAACAAACAACAAAGGACTAAGTACAGAACCCTGATGTACACCAACATTTACACTAAATTCATCACTAAGTGAATCGTTAATCCTGACACGACTTCTAGCATTGCTGTACATAGACTGTACCATCGTAACTAGCCACTCATCCACACCTAATTTTCTCATAGCCCACCAAATAACTTTACGTGGCACTCTATCAAAAGCTTCCTCTAAATCTACAAAGGCAAAATAGAGATTCTTTCTCTTTCCTAAATACTTTTCCTGAAGCTGTCTGAGTAAAAATATTGCATCTGTAGTGCCACGCCCTGGAACAAAACCAAATTGCATCTTATCTATATCAATCCTTTCTCTAAGTAACTTATCAATCACTCTTTCAATAACTTTCATTACTTGATCAACCAACTCCAAACCTCTATAGTTACCCCTTTCTAATGCATCACACTTGCCCTTGAAACAATTCACTATTACACTCGACTGCCACTCACTCGGAATAGCACCATCCTTTATAATCTGGTTAGCAAGACTTGTAATAAGCTCAACTCCAATATATCCAGATGCTTTTACCATCTCTGCAACAATACCTGATACTCCTGCAGCCTTGCCAATCTTCAATTTCCTAATAGCCTCCACTACCCATTCTGTCTTGATCTGCATAGCTGGCCCTTCTACAACATCATCATCAGACAAATTATCCTCATCCCAATCAAACTCAGTGTTAAGCAACCTCTGATAATAATTCTTCCAAGCTACCCTTTTCTCCTCCTCTGTGCTAGCCAAAACACCTTCATCATTACGTATACACTTCTCACCTACAACATCTTGATTAGTCTTCTTCATTTGCTTTGCTATCTTGAATACCTCATTGCGCTGGTCTTCCCTTCTTAACACATCTGCAAATCTGTTTCTCTCTGCTTCTGATTTTGCCTTATACACTGCTGTACGAGCACGACGCTTAGCTTCTAAGTAAATATTTTTACTACCACCTGACTTCCACTCTTTCCAAAGTTTCCTCTTTTCCTTTATACACTGGTCAACCTCATTATTCCACCACCAGGTCTGTCTATGTCTAGCTGGTCCTTTCGTCCACCCACAGGTATCATCAGAAGCTTCTAGAAGACAATTCTTCAAAGTAGTCCAAGTACTTTCAACATTGTCATTATCACATTGACCATTGTGGGCTAACTGCTGAACTTTTGCACTAAATTGTCTTGCTACAATCTCTTCCTTCAGCTTCCAGACTTTTCGACGGGGCCTGTACTTTCCCTTGGCTTCTTTAACACTCTTCAAGATAATATCACAAACCAGCAACCTATGCTGGGAAACACACTCTTCCCCCGATATAACTTTCACGTCCTTCACCACTTTCTTGTCTGACTTTCTAACCAGGAAGTAATCTATCTGTGTCTTACAACCACCTGACTCATATGTTATCAGCCTACTCTGTCTCTTACTGAATGTGTTGCAAACCACCATGTCCGTTGCCATTCCAAACTCAAGCAATCTCTCCCCTTCCTTATTGCTGCTCCCAAATCCATAGCCTCCATGCACACCTCTATAACCTTCAGATGACTTCCCAACATGACCATTAAAGTCGCCGCCCACCATGACAAGTTCAGTGTCTCCAAACTTTGATGTGACTGCTATTAACTCATCATAAAACTTATCTTTATCTTCCTCACTGAGTCCACACTGTGGAGCATAAACTGACAGAAAAGTGACAATCCTATTACCTATCAAAAACTTTATCACTATAATACGACTATTAACACGCATAACATCTATTACTTTTTCTACCCACTTCTCTGCAACGAATATGCCAACTCTAAGAAAGATGACAAAAATCAGATTAGCCATGGCCAGCAATCAATAACACACAAAACAAACATTTCATATGAAGAGATTTGGTACATAGCGATATAAATATATATGTACTAGTCGTTAGACGATGACAAAATCCAAGGAAATTCGCCCTTCATGAATGTTTACCGCGGCAATATTTCTAACATCTTTAACATATTACGCGTATCCTTAGCACCACTTGATTTTGACGCATGAACAGACAAAATGCGGCTGTTGTTATAGAGACTAGTTGTTAGCCCGCGGGGGGTATTCACAGCTTCGCCCGCTCTTTAAATGTCTCATTGCATGTGTCCGCAGTCCTCGCGCACATACAGACAAAATACGGGTACTATTATAGAGACTACTCGGTAGCACGTGGATAAATCTTCCTATATCAAATTTCTCCATAACACAGTCACATACCATTTTAAAAGACGGCCTATATAGACTAATCGTTAGCCCGTGGATAAATTCACTGGTTCATATTACTCGGCTCACAGATTATCGTCTGCTATTGTGGTAGCATTTTGCGCAGAGGGGGAATAAAAATTTTCTGTATCTTGGTAAGCGTCTTCAGATTTACCTTAAATCTATCAGGAAAATTTCTTAAATGCTACAAATGTGAATAAACTATGCATAATAATGATTCGGCAATTGCTACCTAGCTAGTCCAGCCAGCAAAGCTATTAGAAATTGATGAAATAGAGTATTGACGTTTTGTTGTGTGAAAATAAACAATTTTATGAAGCATGTAGATTACCTTTCTTGAAATCTTTTTAAAGCACTCAAAGCAGGCTGGAGGTTTTTAACTCACACAAAACTTATCATGAGAAATAAATACGTTTAAAACAAATTTACAATTATAAAGATTTTGTTAAAATCCTGAATTTGGTGGTAATTTTAGCAAAATAACCTGAGCTTTATGGCGTTATGAAAACAGTTGTAATTAATGAATCAGTTGGTTTTGAGTTTCTCCCAGTTATTCATTGCCTTGTCGAAATATTTGCGCTTTTAGGTACATGTAATTGACGTTTGCTCCAAGGTTTTCTTAAGCATTATATAAACGATTGATAATATCTTCGATTATTACCAGAATTTTAAAGCCAGTTAATATAGTTTGCACGAAATTGTGCTTGCTCACACATTGTTAAAAATTGAAATCCACAGAATGCGATCTGCAGAGTTACAATTCTTTCGTCGTAGTCTCACTTGCAGACGCGCAAAGTTTATTTTCAGAAATCTATAAACCTCGTTCCCAAGTCTTTTCTCCTCTTCGTCATCTGAATTTCTCTCGCCGTCACATGTTTTACCATTTATTAACACTGTCCACAGTAGTGCAAGTATTCGACCAAACAAGTGTTGTAATTTTTTGGAGAGTTTGCAAAAAAATTCGCTTTTGTTTTTAATTTAAAGGGTAGTGACTATGCACAGTGTTGTCCCATTCGTAACGCATAGTTATTTTTAATATCCTTCGGTGTAAGAGTACGAACGCACCTTGAGTCGCCCTTTAGATATTTTGTGAAAAGCGTCGGATTAACGTACCATGCAAGAAAAACAACTTTCTGTTAATTTATTACACAATAAAAGATCTGTTGAATAAAATAATGTAGAACTCTTGTTCACACAAAGCGAAGAGCAATTGAACAAAAGGCCCGCTAACTTCCGTGCCAAGCGAAAACCGTGAAGTAGTTACTATATGGGATACGATGGATGATAAGCCGTACAGTGTAAGATATTTTAGAATTATACAGCCTCATTAATTGTATAAAGATCTTCTGTCCGGTAAGGCGGTAATTTAATAAAGTCCCGGTAAGGAAGTTTTTGTGCCAATGTAAGTAAGTAAGTAACAGGACACTTTTACGTCCTTGGGGATTCCATCCTAACGGTTGGCTCTTCCTCCCCTCCGACTGTAACTATGTTACATTACCGCCAGAGATACATATAGCATTGCTCTAACTTGCTTGCCTGCCACTCAAACCGGTTACCGGTCAGTAGATGGCACCAAATGGGCTGACAACACTGCATTTAAAGTGCGCCGGAGTGGGGACTCGAACCTGAAACCTTATGATTAAAAGTCGAATGCGCTACCACTACACCATCTACTCAAATGACCTTTTTAGCCTTTTCCCTCCATACTCTAATAGCTTAGGAGTATTTAACCGAACAAAATAAATTGCATGAAAATACAATATAAACAAAAAATATGTTTAACGTCATGTAAGTAGTAAGTACTTATGTTACTTTTATCGAAATATGTATACAGTTGACCCTCGTTTTAGCGAACATGGTTTTTAGCGAATTCCTCATTATATCGAACAAAATGTCTCGGCCCCTTGATTTTCGCTAACAAAGCTCTCATAAAATACCTCTATTTAACGAACTCGCTTTTAACGAATTCCTCATTATATCGAACAAAAATATCTAACACAACGCCTGATTTACCCTCGAAATAGGGAATAGTACCACATTTTAAAATATGAATGCTTCGAATCACCAAAATCGAATCACCAAAATCGAATCAGCGACATTCGAAATTCAATCTTTGATTTTTATTCAATTGTTTGTTTACATATTTTTTGTTTAATCCAGTTGTAACAGAGTCTGTACTGATTGACGACGAAGAGATTTTAGGTCAGTACAGGGAAACCCCAAACGTAGGTGACGATACTAACGATGCTGAAGAGAACGTAGTGGAAATCGAACCTCCAAACAACCCGTCCCGATCTGAAATATACGTAGCTATGGAATTACTTCAGAGATGCAGTCCTTTTGCGGAGGAAGAGGTAGCATTCAATATGAGAAGGCATCTGGAGCAGTTCAATCTAGTATACGATAAATGTCAAGAATCGAAAAAGCAACAAACAACCATTGAAAATTTCTTTCATAGACTTTGATTCTTTATGTAACTGTTCATGTAACTCTTTATAATTATTAAACTAAGCAGTACTAAAAAATCGTGAATTTATCAGATTTAAACCCATTTTTGAAAAGTTCGCTTTTAACGAATCCCTCATTATAGCGAACTAAATTGCTCGGTCCCCTCACGGTTCGCTAAAACGAGGGTCAACTGTCTATCTAAACACAGTTAAAAGATTTCGATCCAGTTTTTTTTGAGTAGCACACCATCCATCCCAGCATTAAATGTTGTTGAACTTGCGGGATCGTCGTTGCTACTACTGAGGATGCTGTATTTCTGTACCCCTGTAATATTGATTGAGCTTGGTGAGCTATGGAACTCAAAGTCTCCCGCATGTTTACTGTTTCATCCGCCATTTTACCTGTAGCGCGTTGCAGTCGCGTTGGTGCTTCAAGGCCGGCACCGGGATCATGACGAGCGGATCTCATACGCAGTCTTGTCAGGGGGCTATAAATCATGAGGGAGAGTAATATATCGAATCTCTTCTACGTGGAGGATATTACGCGCGCAATGCATCATACCATACGAATTTTTTTTTCACCATTCCAATTTTTTTTTCACATTTTTTAATATATTTTTTATTGGTTTCATATTAAAAAACCCGTTATATTTTAGTACTTTGGCACACGAAATAGATATTTTCTTAAGCTTATGCACAAAAGTTTCTCATATTTCAGAACTTCATCATTTAAAATTTAAGATAAGCAACTAATTAATTTTTAATCGATACTGTCCACTATGGCGCCCCATAACGTTTAACGTGAAAAGTTGTTTTTATTCCCTGAATACAAAGTTAAAAATGACTCTAATGGAACAGAACAGTAGCCTCGAAGAAATTAAAGAGCGCATTGGAAAATTACAAAGCTAAACACACAAAATGAAGGTGAGAAGGATTTCTTACACATATATACGATTGGTTTACCATAGTTCTCTGGTTTAATGGGTCATTTCATATTTTTTAGGTACGGGAGATGGGCGTTGCCATATCGACCCGACGACCTTATGTTATGTAACACAAACAGCAATACAAAAATATTTAAGCAAAGATATAAAATATGATGAGCTTGAAGGTAACCGTCCTTGTACCATGAGTAAACTTTTAAAAATAATTATAGAAAGCGTCCTACCTAAACATTATGCAAATACATCGAGATGAAAGTCAAATACTCCTCGGGATACAAGGAATATCAAATAAATATCCCATCATTTCTACATAATCTCTCGAGATGGTTCGTTTTAGAAGTTCTTGACTAACTTGGAAAAGTGACAACATCCATGATTACGTCTATTGGTGTTGGTTTAGGTTTCACATTCAATGTTAAAGGTGGAACAAACTATCATCATGTAAGTTTTGGCTCAGTTTATCAGACATGTAATTGTACTTGCCGCCATTTTAAAAGAAGTCGCACACTTTGCAAGCACTTTTTCGCCGTTATGAAATCTAGAATAATGGACTTTAATTTGACATCTCCCATCTATCGAATACATCCATATATGACTTTAGATTACCTTTTCAATTAGGAAGACACCGAGCAAGACTTTATAGACACAGCAACAGATCAGATGTCTGAGCTTAATATCCAACGTAAGCCTGATGATGTGGAAGACAATAATAACAACTTCACAAATAACGAAGCAGTTAAATATAATTCCAAGGAGTTAATTGTCACATACAAACAAAAATTCGACAAACAAACAAAGAGTAGAACAGGACTTCTGTAAAACGTACATGGATTTCGACCAAAACAAGCAATGTTACACTCTTTCAAAAGCCTCCACCAGTGAAGAATTGCTGGATACGTTGACCAGACCAGAGTACAATCTTTGATAACGAAAACATCAAAACACCTTGAAGAACTCATAGATGGCCTTGTTGAAAGACCCTCGCTAAAGAAGCGGTATCAGACTACGGCATCAGTAACAAATTTTGAACCATTACCAAAGCGAAAAAAGTAAAACATCCTTATACTGGAATATTGCGCAGGATTGCAGACATGATGCGACTGTATTACCCGGCACGGATTTCCCTTGCAGATATGGAGAAGCCAACAAAAACCGTTGAACGTGCAGAAGCGAAGGTATCACCCATTCATGTAGCAAAAGAAGGGAAAGTATGTAGCTATGTATACATCATAATTATTACCCCCTTGTGTAGTTCTATAATATCGCCACACATGCAAGGCTTTTGCATTTGTCTTAACAAAATATTTTTATTTTTATTTTTAGCAACAACAACCAAGAAGAAAAAGAAGACAACAAGATTACGTTTGCCACAACAATTCTTCATCCTGAACTGCCTCCAAGACCTTATCACCTCAAGTCATCATAAAGCAGCAAAGTGGCGTAAATGGCTTTAAGACACTGGCTTAAACTTCTCCTGCTATTCAAAACAAGTTCATTCAAATACTGTACATAAAGCAACGTCGACACTGGATATCCGTCACCAGAAAAGCACATGACCAAATATACGTTTACGATTCTCTAAGCTAACGCAATAGATATAAGATAGGGAATTCTTTGAAAATATAACACGCATAGTATACTGTCATGAAGACAGTATTCAAGTGACAAATAGACCAGTTTAACAAAAAGAAAATGACATTATTTTTGGTCTTTTTGAAATAGCATTTTCTGTTGATAAATTTCTTCAAAGCAGTCCGCAATTTGTGTCATTCGATACACAAAAAATGAGAGCCCATTTGTTACATTGCCTGGAAGTTAAACACTTTAGTCAATTTCCAAAAGTTAGCAAGAGTTCGTTTTTGTCGTGCGTATGCAAAGCATACGAATTACATTAGATATGTAGAGACATCTTTTTTGAAGATGATATTGAGTGTGCTCAGGTTGTAAAGAATGGTATCATCGTCGTTGTGGGAAAATTCTTGCAAAAGTATTTTCATCATCAAATAATGAACATGAGAAATGGAGATGTCATGCCTTTAGATACGTTAGATTTTATTGTGGTCTGTTGAGGTTAAGCTTCTCTTGTGTAAATACTTCTTCCATCTGTACTTTATTGATACATGATAAAAATTGCGAGTTTTATATGAGCCGCAGGATAAGTTTTCCCGGGAAAGCTGAATTCATTTTTTTTTATATAAAAAGACCAGAGGAGGGAGGGTCCTTCCAAAAGACTTTGCGAAGGAGATACCATGAAACGGAATTCAGAACACGTCAAAAACTAGCCACCACCTAATACGAACGACATGTTGATAGTAATTGGACAAAATGGTCGGTGAGAAGTAAAAACGGTTCAGATATTTACCTTGTGAAAAGATCACAAAAATAATTGTTTAATTCAGCTTGTGAGTTGAGATGTCATGAATGTAATTTCTGTGTGCAAAGGTGAGTTAACTATTGTTTCTTGTGTTTCTTGTCTGGCTTACGCCATTTTTAACATAAAAAATCCGATATATGAAACTCGTTATAAATGAATTAGAAATGAGAAAAGTTTAAACATGAATAATTACATCAAGGATTTCCAAAATCTCCCATTGAACGTAGTATGCTCCTCAGGATAAAGTACATCTATGGTGGCCAAGGAGTGTCAACGCATAAAATGAATTCGAGAAGGAAAAATGTAAAGTGAAATATATTTGTCGGCCAACATCGTGGCCGATTAGTGTCACAATTTTTTTCGGTACCGTAAATTTTATTTCAAAGTAAAAACAAAATTTGAAATGATTTTAATTTTAAAACTTGAAACGCAACTGGTGACACTTCTGGGCCAACATCGTGGCCGATGAGTGTCACAATTTTTTTAGGTACCGTCAAATTTTTCACAATAACAATTTTTTTTCATCTTACCGTTTCCAACTGTCATCGTGCTTTCGGTTTTTCACACCAGCTGACCTCGTGGTATAAATAAGAATAAATAAATACTGGGTAGGGGGGGGGGGGAGAGTAGTAATTTTTTATTGTGTTGTTTTTAATGAAAATAGTAAGCATATTCTATATATTGACCCCCTTTTTTCTTCCTTCATGAAATAAAATAACGTCAAGTTAGCTAGCTACCTATACACTCTGCCTCTACTATGGATATTCTTATATGTGAGTATAATAATAAACGATAAGAAGTGACGATGTCTTGGAAAAACGATATATGCTTGAAGGATGATCTGGAAAAATATGTGAGACAAAACTATAAAACGTATAATAATAAACGTATAATAATAAACGATAAGAAGTGACGATGTCTTGGAAAAACGATATATGCTTGAAGGATGATCTGGAAAAATATGTGAGACAAAACTATAAAAGAGCTGAAATATTAGACTTCGTAAACAGAGACTATGGCTTTTATTTTGATGATCGACCATGTATAGTATGAGTACATTGGCGCATATGCTGAAGCATTTTGAAATGACATATATTGATTATACTGTGCCTGCTGATGAAATAAAAAATGCTGTTCAAGGAGAAATTGATAATGCTGGAAAAAGACTTGGATATAGAGCAATGACTGCAAAAATAAGGCAAAAGCACGGGTTGTGTGTTCCAAGAGATATTGTTTACGCTACAATCGGTTTAGGTTCTGGGTCGTTTAGAAATGTATATGCAGCAACATCAACTACACCGCCCTTCAACAAAGGTAAATGGGTGGTGAAAAGATATAATGAGCCTGCAAGACTTGCCATTGTGGCAGAATTGGCACAGACACTGGAGCAGCATACAAGGAAGGCTGTTCAAATAACACGTCTCTCAGATCATTTTGCATCAAAATTAGGTGATCTGAAAGCTTCAACACCAAAATTCAGATATGTCAAAACGTATTTTGGTGAAATTAAAGATATAAACGAGTTTATAACTGTTGAGGAAAAAATAGAGGGCGAGTTTGTCAAATACTTAAATAACGACGGTGACTGTTCAAATGTGCATCAATCAATTATGGCTTGGCAAGCAGAGTGCTTAGCACATTTTTCATTTGTAAAATCAAAAGAAACTCTCCTTCTAACTGATATTCAAGGGCATGGAACCTTGTTAACTGATCCAGAGATAGCTTCATCAGAATTTCAAGGACAAGAGGCTCTTTTTGCATTGGAAATTTTTGCAGAAAAGCTATTAAAAAATTTGGGATGACGCATATTTGTAATGAGTATTGCAAGTTCGCAGAACTAGAAGATATTGATAAAAAAAAGTATGAACAATATGATGACACCATAACTTTCTTAGATGGAACTACCTCGAACTAAAACACTTTTATTTTTTTTTGAAATATTTTTTCTTTCTTGTTTATTACGACATCTTATTTGAATCCGTTTCTTTGTTCAAGTTTTCTTGTTTTTTCTTTAAGGGGAAAAAATATTTTAGTGCATCTTAAGTACAATATTGTGTTCCATAGATTTTACAAAACGTTAAACTAGTTCGTTTTCACTTGAAAAAATAACCCATTCTTCTTCGTTTATTTTTTGTATGTAAACGTTGTATTGATTTGTTATGTTTTATTTTTGAAAATCTTTTGTTTTGTTTGATAAATATTTTGATACATGATGTATTTTTAGCTACTGTAATATATTTTTATTCATATAATTGTTACTTCAACTATTCTTTTCTTCTGTTCAAAGTGCTTACTGGGGTTCTTTGAACTCTATTAAAAAGACGAAAAAAAAGATGGTCCTTTAAAGTGTACAACTCTATGAAATGAAGCAAATTACAGCAATCCGAAAATAGAGAGACGATTTAAGAACTCAGGCTCAGATTCAAAACACAGAAAATATTTGGTCGTTGTACAAAGCAGCTAGAAATAAACTTAAAAAGGTGATCAAATATACCAAATAGTATTTTTTTGAAAGGCTATCGTCAAAACAACCGAAAGTAGTATGGGATACAACCATCGTATTCTAACACAAAACTATACTCGAATCCAACTGAAAATACTTCCGGGGATATAACAAATTTAATTGATAGTTTTCCTTCTAACCATGGTAGCAGCTTTGAGATAAAACATGCAAAATTTGAGGATGTTAGAAAGATCTTTTTAAATTTAAAAAATGTTCAATTCAACCGGATTTGATAGTATTCCTGTTAAGTTCTTGAAGACAGTGGCAGATAGCTTGGTATCACCATTACTTCCTGTGATAAATACATGTATAGACAAATCAACGTTTCCTATTTCCTGAAAAATTGCAAGAATCTGTCCAATACCAAAGATCGACAACCATAGCAAAACAGTTGATTTTAGACCAGAGAAGAAGGAAAATTATAAAGTGCAAGCACAATGATAAACTCGACCAGTTAAATAAATCTAAAGGTCATAGCTTGCAAAAAACAAGTGAGTGTTTTAAAAAAAAGAATCTGGGTTTATCACCTAACAAATTATTAAAATTATATAAGAATAATACAAAATAAGTGTTTCTTCTTCAGTGTGCTAGTGTTTTGATAAGAGTTTATTTCCGTTTTTATCGAATTTCTTTCTAAGGTTGGTGATATTACCAACACCAACAAACCACTAAACAGTGTGTATCCGAACAAGCTCTTACAAAAAGAGATATTAAATAAGCCTGTTTTCTCGTCTTTCTTGTAGAATGGCCGTGAACGAATCGCATCCCTAAGTTAATACTGTCAATACTCAAGCCACCCAACAGAGTGTGCATGTAAACAAGCTTCCACCAGAGGAGACAGTAAATACACTGTCAGTAGAGGAGAACTGTTAGCCAACCTCAAAAAGGGAAAGATTTGAGTTAGATGTTGTGCAACAAAATAGTTGGCAACTCGCATAGTCAGCTAGGACTTAGCTGACTATGCCAAAAAATACATGAATATTTTTCAACTGAATTTCGCCCTTTAATTGATAACCCAATTCCAGGAAATGTTCATAACGAAATGTTGCTTGATGTGGACTTAAAAGAACTTATTCTTGAACAAGATAAAGTCACAAACATTCAACAGCGAATAAGCTTTACTATGGGGCCACTGTGTCACCTTTGGTTACTCATGGAAAGAGAAAAGACTTTCTTATCAGACTCGCCAGACTTCGACCAGAATCCACTTTAAAGTATTAACACAAGGTATCAATTATTTGATCAAAATATCTTGCTTCTAGGGCAGGCATTATATTCTTGCTCACACGTGAGAAGGTTCAATGTGCTGATGTTCTTCATTCCAGATAAAAAGAAAGTAGAGAGTATATTAGAGGAAATGTCATCAAGTTTTCTTCCCCCCCCTGAGAAAACTGAACCAGCTTTGTTTGGTCCTTAATATGAAGACATGGTCAAAATTTCTTTCAAAGAAAAAATCGAAAGTAAAGGAAGCTAACAAAATTGTGGATCCAGCTTTGCAATCTAGTTATCAGTTTAATATCTCTGGATATTACTGCTTATTTATTTTACCCACCATGTCTCGTTATGATTTAGCTGAATCGAAAATTGAAAGCGGAGGTTTGTATGATAAAATGTAAATTTCCTGCGATATGACACTGTGTTGTGTGAAGAAAGAATCAAGTGAAGAAATTTAGATATTAACATAATGTGCTATACCCAATCTTTCTTATTTACTCTTGTCATGTAGCATACTCATAGATATATAAACCTCATTTATAGCAAACTAAGAATTCATGTTGATCAATATACTACAAGGAAAGGAACTAGCGAGTTTAAAAAGGCAATTTGGGGAATCGGTTTGTACAAATTAATTCTCAGTTCTTCTAGTAATAACCTAAACATTTACTTGAGCCGGCCGATTCTTAAAATGATTGATGATGAGGTGACAAAACAGTTGGTTGTAATGATAATACTTGTCTAATGACAAACGGTAGTAAAATGTAGAGGTAAAGGTTTTGCATCTAAGCTCCCTTATTAAAAGGATTTTTATTAAATAAACCATTAACCATAGCAGGACAACATTAGGAGCACAATACACACATTTATAAAAAGGATAGACACAGCAACAAAAAAACAATTCAAACCGAATCAAAAAGGTACAAATGAAATAAAATAAATAAAACTTATCGAAACTAATGGTATCCTAAAACGGATAAAATTTGAAATGATTCTTAACGAATGTAAATCGAAGTAATCAACTATCAGTGCGCAACATGTCCTCCCAAGAATAAACTATGATAATCATACTTTCTGAAATTTAAAAAATATTATGTTAAAGGTACTGTCCAGTAAAAATATAATAATAACAAAGTAGCCTGAACTGAATTCCACTTTTCTTATTTGTTGCGAAAATATAAGTGATTATATTTCTAAAGTTTTACAACTCGAATAACATTTCCTTTATGTTTACAAATTTTTCATATTGCACGTTGTCGAAAGCAAATTTATACCAAAGCCATTCTACATGAAAGTGATGCTAAAATAATATTTTTGTTGTGACGTAAGCGTTGGGTTCTCGGCGAATAAAACATTGTAAATAGTTTTACTCTGAACAATATTACCAGATTAAATTTTTTTTTTTAATATTCTACCCCCTTTTCAAAAAAATGTAGCAATTTATGAATATTTAATTTCAAAGCATGCAACTCACTTTCAGAGATAGAACTTTATGTCCCTGTCCACACAAACAGAAAATTAAAGTAGATTATTTTAAAGCTGCTTTATTTTTTGTGCCGGCACTGAGACCAGACGCGGGTAAGATTATTTACATAAAAGTATATCTACGCAGACATCCGTTTGGCCGATGCTCAAATGCCGACAGCATTGTGCGATGATGAAATGAAAAAATCTGACGCGACATGTCAAGTTGAATTCCTTGACGAATCTGGTAATCATTTTTTGTAATATACCAAACTATCAACTGTTGTTGTCATATCGTATATATATCGTACTCCAGAAAACCGACCAGCGAAAGGAGAAATTATAGAAAATACAAACGCATTAAATAAATTGTGTTTTATGTACCTTTATGCTTCCTCGACAATTATAAACCTTGTTCCCAGTACCCCTATTCTATTACCAAGGCCTCCTCAATTAGCGAGCAAAAAGAAATACTTGGTTCAAGGTTATTCATATTTATACTTTTTATACTGTAATGCTTCGAATAAACGCCCATTAAACGCCCCCAGAAAAAAAGTTATACCGCACATGGATTAAAAAAATTGTTTAAATACCTTATTCCATGAAATTAACGAGTCGAGAAATTAACGCGAATTAAATTAACGGTCATGAAATTAACGCGGTTCAATGAAATTATTTTGAAAAAGGCATTTAATTAACGCGGTTGAGCAAGGTTCTTTTTTAATAAGCATTTAATCAACGCAAATTTGAGAAGGAAGAGAAAAAAAATTTTAACAGTAACTTTTTCGCATGATATGAACTTGTAATTTTACAAAAATGGGTTGATGTTGATCTGGCTATTTGCTTCTCTGGCGCTTTTTAATGTTTCTGTTATCCCAGCAGTGATGATGTTACAACCTTTTTCAGTTTGGAAATGCTTTTCAGGAGTTTCGCATGTTCTGGTTTTGAAGTTGACAAGCAAAGATCAACAAAGATCAATCAATGGTTGTCACGTCACGATCGGGGTTTAAATAGTGAAGCGGTCTCCCCTATTACAAGGTGGTTTGGAAATCGAAATAAAAGTTTACGTTGTTTTTAAAGACAATGTTAGCAATTTAAAATTTTTGGAAGAAAACTTTCAGTTAATTTTCCACTTGGATCAGAGTATATACAAAATCTATACAAAAAAGATGGCTAAAAAGAGCACCGTTGAGCTATCGTCCGATGAGAAGAAAATAGTAAAAAATTTGTAAAAAAAAATTGTATTATTTAGGCTTTTATATATTATAAAAAAGTCACCAAATTAACAGTATTTTAATTAACGAGTCATGAAATTAACAGTCTTTAAATTAAAACTGCATTTAATTTACGGTCATTAAATTAACGCGAATTTTGAAAAACAGCGTTAATTTCATGACTCGTTAATTTCATGGAATAAGGTAACACTTGGGGCATGAAGAAAAAAATCCAGTATTCCAATTGTTTTATCAAATGAAGAAATTATCTACAATTAAATCCATAATAAAATATCTGTTCCGCCTGTAAGTGCAGTTTTGCAGACATGATTCATCCGTGCTCCGTCGGCGTTCACCTCCGCATTAGTTAAGAACCACATGGCTGGATTGTAAGACCTGGTTACCAACGACGAAGGGGCCAGGCAAAAGAGATTCATGTCTACGTAGTTCTTTTAACTAAGTCAGGAGTCGGTGAATTAGCTAGGGTGGTAAGGTTGGCTTTGAATAGGCTTGCTCGTGGATAAAAAGGACCAGGACTATTCGATAATTCTAAGATCTAAAAGTGTCCAACCAAGACGGAAATCTATCGACGTTTTGTCCGACAAAAGTTCTAAACGAGCTAAGGACATGTCCGACCAAACTGGAAATGTGGCGGGCATTTTGTCTGACGAGACTCCAAAAATCATTTCGAGGGCTGCCATCGCACGCTATAAAATGGATTTTATAGGTTGATTTTTAAAACTCAATATTTATTTTTCAGCATAAATTGCGCATATTTTTTTACCCAGTCCTTTTCCGCGTTTGAAGTTCAGTAAAGATGGCGATTGAGAATGGCATGGTCAAGTAAACAAGTTCAGTTTAAACTTATGAAAGACAATTTTGGTTGTATTTAAATACTTTTTTCTTTACTTTTGTACCGAGATGTAACTAATATCAAGCTTTAATTTTTTACCGGACAGTACCTTTAATGATAGTAATTTAGTCTACTTTACGGAACATATTTTGCAGAACGAATGTAAACTCGTTCTGCTTTTAAAAAGAAAAGGGACGCACCACGTGCTGAGCGAACGAAAGGAACAACAAAAAATAAATATATATATATAGTAGCTAGCTATTAATTCTACAAAATAAAAGAAATGGAAGATACTGAATCTCGACAAGAAAGTAGTAGTGAAACTAACAAGTTGAGCAATAAAAGTAAGAGATGACGGTTGATGTTTATATAACCTTGGGATAAAACAGAGTTATAGCTAGCCAGCTATACATTCATTCAAATCTGTAAGAAAGAGAGAGGGAAGAAAATTATTCCAAACTAGCTAGCTAGCCAGCCAAGACTCACTCTGTGTTTAAAATGAAATACCTAGCATGAACAAATAAGTGCATTATATAGTTATACACAGTTTAGCCATAGCTAGCTAGCACAGGGGTGAAAAATTCTCAGGGGTTTTCCTAGCACCTTTTGTTGAACTTTTTTGTAGTTATAACTGACCTGGCTTTGTGGAAACTAAAGAATATGTCCACTGTTTGTTTATTTTGTGTAAGTTGCTACAAGAAAAAGCTTTTTGTTGCACATCCTAGGCCTGGGTGACTAGCTAGGCAGTTTTGCTAAATGAAATTTATCTGACAAACCAATGCCAACAAACACGTATTTTACCGTAGTTACTAAAAGGTGAACCCGGTAGAACCCACCAGAACCCGGTAGAACCCACCAGAACCCAGTAGAACCCACCAGAACCCAGCCATAACCCAGTAGAACCCACCAGAACCCACCAGAACCGACCAGAAATCTCGCAAAAGCTGCTGCTCCGTAAAAGTTTGTTTATTTAGTTGTGTATAAGCAAGTGAGATATATGGTACCGAATCCTTGATTAAAATCTACAATGTATTTGTATATTCGACGTATATTCTGGAATAAATTTGTGACACAATTCAGGAATATTATGTAATGACAATCAACACCTGACTATTAACTGAGAATAGTTGAAAATATTTCAAAAGTGTCCCAGCTCAGAAAATTATATATCGTCTTTGCGTTAATGTAAACTGAAAGTTATTGCCCACGATCTCAATCATTCCATCAAAGATGTCTTCCGATGAAGATGAATGGTATGTTGTTGTTTACTTTTTTAATCTTGTTACATCCGATTAATCATTAAGAATCCCAAGAATATTATCCACTAAAAATGTCGAGAATTAAAGAGAAGCGTGTTCTCGGTTGTGATTAGATTATAAAAGAGTTGTTATCAATTTGTTATAGCCTATCGAAATCATCAAGTGAAATTGTTATCATTAGTGACGATGAAACAAAAGCTAGGCCACCATTCGTTAAAACAGAAGCGGATATTGACGTATTCGGCGCTAAGGAACCATTTGATAGTGCTACTTTGCTGAACATTCTCCTTTGTGATCCACATGAACTGGAATGCAAGCAGAAACCTAGTGCAATCAGAAAAGATTTCATGTGTACGCTAAATTCGGAAAAGATCCCTATGAGTTCATGTTTGGCTGATGACAATGGAGCATATACTAATGCTGGAACATCTTCAAAATATTTTCACGTAGAATTTACCTGTATGGGAAACATCAATTATTACAGTTTTTATAAGTTTTTTTATATACTTAATAGTTTGTATAGTTTTTGATACCTTGAGTGGATTAAATTTTGCGAGTTTTAACATGATTCACGAAAATACAATTTTTTGACCTCGCAAAATTAATCCACCTTTTTTATACAGTTTGTACTCCTTTATTGTAAATATTATTATTGTTATTTATGATTTTGTTCGGATTAGAGGTTTCAAAATGTTGTTGTTTTTCTTCTCATGTTAATGCCAATTTTCGTTCTAAAATACATTCGCATCAAGCTTGAGTTTCTGGTAGGTTCTAGTGGATTGTGGCTGGGTTCTGGTGGGTTCTACCGGGTTCTGGTGGGTTCTACCGGGTTCTGGTGGGTTCTACCGGGTTCTGGTGGGTTCTACCAGGTTCTGGTGGGTTCTACTAGGTTCACCTTTTAGTAACTACGCGTATTTTACATAAGTTAGTGCCTACTAGAAGTCTTCCAGGTTTACGTCAAAACCATTTTTGTTTATTTTCTGACAAGTAACTTGCATCATGTTTAACAATGATATTTTTTATAAATAGAGTTGGGGACTGACTCCTTCACACAAAAAATCTAAAATATTAAATCTTAACCCTATTCCGTCCGCGGGTGTGGGGGGCTAACGTTTTTTTTTTAATAACTCCTTAATGCTATGTTACAGGCTACGATACTTACTGAGTTTCAATATTTGTCTATTAGACACCTGAATGCCAAATTTTTAGGTCTCATACCGTTCAGAGGCTTTGATATTGGCTATTACTCGAAACTACCCCTAAAAATCTCTATGAAACCCTTATAATGGGGAAAATAATATAACTCTTGTTAGGATTATGGTTGGAACTTGAAACTTACAACACAACTTTGTTTTATCATAAAGAATCATTTGGCATGTTTTGGACACATGATTATTCCGATTTCCCATTTTTTTCGGATTTTATCAAAAAATCAGAAAAAACGGATTTCTGGGCAATTTTTGACAGTTTTTTATGCGATTTGTGTAAAAACCGGAGGATATGTTAAATAACTTTTATTGAGCTTTCAGAAACTTTAAACAGAATGTAAAAATTCGTTCTAGAACTAAAGTAATTGAATTTTAAGCAGATAGTGGCATTTTGGTCAAATTTTAAGCTTTTGATGACGTCACAGAAAATGTGCTGACGCAAGCAAACATTTATTGCTGCCATTTTGTTCCTTTTGTGACGTACTATAACTGTGCTAAGTTTGATTCAATTTGGACAAGCCTATGAAAAGTTATTATATGTTTGAAAAACCCCGGACCGAATAGGGTTAAATCGATGTCACCAATATTTATTCACTGTTTCCTCTTCAGTGAGCAGCTCAATGATGGAAGATTATATACATCTTTTTAATGAACAGCTAGCTGTAAGATATATAGCTATATATAAATAAAAAATATGTATATGTATATATGCGGGGTTTGATCCTGTAGTGAGAAAAAAGGCAATTGCAAACTTGTCTCATTACAGACCGATAGCTCAGTTGGCAGAGCAGTGGGGCGCTAACTCAATGGTTGCTGGTTTGAATATGAACCAGAGTTTTTAACAAATCTTACATTGACATTATTTTTTATTTCTTTAGCTTCGTCAAGTCACTTTACTGCAAAGAAAAAGAAGATTCAAAAATTTACATTTGGAAAACGCCTAAAGGTAATCAAATCTGAATTTTGTGTTGATATCTGTAACCTTCCTAAACAGGTGGATTTTTTCATAGGCTATTAACCTTTTCTATAACAATATTCATATTTCTGTGTGTTAAAAGTGGTCATTTCACATGCAGGCAAGGATAATATATATATTATGTATATAGTAAAGGAAGTAAAAATTAACTTGACATTGGTTCGGTACTCCGAGTTTCGTGTTATACACTCATCAGCCAAATTATACAAGTGAAAAAAGTAAACAAAAAATTCGTATCTATCTATTTGACAAGATAAATTCCTAAGAGACATCATTAAATGCGTGGTGTTATAAACATGTGAATAGATAATTGGCTAAGTAATTATCAGTCCTTAGATTTATAATTAGCCAAAAGAAACTTATTTGTGTGACGACATTTAGCAATGAGTTCACTGCGTTTGTTTAAAAGCTCACTTTTGTCTTTGTAAACAAACTTATTATGTATATATGTATACGTGTTTAACAAAAACCGCCGAACATGCAAAGCATTACAAAACGACACAATAGGAAAGTTTTAAACAAAGAAACTCCTACACAGCGACCTTGTAATTGTCGAAACAAAAGCAATTGCCTATTAAGTGGCGACTTGCTTAGCACCAAGTATCGTTTATAAAGCTAGTGTAACGTATGGCAACAAGACGGCGATATACTACTGTTTGTGCGAGGGGGAATTCAAAACACAATACAACAACCACACAAAATCGTTCCGACATAAAAAACATCAAAAGGAAACCACACTTTCTGAACTTGTTTGGAAATTAAAAGACGAAAAGACGAAGGGATGACAGAAGGAGATGACTTTAACATTTTGTGGAGTATTGCGTCGCGTGCCCCTCCGTACAAACCAGGATCAAGAGTTTGCAATTTGTGCCTGGCGGAAAAAGTGTGTGTCATCCGTGCAGAACCTAGAGGTCTACTCAATAAAAGAACAGAGTTAATCAGCAAGTGTCGCCACAGAAACAAATTCACGTTGCGATTGTTAAAGTAATTAAAAAATTTTGTATAGATTTTACTCTATAAAAAGTTGTTAAACATTTATTTAATGTATAGCTTGAAAAATGCAAAAAAGCAAGAAACTTGAAGTTGCTATAATTTGTAGTTTTTAACTTGTGTTAACCATACATATAATATATATAAATTGAATATAATAATATATAATAAATATAAATTGTATAAAATCTTTTTAAACGTTTTACTTGTAAATATTATACTGCACTGAAGATGTTTTAAATAAAATGAAAAACTTATGCATATAAATAATTTGTCGAAATGTTTTTTTAATTTTATAAATTTATCTGGCAAACATACAATTATAATATACATATAATCGCTCAGAATATTTCATATATCAGTTGCTTGGTTTAAATGAACAACATGGCTATCATTTAATCCTATTTATGGTTAAAAAAGGACCTAAGAACATCACTTGTGATTCATATGCAACTCCTGGCTTTGCCGAAGAATTCCTGGGGCCCAGAGAAAATAGAACGCACAATGGTAGCATTATAATTAGGACCATTAAAGATTGCTTTCAAGGTATATATGTATATGTCTATCTATCTATAGCTATATATATTCAAAGAATGATGTGTAACTTTACCACAAAAAGAGTGCTCAATGTTTCCAGAGCGAATATATTATTGGATAAAACTAAGAAACACACAAAGTTTAGCAGTAACTAAAAGTTTCATGTCTTCTTGACAATTCTCAAACTGCAAATGACTACAGATTTTCAATATAAAATTATTTTACAACTAATAATTCCCCTAAAGGGGAAGTTCGGTCTAAAAAAATTATTTTATTTTATTTTATAATTCCACGTATTTATACTTATAAAAACAGAAAAACTTTACTTCATTAACTCAGACTTTTGGAAATGTCTCTAAAGCGCGTCAGAAAAAAAAAGCTGGGTTCTAACTCAAGTATGACGTTTCATAGTTCAAAACATTGCATCGCGTGAAAGAGTCACAACACAGGCTACACAGTTTGCTAAAAGAATCTACTTTTTTCTAGCTATAATTATTTTCAAATCTGTAACAAATTATTTCTTTGAAAATACAGTGTCAATTTGTAAGCAATGGATCCAATTCGCAGCGATTCAAGCTCTAAAATATGTCATATACCTGATTTACCTACTCTTAGTCCCTTAAATCTCGAACCAGAATTTTCTTTGGTAGAACTGAATAAATTACGAACGTGTAGTTCCGAGAGTGATGAAGAAGAAGAAGAAGAAGTTTCTAGGATCGGCAACAATACCTGGTACCAAAGCGGTGGTCACTGTAGAGCGATGGAGTCTTACAGTGAAAGGCTTGTGTTGCAGGGATACAAATGAAATTCCTGACAATCATTTCGAAAGTAAAATAAACAAAAATTAGCCAAGCATAATTTTCTTTTTCGTGTTTAAAACCATAACAAAACTCTACATATTCCCTTTAGACATTAGTCTTCGCGTTGATAAAAAAAATATGCCTACGAGCACGACAACTGACTCAAAACTTCTCTCAAAGTATTTTGCCTAACATGAGTTTTATCTCCAAATCGTTCAACTCTCCTTCGCATATATTTTATTCAGTATTATTTGCTACTGCCAAAACAACATCACAAAAAAACACAACGGTGGTTGTTTTATTCTATTCAGCTTTTCAAATCGAATAAGAAAGTGTGCTCAAAAATCAAAACTTGAGACGGGGGTTATTTTAAAGGTTTTTCTTTTTAGAAAAACAATGTATAACTGAAGCCGAAATTTTTGGAATGGTTTGTCTTTGTAAACCAGTACTAACCACTGCACTGTCTGCCCTCAATAATTTAATTGGCGATGCAATGCACTCGGTAGAAGACAAGACCAAAATTTTTATTACCCCGTCTTACGAAAGCACATGTTCTTGAAAAATTTTACATGTGAAAAAACAAAACATTCAGCGCTGGGGAAAGAAAATGCGAACATGGGAATGAAAGATAATAATTTTTTTGACATGGTTTTGTTTTGGAAATGGCTATAATAAATGAAATTGTGTTGAATTTTTCTAAATACGAGAAAGACAAATGTTTGGCTGTTTGGTGAAACATAGCTAACAAACATAACTAACAAAACATAGCTAACAAAACTTTTGAAGCATTCTGGTTCAAAATGTCGAGAACAAATTATAAAATCCAGAGTCTTTCGGCAAGGTACCACTTCTCTTTATCTTATGTTGCCATTTATTTCGAAGCTCTTTATTTTTTTCGCACTGGGAATCTGATAAGAGACTACGCGATTTTTTCTTTCATTATTATCTTCGTCTTTCGTCGTCAGCTTTTTGTTCTCTACCTCCTTATTTTCCTCGCTCCCCTTATCTTTTTCTGTCTTTTTATTATCGCTACTTCGATTTGTACAGCCGATGGCAGCCAGTTTGGCATATTAAAATAATAAAAATGTATAAACAAAATACTTCTTCATGTGATTACACCTAATCCCCAACACTGAACTTCGCTTTTTGAACTATAAAACGTCATAATTCAAACTCGACCCAGCCTTCGTAAAAATGTAAAGGGGTCAATATACGGAGGTGTTTTTACGCGTGTTTAACTCAGATTATTTCAGAATAAAGAGGGTTTCACTTGAAAAGAATTATGATATACGTTTTTTACCTATTGAACAAACTGTCATCTATTGTTGATAAGGAAAAAATTGGCTTGTACCGTGATGACGGGTTATGCGTTGTGGAGGAGGCCAATGGACCCATGATGGATCGCCTACGTAAAGATATAACCAAAATGTTTAAGAACGAAAGACTCAAGATTACAATCGAAACCAACTTAAGAGTCACAGAGTTTTTGAATGTCATGTTGGACTTAGAAAGTGGAAAATATTTCCCTTACAGAAAACCAAATGACACGACCAAGTATATAAACTCTAAATCAAACCACCCTCATAGTATCATCGCCGAACTTCCGAAAATGGTTAACAGAAGAATTACTGACTTATCGTGCAATGAGGAAGAATTCAACCAGGCGAAAAGTCATTACGAAAAGTCTTTGTTAAAAAGTGGTTTCACCTATCCGCTTGAATATAACAAAGAAACCGGCATCCAACGCGTTAGAAACAGATCACGAAAAATCATCTGGTTTAACCCGCCGTATAACGTCGCTGTCGAAACCAACATTGGAAGTATCTTCTTGAAATTAATCAAGAAGCATTTCCCACCTAACAACCGCTTCAGCAAAATTTTCAATCGAAACACACTAAAGATCAGCTATTCATGTATGCCGAACATGGCTAACCTGATAAAACAACATAACAACAAGATCTTGAGTGACCATCTGAAGGAAGAACAAAGGCCATGTAACTGTCGAACAAAAGCTAATTGCCCACTCCATGGAGATTGTCGGATTACGAACATTGTATACAAAGCAGAAGTTACCACTGATAACGAGTTGTTTTGTTATTATGGCACATCAGAAGGTGAATTTAAGTTGCGTTACAATAACCACACCAAGTCTTTCCGTCACCGGAAATATCCGAACGAAACCGAGCTTTCGAAGTTTATATGGAAGCTCAATGACGAAAACCGTGCGTTTTGGATTAATTGGTCTGTTGCAATGCGCGCAAGTCAGTAGAAATCTGGAAATAAACCTTGTGACCTGTGTATATCTGAAAAAGTTTGCATCCTACACTCTGACCCAAAGGAATTATTGAACAAAAGGAACGAACTGATTAGTAAATGTCGGCACAGGAATAAATTCGTCATCAATAATG
The DNA here is from genome assembly GCA_030067915.1 of Hydractinia echinata. Lineage (NCBI taxonomy): Eukaryota > Metazoa > Cnidaria > Hydrozoa > Anthoathecata > Hydractiniidae > Hydractinia > Hydractinia echinata. The sequence goes on along the minus strand of JASGCC010000039.1, from coordinate 1,138,036 downwards.
TGAAGTAATTAGTAATTTCGTTTTACAATATAGAATAATTTCCCTTTAGGGAATTATTAGTTATTTTGTGTTTTATGTAATGAAACCATGAATCTTCAGTATGACTATATGACTGATGAAATAAAACGCTAGTGTGTCGTTGTTACGAGGTGTGGATTAAATCCATATCCATCTAGCAGCTAACATTTTCATTTTCATAGAAACACATGATATCAGCGCAACGCGACATGTGAACAAAGATTCTGAAGCAGATCAGATATCTGTACAAGAAAATTTAGAAGGTAGTTATAATTAGAGTTTCACAAACCACTTGTGTGATGCAAACAAAAAGTTTTTCAAAGGCATATTTTGTCATAGTACCACAAGCAGCTCATACAGAACACTTTTCTAATCTACTTTCTTATTCTATAAATCTGTCTTCCTTTGGTCTTCTCAAACTGTAAATTTAGAAATAAATTTTTTATTTTAGAACAAAACAGAAATATGAATGAGGATGGTGCAAACTTACTTTTGGAGGAGCTGCCTAACCTAAACAATGGTACTTGTTTCAGAAATTTAAATGTTTTTAACATATTCTACATTTTATATTTTCAGGCATGAAGATTCTATCCACTCAAATACTTGATTCTAAGCAAAGGAAAAATTTATATATTTAAAAATTATTTGTAGAAAGCAATGCCACACCTGATGTTGTGGAAGAGAGTGTGTATGGTGGAAACTTTGTGGATGGTGTATCAGGTGAGAAAGCTTTAACTGCAATTTATCTTTAGCTGATCTGAGACAAATGTGAATATCATGTGTTTTTTTGTTTAGTGTTACCAAAATCAGAAATAACTGTTGGGCATATATTGTCTGTATATGCTCAACCTTCTAAAAGTAGTGTCTTCAACTGGGCGTAAAATTGAAGGCATGTGGCTGAATAAGCTATCAGAATGTAGATATGGCATTGGTGACCCATGTAAGGTTGTGTGGAACAACATTGCCAGAATTTCGTAGGATGGTAAAACATACTTCGTCCTTCATGCTCCGAGTGAGGCTGGTGTGTTCCATATATCAGGAGAAGCTGAGCAATTACTCATATCTAATTGTAACTAATACAGTTTCTCTTTTTGTCTCTATGACATAGAATTGTATACTTTTCTATCTATACATAGATCTGTATACTTTTCTAGTTGTTTGCGAATATGCTTTGAGAAATTTATACATGTTACAACACATATCGTGACATTATCTTACGTAAATCCAAATTTACAGATCCAAAAGAGAAACTGTTGATGTAAATTTACAGGATGTATATTGAAATACATATGATGTAAATATATATGTTTTTGATCTTTTTTTTGTTCATAGTGTGGATAAATTTTCAAAAGTGAATAAGGCATGTAAAATTTGCGCACTGTTAATAGAAGAAAAATGTTACTTGTTGACAAAATGTCTATATATACGTTCTTTCATTAGGTCATTATAAATAAAAAAACATTGTCAAAATCGAATGAATCGAAGTTCAAGTATTCTGGTGATCGTAACTTTTATCCAGGTACTTTTTTATAATATCTGTATATCTATATAAACACGTGTTTTAATTTCTTTGGTCACATTTTTACACATTTTAAATATTGGCTTACACTTTGATTTTATATATTCTTTATGTTCTTTAATTATGCTGTTTTACTTGTTCGCTTGTAATCCTGAAATTATTGTTATATCTTCTTATGATAGTGACCTCGATTAGCTTTTTAAGTCTCCTTCCATTTGGACATTTTAGTTATTACCTTGATACTATATCTATGTGGGAAATGAATACTAGAAATGAGGGAAGTCCTGTATTTACTGTGAATAACATTAGCTTAAAAGTACTATTTGTGTGTTTTTATTAACAATCCAAGGTAGTTAAATAATTCACTCTAGTTGTTGTTTTTGCTGTTGTTATTGTTTTGGTTCATTCTATATTTCCAAAATTTTAATTTTGCTTGAATTAAATATGCAAAAGTTAATGCGAGAAAGTTTGTTTTTTACCTAAAAAAATTACTATATTATGCATTATAAATTTCAGACATATTCAGGCTATAAACTTTGTGCGTCGACGGTGCACTGAGATCCTAAGCGATCTACAGAATCATATTGGTAGTACAGATGCTGTAAAGGTCATAGCAATAAATAGCAGAATAATATATGAAGTGAAATGTCCATTTAATAGATGTCAATATGTAGGAGGTAAAGTTGACCGTCATATGAAAGCTGTGCACTCGGTTTCAGACAAGTTGGCTGGACTTTTCAAATCAAGACAAGTTGGACTGTTTAATTATTACACAAAGATTTATCGTATTGGTCAAGTCAAGCCTCGTCCTTGTAAAGCTTGTAACAGGTATAGGTTATTTTATTTTTTATTACGAAAAGTCCGTAGAAAAAGGTATATTTTGACTATTTTTACGTGTCTTGTCAAAGCTAGATTAATAAAAGGGCCTCTCGCCTTAAAGTTCTTTCTTTCCACATTATGAAACATGTAGTTTGTTTATTTTAGATACTTCGACAGATTTATGACACACGTCAAAAACACACACAATAGAAAACAGCGAAAGAGTTTTACCGCCGTTTCGATAAGGCTTTAAAGAAGAAATATGATAGTTTGTAGGGGTTTTATTCTTTTTATGTAACCAATTTATTTTTTGAAATATATATTCAGCAATTGGCGCTATTTGTTAAAATCATTTCCCAGCTTGGAAATAGGTTAAAGAAATAAGAAATTTTATTAGCACCAAAGCTTCCGATACTTATCGTGTTCTGTGAGTTCATTAGGAGAAAAGTAAAAACTAGCCTAAATGCGAATTTGGTAGAAGTTAATTTTTAATAAACAGCTTAGTCTGTAAAAATAAGAACAAGCAATATCAAGTCACACCTAATTTCTTTTTTGTTGCTTACAAAAAAAACCTATACCTTTTGTAAGCTACATACAGTATAAACGCGTGCATTCGACCTTTCATGAAAAGGGGACTGTGAAAAATAATATATTAGTCATTGGTAAATCTTATCATTGCACATCCGTATTTTCATTCTCAACAAAGAATTTTTTACCACGATCGGACCTCACGCACTATGTTAGTGATGAGCAAAGTTGTTCTTCTTATAATAGGAAAGCTCTCCTCTATATCGAACATCTTGTGGGCCCAATGAAAGCGATGTGCGCTGAATCTAGACGGTGGATCATAAAACTGCAGCAACATTTGGCTCTGCAATGCTTGCGTTTAGCAGTGTAATACTTAAGTGCGACAGATGCTGAAGAAACTTCCTGATGCTGGGTTAGATAAAAAAGATCCAGTTTTAATTAGTTGAACAGGCAGTATAATGTCTTCGACTATGGTTGGTGACCAGATTTAGTTCCCTCTTCCACAAAGCGACTAACCATAGCTTTATCGCAAGAAATTCAAGAAAGTTAACTGCTACCCTTGTCCAATGCTCATAGTAACTAAACTGTAAAGTATATTGAGTACCCTTCGTTGTCAAAAGAAAAAGTTATATGCGGAAATGTGCTGGGTGTGGCGGCGATTCACACACTAAGATGTGTGTGTCATGACAACTGAATTATGACTTTTAAGAGGAGGAAAGGCACCACACGGAAAACGTAAACCAACAAATGTGCACTATCACATATACAGAAAGTGCTTGGGTAGAGGATGTAATGTACAAAACATATCCAATCCGATGAACGTCGTGATTGTGAGATAACAAAACAGCAAGCTGTAATGGAACTAGTCTACTGACTCTTTTGTTTTTGAATTGTAGAGGTTACACCCTCTAGAGACCTATATTCAGTGCAAGATCTCCCTTTTTACAAGGATAGTCTGCAGAATCAAGGTAATTGAACCAAAGACCCTTATAATATACATTACACCACAAACACCTACTGACAGTTAAAGTGATATACAACATAGAAAGAAATAAATAAATATAAATATAAAACTATAAATAAGAGCAGACAACCACCTATGTACCAGGACTTGTGAACCTGGCTGTAGCTTTCCACATGTGTTACAGTATCACAACACTCAGCCTTACACAGGTGATTGACGCTTGGGATCAGCCCTATGTCAGGACCAGCCTGAAGTTACTGGGGTAAAATGCGTGGGCGTAAATCCACGAAGACCTGAAAAAGAAATTCAACCCCCCTTGTAAAGCTTCTTATAACAATAACTGTGGGTACATCAGGATCGTTAACCCTGTAGACAAAGTGAGCAAACTTGGCCTCCCTAATGGACTGGGTTTAAAAAAGCACGCAGTGTGATGACAAAACTTGTCTTTAGACGATGTCGGTGATTTGACAATAATATTTCAAAATGACCTGAATAGTCATTCCCCTTATTTCAAGGTGTATCCGATACACATGTTACAAATTCTCCTTGGACTACACAAATAAAGCTATATGACAAAAAAGCGAAAAAAAAACAACAACAAAAAACGGCGATTAAACTAGGCAATTCAAAACGAATTAAATAAACATACATGGAATAAGTAAAACTTATCTTAAAATTGACTATCCTGAAATGGATAAATTATTTAAAAATCCTAAACGAATGAAAGGGTAAATCATGCAATTTACAATGCTTCTTATGACAGACTTAGGTCAGCCGGATCGTCGAACCTGAAAGTTCAGTGAGCAAACTTGAGCCTCCCTACTGGACTGGGGTAATAAGTGGGGTCGTCACACCCAAAGACAAGACAAAATATCTAACCCCCTTGCTGTTTGGTTACAATTTGTTACCTACGGATGTAAAAAAGGACGTAGACCTGGCAACTATTCAGAGATGATGGGTGAATTTTTTGGACCGATCTATCGTTGCATTGTAATCAGTCCTTAGATTTTTGGTCATATACGTTTCCCAGTAATGTCCAGATTTTATGGTACCTGAATGATTTATGGTCGCAACTAGAGAAAACTTGCTGCTGAAGGAGATGTCATTATCCGAGCAAATCTGGACATTTAAAGGGTTTTTCGCCTTCGGAAAAGCAATTGACCGAACGGGTGTGTTTGAAAAAAGTGTTTTGGCAGCAAAAAATCTAAGGAGCTGCACAATCAGCACTGACCCGCAGTGACTGATAGATGTTTCTTTTGTGCTTTCCCGGTGTGTATTACACTGTGGGCAAAGCAATTTATTTTCCCCTGATAGTGACTCGGGTTTAAGAAATTGGGCGAGTCCTTGTGAAATGGATAAAGAAGTGGGAAGAGTTAAAATGTTTGATGTATCCTCTCTTGAAGAGGAACAAAAACAGGTATCACATGTTACGGTTGAAGTGGTGGTCACGCTAGACATATAGTCAGCGCGTGAAGAAGAGCCTTTTAACTCATCCAAATACTGTATTAAGAATTTCAGGAACATCTTGCTGTGTGTTGTAGTTAAAAGCAGTGTCTCGTTCTGATATTTTCCTTTTTAAAGCCCAAAGAAAATTTGATGGGTCGATGTCGGATGGAGAACGTTTGCGCATAGACATATTAAGTACGACAGCCTTTGTAATTAGAGAGAATTAGCGGCTTAGATGTTTAGCTGTGCGAGTGGTTAGTGAGTTTGGAAACCTGAGACGCTTTAAGCAGTAGGTGACAGTGTTCGCACAATACCCTCTAGCTCCTACTTCCATGGCGAAGAAATCGACAGATCAACCGTTTGTTGCAATGACATTCACTAAGGATGAATATTTTGTTGTTTTGGTGGAATGCCAACTGTCCATATTTTCCTCGCATGGACATGTTAGTTCTATCAGTATTACTCTTTTATGGCAGTTGGAAAATATAATTACATCTGGTCTTAATGAGCTAATTGCAATATGACCAGGAAAAGAATATGAGTTGTTTAGGTCGGATTGGACTTTCCAATCAGAGGCAAGATGTAAAATGCCTGTTGGCAAACTTTTCCTTTTCGCAGGTGCCTGACCAGATTTTACAAAGATCTGTTTGGTGATGCGCTTTGGTGCGGTTGCTGGAATATCTGAAATGAAGGCATTTATTGACTCCACCAGAGTTTTTAACACAGTATCATGTCGGAAGGTAAACCTTCCTTGTGTCAAAGATATTTTACATGCGCCTAGAACATGGGATGTCGTGCAGACTACCTTACCACATAAATGACAGTTAGCTTCTGTGGTAATGTGCCAGCGTTTCAAGTTAGATGGGGATGGTAAAACATCGAACATAGAAGCTAGGCAGAAAGAAAGTAAATTTGGAGACATGGCAAGGATGGAGCTCCACGAGAGGTCTTGCTTTACGTATTTCTCCCATCTTGTCCATTGACCCTGTACTTCTAGCTGGATTGCTTTAGACATGGATAATTCGTTGTCGATTTGTTTGGACGTGTCACTGACCAGCTTTCTATATGCATGGCACTGCTTTGTTGCGGGTACTGCAGGGTGTTTAATACTGCCAAGTCCGCTTTTGCCAAATTGAGTGTGACCCTTGATTTTTTTAAAGTGGAGTTCTGCTTCAGCTGTTTGAGCTGCGTTTGCAGCTTTCCATGATACTAACCTCAACACGGGTGCGTTTTGGGACACCAAAGGATCTCGCGAATCGCGCAAAAGCAAATGGCCGCTAATTTAGAGGCTTTTAAAATATTGGTCAAACTTTTTATTGGTAGCGGGCAAGGCGAATTTGATGAGTAAAAGCATATGTTCGATGTACAGTTGTGAAGTTTCAGCCACTTTCTGATATAAGTGGAAACCTTTTGTTCTAACTTACTAGCTGCGCTCATGGATACTTCGTAAATTAGAAGGGACCATTGTATTCTTGGGATCAGCAGGTGTTGTAATATCCACAGTTTTTGCGTGCCCTTGAAAAAAGATTTGTCTATGACACGAAGGCGGTCTAATAGTTTTGTGTGTAATTCGTCAATTGTTTTCCTATCAGAGATCGAGCCATCCATCAGGCGACCTAAAAAATTGACAGGCGTAGAATGAATTGATGGGATGTAGGGAGGAAACTCAGTTGGTTCTGGTTTAGTAACAGAAAATGGTGTACAATTCATGGATCTCCCTTTAACTATGACGAGGCTATGGGATTTTTCCGCTCCGAATTCCATGCCTGCCCACTCAAGTGCCTTTGCACAGCGCGTAAGAAGTGATTGAGTTCCAGAAACAGTTGGCGACATCAGGCTAATATCATCCATGAAGGCTCTGATAAGAGGTAGTGAAATTTTATTTGACGTAACAAAGCCTGAAACAGTTGTAACAAGTGTATATTCTATGATGATATTGATTCGTGCCAGAAAGAGGATAATTAAAAGCGTGCACACCTGAAAATGCCTTTGAGGTGTTGATGCCAACTACTTGGGGCTTTTTGTGAGAAGGACTTGCTATATATACCAGAATATTAAGATTTGATAAGTGATATCCAGCACGACGGTACTCCATATCGATGAAGAGCGAAGAAAATAAGGCGATGAGGAATAGTGGGATATGCAATCACAATGTCTAACCAAATAGTGGCAAGGTCTAGTTTGTTAGCACGGGCCTCTTTGAGAGCTGACCACACCATGGACATATGTTCCCAACAGCCTGGGACCTTTTCCATGCAACCTTTTTGAATTGAATTATTAACGAATTTATTATTTACAATTATATGAAAAAAAGTTTCACTTCTACATTTAAAAGTGCAATAGGACAGAAATCCTTTATATTTGATTCAGAAGAAGAGTTTGATTTAGCTATATAAACCTCTTTGGCGTAACGCCATTGAGGACAACACAATTTTTTATACAACAATTAAATATATTAAACAGGAAGGAGTTGGTTTGAGGACACTTTTTGTATACTTTGTATGGTATTGCATTAAGACCTGGGGCTGAACCATTTTTACCAGTGTACAGGACCTTAAGAAAGTCATCATACTTTAAGGGAGATGATGGAAAGGATGTTGTTACTGAAGGGGCAGATGGAAGTCCTTCTAAATTGGCCAAAGGTACATCATATAATTTATCACATACCTGTGATGATTTGTATTGGTCAAGTGTTTCTTGGCTCACTTGTAATTTGGTCTTGCATTTAGGATCAAGCACTGATTTCCCAGCAGAGTATGGGTTTGTTCTAAAAGCTGCCTGGGCTTTTTTAAATTTCCATCTATTTTTGCGGGTTTTTTCAGCTCGACTTTTTTAATTTGGATCTTACATCAGTCAGTATTTGTTCAAGAGCTGATTTCTGTACAGGGTTAGGTGTTGAATTAACTTGAACTAGAAGAGAATTTTTATCCTTAACCAAATTTATTGATAACATAGTGCATCGGCTTTTGCACTTCAGGTTTTTAGATGGGCATGGAGAGCTGTGCCCGAAAACATTGAGTACTTCCTCGTATATGGTGTCCTCAAGTAGTTTTAACCTAGCAGGCAAAGGATGACATTTATGTAGTTTATTGGAGATAGCATTGTCTAAAGATGTCCAACGATTGTCATTTATTAAACCCCATGCTATTGGAGTTTTCACACATAAATCTTGAAGAAGGTGCTTTTCAGTGTGATGTGAATAACTCTTGTGGTGTGAAACCGAAGCTGGACCAAGCATCTGAAGCTTTTCATCAGCACTTTTTTTGCATATATCTTCAAGTGCAACGTGACAATCCTTTATAGGTGGTAAGGATGTGGAAGTTACTCTAAAACCAATATTTTCTGATCCGCATTGGCTCAAATGTTTGAGGGGTGTATTATAATGCAGAACTACAGAAATATGTACGCACAGGATATATATTGTCCACCCAGAGTTGCCTGGCGCTGTGGGTAAGGCTATTGTACTTACAGTGTCGCCACTTCTGTAAGGATCCGCTTGCGACTAATTAACCCATTAGCCATTCATCCATTGGCACGTACCGTGAATTAGGGTCCGGTTTAAAGAAGTGCAAAAATCGTATCCTTTTGGTTATTCCTAGACGGTCAGGGCAGGTAACAGTTTCTCAGATTTTCTGGTCTTTCCCAGTGTCTCTAGTCTTTCCCAAAAGATACATCATCTGCAGGATGTGAAGGTACCTCCAATATGTTGCCAGAGTGAGAGATACAATTAACAAATTGGTTGTTTTTCACTGATCTTCCCTCGAGACAGGTAAATCTTTTTAGTTGGAGAATCAACAAATCTCCACACTGGCTACAAACTGTCTCTCTTGTACTATCCTGGAGGGAAGAACACTGTGGACAAAGCCAAATGTCATTGCCAGTCAGCTCCTCGGCTTGGAAAAACAAATGAAAGGAGTTTGCAACGCTACTTGAGGTAGCAAGTGGCACAATAGTCATCCTTTCCTCGCTACTAGATAAAAAGAGACACGAATTGCATGACATGGTCGTTGTTAAAATATTAGTAATGCTATTGTTTGCAATAACCGACGGACCTGTTAATTCATCCAAGATGTGTAAAAGGATCTCTGGAACGTCCTGTTGGGTGTTAATAGGGACCTTACGCAATGACGACGGCGCAGGGGAGAACGTCAGATTTTTAGTATTACGCATGCGCACCTCCGGGGAAACCCGCCTTTTCTGCCGTCCAGCTTAAACCGAGAACATGAAGAATACTCGTTGGACGTTCTGTAGACAACGTGAGTACTTCTTTGGATATTTTCACTCAAATAATGATATATTTTAAATAAAAAATGAATAATTGAATAATTTATGCATCAAAGATTGTGCAGAATTATAAGAACATGTGTTCTAAGAACTAACAGCTCTAAATTTTTGAACTTTCTGTTTTGTAGAAATACATCATGGCTGTTGCTTCTTCTGAGAACAACATTAAAATTAAAAAGTTGAGTATTTTTTTTCAAGGGATACAAGATGAGATTTCCTAGCCTGTAGAAGACTAGTTTTCGTTAGGAAACTGAACTTGACCAGCTGTTATTTGACTTGTCAGAAAAAACAAATGAAGCAAAAAGAAATCAAGAGGAAGAAAGTGGGAATAAAAAAAAGGCTGTTGAGGCAGAACGAAAATTAGCCGAGTCAAGCCAATTTTTAAGTTTTTTTTAAAATTCATAAACGAAAACCAATTTACAATGTCCCCAAAAAGCCATTCAACTGAAATCCTCACTTGGCTCATTACTTTATTGAAAGCAATTTGTTGTAGTGTAAGAATTGCATTGCGGAATGGTGCTTGTAATTGTGGCCTCAAGGGGTAGGCAGGATCTCCATAAATACAAAGAGCTCTCCCATTTGTATCAACTGCAAACTGAGCATACAAACGTGATTGTGCTAACATGGTTCTATCGTGTCTTTTACCCTCAACTGGCCCAAAAAGATTTGCAATTAAGCCATTTGGAGCTGCAACAGATGGAAATTTGATTGCATGGACTTTTTTGTGCCCATTGCATAAAACTCTTTGCATTTGATTAGGTCTGCTAATTGGCCCCACAGTTCCATATACAAAGCCCCAGCAGTGATCTAGTACAGCACCTTTGCTGTGAATGACCTCACAAGGTTCTCGAGAAGGTTGATGAAAGTTCCCATACAGAATATTCAAAATTTGATTCGAAATTATACTGCACTGTGGTACAGGTCGTGCATATTTCGGTATCATATCTGAATAGCGGCAAAGGTAACCAAAACGATCTAAATATATGCACAAAGCTTCAACACCAATAACCAGTCTGTTGTAGGTTGTGATTTCTTCTGGCATACCAAACACGTCTTGTAGCTCGTAGATGTCGTTTTTATAAAACCTATAATCACTCCAGCATTCTTCGTCACTAAGCTTTTCCAAGTCAAATTTTTCATAATTCCAGGAAGGAAGGTCCAGGTTTTTCGAGGTATTTAGGTTGTACAATAATATAAAATCTTCATCGATTATTACTCTATTTAAATGGGCAAGAAGGAAAGCATGTCTAATTTCTCTGAAGGATACCATATTTGTTTACTTTCGCTTCCCGTCTACGTGTTTGTGATTTTCCCGCGTAAATATAATTCCTAGAAAGCGACGGCAACGTAGCCTACTGTCGTCGCCTTTAGATGCCGTCGTCATTGCGTAAGGTCCCTAGTATTAAATGGAGCGCCCCTAATGCTTGACATCTTACACGGCAAAGCTCTGAGAAGGTTGGACGGGTCTATAGCAGAGCGTGATTTATACAGCAGAGATAAGTTCAGTAAAACTGACTTGGAGAGAGGAGAAACATAAGAGGACTCAGATGCACATCATCATCATCATTCTCGGCTTAACGTCCGTTTTTCATGCTAGCATGGGTTGGACGGGGTATATTAATGACCCTCTTCCAATCTGATCTAGACTGTGTTAGATCTAAACTCAACTTCCTCTGTATCAAGTCTGTCCTTATAACCTCCTGCCAAGTCTTTCTCGGTCTGCCTCTGGGCTTTGCCCCAGGAACTATCAAGTCTCTACACTTTCTTACCCAATTATCCTCCTCCATTCTTTCCAAGTGCCCCAGCCAATTCAATCTTCTTATCTGGATAACATCTTTAATTCTACGGAGACTTAGCCTGCTTCTTAGCTCATCTGAACTCTTTCTGACTCTCAGACTGGCGTTACACATCCACCTAACCATTCTCATATCATTCCTTTCTAAACGGTCAAGATCTTCCTGCTTCACTGCCCATGTCTCACTACCGTACAACATAACACTTCTTACACAGGCCTCATACAACCTACCTTTTACCTCAATTGACAGGACTCTGCTAGTCAACAAAGGAAGTAACTCTCTGAACTTTTTCCAAGCAGAACCTATCCTGCAAGTAACACTTCTTCCAACACCCCCTTCACTGCCCAACATATCACCTAAGTAACAGAAGTTCTCAACTATCTCTAACGAGCCACTGTTGTACATCATTAAACCTGGAAATACTTCATTCTCTATAATCTCACCTTTGCAACGCTTGCATACAAACTGAATGTCAGCTCTTAACCTTCCACTAATACTACTGCACTTCTTATGTACCCAATGCTTGCAAGTCTGACAAAAAATTGAGTTACTACCAACCCCTTTCCTGCAAACTCCACAAGGCCACTTTCCAACTACAAGGTCACACTTGGCTGCAATGCTACTAATCATGACTTTAGACTTTGCTGTGTTTACCTTTAGCCCTTTCTCTTCTAGTCCTTTCTTCCACTTCTCAAACTTTTCAACTAATTCTTCCATCGACTCCGCTATGAGAACCAAATCATCTGCATACAATAACTCCCATGGACAACCTGTTCTGAACTCCATCGACAGCGCTTCTAAGACTAGAACAAACAACAAAAGACTAAGTACAGAACCCTGATGTACACCAACATTTACACTAAATTCATCACTAAGTGAATCGTTAATCCTGACACGACTTCTAGCATTGCTGTACATAGACTGTACCATCGTAACTAGCCACTCATCCACACCTAATTTTCTCATAGCCCACCAAATAACTTTACGTGGCACTCTATCAAAAGCTTTCTCTAAATCTACAAAGGCAAAATAGAGATTCTTTCTCTTTCCTAAATACTTTTCCTGAAGCTGTCTGAGTAAAAATATTGCATCTGTAGTGCCACGCCCTGGAACAAAACCAAATTGCATCTTATCTATATCAATCCTTTCTCTAAGTAACTTATCAATCACTCTTTCAATAACTTTCATTACTTGATCAACCAACTTCAAACCTCTATAGTTACCCCTTTCTAATGCATCACCCTTGCCCTTGAAACAATTCGCTATTACACTCGACTGCCACTCACTCGGAATAGCACCATCCTTTATAATCTGGTTAGCAAGACTTGTAATAAGCTCAACTCCAATATATCCAGATGCTTTTACCATCTCTGCAACAATACCTGATACTCCTGCAGCCTTGCCAATCTTCAATTTCCTAATAGCCTCCACTACCCATTCTGTCTTGATCTGCATAGCTGGCCCTTCTACAACATCATCATCAGACAAATTATCCTCATCCCAATCAAACTCAGTGTTAAGCAACCTCTGATAATAATTCTTCCAAGCTACCCTTTTCTCCTCCTCTGTGCTAGCCAAAACACCTTCGTCATTACGTATACACTTCTCACCTACAACATCTTGATTAGTCTTCTTCATTTGCTTTGCTATCTTGAATACCTCATTGCGCTGGTCTTCCCTTCTTAACACATCTGCAAATCTGTTTCTCTCTGCTTCTGATTTTGCCTTATACACTGCTGTACGAGCACGACGCTTAGCTTCTAAGTAAATATTTTTACTACCACCTGACTTTCACTCTTTCCAAAGTTTCCTCTTTTCCTTTATACACTGGTCAACCTCATTATTCCACCACCAGGTCTGTCTATGTCTAGCTGGTCCTTTCGTCCACCCACAGGTATCATCAGAAGCTTCTAGAAGACAATTCTTCAAAGTAGTCCAAGTACTTTCAACATTGTCATTATCACATTGACCATTGTGGGCTAACTGCTGAACTTTTGCACTAAATTGTCTTGCTACAATCTCTTCCTTCAGCTTCCAGACTTTTCGACGGGGCCTGTACTTTCCCTTGGCTTCTTTAACACTCTTCAAGATAATATCACAAACCAGCAACCTATGCTGGGAAACACACTCTTCCCCCGATATAACTTTCACGTCCTTCACCACTTTCTTGTCTGACTTTCTAACCAGGAAGTAATCTATCTGTGTCTTACAACCACCTGACTCATATGTTATCAGCCTACTCGGTCTCTTACTGAATGATGTGTTGCAAACCACCATGTCCGTTGCCATTCCAAACTCAAGCAATCTCTCCCCTTCCTTATTTCTGCTCCCAAATCCATAGCCTCCATGCACACCTCTATAACCTTCAGATGACTTCCCAACATGACCATTAAAGTCGCCGCCCACCATGACAAGTTCAGTGTCTCCAAACTTTGATGTGACTGCTATTAACTCATCATAAAACTTATCTTTATCTTCCTCACTGAGTCCACACTGTGGAGCATAAACTGACAGAAAAGTGACAATCCTATTACCTATCAAAAACTTTATCACTATAATACGACTATTAACACGCATAACATCTATTACTTTTTCTACCCACTTCTCTGCAACGAATATGCCAACTCGTCCATATCCATCACTATTACCAATCCAAAAAAGCTTATACCTTGCCCTCCTACCTTCCACAAATCTCACTGAAGCTCCTCTCCACCTGACTTCCTGAACACAACACATATCAACAGATCTACGTTCTAACATTTCAACTACTTCACCTGCTCTACCTCTCAGAGTACCAACATTTACACTAGCCATCCTCAACCTAGTGTTATCTACCTTGTGATGTGATAGCTGGGTAACGGTCTGACGATGCTCACACCTGACATCTGTCCTACCGTGCGCGACACCTTCACTCCTTAGAGTTCCAGCCCCGTTTACGCAGTTTGTCTGATCAACTATTCTTATGGCCATTAATAAAGAGTTTTGGCATTGTTTTACAGCTGGATGCCCTTCCTAGCGCCAACCGTTCACAGACCGGACTGGGTGTTTTTTAAAGTGACACCATCACTATGTGGCATTTCATGGGACTTCCACAATCGCCCCTTTAAACTAAGGTATGGTGGAGGACGTTCAACTCCTCTCTTGTCTCTTAAAGAGACCTTTCACCTTTAAACTAAGGTATGGTGTGACCAAAGTGTAGGAGTTAAAGTTAAATCTTGCAAAATAGAATTGACGTAGCACGCATTACCTTTATTTATAAGCCCTGCATGTAAAGTTATTGATGCAGTCTTGTGGGTAGGCAAATCTGGGAAAGGCTTTTCAGACGGGTTGCTCTTACAGTAAGTTCGGTTTTGTTTCTGTGGCAAGGTTTTTGTTTTTGGCATTTGAGAATCAGGCCCCATTGGTGTGGAGGATTATTTCAAAACCACAGCTTGATAAATTGAAAGAAATTGGAGTTGATTTAAGAAAATAAAACTTTGTAACATAATTAATTTTTTGACATATAGATGTGTATGGTGGACTATTGTTGCCATATTGATTTTTAAAAAAGGGGCAAAAAATAAAAATATAAATAAACTTGAAAAAAATTAGATAATAAATCGTTGGCACAGTACACCAGAATACATTGCAAGCCTTTGGGAAGGGTGAACGGGATCTTACACTGTGGAGGTTATTATTAGCAGCTGAACATATTAAAAATGGCGGACAAGTGGAAGCAGTATAAACAACAAATGAAATATAAAATTAAAGCTCCGAAAGCAGTAAAATAAACAAAAAAGGTTACTATTTACTTCTGAAAACAATAAATTAGTTACATATTTGCCAATTCTGCTTTCAGTTGAAAAGTCTTGTATAGAATATAAACAGGATATATATAGGATATAATGAAAACAAAACAATGTAGGAAAAACAGATTTATTGATGTTTTTTCAGTTGGGAAACTGGATAGGAATTAAGATTAAAAACGTTTTGGTTGAAACCTTCTTTTGGTTTTCTTTTTTTTTTTAATTTTGTTTTAAGAGTTGTTGTGTGTTGGAAATCAAGTACTGGCCAACATATGAAGACCAAAAGTTGTCTGTGACAATTATAAAAAAATAGTTAAAGCTTATATTTACAAAAATCACTTTTTAGATGTTGTCGTCTCTGCTACTATTTTGATTTGATAGGTGAAAATATTTGGCTTACGGTTTTGATTATATATTCAGAAAGTTGAAAATAACTTATAAGCATTGGGTAAGTTATACAGTTAAAGTCAAAAATTGAAGTGAAGGATTGTGTAGTTTATTATTCTTTTATTTATTGTTGTTATGGCCATTTGTATTTTATTTTGCAACTATTGACTTTAGTTCGTAAAAGCAATACTTTTAAGGTCGTTATGTTTTATTATTGTGTATTCTAGCATTTAAACAGTGAAGAACATACAACATTTAAAAAGACCACCACAAACTTCACAAAAATGGATCAACTCATTGGGGAATGCAAACCGTTGAATGATGTTTTCCTATCCTTAAGAAGGTATGCGTTAAGAAAAATGTAAATTTACAGGAATAATACAGATAGCACACTTTCTTTACATTTTTAAATTGTTGTTATGGCCATTTGTATTTTAAAATACTCTGTGGAAGTCAATGCTCAAGTGTAAAATTCAATAGACTTATTTAAAAATTATGGAAGTTCAGTATTATAGTTGTGACAGATTTGGTAAAACATATTACAGATATTTACAGCAAATCAGTTGTTAACTAACTTCTTTTTAATAAGGTGGTAATACACAATGTTCGTATAAATGCTAACCAGTATTAATTAATATTATTCAAATTTTAAATCAGTATTAGATTAAAGAAAACTTACATATATAGTACATAAATTATAAAGCACAGTTTTAGCAAAATGGACACAAGAAAATTGGTAAGTAAAAATCAGATTTATTTTTTTCCTCATAGTTATTATCAGTTCCCTTTTTTAATAATTTCAGATAAGTGCTAGTAAAAATTTAAAGTGGTGATGTAGATTCATTTTGTAATTCTATGTCCTATCGTGTCAATTTAAAAAAATTGCTATGTCCTTTTAATTATGTGTGAAGTTATTCCTTTTGTAATACATCTTTCTTCTTTTATGTTTTTATCTTTTTAGAGAAAAGGTTCAACTCAAGAAGAAATATTAAAAGTTTTAGCAGATCACGATCCTGCATATTTAAAGAAAATATTTATTGATGAATTTATAGGTAAAAGCTTCAGTGCAAAACATAACTAAACAAATGTATAATATTGAAATACTTTGGATATCAGTTATTAAAAATTAATGTAGTAACTTTTATCTTTTTAATCTCAGGCTATGGTGTTTTTACTACGCAAAATGTATCCAAAGACAGTATCCTCCTGAAGTACAAGGGGAAGCTTTTATCAAAAAAAGAGGCAGAGGTAAAGCAAGAAGAATACTGTCGCAGAAAGTTAGGATGCTTTATTTTTTATATAAAGCATAATGGAAAAAAATTGAGGTAAGTATTTATATTAGTCACAGTTTGTATGTGCATTTATCACACTTAACTTATATTTATGGGAATATAAGTTGGACTATGTTAACGTTTCTTTCCTATAGTATTGATGCTACATCGTCATCCTGCCTTTGCCGTTTTATAAATGATTCACCACCTGCATATGCGAACTGCACTATGAAAAAATTCGAAATGGGTGGAATGCCAGAAATTTTTTTGGTACCAACAAAAGATATTCCTGCCGGTACAGAGCTACGATACAATTACAATGATACAAACTTACCATGGCGTAAGAAAGTAAGTCAATCGTTTACAATAAAAATAGCAGACTCGTCAATGTTTGTAAACAATGTTGGTAAATAATATTTTCTTGTTCTAGGAAAACTGCTGTGAACCAATATTATTGGCAAATATAACGCTAACTGGAAAAGTATGATGTTGCTGTATTTTTGAAATATTCCTATGTCATGTTTCAATAAAATTTAAAATTTGTCTATCAATTCATGATAATTAAATGCTTGCTGTCCACTAATAAATATTTAAATTAGAGTGTAAACGAGATGTATGTTCTTGTTTTTCAGGCTGTAGAGGTAACTTTTGTTGAAAATGGAG
Organism: Hydractinia echinata; assembly: GCA_030067915.1. Classification (NCBI taxonomy): domain Eukaryota; kingdom Metazoa; phylum Cnidaria; class Hydrozoa; order Anthoathecata; family Hydractiniidae; genus Hydractinia; species Hydractinia echinata. The sequence continues at coordinate 1,120,556 of JASGCC010000039.1, read as the reverse complement.
AGCAGGTAATATTCTTTTATAATTTGTAATGCCCATTTCCATCTCCTTACCTTTAACCCAGTTTTTGTTTTATGTCATAAAAGAAGAAAATTTTGAATTTAAAATGAAATTAGTAACAAATAGTTAAAAAGTTTTTTGCATTTTCCATACATTCAAGTACAACTCGTCAGCTGTTCTACCACTACCACAAGTTCTTGGCTCATAAAACAAGTGTATATGGGACTGCTGCATAAAAATACTTTTTTTTACCAATAATTGTATTCATTTTTTAAGGTTATGAGTAATTTCAGTGATAAAAAAGGTATGTTAAACTATATTTCATGACAGGATTTATGTGTCTTTTAAAAGGTACAATTTTATACAGAACTTTTCTTCTCATTAAAGGTATAAATCTCAATGTTCCAACTTATCTAAATGAGTGTTTAATACACGTTTTTTTTCTTATAAGAAAACAGTTTTTTGACCTGAGCCTCAATTTTCTTAGCTAAATATTTGAATATAGGCTGAAATTTCTTGAATATTTTCTTAGTTTTTATTCCTCTTTTTTGACTTTTTAAAATTGAACTAGTTGCATACTTTTTTTATTTGAAGTTAAAATTATTGTTTTTTATTGAAGATATCTTTAATTTTTAATTGGATTTTAACACGTTGAGGCTAGGGATTTTCTTAAAATTGTTTTAAGATTTTGAGGTTTTTATGGCTCATTGTGTTATAAATTTTTTTTGTGCAAACCAGTTTTAGGGCACAGGATAATAACCTCTTTAAATTACTATAACATTTTTAGATAATATTTTGGTGCAAAAATTAAAGGAGCCATTTATAAAAGTTGAAGATAAGGAAAAGTGAGACATTTTTCTACTTATTCTGTTTGTTTGTAGTTTTTTAAAAAATTAAAGCTTGGACTTATCTGTTTAGGATTTTCAAACCATTTTATGCGGAAGAGTTGAACTGCATGTCGTCAAATTTCTTTTAGCAAAACATATGCAGGTGTGTTAACAAATACTTTAAATTTAAATTTAGGATTAAATTTTTGACTGAAAGTCGCCAATGTGTTTCTCTAATAAAAATGCAGGAGACGTCATTATTAAATATTGTAAGACATATTATTTTATATACCTTATTTTATAAGCCTTTTAATTTAGAAAGTCAAGCATGGCAAAAGATTGCCATGTAATGGAGAAATGCAGAAAGTATTGTGAATGTTGCGATGTATCGTTCTCTGATCTAAATGAGGTTAGCAACATAATTTATGCAGAATAATATAGTCAGCATCGGCCTGGGTAGTAATTAAGTAATAATTCTTGCCACTACTGACTTTAGTTCGTAAAAGCAATACTTTTAAGGTCGTTATGTTTTATTATTGTGTATTCTAGCATTAAGCAGTGAAGAACATACGACATTTAAAAAGACCACCACAAACTTCACAAAAATCGATCAACTCATTGGGGAATGCAAACCGTTGAAATAACGAATTAAGCTGCTTAGTTTGTCACAAATCTGTCTGTCTTGGAAATAAGGCTGTAATTGCGGAGACTTTTTTCACACATCTTTGATGTTGATTTCAATTTTCTGAATTTATCAGCAAAAACTTCCCTGCAATTTATTGATGTCTTCAATCGTCCACTTGTGTCTTGGTGATGCAGGTGGTGAAGATGAATATAACTTATTTTATCCTTTTCAGAAATATGGGTGAAATATCTATAAAAAAACTGTCAGGTGTTATGGCAAAACTTCTTTTCTTTTTTTTGTAGTTTCTGTTTACTTTGTATTTTTATTTACATTTGAGAGTACAGACATTGTGTAAGGTCAGTTTGACTCATATGTGCATGTGCATGTTCTTGAATTGCATGCTTTACATTTTTTTATAATAAAAGGTTTGATCCTTATTCTTTGGAAGAAATTTTCTTAGGTATTATTATTAATGGATTGATTTTTCAGGCATCATATATCATCTTATTTTACATAGGTTTCAAATGCGAGACATGATACATTTAAAGAAGGGGGGCGTAGCCGAGGTAGCTAACTGTTTATGTTCTCATTAAGATAGTTACTTACGAAATGTTAATTATTTTAATATTATATTCTTAAGCTACGCTGAATATGCAAGTCGGAATCAGTGATTTTTCTGACATTCAACAGAAGTGTATTTTGAACACGTTAATGCTCTGGTTCTGCAAAGATACTATGACGGTTAGTGTGCATCCAACTTTCTTCAACACTCAACTAAATGCTAACTTTTCAGTATAACATTGTGTGTACAATTTTTTTTATTTTAGTATTTCGATTATGTTTTCAAAGTACTTTTTCCAGAGACCATGGTTTTGGTGTATGAGTCATGTTGTAATGTCTCCAGGCAAAAGGTACTTCGTCTCTGTTAGTGTATTCAGAGTATCGACTCCCTAACTATTTTTGAAAACTTGTTTAATCTACAGTTTTATGCTATCTTTTAAGGCTGATGATTTCCTTCTTTATCATGAGACAGAAGCTTCCCATGAAACATCGTCCGAGGTAAAATCTGTCTGAATAAACATATGTTTGTTCCTGTCCTTATCTAAATAGAAATAAGGATTTATTGTAATGCTATGATGGACTTTTTTCGTAGGAACTTAGTGGGATTAAAATCATTGATCAAGAAAGTTTTACCAGCGATTTGATCAAGAAAGTTTTACCAGCGATTTGAACAAAAAAGCAAATCAAGATGGTCAAGTGGATTTCCAAGTACTGAACCCCAATTTTGTCTGTGACAAGGAGAATAGGGAAGTAGTAATTGCTGCAGGACGTGTTGTACGTGAAAAGGAGGAGGGTGCAGTTGAGGTGAGGGTTAAAAAGGAGAGTAATGATAGTGGGGAATTGGTTGCAGACGAGGAAAGTGGTGTAGGTGAAAAAAGGAGGAGTGTGCAGTAAAGATGAGGGTTGATAAAGAGGTAGGGGAGAAAAGTGGTGTAGGTGAAAAAGAGGAGGAGTGTGCAGTAAAGGTGAGGGTTGATAAAGAGGTAGGGGAGAAAAGTGGTGTACGTGAAAAAGAGGAGGAGGGTGCAGTAGAGGTGAGGGTTGTAAAGAGGTAGCGAGAAAAGTGGTGTACATGAAAAAGAGGAGGAGGGTGCAGTAGAGGTGAGGGTTGATAAAGAGGTAGGGGAGGAAAGTGGTGTAGGTGAAAAAGAGAAGGAGGGTGCGTTTGGGGTGAGGGTTGATAAAGAGGTAGGCGAGAAAAGTGGTGTACATGAAAAGGATGAGGAGGGTCTAGTTGAGGTGAGGGCTGATAAGGAGACTAATGATGGTAAGGAGGTGGTAGTAGGCAAGGAAAATGGGGCTAAGATAAATGATGACAAAAATTTGCTGAAAAGTGAATACAAGAGGTATCCACCAATTACCTTTTCTATAAATTTTTAAGAAATGTATTAAAACTTAAAAACAGCACCAATCAATTAATTTCCTATTTTAGAAGGAGTTTTCTGTGAAAATCGTTTATACGTTGCGGCTGTGTGACTGTAAAGGATTGGAAATTTTGCATGTCAAATACATTTTCGCCTTTTAGGTATCGATCAATTGTCCAGTTACTTCCTGTTCTCTAATGGTTAAAAATTCAGCACAGCATTTGTTATTGTGCCACAAGTGGTCAAACGCAAGTGCAGATGCTGCTATTGGTCAATTTGGGTTGAGAAGGCAGATACAAAAAACATCGCAGAAAGAGGATTATCACACATCAAGAATTTGTCCAGTGGAAGGGTGTTATAAAATATTGAAGCGTCTGCTGAAACATCTGCGAGAATTTCGCAAGATTGAAAACAAGGAGAAGTACCGTGCCTTGCTTGACAGTGCCGTAACTTGCAATAGCATTCAAATAATTCGCGATGTGGACAGTTCACCTCGTAAAGTATTTCACAATATAAAATCAAAGTCACTGCCGGATGGTAAACAAAAAAGCTTTTCAAAAACATCTTTACCAGCCGCTGAGCAAATGATTGTACCAATAGCGGACAATGCGGAATCTGATCAAGTCACGCGTGACTTCACGTCTATGCCGAGGAGAGAACTGCCGGTGCATTCTGTTGACTTGATCAATTCCAAAAGCCGCTCTCAATCTCCATTACTGTTTAGCGACAGTGATGGATCTGAGTTTGCTCCTGACTGCGATGATATAGAGAATACTTTTTTACCTAACGAAGTCAAAGAGCTGTTTGTAAAATTTGTGGCCTACTTGCAAGGACCGGACGGAGGTAACCGTACATCTTTCGAACAAATTGTGGATGACGTTAAACGAATTTACCTTATAGTTTGCGCAAATGAAGACCTTGCTATGTTTTTTGAATGTCAACATTTCTGTGACGAATATTTGGCAAAGCATTGCAAAAGTCGTGAAAATTTACCAGGAACTATCGAAAAATATTTATCTTCGGTTGGTGTTTTTTGTGAGTTTCTTATTACAGAAAGGGTACAGTTGACCTCAGTTGGGCCTGAAAAGGTTGTTGACGTAAAAAGAAAATTGAATGTCTGGAAAAAAAGTTATAAAAAAATGGATAAGGAACGTAGATTTGAGCGGGAGATCGATGATCATTCAATGCTAGTTACACCACAACAGCTGCAAAACTATGAAAAAAGCGAAAATGCGGTCAACGCAAAATCTTTTTTCTCAAGTTGCAAAGTTCAGATTTTTCCGTGACTCAAGCTGGGTATTGTTGTATGCGGGACCATCTTTTTTCGGTCATACATTTTGCCAATTGTCAAGGAGTGTGCAACAAAAATTAAACTCGAGCACAAATTGTATAAATTCAGATATTTGAATTTAGTAATTGCTATTGAAGAAAAACACAATCACAATGATATAAAACGTACCTTTATGTAAATTTTAAAGTTGAGCATCGGGTTAGTTCCGATGTTAGTTATGTTTTTTTGGTAGAATTACTGTTCATGGTAACCTTTCTAATATTATTGTTTACAGATGGCGTTTAATGTTAGAAAAAGAAAAAGATTATTTAGCGATGCAGATTTGAAGATAATCCATAAGAAATGTAAAGGTATTATTGCAGGAGGTCCCATGACTGAAGATTGCATACGGGAAGCATTAGACGGAGAGTTGGCTCACTATAATTATATGCAATTAAGAACTAGACTTAACTATGAAAGAAAACTAAGAAAGTAAATCGTACATAGTCTATGTGATATTTGTTAGTTTCAGTAGTAAGTTCAGGAACAAATAATTTTTGGCAAAATATTTTGAGAAGTAGTTTTTTGTAAAAAAGTTTGTTTTAGTATTGTTTCATGGATTATATTTAGTCTTGCTTATGTTGCAATTTCGGACAATACGTATTACTTTTTGGTTTTTGTCACAGTTTTGATTTTAAGCTTATTTTATATTCCTTTTTACGACGTTTTTACTACCTTTTCTACAAGAAAAATTTAGGAAAATGCACAAGCAGTAAAAAAGTGCCAGAGTTAAATTGTAACTTCATAAAAACCTTTGGTTACAAAAAGGATTTTCAAGTTTGTAACAAAAAATAGACATTTCTTTTGTTTGTTTTTATTATAACTAGATACGAATTCAACTTAACATGGTTATAAGTAGCATAGTGGGAGTAGGTAGTTGAAATTCACCCTGTGACTTGTTTTATTACCTAACATTTTTTCAGTTTTTTTTCTCAGTTGTTAACTTTACTAATGACTTCTCAGACTACTATTTTCGCTTTGTACCCAGATCTTTTTTTAAAACGTCGTATCGGACTCCTTTCCAACTTCGTTCCCAAGTTTGGTATTTTGTGTAAAATATTAAGAAATGTTATCGGACTCTTTTCCAACCCTGTACCCAAAAATATTAAGAATTTCATAACGGACTCTTTTCCAACTTTGTACCCAGGGCCTTTATTATTTTGCATGAACACATGAAGAGACGTCGGGTCGGACTCCTTTCCAACTTTATACCCAGGGTCTTTTGATATTTTGCATAAAAATATTAAACGTCGTATCGGACTCCTTTATTATTTTGCATGACGGTATGAAGAAAGGTCGTATCGGATTCCTTTCCAACTCTGTACCCAGGATCCTTTATTATCTTGCATAAAAATAAGCGTGTCATACTCCTTTTGAACTTTGTACCCAGGCCTTTATTATTTTGCACAAAAGTATTAGGAAACGTCGTATCGGACTCCTTTCCAACTTTGTAACCAGGGTCTTTTGCATAAATATATTAAATGCGTATCGGACTCCTTTTTATATTTGTACCCAGGGCCCGACTCCTTTCATCTCTATACCCAGGGCATTTATTATTTTGAATGAAGGTATGAAAGGTCGTATCGGACTCTTTTCCAACTCTGTACCCAGGGTCCTTTAATATCTTGCATAAAAATAAACGTGTCATAGTCCTTTTCAACTTTGTACCCAGGCCTTTATTATTTTGCACAAAAATATTAGGAAACGTCGTATCGGACTCCTTTCGAACTTTGTACCCAGGGTAAATTATTCTTTGTAAATGTTAAAGTTGAAACTTTGTCTGGGGTGTTTAACATTTAGGAAAAGAATATCAAAAACATCGTTGTGGACTCCTCGTGGGCTCGTGAGTAATCTGATTTCACACCTTGCATTTTACCAGAAAATCGGATTTCCGGGTAATTCATATAATTTTTTCATGCAAACCATGTAAAACAGGAAAATATGTTAAATATCTTTTATTAATTCTCAGAAACATCGAACAGAATGCGAAAATTTGCTCTAGAAATAAAGTAGTTCATTTTTAAGCAGATAGTGGTATTTTAACAAATTTCAAGCTTTAATTGACATGACAGGAAAAGTGCTAACACAGCCAAAAGACTATGTTTGAAAAACCCCGGACCAAATAGCGTTAAGATACGAGTTACCAAGATCAAGTGTTGTTACACAATAAAAGTCAGTCTTGATTAGTCCTTACAAAATGACATTCAGGTATTTATTTGAGTCTTGCATAAGTAATATCTTTGTCATATGTGAAGTAATTTATGGAGGTGTTGCTAAATTCATGTGTAGGTTCAAATCCTGTCACAGACATTCTCTAGCTCGTATGCAGCTATATAACATGGACAACGGGCACATCGTCTGTGAGCCCGGCATGATTTAGCACTTTCGTTAAGTTATATTAATAAAGTTTTATTGTTTTTTCATTTTTTTTCCAATCCAATCAAAATTTGCTCTGATAGATTACTTCACATATTCCATTATTCTTTTTGTCTTTAATGTAAGCACCAATGTTTTCACTGTCTTAACGAACATAATTACCCTCATCTGTGGAGCAACGCTGCTTTTGTGCTGGCCGGTTTCCTCTGAATTAGAGTATTTCAGGTTTCAAGAAAACAGTGCCAATAGGGCCAGTATTATTGCGCAGTTAGTATATGTTAGAAAATAAAATAATTCAAGCAAAAAAATTCCAGCAGTTTAACAAAGAACAGCATGAGTTGCTTTTGTTTTTGGCAATATTCGGAATCAGGTTGCTCTTATTTTGTTTTAAAACAATTGACTTTTTCGGTAGGGGCGCGTATTTAAGCAGGGGCGCATATTAACTCAACTAAAATAAAAACAAATAAATTGTATCATTTCATTTCTTTTTTTTCACTTTTAACGAACAACTACTAAACAAAAATTAATTTATCTCAATGTTTTCGTCTTCGTCTTCCTGGTCTGAATCGACTGTGAGAAACTCGGGTGTTGCTGTTACAACATTTTCATCTATTTGTATCAGTATCTTTCTCAGTTAAGATGGAAGCTGGCTTTCTAAAATGTCCAGTGAATTTTGATCGTTTTCTGATCCGTCTGTCGCAAGGTATACCAAATTATCAAAAAGTTGATCTGGGACTTTTTGTTGTTTTTTATGCCTTATTCCAAATAAGCGCCCCCTTCTGATAGCCGGGTGATGAAATAAGCGCCCCTCTGGCTATAGGAAGGGGGCAGTTATTCAAACAGCGGCGCTTAGTTAAAATCTGTCTCTTAGGGGGTAGTACTTATTCCGACAGGGGCGGTTATTCCATCATTTACGGTAATCCGGTAATCATATAGTATAATGCTACGTGCGTTGAGTCAATATCAGTAAGTAATATGTGCAAGAACCATCAGAATAAGTAAATTCTGAAGACTTTTTGGTTTACTACAGTCTGACGTACTTCCTTTTTTTTTCTTTGTCTAGCTAACGATAAAAATATCGTTGCTTGTTGAGATGTTTGGTCTTGGATTTTTTTACTGTGACCGAGCGAAGTAATTAAGCCTATTCGGTCATGTTCAAATTGAATCAAACTTAGCACACTTATGGTCAGCATGAAAGAAACAAAATGTCAGCAATAATTTTTTGTTTATGTCAGCACTTTCATTGTGACGTAATAAGAAGCTTGAAATTTGTCTAATATACCACCGCAGTGATTGTGTTTATAATAACTCTATTATTTCTTTGTTTTGTATTTCTTCTCACACCACTTGAAATTGTTAACTTTTTTTTAAAAAATGCATCGACTTAGTTCATCAGAAAAATCACGAATAATAACACTTTCACACCAGGGTTTCAAGGGAACGAAGCTGTCTAGTGAAAGAATTTGTACCACAAGACAAACAATTTTTGTTTTTCAAAAAAAAATGCAACTTATCTGAAAGAATATCAAATCTAGAAAAGTCGAGAAGAAGCGCAAAATTATCAGTAAAACACTTTAACTTTATTGACAAGTGTTATAATGAAAATGATGAATATTCCGCAGTGGACATTTGCAAAAAACTTTTGCACTCTTTTAACATTAATGTTTCAGTCACTACGATTAAAAAAGTAAGAAGAAAGTTAGGATGGATTGAAACAGGCCCAAAATATTGTCAAGCCATAAAATTGCTTGCTGATGAAGAAGATTTCAACGATGTCAGGTTTACTGACAAATCATCCATTGAGATTAACAGGCATGCTGTTCGCTGCTTTCGAAAAAAGGGGGGAAGCACCTAAAATGAAGCCAAAAGTTAAGCACCCTTACAAGGTGTATGTTTAGGGAGGAATTTCCCAAAGAGGAAAGAGCCAACTTTTAATATTCACTGATATAATGCGTAAAATCATATTTTAAGTGTAAAATTTGCATAATTTTTTTTTGTATGTTTGTAGGAATTTTTTGTTGAGGAGATTCTAAAAAACTGCTTAAAGCCTTCACTTGAATGGTTGTACCCAGAAGGACATCGTTTTCAGCAGGACAACGACCCAACGCATACATCCACTTTAGCTAGGGAGTTTATGAAAGAAAATAACATCAATCATTGGCCTACTCCAGCAGAGAGCCCAGACCTGAATCCCCTTGAAATGTGGTGGTCGGAACTCAAACAGTTTATTTAAAGATGTGTCAAGCCGTCAACTAAAGAAGAATTAGTTTACGCAATCAAGACTTCCTGGAGACGCTTAACGGTGGCTAAATGCAATAGATATATTGATCATTTTTATAAAGTTATACCTATCGTAATAGAAAGAGATGGTCGTGCCTCCGGTCATTAAAGCATTTTTGTTATATTTTTCTATTTTATTAAGAAACTTTAAAGAAACCTTTTAGGTTGAAGGTTGAAAATTAAAAGCTTAGATATCGCCATATTGCTACAAACTGAATAAACATCGATTGCATGAAAGTTAGACAGACTGTATTTTGCTATTAAATGATAAAAAAAATACATCGCGCAAACCTTTAATATCGCCGTTTGGTATTTACTCATCAAAATCGATCCTATGAAGCTTAAAAATTCGGTTTCGTCATAAAATTGTTTATAACTATCGCATGTATAGACAAAAGATGTAACATTTTTTTCACATGTATTTCGCGTATACATTTACAAAATCGGAGATACTATTATAACATATACAATTAAATTCATGCGTAAATAAAAGATGTCCGGGTGCTGAAACAATAGACACATGGAGGGTAATTATATTTTAAATATTTTCTTGTGTTAATCCGGTAATTATATAAAACAATAAGTGACACGAAAATTACATGCGATCATTACAGTTCGCGTGTGGGACATGAAACCTATTGTTTTTCATAGCTCATGTATTTAACAATGTATTTATAATTAAAACGAAAGTTCTGACGCTACCGAAAGCTGGTGTGAAGGTGATAACTAACGTGCACATGTAACATTACATTTAGGCGGTACTGTAATATCAGCAACTGTGTTCTTAATATAAACATTTAACAAAATATTCCAAATCCTGCAAAACGACGTCGTGTTATGTTTGAGTCCGATGAAGAATGATTCGAACTTGTATTGAAAAAGTTTTAAAATGTTAAATTGAACATTTTTGAAACATGAAAGTATTTAAATAGAACGTGCAGTTTCCTCGGTCAGGGCACAGACCTCGCAAGCTCAGTCTGTACTTTTGACGTCAGGCTTTATAGTTCACAGCACATCATCAAAATCGGTCAGTATCCGTTTAATAACGCTTTAGGATCGATCCATAATGAGTTGACAAATTGTCTAATGACAAAAGGTATTAGTTGTGTACAGGTTCAACCCAATATTTACCGTTTTTGTGTATTTTATGGTATTATTAAACACTAACATGTAAAAAAGAAAACAGTCTGTAAATGCTACTTAACAAACTAAGATATTAAATATTTCATAATTCATTTGTACATTTCTTGTTCCACATTTCCTCTTTTTAGAATAGCAGCACTTGCCACAGAGCTGCTGCGCTATCAGTGAAAGGCCACATTATCAGTGTCACGCAGTATATTCAAAGAAGAAGAAGATAATTTAAAAAGAGGTGGCTAGCGACCGAAATGATGAACTGACCCAGTTAAGTCTTTGGAAACCAATATTTCTGAACCTAAGTACCTTGGATGTTCAGCTGGGTCACCTTAAAGAGGTCCGTGGACGGTCATCAGCAGAAACTAGACATCCCAATCCTGCTAAAGGATATTCAGCCGTTTTCTGTCCATCTTTATTCTTCTTTGTTTGGTAATAAGCGCAAGTCGTCACTCTCCAAAGACAAGACCAAGTATGATCAAACCCTCTTACTCCGAAAACAAGACTGAGTGCAGTCAAGACCCCTTGCTGATGCATTCTAGATTAAGTAATCTTACCTCAGCTCTTCTAACAAGAAAACGGATAACTTGTGGCTGTTAATAATGCAGTCATCAACGTTGTAATGTATCCACCTGTGAACATTTTGGTCAAAGGCTATGGTTGGTAGTGGCCATTATTTAAAAAGATCAGTTTAAAATATTAAGGTGGGTTTAGTGACATTTCAAAATGTCATCATTTGTCATTCTCCACAAAGTGTAATTTCGAGGTACTGTTTACAAAAGGTAGGTACAGTTGGCGTATAAAAATGTTCAACTTTTCAAAAAAGAACCACACTTTGAGGTTACGTAGTTTTCAAGATATACTCGAAAATGTGGCCTTATATCTAAGAATTCCTAAGGGGCTATTTCAATAAAACTTGGTACAGTGGTGACAGAATAGGTAACTAAATCAAAAATTGAATTTATCAAGTGTCTGACTGTATTGAGGTTACCAAATTTAATGATTTTTTCTCATTCCTCAATGAGGTAATGCAGAGCATAGAGAATCAGATTTCATCACTTTTTATGGTATTATATCTATAAGTATGGCATATTGTGAAGAAAAATTAAGAGATGCATTTTAGTTGATATTTTGAGGTTTCTGTTATATGTAAAAATGTTTCTATGAGATATACTATTTGGCAAAAATATCATCATTATATTTCCAGGTAAGAATGAATTAAAATTTAAAGTCTAGATGTTTTGCTCCTCTAAAGAATATGCTCATATAAAAGAACACAATTCTTCCTTTTTCCAAGGAGATAATTGGCACAAAAATTGAACAAACAGAGAGAGTAGGACAGGACTTCTGTAAAGGGTACAAGGGTTTCGACTCATATTCCTGAACCAAGGTACCCAAGATGTCTAGCTGAGTCACCTCAAAAGAGGTCTGCGAACAGTCTTCAGCAGGAACTAGACATTTCTTTCATCCATAACTGTTCATCTGTCCTACTCTGTACAATCTTGTGTGACTGGGGTAAGAAGTGGAGTCGTCACTCTCCAAAGATAAGACCAGTACAGTCAACCCCCCTTGCTGACATAGTTTTTAATGTATCAAAATCATATTCACTAGTTCCAAGAATCTCACTTTCTAAACATGTGGTTACTATTTGATCAAAACGTGTTTTCTGTGAGGTTACCTACTAGATGTTACATATAAAACTATATTTTATAGTGTTAGTTTGTGCGGCCAAATTAAATAACAGTATGAATCTAATGTTTTCCCATTGATATAAGTGAATTCAACATTTGTGTGAAAGCTGAAGTAACCATGGAATAATAAAGTACAGTATATACATGCAGTACTACTTGTGTTTCATGCACAATGGAAAACAAGTCAGAAAGTAGAATTTAAGAATACTCTACATTGCACTTGTAGAACATGTTTAGAATATTGATAGAACACTGACAGAATAGTTGTAGAATGTAGCTGTTTTAAAATGTTTTTATTTCAGTTGTTGCATTAGTGAGGTTACTGTGAGAAAAACTGTACATCAGAAATACAACTTTGTCTTTTATTATTGTACAAAATATTATTAGTATGGAGAATAGCAAGTTTGATTGGGTATGTCGATTTTGTCAGAAAATTTTGAAGTATCAGAAAAGTGTTAGCAGACATAAGAGTCATGCAAATAAAACTGAGTTGAAATGTTCACAGTGTGAAAACTGTTTTGACAGAAAAGTCAACTTATTGAGGCATCAAAAAAGTTGCGAATTGAAGGAGAAAAATAAATGTAAAGTTTGTTCAAAGGTTTTCAAAACAAAGTGGCTTTTGAAATGACATAAGAAGATTCATGAAAAAAAAATTTGTATAAAAAAAATCAAGATGGATAAAGGTGGGCGCCATTTATTACAATGTAAAAAAGAAAGACCCATCTAAAGTGTTGACCTAGATGACGACTTTTATCTATGGTAACAATACCAAGGCAATTAATCTGACTGAAGCTTTGAATATGAATAGAAAATAACACATTATTGATTATATATTTATTGATCGATGATGAAGTGACAAAACATCTGGCTGTTGTAATATGAATTGACTAATGAAGGCTGGTTAATTGTTGTAACCCTCTGAGGATTCTGCATGATAGCAAAACCCTCCATGTTAACAAGGATTCTCTTAGAAAAAATACATTGACCATTAAACAGGACGTGTAAAACAGTGGTATAGCACAAAACACTAATAAAAAACATATAAAGACAACAAACAAAACAATTAGGCAATTCAAACTGAATTAATAAGTATACGTAAAATAAATAAAACTTATTATAAAACTATCCTTAAACGGATAAATCTTAAAATAATTCCTAACGGAACAAATGTAAACTAAAGCAGGCAACGATCTGTGTGCCAGGACTTGTGAACCTGGCTGTAGCTTTACACGTGTAAAGGGCGCCCAACACTCAGCCTTACACAGATCATTGCTGCCGTAGATCAACCTGTGCCAGCCTGTCATGACTGGGGTGATGGGCGTGGGCGTCAAACCACGAAGACAAGATAAGAATATCAAACCCCCTTGCAAAGCTTCTTCTAAAATGACTCAGGGGAGCAGGATCGTCAATCCTGTAGGCAAAGTGAGCAAACTCTGCCTCCCTATTGCACTGGGGTAACAAGTGGGACTGTCAAACCCAAAGACAAGACAAAAAGTCTAGCCCCCTTGCTATGCTTCTTACAGGATCTCAAGAAAGAGAAGAGAGTGAGCAAACTCTATATCACGGTAAACTGACGACCAAGGATCAGCTAGGGTAAATTGGAACCGCTAGGGAAATTTATTCCCTCCCCCAATTGGTTTTTGTGGCATGGAAACAAGTTAAGTCCTGGTAAAAAATATTATGTAACAGGATGAATTGTTCAAGTGAGATGAATTGACTTCTGAAACACAGCGGTCGTTGCACTTGAGCCAAGTGTTTCGTTGATCTTTAATGAAGGCCCAGTAATGTCCTGCTTTAAAGGTACCTGAGTGGTTAATGGTGGCGATTAATCTGTACTTGTTGATAAAAGCATGTGATAAAAGCATGTGAGAAAGCACGTTTAGCTTGTGGTGTTTCATAGGCAGACAATTCACCGATCTTGTATCTTTGAAAGACGCACCATTAACTGAGGCATACTTAAGTAAGTGGACAACGAGGATATCGCCACAACTGGACACAAGCTAATGCGACTGCGAAATTGCCTTGAAAGAGTCTCCTATTGACTTGCATGTTGGCAAAGTAAGAATTGTCTCCTTCTGTTCTTTAGAAGATTAGATCTTACAATGTCCGTACAATAGTTGAACCTACAGTAAACAATAGTGTAGTAGAGAGAACTGAATCAGAATCTGAACTTTTGATTAGGCAGTACATTAGATATTCTGATTGATGATGAGGTGACAAAACAGCAAGCTGATAATACTGTGAGAAAAACTGTACATCAGAAATATAACTTTGCTAATTGTCTTTTATTATTGTATAAAATATTATTAGTATGGAGAATAGCAAGCAAATATATGGCATCACTGAACACAGAAGGGTGAAGTTGACCATGTTGGATGTGTGGCGAAAACATCTGTCAGGAGGAAAGTTGGTGAAGGCGATTTTTTTCAGGAGCTGAGGATGTTACACAGTTCCTGAAAACTAAGTTTTCTGGCAAAACAAATCCTGAATACTTTGTGAAAGAAATTGAAGTCAATAAAGCTGATTCAATTCGAAAGGAACACAAACTAAAGGTTTTTTTAACAATCGTTGGATCAAACAAACTCAAAGCAACATAATTAGGATCTTCCACTAGTGACGTTGACACTGCACATAAACAGATCAGAGACGATTTCATTCAGCATGGATCCGTGTGTGCTATTGCAGCAAATGAAAAGTCAAGTGAAACTGTATTCTTCAACGAGGTTCGAACAGATGAAGAAATATGCAACGTCGAACAACTTGCAGATGATTATGGTCACACTGTTCACTTAGGTCAAAATTACATCACTGCACATTATTTGGAGAAAGCCACTTTTGTACAAAATAATGGACAAGAAAACATTTGTATATCCGGAACGTGTTGTTTACCCTTTTGTACAATTTAAAGAATGTGGTAATAACACTGTTAGCATCAGTGACAATAAGTACTGTGAAATAATTGTTTATTGGGGGTATTATAGTGCACGATAGTGATATTTTCATTAGTATTTTGAAACTGATTTTTAGTAGTTGAGTAACCACACTTGTTACACTTTTTTGTTAATGTTAATTTCTTCATCACCATGTTCCAAGTAACTTAATTCTACTTTATTGTTTTTAGCGGTCGTTTAAATTTATGTATTGTGTGAACCCTTATTATGTCAATTTTATGCCTTTGTTTGCGTGAGCTGATAAGGAACCCAAACTTTGATAGTAACCTCATAAATACCACACGTATCTTAATTTTCAAATTACTGAACAATGTCAGTAATTTTATACAACTTGTAGTTAAGCAATGTTTCCAGATTACAAATAGTTCACAGGTTTTTCTGTTTTATCTTATTTAACCATAGAAATTTACCGAAGGCAACCTTAAAATCAACACTCGTCCTTCAAAAACACCTACTGAAATGTTCCAAAAGATAGTTTTGTTCATATTTATTAGAAAAATATCTTGAATAACTGATATGAAATAACTCATAGGACTTTGGGCGTTACTTCAAGTATTGGCTATCACAATAAAGACCTATATTATTGAAGGAAACCTCAAAAGTACGTTTTTTTCGAAATCGAAATGTAATTTGAGGATGGTAACCACCATAACACCAACATACTAAAATTTCAAGTAAATTGGACAAGATGTGTTCCATTTAATGCCAAATCCAATGACAGACCAGATATCCAAGAACCTCAGGGAAGTTGTGCTGAGCAAAGATATAAAACACGCTTCCCTTTGCGGTTCAGATATGAACTTTTCAATAGCACGCAAAATATGTGGAGGGGTAAACTGGACTCTTAGAAACAACCAAATTTTGAAGAACTACGCTACAAATGCTATCGCGTTACTTTAAGGTTGTTATTCACTGAGAATGGCCCTTATTTAACTTTTTGGAAAGGAGTAATATAAAACCATTGCAAAATCGATGTTGGCATAATCAAAAATTTTCCTAAGTTTTTTGATTCAGTAATTTTTCCCGTATTATTTAATAAAGATAATTTTGTCTCTATCTCTGTGATGTATTCTACGTATTACTGGGTTTTATAATACAATTACCCATACGCTATTATCCATATTCAAATAGTTCCCCAGGCGTGATACAGAAAAGGTATACGGAAGTCATAGCGGACTGTTTAATCTCGAAATCATTTTCCTGTATCCTATCTTTAATACGGACAAATTCAGATGTAAAAAACCCATTTTCATGCATGTTCACCGGGCTAGTATATTTGACCCAAAAACTTGCGTTGATGGAACAACATTGCATTGAATAAAGCAGAAAAAGTATTTTCATACGTGGAATTACAGTTCAGGAAACGCTATCAAGAAATCAATCTGCATAACTTTGGCACGACAAAAAACACCGTAGAATCACTGTTATCATAATCAAAGTTAGATGTACGAGAGTGGATCCTGCTTGAAACCCTTGATCCTATAGCAATTAACACTATACCTAGTTAATAAGTGAGTCAATCTCCATCTGCAATGTGGGGGTGAAAGAAGGAAAGGGAACTTTAGACGACTTATGAGGATAAAGTAACTATATCGCAAATGGCAAATAAAACTATTCTTTTAGACGGATACATCTTGTTTTTATTGTTTTATTTGTTTCTATGCTGTTGCATGAACCCCAATATTTGGTACATAATGAAGTTTGGACCAAGAAGACATTGGTTTAGTTTTAAAAAGCTACAAAATAATTTTTTGGAAGTTATTCCAGATGCTATTGGTAAATCTGTTTTATGTGTACGGCTTAGGAGTCGTGCAAATTAAATTTTCCTATACACTTTGCGAAAAAGGAAATAGTTACAATAAATTTTATGTAAGGAATTCAACAACAATCAGAACCTAACATTCAGTTCTTGGATAGAGAAACCGTCATCTATTACAGGTCAAGCACAACATGAAATATGTATTATATGTGGTGAAGTGTCGGAACACCTATTCGAATTTGTAAATTGTGATTGGTCCTAAAAACTGTTTTTAAGTATAAATAATGCTAGCATCTATACAAACAAAATCAGTAATATAGTGCTGGGGTACTGTAATCCACCAATGGGAAGAATATGGTTGGGGGGAGTAAATCATTGTGACCAGTTGTTGTTGCATTCAGTGCATTAACTTTACCAATTTTTAAAGCCAGTCCAAGATCTTGGATTTCCACCATTACAGTGGTGTTTGAACAATACGAAGCAACCCATCATATTACAATCCCCGGCAAAGCTGGTCTTACCAAAGAACTGTTATGTCCCCTTTTCACCCGCTATTCACGACAACGCTAAGTAGTAGTAGTATTATTTCGAGTGTGAGTATAACTGTAATAATTTAATTAAATAAACCTACGGGGAGAACCATCAGAATGTAGATATACGGATACTAATGAGGTGATGGCCACCTATATAAGAATCAAACGATTGCAATAAGCAGTATGTACACTACAGTAAAAAAAATTTTTTAGTAAGAAATCTTTTTTATGCAGGTGGGCACGCACGATCGTCGTTATCGCAATCCAGAAAGATAAGTTTGCAGATTTTTTTTAGTTGTTTTAGAGTGAGAGAGGCTAGGTCGTATTGGTGAACGTCGTTGTTGGATATTGTTCCAATTAATGATAGAGTTGGGTAACGTATAGATTTGAGACCAAATGAGGTTAGTCCTAACAGAAGGTCTAGCTAGAATTTTAATGGATTTACTTCTTGTTGAATGATTAGATGAATGGCAGACCAATTTAAAAATATCACAAATATTACCTGGAGAATGCAGATTTATAATATTAAAAGTTAAAATAATGTTGAGAAATTTTATAAGATCTGAAAGAGTAAGAATATTAAGATTAAGAAAAATAGGATTTGATGGTGAGTTAAAATTAGAAAAAGTAATGATTCGAAGAGCAGCTTTTTGTAAGCGAAAAATTCTACACGACTTTGAAGACAAAAAGTCTAGCCCCCTTGCTATGCTTCTTACAGGATCTCAAGAAAGAGAAGAGAGTGAGCAAACTCTATATCACGGTAAACTGACGACCAAGGATCAGCTAGGGTAAATTGGAACCGCTAGGGAAATTTATTCCCTCCCCCAATTGGTTTTTGTGGCATGGAAACAAGTTAAGTCCTGGTAAAAAATATTATGTAACAGGATGAATTGTTCAAGTGAGATGAATTGACTTCTGAAACACAGCGGTCGTTGCACTTGAGCCAAGTGTTTCGTTGATCTTTAATGAAGGGCCCAGTAATGTCCTGCTTTAAAGTACCCTGAGTGGTTAATGGTGGCGATTAATCTGTACTTGTTGATAAAAGCATGTGATAAAAGCATGTGAGAAAGCACGTTTAGCTTGTGGTGTTTCATAGCAGACAATTCACCATCTTGTATCTTTGAAGACGCCGACCATTAACTGAGGCATACTTAAGTAAGTGACACACGAGGATATCGCCCACAACTGGACACAAGCTAATGCGACTGCGAAATTGCCTTGAAAGAGTTCTCCTATTGATCTTGCATGTTGGCAAAGTAAGAATTGTCTCCTTCTGTTCTTTAGAAGATTAAGATCTCTACAATGTCCGTACAATAGTTGAACCTACAGTAAAAATAGTGTAGTAGAGAGAACTGAATCAGAATCTGAACTTTTGATTAGGCAGTACATTAGATATTCTGATTGATGATGAGGTGACAAAACAGCAAGCTGATAATACTGTGAGAAAAACTGTACATCAGAAATATAACTTTGCTAATTGTCTTTTATTATTGTATAAAATATTATTAGTATGGAGAATAGCAAGCAAATATATGGCATCACTGAACACAGAAGGGTGAAGTTGACCATGTTGGATGTGTGGCGAAAACATCTGTCAGGAGGAAAGTTGGTGAAGGCGATTTTTTTCAGGAGCTGAGGATGTTACACAGTTCCTGAAAACTAAGTTTTCTGGCAAAACAAATCCTGAATACTTTGTGAAAGAAATTGAAGTCAATAAAGCTGATTCAATTCGAAAGGAACACAAACTAAAGGTTTTTTTAACAATCGTTGGATCAAACAAACTCAAAGCAACATAATTAGGATCTTCCACTAGTGACGTTGACACTGCACATAAACAGATCAGAGACGATTTCATTCAGCATGGATCCGTGTGTGCTATTGCAGCAAATGAAAAGTCAAGTGAAACTGTATTCTTCAACGAGGTTCGAACAGATGAAGAAATATGCAACGTCGAACAACTTGCAGATGATTATGGTCACACTGTTCACTTAGGTCAAAATTACATCACTGCACATTATTTGGAGAAAGCCACTTTTGTACAAAATAATGGACAAGAAAACATTTGTATATCCGGAACGTGTTGTTTACCCTTTTGTACAATTTAAAGAATGTGGTAATAACACTGTTAGCATCAGTGACAATAAGTACTGTGAAATAATTGTTTATTGGGGGTATTATAGTGCACGATAGTGATATTTTCATTAGTATTTTGAAACTGATTTTTAGTAGTTGAGTAACCACACTTGTTACACTTTTTTGTTAATGTTAATTTCTTCATCACCATGTTCCAAGTAACTTAATTCTACTTTATTGTTTTTAGCGGTCGTTTAAATTTATGTATTGTGTGAACCCTTATTATGTCAATTTTATGCCTTTGTTTGCGTGAGCTGATAAGGAACCCAAACTTTGATAGTAACCTCATAATAACCACACGTATCTTAATTTTCAAATTACTGAACAATGTCAGTAATTTTATACCAACTTTGTAGTTAAGCAATGTTTCCAGATTACAAAATAGTTCACAGGTTTTTCTGTTTATCTTATTTAACCATAGAAATTTACCGAAGGCAACTTAAAATCAACACTCGTCCTTCAAAAACACCTACTGAAATGTTCCAAAAGATAGTTTTGTTCATATTTATTAGAAAAATATCTTGAATAACTGATATGAAATAACTCATAGGACTTTGGGCGTTACTCAAGTATGGCTTATCACAAATAAAGACCCTATATTATTGAAGGAAACCTCAAAAGTACGTTTTTTTCGAAAATCGAAATGTAATTTGAGGATGGTAACCACCATAACACCAACATACTAAAATTTCAAGTAAATTGGACAAGATGTGTTCCATTTAATGCCAAAATCCAATGACAGACCAGATATCCAAGAACCTCAGGGAAGTTGTGCTGAGCAAAGATATAAAACACGCTTCCCTTTGCGGTTCAGATATGACTTTTCATAGCACGCAAAATATGGGAGGGGTAAACTGGACTCTTAGAAACAACCAAATTTTGAAGAACACCTACAAATGCTTCGCGTTACTTTAAGGTTGTATCACTGAGAAATGGC
Organism: Hydractinia echinata; assembly: GCA_030067915.1. Lineage (NCBI taxonomy): Eukaryota > Metazoa > Cnidaria > Hydrozoa > Anthoathecata > Hydractiniidae > Hydractinia > Hydractinia echinata. The sequence goes on along the minus strand of JASGCC010000039.1, from coordinate 1,100,058 downwards.
TTATTTAACTTTTGGAAGAGTATAAAAACATTGCAAAATCGAGTTTGCATAACAAAAATTTCCTAAGTTTTTTGATCAGTATTTTTCCGTATTATTAATAAAGATAATTTTGCTCTATTCTGTATGTATTCTACGTATACTGGGTTTTATAATACAAATTACCCATACGCTATTATCCATATTCAAATAGTCCCAGGCGTGATACAGAAAAGGTATACGGAAGTCATACGGACTGTTTAATCTCGAAATATTTCTGTATCCTATCTTAATACGGAGAAATTCAGATGTAAAAAACCCATATTCATGCATGTTTCACGCAGTATATTTGACCCAAAAACTTGCGTTGATGGACAACATTGCATTGAATAAGCGAAAAAGTATTTTCATCGTGGAATATTACAGTCGAGGAAACGCTATCAAGAAATCAATCTGCATAATTTGGCACGAACAAAAAACACGTAGAATCACTGTTATCATATACAAAGTTAGATGTACGAGAGTGGATTCCCGTTGAAACCCTTGATCCTTAGCATTACCAATCCTAGTTATAAAGTGGTCAATCTCCATCTGCAATGTGGGGTGAAAAGAAGGAAAGGGAAGCTTTAGCTGACTATATGAGGATAGAAGTAACTATATCGAAATGCAAATAAAACTATTCTTTTAAGACGGAACATCTTGTTTTTATTTTTTTTTTGTTTCTTGCTGTGCATAACCCCATATTTGTACATAATGAAGTTGATCAAGAAGACATTGGTTTAGTTTTAAAAGCTACAAAATAATTTTTTGGAGTTATTCCAGATGCTATTGTAAATTGTTTATGTTACGGCTTAGGAGTCGTGCAAATTAAATTTTCCTATACACTTTGCGAAAAAGGAAATAGTTAGCAATAAATTTTATGTAAGGAATTCCAACAATAGAAACCTCAGTTTGGATAAGAAACGTCATTATTACAGTCAAGCACAACATGAAATGTATTTATGTGGTGAAGTGTGGACACCTATCGAATTTGTAATTGTGATTGCTAAAACTGTTTAATAATAATGCTACATCATCAACAAAAATCAGTATATAGTGCTGTACTTGTAATCCACCATGGAGATATGGTTGGGGGTAATCATTGTGACCGTTGGTTTTGCATTCAGTGCATTAACTTAACCCAAGTTTGTTTAAAGCAGTCAAGATCTGGATTTCAACATTACAGTGGTTTTGAACAATAGAAGCAACCATCAATTACAATCCCCGCAAGCTGTCTACCAAGATCTGTATGTCCCCTTTTCACCCGCTATTAGCAGTAGTAGTAGTAGTATTTATTTCGTGTGAGATAACTGTATATTTTACATTAAATAAATACCTACGGGGAGACCATCAGATAGTATAAATACTAATGTAGGTGATGGCCACCTATATAAGATCAAACGATTGCAATAAGCAGTATGACACTACAAAAAAAAATTTTTTAGTAAAATCTTTTTTATGCAGTGGAGAGATTAGTGTTATAGCAATCCAGAAGATAAGTTTTGCAGATTTTTTTTAGTTGTTTTAGAGTGAGAGAGGCTAGGTCGTATTGGTGAACGTGTTGTTGGATATTGTTCCAATTAATGATAGATTGGTAACGTATAGATTTGAGACCAAATGAGGTAGTCCTAACAGAAGGTCTAGCTAGAATTTTAATGGATTTACTTCTTGTTGAATGATTAGATGAATGGCAGACCAATTTAAAAATATCACAAATATTACCTGGAGAATGCAGATTTATAATATTAAAAGTTAAAATAATGTTGAGAAATTTTATAAGATCTGAAAGAGTAAGAATATTAAGATTAAGAAAAATAGGATTTGATGGTGAGTTAAAATTAGAAAAAGTAATGATTCGAAGAGCAGCTTTTTGTAAGCGAAAAATTCTACACGACTTTGAAGTGAGACCCCACACTTGCGGACTATAAGAAATATGAGAAGAAAATAATGCATGGTAAATTGAAAGTAGGATATCCTTAGGCACATAATATCTTAGTTTGCAAAGAGCTCCATTTGTTTTTCTTAATTTATTGCCAATATAAGATATGTGAAAATCCCAATCTAGAAATTCATCTATTAATATACCTAGATATCTTACATGAGATGAGAATTCAAGTTTAATTTCAGCCTTATATCATAGTTGACTGCTTTATGTCTTTGCCTAAATAGGATGACTTCAGTCTTTGCTACATTTAATGCTATTTTATTTGCAGTTAGCCATTTATATATACATTTTAAATCTATATTTAAATGCTTCTGCATTTTTTTCAGATTATGGTTAGCATATAACATGCAAGTGTCATCTGCAAAATGAAAAATTTCTGAAAAAATTATTGAGTTAATTAAATCATTAATATAGAGTAAAAATAAAATAGGACCAAGAACGGAACCTTGGGGAACTCCATGTTTAATAAAAAGTTTTTTAGATTTGGTGTTAGTTAGGGAGACATATTGTACCCTATCGCTGAGATAGGGGCGAAACCAGGAGTTTGTTACACCTCTAATTCCATAATGTTCAAGCTTTGAAAGGAGAATTTCGTGTGATACAGTATCAAAGGCCTTTTGAAGGTCTATGAAGATTCCACATGCAAACTTACAATTATCTAAATTTTGTCGAATAGTTTCAGTGAGACTAATTAGTGCATGGGTGGTTGAATGTTTGGTCCTAAATCCAAATTGTTTATTGGTTATAATTTTATTAGAATCTAGGAAAGAAATTAATCGGTTTTTAATTATTTTTTCAAAGATCTTATCCAAATTGCTTAATAATGATATGGGTCTATAATTATTTGGATTAAGAGGAGACCCTTTATTCTTGTAGATTGGTATGACACTAACCATCTTTAATATGTTTGGGAATACACCTTGTTGTAGGGAAAGATTAAAAAGTTTGGTTAATATTGCAGAAATTGCTATGTTGGCTTGTTTTAAGATAAGATTAGGGACACTGTTGGGCCCGATGCTTTGGTTAAATCAAGGTTATTTATGATCTTTAAAACTTCTTCTATTGTTACAGGGTTAAAGAATAATGAGTTACTATTATTATTTTTTAGGTAAGATGAAAAGTGTGTATTGTTATGTGGAATTTGGTTTCTAATTTTATCTGCAACAGAAGTAAAATGTTCATTAAAAGCATTAGCTACAGTTAATTTTTCAGAGATTATTTTATCATTTATTTTTAAGGAAGAAGTGCTAGAATCTACTGTTGTTATCTTTATTATTTAAAATATCCTTTATACCTTTCCAAATTTTTCTACTGTTATTTTTGTTGATTAAGAAAAATTCTTTATAATAGTTTGATTTTGAGTTCCTGATAAGATTAACTATACGATTTCTATAAAATTTATATTGGTTTTGATAATATAATTTTTTTTCTTGTTTTTTTGCTTTGATTAACTTTTTATAGTAATTATTGCGGATGTTAATGGATTTTAGAATAGCTCTAGTGACCCAAGGTTTATTTCTATTACTTAATTGTTTTTTTTGATAGTTTTTTATTAGGGGTATGTCTACTTACAATTTGGTCTAATTGATTAAAAAAAAGGTTAAAAGAATTATTTACATTATTTTCATTTAAAAGCAAAGTAGAATCCCAATTTATAGATTCTATGTCATTTATTACGGCATTAATGTTTAAATTTTTCCAATCCTTGTAATAGGTGTCTAAATTATCCTTGACTTTAAGTCTATTGTCAAAATAAATTAAAAATTGAGGAAGGTGGTCTGAAATTGAGGTGATGATGTTACCTGAGAAATATTTTGTAAATGGATTAGATGTAAATATATTATCAATTAAAGTTTTAGATGTATTAGATATTCTGGTTGGAATTGTTATAGATGGTTGTAAAAAATTAGAATAAAGTTCATCCAGGAAATCATCAACTAGATGGTTACTTTCACATTTTAGAAGATCAATATTAAAATCTCCCATTAAAATAAGTTTTTGTTTTTGCTTAATAGCTACTTCAAAGAAGGGTTTAAGATACAAATTAATAAATTCAGGAATTGGCATATTAGGGTGTTTATAAATGCACCCAACAATGGTATTTTTACGATTGTTATCTAAGATTTCTACAAAAGTTGATTCTAATTTACTTTCAAGAAAGAGCAAATTTGAAAGGTCTGAGCGTACCACTACTGTTAGCGAATTAGAAATATACAACGAAAGATTTGCTCAGATTGTAACAGCATGTTTCCTGGAGGCATTTCGAAACAGTGGAGTGGAACCAGCAGGAAAACTTTTCGTCCCCGTCAGACAAGCAAAGTTGCGAGGAAGTCATGGAAAAGTTTGGGATGTGAAATGTTTGGTATTCCTGCCAGGTCCCCAGACATGAACCCTATCGAGAATATATTTCATCTTGTTCATACCAAGGTAAAAGAGGATCCTATTAACAAAGAAATTGTGCGCAAAGGTTTTGTTGAATTTAGTAAACGTGTAGGTGCCACTATTGCTGGATTCCCCGCTGCAGTTATCGACAAAATGATTGAATTGATGCCACGTAGGATGGACATGATAGTAAAAGCCAAAGGAAAACATATCAGGTATTAAGCACATAATTTTGTGACTGAAGTGATACTTTTTTACTCACTTTTATATAGTTTAGCACTCTCTTTATGGTTTTTTTAATAATGACAACAAAACTGGAATTGGACTCGCACACAGCCCGTACACGACCCGCACACAAACCAATTAATAGCATGCCATATCTTGAGAATAGGATTAACTACATCGAAATGCAGATAAAAGTAGTCTTTTAAGATGAAAAGTTTAATGAAAAAAAAAGGAGGTTTCTCTCCAAAGAATAAGAAGCCGCTAGAGAACTTCTCCATTCTCCCCTTTACAGGGATAATCGGAAAGCTAATGGATTTCGACTGTACTGAAACAAACACCTATAAATGTGGAAACATGAGGATTGGTGAAATTCACTCATGCTTGGGATCTGGTGCAGGCCCTTGAAGACACCAGCCACATTCATTGACACCGTCCGCCAAAACCAATAACTTTTGTTAAACTTTGGAAAAAGAAAAGTCGACAGCTGCAAATCGTTTCGTTGTTGCTTTTACCTACTGACACAGAGCCCAGGGCTAAGAGAGGTAGACTTGGAACCCAGCCCATAAAGAGGTTGTGACAAAGAATGAAAAGCAGCTAACCTGGAAACAGAAAAGCTTTCTGACCTTAGACATGAACACTGGAGAAATCGTATCGTAATGCTTGGGCTAACCAAGAGACCGCCCCTTAGAAAGGTAGACTTGGAACCCAGCGGCGGGAACCCAGAAAACCATTACATATCGTCTCGGACTTAAACAAGTAATTCACTTCACCACCCAGTCAACTTTTATGCTTCAAAATCTGCCACGCTCCATTCTTTGGAAGGAGTTATCAATCGTCTCAAGATTGCAATTGAAGACCCATCCTAACCAATGAAGACACACACTCTTCAGTCACCAAAAACAAAAACTCTTCACGATGTATGGTCTTTCCCACTGTCAGTGGTCTTTCCCACAGTCACCAGTTTTCCCAGTGTCAACCAGTCTTTCCTGGCAGTCAACTGGATCTATGTAAGAAACAGGAAAAAAGAATAGGAGTAACTACATTGAAATGCAGATAAAACAAGTCTTTTAAGACAGAAAGTTTTAGTACACGACCTGTTTGTTTTTATTTATTAAATATTATAAGGTATATTCTTTTAAAAAGATAGAACGGGTCGTGTGGGTCTGTAGTGAAACTATCTGAATTAGGATGTTCGAATTCGGGTCATGTGTGGGTCACGTGTTTTTTGTAAACGTATCTTATGTTAATATACTTTTATATATGTCTTAACTTTTTTGTTAATATCATTGAGTGGTGCATGTGTATGTGATAAGCGTCAACTTCAAACCTGCTATGTTTGCAGTTCTACACCAGGCTGTACCCCCTCCATAACTAACTCTGAAGAGCAACGTGTGCAGGGCTCGATCGCTTTTGGTCTCTCGATTTGTAAACATATTCCATCCAGATGCCATCATATCAGATTCTCGCTCATCACGTACATTGTACTTTCCAATATAATCTATAGGCAATGAAGGGAATTGCGTTGCCTCTGTCTATCAACATATCTGAAGAAAATTGTTTTTTTGGCTGTGGCAAGTGAACAGTCTGTCCCTCCACGCTAGGATTTCTTGCGACCAACAAAAGTCATTTAGGTACGCTACCTCGCACTAATCAAGCCAATCCGTGGCTGTCACTATGCGCAACATCTTTGATATTTTGTATAAAGCTCCACCTACTACAACAACAAACATTGGCGGAGCGCAACCAACCACCACCGTAAAAATACATTGCAGCAAGGCACAATGAAATACTCAACCTGTTAAGTTTTAGGGTTAAATCATAGAGGTTTTGTTCCTCCAAAGTTACTGCCAAAAAGACAGTTAAACTTCCTTTTCGCAGGATACACAATATCAGTGAAAAAAAAAACAAAAAAAAACACACACACACACACAACAAAGATTGCACAATACCAACCTTGACACCAAACGGTTTCGCCCCAAAGCCTCAACCAAGGGGTGTCAGGATTCCAGGCGGGGCACCTCTAATCCGAGGTCCACTAAGTGATCATCAGGAGGCCCTGGAATCCTCTTCTGTCATCAAATATTCTTTAATCCGTGCAATCTTTTGGCATATAAAAAAAAAGGGTTGACTGGGGTAATAAGTGGGGTCGTCACACCCAAAGACAAGACTTGTAGGAACCTGTAAAAAGGGAACTAAGCAAGTCAAACCCCTTGCTAAACGACGTTTTTATATATAAATTGTCATATTTTTTTTTTAAATTTTCTATTATTTTAAGTGCCTGGAAGAAAAAGACGTAGGACAGTTTGCTGTTATGTTCCTTCCGAACGTCACAATGTGTCACAGCTCTGTCATTGCAGTGAAGCCACTGGTCTGTCTTTTGGTCTTGAACAATGGCTGTATAGTGCCCATTATTAAGAGAACCAGAGTGGTTTATAAGCGCTCTGATCTTAAAGTGCTTACGGCTTCTTACCTCAGAGTCGATGGTAACAGGAAGGGATAAGAAGTCTGGGAAACAAGAAGCTGGCGACACTTGTTTTGTGATATGACCATTTGACATGATGAAACGTTTTAACTGAACAATAAGGTGTGAACCACTGTTCCCAATTTCCGTGTCTCGTATTGCTGTTTGATGGGAATTACAAAGAGGGCAAAACCACTTATCATTCCCTGCCAAAACCTCGGGTTGTAAGAAGAGGTTCAATGACTCTTGAATTGTGGGTCTTGGTTGCAATTCAAGAAATAGAGACATTTCATCAGTAGAGTGCGATTGGAAACATGTGTCACATGTGATTGTAGTTCTAGTACAAAACTGGAACATGGTGGTAGTAAAAAGCGAGTCTGTAGCAAGTTGACTTAGCAAATAACCTAGGATCTCAGGCACATCATGCTGTGTAAAAATATCAAAATTACCTTTTACTTTACTTATAGCATTTTTTAGGGCTGCAAGGAAAGCGGATGGATCAAGTGGGACTTTCGAAGATGACAATTGGTGGAAAACATTCGAGCAAGCTGAAGCAAGAGGTGATAAGGAAGGATTTCCTGCCCAGAGGGCTACATGGAATTGCGGTAGGGAGTTTAAACATTGCAGAATAGAATTTGCATAGCAAGTGTTACCCTTATTTTGTATTCCACTGTTTGTAAGCATTAACTCTTTTGTTGACCCTGAAGATGTCATTTTCCTGTCAGTTATGTGGACAGGTGATTTGCTTTTGGCAAATTTCAAAGGTGACTTGCTTTCAGGGAAACTGTCTGTTGTTGTAGTAAGCGTTTCCCAAGGTTTTGAATCTCTGGCAAACCAAATATGGAAGAAAGAGAATAGGAGTAACTACATCGCAATGCAGATAAAACTAGTCTTTTAAGACGGAAAGTTTAATTAAAAAAAGGAGGTTTCTCTCCAAAGAATAAGAAGCTGCTGGAGAACTTCTGCATTCTCCCCTTTACAGGGATAATCGGAAAGTTAATGGATTTCGACTGTACTGAAACAAACACCTATGAATGTGGAAACACGAGGATTGGTGAAATTCACTCATGCTTGGGATCTGGTGCGGGCCCTTGAGTAAGCATCCCCTGCCTCCTGCAAGACACCAGCCACATTCATTGACACCGTCCGCCAAAACCAATAACTTTTGTTAAACTTTGGAAAAAGAAAAGTCGACAGCTGCAAATCGTATCGTTGTTTCATTGCAATAGAACCAAGTAATTTTAGAGTGCAAGGAATTTACTTGGGTGGAAAACCTAGACGACGTAAACAAGTACGCACAGAATCTGAACAGTACCCACAAGCACCAAAACCATTAATTTGTATTGTCCGCAATAACAGAGAGTATTTATCAACTAACGGAGCGCTACCAACCGTCGCAATCTTAACTATCAATACAACGACATACATTTCAAGCGACAGAATTCAGAAAAGAGAACATATTCTTTATTTTTATTTTAACTATTTTACTTGATGATAATGAGGTGACAAAACAGCAAGCTGTAATGATAATACTTGTCTAAAGACATGTGGTTATGGCTATGTAGACGTTATACCCTCTAATAATCCAAAATCTTCCTTGTTGCAAGGATTTAGCAAATTATACGATGACCACTTTGACTAACAATAATTTTTTACTTATTTAAAAGCATTTTAACAATGTTCGAAATGACATAATTGTGTAGAAATATCCAGCAATGTATTGATACACATTAACCTAGCACAACTCTGCCACATTATATGCTCTAGTGTAGAGTGCCAAACCACACTTCAAAGGAACTAACGGAGCGTGGAGTGGAGTCGTCACTCTTCAAATATAAGACCAGTACAGTCAGGGAAATGTTGGAAATTGAATGATATTTAGTTTTAACAATTTCCTAATGAAAACTGAAAATCTTTTTACACCAAGCAACCAACAATGCTTCTTGCTAGTCTATTTAGTTTCCACAAAAATCTTTTATTTACTAAAAATATCAAATACTTAAAACACAATCTAGCGAAGCTTTACTATCATTGTTCTTCGTTCTTAATTTTTTGAAATGCAATGAAACGAAGCTTTTCTATCACCATTCTTTGTTTTTCAATTTTTAAAACACGATCTGAAAGCTTTTTTGTCACCGTTCTTAAACTTTTAAAATGCAATCTAAAAAAAATTTCTATCGCAGCTCTTCTTCCTTAAATTAACGAACGAAACTTTTCAATCAAAATTAAAGTTTCAATCTTCGTTTATTTAAATTGATGATGAAGTGACAAAACAGCTGGCTGTTGTGATATAGCTTGTCTAATGACGGCTGGTTAATATTATAGAGGTTGTAACCCTCCGAAGATTCTGCATAATATCAAAACCCTCCCTTTTAACAAGGATTCTCTCAGAAAAAACACATTGACCATTAAACAGGACGCGTAAAACAGTCGTAAAGCACAAAACACTAATAAAAAAACATAAAAAGACAACAAACAAAACTGAATTAATAGGCACACGTAAAATAAATAAAACTTATTATGACGAAACTATCCTTAAACGGATAAATCTTAGAATAATTCTTAACGGAACAAATGTAAAATAAAGCAGGCAACGATCTGTGCGCCAGGACTTGTGAACCTGGCTGTAGCTTTACACGTGTTAAGGGCGCCCAACACTCAGCCTTACACAGATCATTGCTGCGGTGGGTCAACCTAATGACAGTGACAGCCTGTCATGACTGGGAGGATGTGCGTGGGCGTCAAACCACGAAGACAAGATAAGAATATCAACCCCCCTTGCAAAGCTTCTGAAATGACTCAGGGCAGCAGGATCGTCAATCCTGAAGGCAAAGTGAGCAAACTCTGCCTTCCTGAAGGCAAAGTGAGCAAACTGCCTCCCTACTGGACTGGGGTAACAAGTGGGAACGTCAAACCCAAAGACAAGACAAAAAGTCTAGCCCCCTTGCTATGCTTCTTACAGGATCTCAAGAGAGAGAAGGGAGTGAGCAAACTCCTATATCACGGTAAACTAACCGGCCAAGGATTAGCTGGGGTAAATTAGAACCGCTAGGGAAATTTATTCCCTCCCCCAATTTGTTTTTATGGCATGGAAAAAGTTAAGTCCTGGTAAAAAATAGTATGTAACAGGATGAATTGTTCAAGTGAGATGAATTGACTTCTGAAATGCAGCGGTCGTTGCACTTGAGCCAAGTGTTTCGTTGATCTTTAATAAACGCCCAGTAATGTCCTGCTTTTAAGGTACCTGAGTGGTTAATGGTGGCGACTAATCTGTACCTGTTGATAAAAGCACTTGAAAAAGCACGTTTAGCTCGTGGTATTTCATAGGCAGACAATTCACCGATCTTGTATCTTTGAAAGACGCACCATTAACTGAGGCATACTTAAGTAAGTGGACAACGAGGATATCGCCACAACTGGAAATTTGTGTTTCAATTGTGCTCTCCTGGTGTGATGAACACTGGGGGCAAAACCACCTGTCGTCGCCTACAAGCTAATGCGACTGCGAAATTGCCTTGAAAGAGTCTCCTATTGACTTGCATGTTGGCAAAGTAAGAATTGTCTCCTTCTGTTCTTTAGAAGATCAGATCTTACAATGTCCGTACAATAGTTTTACCTACAGTAAACAATAGGAGAGAATAGGAGTAACTACATCGAAATGCAGATAAAACTAGTCTTTTAAAACGGAAAGTTTAATGAAAAATTGATGATGAGGTGACAAAACAGCAAGGTGATAATACTGTGAGAAAAACTGTACATCAGAAATATAACTTTGATAATTGTCTTTTATTATTGTATAAAATATTATTAGTATGGAGAATAGCAACCAAATATATGGCATCACTGAACACGGAAAGGGTGAAGTTGACCATGTTGGATGTGTGGCGAAAACATCTGTCAGGAGGAAAGTTGGTGAAGGCGATTTTTTTCAGGAGCTGAGGATGTTACACAGTTCCTGAAAACTAAGTTTTCTGGCAAAACAAATCCTGAATATTTTGTGAAAGAAATTGAAGTCAATAAAGCTGATTCAATTCGAAAGGAACACAAACTAAAGGGTTTTTGAACAATTGATGGATCAAACAAGTTCCAACTTATGATATTTCATCCTGAGCAAAAGGAGTTCCTTGCCTCTGATCCGTTATGCTTTTGTAGAGAGTCGCAACTTGATATTGGATCTCGTGATTTATCCCCAAAATACACTTTAAATGTTACTCAACTCAAAGCAACATAATTAGGATTTTCCACTAGTGACGTTGACACTGCACATAAACAGATCAGAGACGATTTCATTCAGCATAGATCCGTGTGTGCTATTGCAGCAAATGAAAAGTCAAGTGAAACTGTATTCTTCACCAAGGTTCGAACAGATGAAGAAATATGCAACGTCGAACAACTTGCAGATGATTATGGTCACACTGTTCACTTAGGTCAAAAGTACATCACTGCACATTATTTGGAGAAAGCCACTTTTGTACAAAATAATGGACAAGAAAACATTTGTATATCCAGAACGTGTTGTTTACCCTGTTGTACAATTTAAGGAATGTGGTAACACTGTTAGCATCAGTGACAATAAGTACTGTGAAATAATTGCTTATTGGGAGTATTATAGTGCACGATAGTGATATTTCCATTAGTATTTTGAAACTTTTGATTTTTAGTAGTTGAGTATCCACACTTGTTACACTTTTTTGTTTCTGTTAATTTCTTCATCACCATGTTCCAAGTAACTTAATTCTACTTTATGTTTTTTAGCGGTCGTTTAAATTTATGTATTTTGTGAACCCTTATTATCTCAATTTTATGCCTTTGTTTGCGTGAGCTGATAAGGAACCCAAACTTTGATAGTAACCTCATAAATACCACACGTATCTTAATTTTCAAATTGCTGAACAATGTCACTAATTTTATACAACTTGTAGTTAAGCAATATTTCAAGATTACAAATAGTTCACAGGTTTTTCTGTTTTATCTTATTTAACCATAGAAATGTACCGAGGGTAACCTTACATGTCCTTCAAAAACACCTACTGAAATGTTCTAAAAGATATTTTAATTAGATGTAGGACTTCGGGCGTTACTCAAGTATTGGCTATCACAATAAAGACCTATGTTATTGTAGGTAACCTCAAAAGTACCACGTTTTTTCCACCAACACTAAAATTTCAAGTAAATTGGACAAGATGTGTTCCATTTAATGCCAAATCCAATGACAGACCAGGTAGGAGATATCCAAGAACCTCAGGGACGTTGTGCTGAGCAAAGATATTAAACACGCTTCCCTTCGCGGTTCAGATATGACTTTTCATAGCTCGCAAAAAATGGGAGGGGTAAACTGGACTCTTAGAAACAGCCAAATTTTGAAGAACACCTACAAATGCTTCGCCTTACTTTAAGGTTGTATCGCTGAGAAATGGCTTATTTATAATAAGAATGAAAATTACAAAGTGCACACACAATGATAAACTCGACCAGTTAAGTCTTAAAATTTAAATTCTAGAGGTTTTGCTCCTCTAAAGAATATGCTCATATAAAGGAACACAATTCTTCCTTTTTCCAAGGAGATTTTTGGAAGGGTATAAAAACATTGCAAAATCGAGTTTGCATAACAAAAATTTCCTAAGTTTTTTGATCGGTATTTTTCCGTATTATTAATAAAGATAATTTTGCTCTATTCTGTATGTATTCTACGTATACTGGGTTTTATAATACAAATTATCCATATGCTATTATCCATATTCAAATAGTCCCAGGTGTGATACAGAAAAGGTATACGGAAGTCATACGGACTGTTTAATCTCGGAATATTTCAGTATCCTATCTTAATACGGAGAAGTTCAGATGTAAAAAAACCATATTCATGCATGTTTCACGCAGTATATTTGACCCAAAAACTTGCGTTGATGGACAACATTGCATTGAATAAGCACTGTGAAAAAGTATTTTCATCGTGGAATATTACAGTCGAGGAAACGCCATAAAGAAATCAATCTGCATAATTTGGCACCACTGTTATTATATACAAAGTTAGATGCACAAGAGTGGATTCCCGTTGAAATCCTTGATCCTTAGCATTACCAATCCTAGTTATAAAGTGGTCAATCTCCATCTGCAATGTGGGGTGAAAAGAAGGAAAGGGAAGCTTTAGCTGACTATATGAGGATAGCTGACTATATGAGGATAGAAGTCTATATCGATTAAGACGGAAATTTTTTTTCTTGTGTAAATTTTGTTTTTGTTTTCTGCTATGCATTAACCCCATATTTGTACATAATGAAGTTGACCGTGAAGACATTGGTTTAGTTTTAAAAGCTACAAAATAGAGTTATTCCAGATGTTATTGTAAATTGTTTATGTTGCGGCTTAGGAGTCGTGCAAATTAAATTTTCCTATATACACTTTGCGAAAAAGGAAGTAGTTAGCAATAAATTTTCTGTAAAGAAGTCCAACGATAGAAACCTCAGTTTGGATAAGAAACATCATTATTACAGTCAAGCACAACATGAAATGTATGTATGTGGTGAAGTGTGGACACCTATCGAATTTGTAATTGTGATTGCTAAAACTGTTTAATAATAATGCTACATCATCAACAAAAATCTGTATATAGTGCTGTACTTGTAATCCACCATGGAGATATGGTTGGGGGTAATCATTGTGACCGTTGGTTTTGCATTCAGTGCATTAACTTACCCAAGTTTGTTTAAAGCAGTCAAGATCTGGATTTCAAGATTACAGTGGTTTTGAACAATAGAAGCAACCATCAATTACAATCCCCACAAGCTCTCTGCCAAGATCTGTATGTCCCCTTTTCACCCGCTATTAGCAATCATTCACTGTGAGATATTGAAAGACAAAAAGCTATATCTCACTTTATCCTGCATTTTAATGAGCTTTTTATTGTTAAATAGAAATATCTAGAAGTATGTTTTATGTTAGAAGCAAAATATTCAAGTCTCATTTAATGTTCTACTTGTGCTGCAGGCCATTGTCATGGTACTTTTCCTTCGTTATTGAAGAAAAGCTTGTCTCGGAGGATTTCTATTACAGGACGGTTCCAGGGTAACTTGACTCACTTCTCAAAAGATTATGTAAAGTTAAGACTGCAAATTTTATCATTTTAACTTTTTCGGGTCTCAGTAAGAACGGCACCAATTGGCAAGTATACCAAAGGCGTTCTCTGATGCTATGTTTCCCGATTTCCGAAGGTTTTCCTGAAACAAAGTTTCTTTTCGGATTCTGCGTGAATATTTATTTTTTGTACATTTTTAAAGGGGAATTAAGCCTCAAACTTAATTAGCATTATTTCGGTTAACATTATGTTCGTTTCCCAAATTCTGGTCAAAATTTTGAAAAATAAATATTATTTGGATTGATTTTAATATAAAAGTTACCCCTTCTATGAGCGAACGGTAAGCACCATTTGAATTTTCTGAGGCCACGGCTGATTCTGGAGACTAATATATCGTGACGTATCTTACGCTGAAGAAGCAAGCTTGCGCTGAGCGGAAGCAGCGAGATATGGAAAATACTCCTGCTCTGGCTCTCCTATTTCAGAAGTAGAATATTTAAGTGTTGCCAAGAATTTTCCAATTTATTGAACGACAAGTTGAATGATAACAAGTGCATTACGATGCACAAGGATTTTGAAATTTTATGTTATACAACATCGACGATACCAGAAAAAATATAACGAACTCTCCACATATACTAAATAAAGTCTTTCTTCAAAAAATATGTTCCTCGTAAATATTTTCACAGACCATATTTCTTATAGTCACACAAAAATTAAACGTTCTTCTTATCTTCTCACTTTTCGCTTTATAATCTTACAGGTCCACGCGCTATGAAATTACACACCATCGCAGATAATTAATTATAAAAATAATGTCATTTCTTGAATATCAAATAAAAAAGGAGAGGAGAGCTCATGTGCCTCAAATAACAATTTGTTTCAAAGAAATTTTGATGAATGAATAATTTATTTTGAATATTTTATCCTGGTTTACACTATAGCATAAACTTTGATTCCGTTGTATGGAAATGAGGTACACCAGTTACCGACAGTACACGGCCTGGGTACATTATTATGAAAGGCTTGAAAAAGGATGTCGCGTGGTGATTCCAGGTTGTGTTGTGCGAAAAATAAGGGAAGAATTTCCTGATCCAAATGGAAAATATACTGGTTTTAAAGAATTTGTTGACTTATAACGGGACTTAGCATTTTCAAACAAACAATAACAACAACGAAAAAGCGACCTATGGTGTTTATCCATCTCAAACAACGCAACTTTTCTTCGTTACTGTTTGGTCGAGGAATCATAAAAAAGACTTCTTCACCTCTCCTTTCCCAGTACTATTTCTACAACCATTGTGTAAACAACTTTAAAAAAGATGAAGAGATCAAAAAATTGAAATGAGCGTAAAATACGTCATAGATCTCCATGGCAGATATTGTTTTGATTTTAACATGGCGATTACTGTTGTCAACTTTTATGCTAGAAAAGGGATGTAAATTCAAAGAATTTCAATTTTTTTTATATTCCATCAAAATAAGTAGGGTTTGTAAAAGATATTTCCGAAGAAAAAAAATTTGGGCTTAATTCCCCTTTAAGTATTTAATACGTTAAACAACAAATTTGAATGGTCATCTTCTCAACATCAATATTTCAACTAGAACTGCTCCTTTATGAGATAACAAGACCGCAAGCTGTGTTGATGGAACTGGTCTAACGACCCTTGAAGTTAAAATTGTAGAGGTTACACCCTCTAAAGATCAAAACGCAGTGAAAGATCTCCCTTTTTGCAAGGATAGTCTGTAGATTCAAGGTAATTGAACCAAACAACCCTCTCTACACAATACAATACGTACAACTACCGATCGTTACACAAAAACAGACAACATGAAAACAGAAGACAGACATTATGACAACAATACAGCAAAGAATTTACTATAAAAATAAATAAATAAATATAAAACTATAAATATAAAACTATAAGCAGTAGCAGACTCCGGTTGTCAGACATGCACTGTAGGACTCGAGATTCTTAAAAGAATGAACTGTTTCCAAAATTACTTGGCATCTACTAAACATAGAAACAATGTGATAATAGGTTCTAGTCTTGACATCATTGGAGGCCTATTTCTAACAATCCACCTTGATAACCGACTATAGAAATAAATTGTCCAAAAACTGCAAAGAATTTGGACTCTCTCAAACAACATTGAAATATCTAATAACACCTAACGCTAAACAAAGCTTAAGGAATGGCTATTGAAAGCATTTGCATCCTCCGCATTTAATCAATGCGCTCATCAGCCACTTCCGAAAATGACTGGAAAGCCAGTCAAAATTAACTTTAAAGAGGACGCTCAGCCCTACGCAATCCAAACGCCGATACAGACGCCCCACTACTGGAAGAAACAAGGCTAAGAAGACCTTGGCCGAGACGTTCATCTATGGATTATCGAAAAGGTACCCCAGGGAACGACAACTAAATGGTATGCGAGAAAAGTGGTCACAAAGAAAACCGGAAAACCTCAACGCAGAGTGAACCTTTAACAGCTCAATAAAGCCACTTTATCATAAGACATATCACACCCCAAATCTTTTGATTAAGTGTAAACCGTCCCAACAGAAACACGGAAAAACCATCATAGATGCTTGGAACGACCACCACAGCTATCGTGGGAGCGTAAATCTTACAGTAAAAACATCTAAATTAATGCATTTGAAATTTAGAAATAGCGCGTACGTAAAGAATGACAAACTTAGTGCAAGAGATTTAAAAAAGATGATGTTTAAAGAATTCAAAAAGAAATTAACAATTATTTTGTTAAAGCGTCATAGAGCAATGCTAGGTTGGATACAAAGTGGTCCAAGATACTGTCAAAGCTATATAGGCCGGACAGTTTCTGCATAATGAGCTTGTATTTTTGTTGTTTGGCTACATATTTATGTCCCTGATTGGCTGAGAAATTTTAGACATAGTATTTTTTGGTCATGTGTACCTAATAAGGTTTTGCTGCTAATATAGCCTGTGTTTGGCATTGCACGTATATTTCTATTTTGGTAATGAGTGTTGGTATGTTTGTATACACTTAGTTACTGTTGCAAAAGGGTTTGTAGTAGCAGTCGGCCGCGTTATTTTGTGAGTGCCAGATACATGTTCCACTTTGTAACGCTTATCGCAGATATATACAGTAGATTCTCGATACAGCGAACCCTGTCAGTGAATGAAAAATAGTTTAATACCTTGTTTCTACGTATGCGATGAAACCAGCCTTGTGCCGTTATATGGAGAGTATGCTGTACTTGAGGTTCTACTGTGTATATCTGCGTGTTGATTTTGAGAATTGAAAACAACAACTTTCCACATATGATAAAGAGAATAGGAGTAACTACATCGCAATGCAGATATAACTAGCCTTTTAAGACAGATGTTAATGAAAAAAAGGAGGTTTCTCTCCAAAGAATAAGAAGCCACTGGAGAATTTCTGTATTCTCCCCTTTACAGGGATGATCGAAAAGCTAATGGATTTCGGCTGTACTGAAACAAACACCTATGAATGTGGAAACATGAGGATTGGTGAAATTCACGCATGCTTGGGATCTGGTGCGGGCCCTTGAGTAAGCATCCCCTGCCTCCTGCAAGACACCAGCCGCATTCATTGACGCCATCCGCCAAAACCAATAACTTTTGTTAAACGTTGGAAAAAGAAGTATTAACAAAACCGGTGTTGTGAACAAAACCTGCTTTCGATATAAGCTGTGTGTGATATAACTGCTTTGTTTATATATATATATAAATAAAATGAACAAAACAAAAACAAAGATTGGTCCCCAGAAATCGTTAAACATAAGAATGCTGCACCAAGACTACGCAGTCAAAAAGAACGAGTTGGCTCGTCGTTTTCCTGAACATGCCAAAAGGTCCGTTTACCGCCATGCATCACTGAACAAACTGGACATGGCGTCCAAAAAAGTTGAGTGAACAGGATGAGCGAAATATAGCACGCAAATTAAGCTAAGAAAATACAGGAGGAAGCAAATCTTCCTCACGTATCCATCAAAACAATAAGGAGAGTGCTTCACAGAAATGGATTAAATACTTGCAATCGCGCAAAAAAGGCCTGATATCCAGTGCCAATAAAAAGAAACGCCTCACTTTTGCAAGGAGTGCCAAGCAATTTGCTGATGGTTTCTGGGAAAATGGCATCTCTTTTTACATTGATGGTGTGGGTTTTGCTCATAAATCCAACCCTTGCAGTGAGGCTCGTGCTGTGGCATCAATGGCTTGGAGGAAACCCTAACGGTCAACAAAAGGAAAAAAAGAGGGAAGTGGAGGAAAAATGGCAAACTTCTTCGTGGCCATTGCTCACGGCCACAGAGTTGTATTATGCAAATAATATCCATGGATCGTAACCGGGGAAAGATTTGCTCAGATTGTAACAGCATGTTTCCCGGAGGCATTTCGAAACAGTGGAGTGGAACCAACAGGAAACCTTTTTCTCCAGGATGAAGATCCGCATCAGACAAGCAAAGTTGCGAGGAAGTCATGGGAAAGTTTGGGATGTGAAATGTTTGGTATTCCTGCCAGGTCCCCGGACATCAACCCTATCGAGAATATATTTCATCTTGTTCATACCAAGCTAAAAGAGGATGCTAAACAAAGAAATTGTGCGCAAAAGTTTTGTTGAATTTAGTAAACGTGTAGGTGCCACTATTGCTGGATTCCCCGCGGCAGTTATCGACAAAACGATTGAATCGATGCCACGTAGGATGGACATGATAATAAAAGCCAAAGGAGAACATATCAGGTATTAAGCACATAATTTTGTGACTGAAGTGATACTTTTTTACTCACTTTTATATGGTTTAGCACTCTCTTTATTGTTTTTTTAATAATGATAACAAAACTGGAATTGGACTCGCACACAGCCCGTACACGACCCGCACACAAACCAATTAATAGCATGCCATATCTAAGTTTTAGTACATGACCTGTTTGTTTTTATTTATTAAATATTATAAGGAATATTCTTTTAAAAAAATAGAACGGGTCGTGTGGGTCTGTAGTGAAACTATCTGAAATAGGATGTTCGAATTCGGGTCATGTCTGGGTCACGTGTGCTTTGTAAACGTATCTTATGTTAATATACTTTTATATATGTCTTAATTTTTTGTTAATATCATTGAGTGGTGCATGTGTATGTGATAAGCGTCAACTTCGAACCTGCTAAGTTTACAGTTCTACACCAGGCTGTACCCCCTTTATAACTAACTCTGAAGAGCAACGTACCCCCTTCATAACTAACTCTGAAGAGCAACGTGTGCAGGGCTCGATCGCTTTTGGTCTCTCGATTTGTAAACATATTCCATCGAGATGCCATCATATCAGATTCTCGATCATCACGTACATTGTACTTTCCAATATAATCTATAAGCCCTTTGCTAGTGGCAAAGAAGGGAATTGCGTTGCCTCTGTCTATCAACATATCTGAAGAAAATTGTTTTTTTGGCCGTGGCAAGTGAATAGTCTGTCCCTCCAAAAGTAATGAAAGTCGCTCCACGCTAGGATTTCTTGCGACCAACGAAAGCCATTCAGGTACGCTACCTCGCACTGGTCAAGTCCAATTCAGGGTTAACAAATGCTTTATATATAATATCCAAGGGATCTAAGAGGCATGACTTACCACAGTTTGTTGGCCCAACAATTAAAATGTTTACATTTTTTCGGCGGCCTTTTTGTAGCGCCTGTCGAAGGGCACATGCAAAATAGTAGAGGTACACACCATTGTTAACAAGAATTTCCTTTGCGCATCTTAGCCACTCTTTTTGACAACCATCGACACATTGAAGCGTTAAACATTCCTGGATCAGTTGAATTCTGGATTTCTGTTCACGCAATGTGCCTGCTTCTGCATTTTGCATTCTACACGTGGTGGTCTGAAAGAGCCTTAGGTATTTTGTTTAAGATAAATGCCTGTAAATCAGCCTCGCCATTTCGAGCACGGTCCAGTGCCAACCGCATGAGTTCACTTTCTTTAGTTATATTTTCTTTTACCATTAGATTCGATACCTCTGTGTTAGACAAGCGTTTCGCTTTTTTCTCTGTGTTTGACTCACTATTTTTTTTATGTAGAAGACTTGCGTTTTTCCGCATTGTTTTCGCTGGACCGTCTCATGGCTAACTTGGTTTTCGGGCTCCCTATCATGTCCATATTTGTGTGGTTGTCACTATGCGCAACATCTTTGATATTTTTGTTTTTGCAAACGTAACGGTATGCCGCTACGTAACCGAACGTTTTAATACTAAAATGTAAAGATACTCCATAGAGTCGAAGAAATGTTTTACTGGCCCCCAGGCAGATCAAACCTTCCAGTAAACGAGAACTTGTAGATGGTCGACCATGTATTTAAAGTTTTACCAAACGTCGTACAGCAGGGAGGAAGAGCGTAGAACAGACGTTTTGTAAAAAAGAGTGAACTTAATAAAATTTCTTTGCATTGTGCTTTTGATCTGAATCAGTAGATTCGTACACAACGAACAGAGCATAATGATATCACATAAATAAATAACGACATTTTCTTATGAGATTTAAAAAGGATGTGCAAGCCTTTCGTATAAGAAAGAAAGGTTGATAATTGTGTTTTAGTATAGTATCACGCTACATTTTATTGTTTTTTTCTAGCGTGCAACAACCATATCAACAAAGTAGACTTATTTTTATAGAAACATTTGAAGTTATTTATTTCCTTTAAAAAAAATAAGTTTTTAGAAAACTCTTGACGTTGTTTGAAGTTTTTTTCTTTGAAAAAACTGAGACTGAACGATTTCGCAAGATATATAAAATACATAATATAAATAAAAACTTTTTAAAAATAAAACAAAATTTTTGTTTTTACAAGAAAATATTTAATATTTACAACTTTTAAAATCCATGTGTTACCATTATTTAAATTTTATAGCATAATTATTTCTATCTCTTAAGAAGAAAAGAAGGAAAATTACAAAGTGCAAGCACAATGGTAAACTCCACCACTTAGGTCTTAGATTTAAAGTCTAGAGGTTTTGTTCCTCTAAAGAACAGTTTAGATCTAACACAGATCAGATTGGAAGAGGGTCATTAATATACCCCGTCCAACCCATGCTAGCATGGAAAATGGACGTTAAGCCGAGAATGATGATGATGATGATGATGATGAAAGAATGTGCTCCCAAAAAGACACAATTCTTTCTTTTTCCAAGGAGACAATTGTCACATACGAATAAAACTATGGCAAACAAACAAAGACAGGACTTCTGTAAAAGGTACAAGGGTTTCAGCCCATATTCCTGAACCAAGGTACCCAAAATGTCTAGCTGGGTCACCTCAAAAACAGTCTTCTGCAGGAACTAGACATTGCTTCGAACCTTAAAACTTTTCATCTGACCTACTTAGTACAATCTTGTGTGACTGGGGTAATAATCAAGACAGTTACAGTCATCTGTTAAAATTTCTGTTAATATAACTATCAAAATTATGGAGTATGTGAACAAGAGATAAATAACTTATCCAAAGATTACTAAAATGAGCATTGTATCATAAACCACATAGCATATCAGACCTTAACATTACACAAACCCAGCCACACTTTGTGCACTTGTATAAAGCGCCACCTACTACAACAATAAACATTGGCGGAGCGCAACCAACCACCACAGTAAAAATATCTGATAATGCAAAGACTAATCCCAAAATACAATGTTCAAAATGACATAACCGGGTAGAAATATCCAGCAATGTATTGATAGACATGAACCTAGCACAACTCTGTCACAGTTTATGCTCTAGTGCAGAGTGCCAAACCACGCGTCAAACGACCGTCGCAATCTTAACTATCAATACAACGACATACATTTCAAGCTACAGAATTTTATTTTAACTATTTTACTATTTTTTATTTATATTTTGTATTTATTTAAAAGCACTTTAACAATGTTTGAAATGACATAACCGTGTAGAAATATCCAGCAATGTATTGATAGACATTAACCTAGCACAACTCTGCCACATTATATGCTCTAGTGTAGAGTGCCAAACCACACTTCAAAGGAACTAACGGAGCATGGAGTGGAGTCGTCACTCTTCAAATATAAGACCAGTACAGTCAGGGAAATGTTGGAAATTGAATGATATTTAGTTTTAACAATTTCCTAATGAAAACTTAAAATCTTTTTACACCAAGCAACCAACAATGCTTCTTGCTAGTCTATTTAGTTTCCACAAAAATCTTTTATTTACTAAAAATATCAAATAACGTCTCTTCGAGTCACAGTTGATAACATTTCAAATACTAAAAACACGATCTAACGAAGCTTTTCTATCATTGAGTAGTTTCTTTTTCGCCATAGTAAATGTATATTAAAAAGACATGTTTAAAATATATATGTGTATTTTGTTAAATTAAAACGAAGCTTTTCGTAAGTATACTTACATCATCAGGTATAAAATTTAAAAACGTGTGCTGATATATATACAAAAATTACATAATTAAAACATCGTCTAGGGGATTTCGTTCATACTAAAATCTAATTTGTCATAAAATTATACTTTTTTAAGTTATGCCATTATGAAAAAGTGTTAATATGTTAGAGTCTAATTGTTCATTCAAAGTTGGGTTCTGTATCCGTATAAAATATGCTTCAAGAATTTTTCTTTTAAGAAAACCCTGAGCCGCTCTTGAAATTATTTTCCACGTAACCGAGTGACCACTATATGCGACAACATGCATGGCTGGCTCTGACTATACCTGATGATGTAAGTATACTTACGAAAAGCTTCGTTTTAATTTAACAAAATACACATATATATTTTAAACATGTCTTATTAACATACATTTTCTATCATTGTTCTTCGTTCTTAATTTTTTGAAATGCAATCTAAAAAAAATTTTTTCTATCACCATTCTTTGTTTTTCTGAAAAAGCTTTTTTGTCACCGTTCTTAACCTTTTAAAATGCAATCTAAAAAAAAATTTATATGGCTGCTTTTCTTCCTTAAATACACAACTTTCCGGTTTCAAAAAATCATGCGCGCGCATCTTCAGAAATGACGAAATTCATAATGGTAGAATTTTGGTAGGTAAACACTGCATTTCACCAGATGACCAAACTTTAAAACCCTGTCAAAAACATTTAGCTATATTGGAAAATCGATACTCTAATCGAAAGTTCATAGTATTTTATTGAAAGAAACTAATTGAAGTTGAAGGAAAAGGAGTGTTTTATTTCTATTCTAGCTACAGCTAATGTATAGCAGCTAGCTAGCTACTAAAGCTGCATAGCCATAATGCATATAAACTTTTATTTTTAATAGACTGTTTCCATTTCCAACTGAGAAGAAGGTATGTATGATGAGGAAAATCTGGCTACAGATGATAAATCGTATGGATGCAGTAAAAAGGAACAAGTTGTGGTCTCCAGGAAAGTCTTCTAGAGTATGTTCTAAACACTTTGTTTCACAAAGTCCTACTGATAGTCACCCATTTCCATCATTGCATATGGGTTACAATTGTAAGCAAAAAGCTGAGACAGTTATGCGTCAGATAAAATCTTCACATAAAATGGAATCTCCTTTACAAGTTGCTGTTTCCACATTAAAAAATGCAAAGGAGAAATATGTTACAGAGTTACAGATTGTATCACTAATAGAATTCACCAAGAAGGAAGCACATTTAATAAATTCTGTTTATAGTCTTCCAATTATTTCACATAGTTATTTCTACATGTTCAAAATGTTCCTGTTTTTGAGTAGTTACTTACCATTTTTCTGTATTTTTGCAAAATGTCGCACTGTTGAAAATGCCCCGTCACAACATAAACAGGAAAAGTTACTGTTGCAGCTGACTATTAAAGCTCTTGCTTAATAAACAGCTGGAAGAGAAAGTAAAAAACTGTACATGCAAGCAACCTGTTAATGAGCTGCTATTGAATTCTGATGAAGATGTTATGTTTTATACTGGAATTACTTCCAGAATATTATTCGATAAACTATGTTCATACATTACACCATATGTCAAACGTAAATGGAGAGGACTTAAAGAAACCAATATCACCCTAGTTAGAAAATATAAAAGGACACCAATTAAATCTGGTCCTAAATCAAAGTTATGTGTCAAAGATGAGTTCCTGTTAATGCTAATGAAGATTAGGCTTGGATTATTAGGGCAAGATTTAGCTCAAAGATTTGGTATTTCTGCTACTATATCTAGTCGCATATTTGCAACTTGGGTAAAAGCAACAGCAAGTGTATTGAAATCATTTGTTTACTTTCCTGATTATGGACATATTGCTGCTACAAGACCTCCAAGATTCAGAAATGTTTATTCAATAGCTGATGGTACTGAAATATTCATTCAGACCCCCCAAATCATATAGCACAACGGCAAACCTGGTCTAGTTACAAGCACCATAACACTGCTAAAATATTGGTTGTAGTTTTACCTAATTCTCATATAGCATTTATATCCAAAGCATATAGTGGTTGCATTTCTGACAAAGAATTAACAATACAATCTGGATACTTAGACTTTGTTGAACCATATACAGATGTAATGGTTGATAAAGGATTCAATATTGCTGATGAATGTGCAGCTCGCTGTATCAATATAATTGTTCCACCAGGTAAGAGGTCAGAGCCAAATGTCACAAGCAGATGTTAGAAAAACCACTAAAATTGCAAAGTTGCGAATTCTGGTTGAACAAGTTATTTCTGGTTTGAAAAAGTTTCACCTCATTGCAAAAGAGGTTCCTAAAACTCTTTTATGTCACTTAGATGACATCATTATAATTTGTGCAGCGTTATGTAACCTCAAAAAACCGATATATGGAAAGTAAATATATATAATAAATAACCTAGCTATATAACGTATATACACATTGTTTTAGAATTCATTTACAATTTGGACAAAACCACTCTTCATCTTTAGGTGGAACATTTTCTGATTTTATTTGAACACAGAAAAAGTGATACCATAGTGGACATTTATCACAACCAATACTGTTGTCGTCAAATGATTTAGGTACATATGGGAGTTTGCGATGTCAAGATAATTTAACGAAGGCCACGAGTTAATGCCACTTTTACTGTGCTCTCCAATCCACCCGTCTTTTAAAACAAGGGGGTCGTCAAATACGGTATCTTTCAACGTCAGTTTACTATGATACTCCTCCAAAACGTCTCTCTCTCTCTCTGTTCAAGTTCAGGGTCAACATCAATGTGATCGCACCAAGCTGCATAAGCTCTGAAATCGTTTAAAATACGATGATAAGAAAGTGAAAGAAAAATTTTTACTGAGTTTGTAAATAGACGAAAAAATACCTAGACGAAAAAATACCTGGCAGAAAATTACCTGGCAGTTAGTTCTTCAAAGGATCCATCAGTGATTTTGTTTCTTACATGTAGAAAAGATTTTAAGGCGTTTGTACTCCACAGTTTAAATTTATCTAGGGACATATCCAAATTTATATCATCAGTCATGTCGCAAGTGTTTAGAGTCACACGTGAAGTTTGTTTTGAAAATTTTTCATTTCGCTATTCGGCATAATTTTGGTTATGTAAAATGCGCAATCGAAATCTTAGTTTGTTTTGAAAAGCGAAAGCCGCAAAGGTTAAAAATCATTGATACGCCAGTGTAAAGTAAGAGAGATTTTTGATACTTGCATTGGTCTTTAACAAAAAAAAATTCTATGGGCTAAAGCACCATTAGTTCCTTTCATGATTATGAGATAACAAGACAGCAAGCTGTGATGATGGAACTGGTCTAACGACCCTTGAAGTTAAAATTGTAGAGGTTACACCCTCTAAAGATCAAAACGCAGTGCAAGATCTCCCTTTTTGCAAGGATAATCTGTAGATTCAAGGTAATTGAACCAAACAACCCTACACAATACAATACGTACAACTAATGGTCGGTACAGAAAAACTGACAACATGAAAACAGAAGACAGACATAACGACAACAATACAACAAAGAATTTACTATAAAAATAAATAAATAAATATAAAACTATAAATATGAGTAGACAACCACCCGAGCGCCAGGACTTGTGAACCTGGCAGTAGCTTTCCACATGTGTTATGAGATCCCAACACTCAGCCTTACACGGGTAGTTGTCGCTTTGGACCAGCCATTTGCTTCGGACCAGCCGTAGGTCAGGACCAGCCTGAAGACAGTGGCGTAATCTACGTGGATGTAAAGTCACGGAAATAAGAAAGATAGAAATGAAAACCCCTTATATAGCTTCTTCCTAACATCAGGTATAGCAGGATCGTTAACCCTGTAGACTAAGTGAGCCAACTTAGCCTCCCTACAGAACTGGGGTTATAAGTGGGGTCGTTACACCCAAAGACAAGGCAATTGCAAGCCCCCTTGCTAAGCGTTATAATTAAGTACAACAAGATTTATCTGAGTGAGAAAATAAAAAAATGGATAAATATCACATGTAAACATAATTTTTTGAGCGGTTACAATAAGATTTTTCCTTCAAAAAAGCACAAAAATAATATTTCTTAGTGTTTTTTTATTGAAATACCAAGTTCAATCTTTCCTTTGTCGATATTTCTATAGGTTTTATATAGTTGTTGACAAGTTTAACTCTTTTTTTTGAGATTTTCATAGTTATGTAAAATTCACCGTTCTTCGTGTTTACCTTCCAAAAAGCTACCATTATGATTTTTTTATTTATTTTCGAAACCGGAAAGTTGTGTATTAACGAACGAAACTTTTCAATCAAAATTAAAGTTTCAATCTTTGTTTATTTAAAAATATAATTATTTCTATCGCTTAAAATCTTTATTAGCCGCGCAACCAGCGATGCCTTCTTGCTAGTTTATTTAGTTTCCATGCAAAACTTTTATTTAATAAAAGTATTAAACAATGGCTCTTCATGTCACATTGGTTAGAGTTGATAACATTTACAATTATGCTACTGGGAATAATTTTTTTCTTTCAGAATCTTTTGTTTATTACGCGCAAGTTAATGACTTACAAGACTCCCAAGATAATTAATATAAGAACAAAGGATAAACAACTACCACCTCGGGAAAAAGGTGCGAAACATGAACATACGCCTAGATTACATCTGGACTGGACTGCAGTCCTCCACGAGGACACAAAGTACGCAACTATGTTTATTAGAGAATAAGGTCGTTCCGTTATTGCTGGGCCCTGATGACATTTCACTTATCAGGAAACGCTTATAGAAGAAGATTCAACAACATAACAGCCCGTCAGCCAAGAGTAGCAACATGCATATGCGATTAATTGATGTGGGACTACAGATCTGGCATCCGTCATACTACCTTAAGTTATGTAACGAATAAGGGGTAGCATTTAATCGAGGCAAGTTCTAATTCACCCAACAGTCTGTTAGATCACCAACAAGGATTATAAACTTTCTGACACTGAAAAATATAACACATGTACGTTCCTGGTTTGGCTTAGTCAAACAGCCATTCAGAAATTTCTTATCTTTCAAGTCATTACGATATTTTAAAGAAATTAAAAGAAAAAATCATTGCACTAGTACAAGACGGAGTAAAAAAGTTTTGTACCAGACCACCCCACTTGTCTAGCCAGAGTGGTCCGAGACCGGCATTGGAGTCCATCTGACACAAAAGCGGTAACGGAAACTGGAAAGTAGTTATCGCCAGTTCCCGCTTCACAACCGATGATGAAAGCCGCTCAACGCCCATTGAGGGTGAAGCGCTAGCATCCGTTGATGATTTACAACGATGCTGCATGTTCATCATGAGTCCACTGCATCTGATTCTCACAAACAACCGCAAACTGAGCACCAATGCTAACCCTAAAGTTTAAAGTTTGAAAGAGAAAACATTGACGTATAACTACAAAATCATTTACGTCCAAGGAAAATGAAATATAATGAGGATAGCCAACACTACATCACGAAAAAAGTTACTGTCTGGGAACGACTTTTCTGGTCAGGGATCAATGCTGCTATATGTCTCCTCCAAGTTCAATGACGTCAATGTAACGAACAAGCGTCATCTCCACAAAAATTATCACTGATTGAAGCACCACCACCAGAATTTCCGTTCGAACAAGTCGCAATGGATTTGTGCACACTTTCTAGATTTACCTACCTCATCTACTAAAGCGGTCATGGCTACGTAAAGGTTTGAAGTCAAAAACTCTGCTGTGACACAAAATATTGCGTGTTAGCACTTGCCAAACAACATCTTCTACCAATGAATCGTCAAACGAACAAAAAGAATTAGAATCATTGTGGGTGATTCAGTTCAGTTCCAAAATCAACCTGGAAACCGCCAAACAAAGTGAAACCAAAAAAGGCCTCATCCCACGACAATTCGTCAGATTCTTTCTACATGTCATAAGTCGAATATAACCCACCATAAGCAATCAAGATATTGCAGCAAGTAAGTTCACCACCCACAACACGCAACCGATGCAACACCGATCCGCCACTCGTGAAACAGTGGAGTCACCGTACAGCCCTAATCAGAAAAAAAAAGTTGCCAACAATAGACAAAACAAAAGAAACTCCCATTCAACTACGAAGTACACTTAATAAACGTTCTCCAACACCACTTCACAACTGATGTGTATAGACATCAGATGTTATTTTGTTAGTTTATTAGATCTCTGAAAAAGGAACATGTAGGATTTAAAGTTTATACCTTGGTCCATATGACCAAGCTCTATTGTTTATGTTATATTATAGAGTTAAGACGTGTTTATATTCACTGCAGATTCATTCTTCCATATTGATTTTTTTAAATCTTGATTTGATACACATTGATGATGAGGTGACAAAACAGCTAGCTGTAATCATATTTCTTGTCTAATGACAGCTGGTTTTACAATAGTTAGAGGTTGCAACCCTCTAAAGATTTTTCGAAAAAGCAAAATCCCCCTTTTTGCAAGGATTTCCTAAAAACATTGACCCTAAAGAGGCAGAAAAATACAACAGCGACAAAACACAACACAAAACAATAAATATTAAAGCACTTCAAAATGAATTAAATAGGTACAAATGAGATAAAAAAAACTTATCATACCGTGAATATCCTTACACGGATAAATTTAAAATTATTCTTAACGGAATATGTTTATGTTAAAGCAAACAACTATCTCTGCGCCAGGACTTGTGATCCTGGGTGTAGCTTTCCACATGTGTTACGGAGCTCCAACACTCAGTCTTACACAGATAATTGTTGCTGTGGGTCTGGCTAATGACAGTACCAGCCTGTCGTAACTGGGGTAATATGCATGGGCGTAACACCACGAAGACCAGATAAGAAAATCTAACCCCCTTGCAAAGCTTCTTCTAAAATGACTAAGGGCAGCAGGATTGTCATTCCTGAAAGCAAAGTGGGCAAACTCTGCCTCCATACTGGACTGGGGTAATAAGTGGGTTGATAACGAGGTGACACAACAGCAAGCTGTAATGATAATACTTGTCTAAAGACAGGTGGTTATGGCTATGTAGAGGTTATACCCTCTAAAGATTCCGAAAAATCTAAAATCTTTGTCAAGCCCAAAGACAAGATGTCAAGCCCCCTTGCTGTGCTTCTTACAGGGTCTTGATACAAAGAGAGGAGTGAGCAAACTCCGGTTTCCCGGTGCACTGACCAACGTAAATCAGCTGGGGTAAATGAAACCGCTAGGGTCATGGATTCCCTCCCCCATTTGTTGTGTGACATACAAATGAGCAAACTTCTTGAAAATAAAAGTATGTATGACGAAGAATTATTCCAGTGGAATGTGTCTACTTGAGAAATACATCAATCGTTGCATTTGAACCAGGTGTTTTTTTGTTCCTTAATGAAGGCCAAGTAATGACCTGCTTTTAATGTATCTGAGTGGT
Source organism: Hydractinia echinata (assembly GCA_030067915.1). Taxonomy (NCBI): domain Eukaryota; kingdom Metazoa; phylum Cnidaria; class Hydrozoa; order Anthoathecata; family Hydractiniidae; genus Hydractinia; species Hydractinia echinata. Next base: position 1,070,132 of record JASGCC010000039.1, on the reverse strand, counting down.
TAATGGTAGCAAGCAAGTTGTACTTGTTGTTGAAAGACACATCGTCAGTTGGGGGATATGGTACCTTAAGACATGTTTTTTAGGCAAGCAATTGACTAACTTGTTGTCTTTAAAAGAAGAACCATTTACTGATGTGTATCTTAACAATTGTACAACAAGGAAGTCGCCGCAATTAGAAATCTGAGTTTCAATTGCGGCCTCTTGATGCGATGAACACAAACTAGAAGTCCCTGAGGTTGTAAAAATTTGTTAAAAGAGTCTGCTATTGACTTACACGTTGGTAAAATTAAAATTGAATCCTTTTGTTCCCTGGAAGTGGAGAAACAACAGGAGTTGCATGACGTTGTTACAGACAGTAGATTGTTACAGACAGTAGTAGATTGTCAACCAAAGGGGAAGATCCAATAAGTTCGTCAAAAACAACCTGAAGGATCTCTGGCACATCTTGTTGGCGATTGTGATAAAACGCGATATTGTTAAGAGCATGCATTCTGTTTTGCAGCGCCCGTAAGAAATCGGAAGGATCAATTGGTGAACGAGAGCGATTCAGTAGTGACATATTTAGGACTATAGACTTTACTATGGCGTCGTAGTTTAGTGGTTATCACTCTCGTACTTTGTGCCCCTTTGACAGCAATTCAATATGGGCAATTGAATATTACCATAGCCACGGGTTAACCCAAGCCATGTGAGGGAAATTGGGGAGATGGCCCATTGTGTGGGCCGTTGGGTGTTGCAGGGAGTTGTCTAGGAGAGCGCTGACCCTAATTGAGTTTGCGTAGCTCAAAGAGAGCATTAAATACTCCAAGACTCCCCATCAAAGCCATGGCCCCTCCTGGAAATAATAGACAGGGTATATCCAGGGTATATTTGATGCACATCTATCTACTAGAGGACAAAGGGGACTCTGATGGTAATTGAGACCAAAGTCTTGGAAGAACCGTTAATGCTTGCAAAATGGAGTTTGCTTAGCATGTTTCCCTTGTTTATCAAACCAGCGTGGACGATGCTCACCTTTTGTTTAAGTTCCTGGCTAAGGTTATGATGTTCCGTGGGTTTTGGCATGTCCTCCTGTTTACTCACGAACCTTACAAGTGTAAGAAGCACACCACTCTTCCAGATCCTAGCGGCAGTCTTTTTTCTTAAATTATTTTCAACATTTCGGACGAATTAAGTAAATCCATCTAGTAAGGCATGAATAATTTGTTTTCTATATTTGCTTATAGTTGATTTGCATAGTATCATTTGAATCCCTTGACATAAAAATGTATATGTGTGGACATATTTTATTTCAAAACTCAGTTGGAGAATGTTTTCATCACCTAAACATACTATTTAAATAATGACGACCGTCACAATGAAATCATAAAACAGCTGAGGGTTACGAACAAGCTTATCTGGTAATACTTTTCTGAAGTACTTGAGTGTCGCTGTTCTGCCCAATCTTGGAACGTGCCCCGTCTTAAGACTGGCCAGGCCAATCTTCTGACAGTGACAAATGGGTAGCCAGTCTTAAGACTGGACTTCCCAATCTATGGACATACATGTCCAATCTTAGAACAATTGTGGAAAACAAAGAGAACAGTGACAATTTTAGACTGTACCTCTTAAAAGGAACTTTAAATTGAAACTTTTCTTGGCAAATCAAAAGGCGAAAAAATTTCAGTTATCTAGCTAGCTAAACTTCTCATTCAAAATGAAGTTACCAGCTAGCTAACGATTTATCTGATTCTTTATATATAAACATTTTATTTTTAAAATTTGGTCACTACGAGCTGCATATAAATGCCAAATGTATAATACGTGCTAGCTATCTAGCTACAGATAGCTAGCTAGCTAGCTACGATTTTTATTGTGTCCAAAAACTGGCCTGGTCAATTCAACAGTTTTTTGTTTTTCGTTTATCATATACCCCAAATATGATGTTTTAATGAGCCTGAGAATGGTTGTTGGGTCTTGTCATAGTCATAAGAAAAAAAGATAGTCTGGCGTCTCGGGGCCGTTTCTATTGTTCTCGCTAATCATGTTGTCAAAATGGGGGTGGCCCGAGCGCCAATACACTAAAATTAGCAAGATGGCTGCCGCAGCCGAAGATTACTTTGGAGATGAAGATTTGGATGCTATTTTGTTGATACTTGAGGAGAATATTCTCGAAAATAATACAGATTTTACTGGAGAGTTCGAGGGAATAGTTGATGAAATCAATGATGAGGTTCCTGCCGCGGGATTTCAGTGTTCTGAGTGCGAAAAAGTATGCAAAAGTCAACGTGGTTTAACCAGGCATCGTAATGTAAAACACGCACCCACAAATACTGATTCTGCCATTGCTTCGACATCACAAAATGTGAAAAAGACCCCTGAAGAGTTGCTACATCCTCTATACTTCAAGAAATATGTAAACGCTAGTGCATTGAAGCTAGCAAAGGATGAATGTTACTCTGAGAAAACACGTGAAGAATTTGATGGCTACACAGTGACACTTGATGAGGCAAATGCATCATATGCTTATGTTCGTGATGTAATTGGTCAATTCAAGGGAAATGCTGAGAAATTTTATCCAAAATTTTACAAATGTATATCAGCAGATGAAGTCATCTTTCAGAAATTATCACGGAAATGTTCAGTTCTACTTGGTTGTGAGGTAGCAAATCATGTCTTGGCTCATATCACAGGTTCTATTGTGAAAGAAAACACCGTTGAATTTCCGAAACCATGTTACAGTGCCAAGGAAATCAATATCATAAAATATTTGAGTGGTTATGTCTTTTCCACAATGTACAGGCGATTGAGACGTTCAAAAGCTACACAGAGTATGTTGGGTGTTCAATGTTTGAACATACTTATAGTTGGCAAGCAATCGGCCGATGAAAGTTGCGAAAGTGATGTCCTAATAAAAGCTAAGGATAGAGGCGGTCTATGGAGTGTTACCCCAGAAGTTCATGCAATATTTACCGAAGTCGAAACATCATTTCGCGAATCAACAGCTAATTTTGGTAGACAAATAGACAGCAAAAAAATGGTATCAAAACTTATGGAAAATTCATACATTTTGTGTAATTTCAATAAATTGAGAAATATTTCTGCTGAAAAAGTTGAAAAAGAAATAGCGTTGAATTTGTTGGATCACTTGATAACACTTTACATCCGTGTGCGAACGTTTTCTTTGGTGAAAGATAAAATTGAACTACATAAAATTGCCTCGAAAAAAAAGAAGACCAGATCACTTCGAACCGAGATAAAAAAATCATCTGTATCACTGGACAAAGGTCATTGAACCTCTTATACAAACTAATTAAACGGCTATTTTTATAGCCACACACTTGAAAAAAGCATTATTATGGCAAATGGCATATAAACTTTATATTTTAGAAGGATACTGTATCCCAGAATTTCATATCTATGGTAAGGCACTTATTTTTTATTGCTGTTGTATAGAAAAAATATGTTGAACTTCATCCCTATATATAGCAGATTTCGTGAATTTTGATTCTTTTCGCTTAAAATTTGGGAAGGAAGAAAATAATTTTTTCAATACAATGTTTCGCAAATGTTTTGAAAAGTCAAAATAATTTTTGGGGTTTTTCAGCTCTTGAAAGTTTATGTATCACACAAAAAAGATTTCTTCAATATTTTTCTAATTTTTCATTAATCGCTAAATTAAATCTCGTAAATTTCTGCCTAAGGTACTTAGATTACAGTAAAAAAGAAAATAAAGTAAGCTAATTTTATCATCGCCAAAAACCGTGAAACTGAAAAATTTGAAAACTTCAAAAAAATAAAGGCAAATAAAAATTTTTGAAAAAATACATACCTTGCAAAAATAGTTCACATTGCAGCAACTTCATGAGCAAGATTAATACCAAAAATATGTTTTTTCAAATGTGTGGCTATAAAAATAGCCGTTTAATTAGTTCGTTGTGTACAAGTTAGTTCTTTTTGTTTCTTTTACGGCATGGAACAGTCTCAACATCTATTGTAGCGAGTATATACTGGAGTAAACGGTCAATTGAAGTCCCTCATAGGTTTGCCAAGAAATAAACATATTCGCTCTAGCATTATCGGTATACTGAGCATCATTTCGGTCAGCGATAGAAATTTTCCAGTCGGTGAAGTATTTTAAGAAGGTATCAATCAACCATGTGAAACGTTCATCATCAAGGTTTTCATATGGTTTTAGAAATGGTTTTTGTTTTCTGACACATTCCACAGAATTTCTGACATTCATACAGTCAAAAAATTTGTCCAACATCCTGCAATATGTGGCCGTACCAATTGCATCCGGTGGACCATATGTCTGTAAAGCTTGAAATACAGATTCGCTCAACACTTGAGCTGCAAGTCGCACATTCATGACTGAAAAGGGTGTCAAAGAAATGTGTTCATTTGTAATTTTTGGTACCAAGTGTAACCCACAATCTAAATCATCATGAAAAAGCTTTGAGATATGATTCCATGTCAAATAATGACCGTCATTCCACATACTGCGAGTAGCACGGCCGGATAACGAATTAAGTAAACAGTTCCGGGATGTCTTAATCAAGTGCGGCGGGTCAGATATAAAATAAATAAAACGTTTCTCTTCTGCCATTATGTTCAGTGTACGGTATGTAACATCAATGTCAGGATTAAAATCTTCAACTCGTTCCATGTGTTGATGCATTCGATACATAGTACGGTTTGGCGAGGCACCATCACTAGTCACTCCGACAACTTTCATACCAACATTGTCCTCTAAAATACCAACAGCTTTCCAAAACAACGGAAATAATTGTATTGATGTAGCAAAATTTGCTAAAGAAAATTTAAGAGGATTAACAATACTTCGGACCAGAAAAACCAAAACATGACTGGCTATATCTTCTGATTTTGATTTTGGTAAGGTGGCATAATTCAGTTCTGTGTCTCCCAGGTCAACAAAGCCAATTAAATCACCTGTGTGCTTGTCCCACACTAAATTCTCTTGGATTTTCATTTCGTCCATCAAAATTATACAATACTTTTCTATTTCTTGAAATTTAGAAACAATATTTGCGAGCTCTTTGATAACAGGTGGATTAAATCCTTGTTGAGGCCGGATGTAATTTTTGTAATCTCTTAAGTGTCTACGACTTGGCAAAATTAAAAAACCTGTTTTATTTTTTTCATCATATCTGATATCATCGTATACCGCGGGTGATTTTGCTGCCAAGGCAAGACAATATCGGATGATCATTGGATGATATCTCACTCCTTTTTTTGATGTTGATAAATAATTTTGTTCTGCTCAAAATTTTTTCATAAAAGGTGTAATTTTACTTTGGTCTGCACCAGACATGATAGTCGCAAGATCATCACCAAGAGTTTCAGGAACCGGTACAGATTTCTTATTTATTTCAACGCGCAGTTGCTTGTTTTCATGTCTCAACTCTTGAACATAAAGTTTTACACGTTGCGGAGATGTCAATGTTATCGGTGCTTTCGGCTTGGCAGGAATGTTCATATTTGCACTTTTTCTTTTCAAACTAAGATCTTCCTTCTTCTCCACAAGAATACATTCAGCACATTTTTCAATTCCATTTTGTATCAACAGGTAACAATTTGTCGGCCGATACCACTTTGTTTGGAATAAAGGCGAAGAGGTGAATGATCCCATAAAGATTTTTGGTACGGTATGTTCCAAACAGCTAGCAGAAAATTTTTCTGACAGTCCAGGGCATAATGTTAATGATGAAACCAAAGAACATAAATTAGAAATAGTAACATTTTTCACAGATCTGTCATGATTTTCATATATTTCATGTTTCACGGGAACTGATCACAACAAAGCGCGTACTACAAAATCAAGGTGTTGATCAACATAAATCTCAAACTTTGGTACGGAATGAGTTTGATCATGGTGAAAAAAAGACATGCAACTTGTCGACGGTGAAGATACTACCCAACTGTTCAACTTCAAAGAACTCACACGATTTTTAAAATCATCAAATGATTTGTAATATGATGATGAAGTCTGTGTAGTTGATGCATATAAAAAAAGTTCCCTTTTATTTATTATTGTGGAAGCAGAATCACGAGGTTTGGTGATGGTGGAAGATGAAGGATGACTTTTTGTTGGTAAATTCAGTGTTGGTAAAACTCCTGGATTAAGGGTTGCTTTTGTATTATGTTTGTAGTACTCATCCTCCTTGAAATGACGTTGACAAATATGTAAATTACACTTTTCAATTTGACCACGAAGTGAATTATCGATCACGCGATCTTTAGTAATAATTGAGATTAGTTTATCCCTCCAATTCTTGTCGAAATCGCTTTTTCCAGCTGGCACTTTGAACAACGATAAACCCTTATACTCTGGTCGACGTGAGACTGAACAGCCGTAAATAGAACAATTAGCACCAGGCATAACAACTTTCAACGTATCAAATAACAATTTCGATGTAAATTTCCAAAATAAAACCAATGTTAGCAAACAAAACTTTCGATTTCCCTAACGAACATGCTAGAAAACCGCCATTTTAGATTTTGATGCATTCGAGAGAATGGGCCCGAGTTTAGAAACGGCCACAAAACGATAGAACAATGGCCTATTGTTACTGTCCAGACTATCTTTTTTTCTTATGACTATGGTCTTGTAAACAACAGAGCTTGTGTGGCACATCCCTTCTTTAAAATTTAAAAGGCGAAAGATGGGCCTAACATGGTCTCCTGTGGGCAGAACATCGCAGTGTTTCAAGCGTTTTGCTACACGATTTTGTCTAAACAGTTATGACGTCCTGGCGTTCAAGATCTCACGTTGCGATAGATCAGGGAGATTTATGAGAACGCGCACGTCTCTAGAGGACGACGTTGCGAATTAGAGCGATGGGCGCTTTTTAGATAGATAGATAGATAGATAGATAGATGTGCATATTTTACATGGCTAGCCTCACAAATATCGAGGGATATACCCTGTCTATTATTTCCAGGAGGGGCCATGGCTTAGATGGAGAGTCCTAGAGTATTTAATGCTCATTTTGTGCTACGCTCTACTAGACAACTCCCGGCAACATCCAACGGCCCACACAGTGTGCCAATTTCCCTCACATGGCTTGGGTTAACCGGGGCTATGGTAACATTCACTCGCCCATGTTGAATCGCCGTCAATCAAAATTACGAAGGCCCCTATGGCTCACTTCTCTTCTTGATAAAAACACTTCTCTACGATGGCCCTGAAGGCTCACATTGTGCGCGGTGTTCTTGGTTCTGTGCGAGCTCTTCTTAGCACATTGGCGGTGTTCAACGACCTAATGCGCTCTTCTTGGCTTACTTCGCGCTTGTTCTCCATATAAAATTTCGAGAGTTGTTCTTCTGAACCTGAGTTTTCATAAGTAGACTGGGGCAGAGTTATGAAGCCAGCGGGTCAGTAGTTTATATTAACTTTTATCTTATAAAGGAATACTTTTATTTCTAGCGCTCCTTTTAGTTTAGACATGATGGAGGAACTAATTGAGTCGTGCTTTTTAGATGGATATACAAATGTTGAAATTTTGGGTTTCTTAGCCATTCAACACAATATTTATATAAGTGTATCAACACTTAAAAGAAGACTGAAGGAAAAAAAATTACGTAGGCGTATCTCAAAACAGAATGAAGACAGAGCTGCAATAGGAGCAGAGGTAGCAAGGCAGCTTTTTGGCAACGGCAGTAATTTGGGTATGCAACTGTATGGAAGTTCAATATATTATCTTTTGTTACGGTTGATAATGACTATGTTTCATTTAGGATACAGAAAGATATGGAGTATCTTGAAAAAAATGGGTATTGCTGTTAACCGTAAACACAGTTATGGAAATTGTCAGGGAATTGGACCCAGAAGGAGTGTCAACAAGGAAGAAGAAAAGACTTCGCCGACGAATATACTCAATACCTGGTCCAGACTTTCTGTGGCACATCGATGGCTATGATAAGTTGAAACCATATGGATTTTCGATACACGGGTGCATTGACGGATTTTCCCGCAAAATAATTTGGATGAAAGTTTCTCCAAGCAACAAAGATCCAAACATAATTGCAGCCTACTTTCTCTCGGCAGTTAAGGAAAACGCAGCGGTGCCTACTAAAATCAGGTCAGATGATGGCACTGAAAACAGTTTGATCGAGCCTATACAAATAACACTGAGGGCCGAACATGATGACGAATTTGCAGGCCTTGCAAGTTATACTATTGGTACATCTCCATCCAATCAACGCATAGAAAGTTTATGGTCTCAATTTACAAAAGACCGTCCAATGTGGTGGAGACAATTTTTCTCTGAACTTTCATCGTTTGGTTTTGTAAATAGCTCAAGCTATGTTGTGAAAGAATGCTTGCGATTTTGTTTCATGCACATACTAAGAAAAGAACTGGATGAATTTAAAGAGCGTTGGAATCGACATCTCATTGCAAAGTCTAAATGTGCATCACTACCTACTGGTAGACCAAATTCATTGTATCATCTACCACAATTGTATGGGACCAAGTCGTATAAAATGTTGGTTGATTTGGCAGATGTGGAGGAGTTCGACAATCCTAATTTTGCTCAAAATAGACCAGACAATTGCGAAGAGTTTTGTGAGTTTGCAGACGCTGTTTTGCAAATAAGGGGCTTGTCGAGAGAAAGACCTTCAAGTGTAAATCAAGCTTTGAAAATATATTTTGCGCTACTAGAGGATATTGTAACATATTCTTAACATTTTTATTTCTCATTATAAACAAATACTTTTTATTATATGTTTTTCTCAGATAAGTTGGAGTTATATGAAAGTTGTGTTTGAATTTCTGTATTTTCTACATTAAAAAAAGGGAATGGATAGCAATCTGGACAGGACCAGATTTCATTATTTTATTGTTGTATTTGACTTTTCGGTATTCCCAAACATTTGAAATGAACATGATGTTTCCCTACATTACAGTACAAACCTTTGGATTTACTCTTAAAGGCATTATTAATTTTATGTTCACATTTTACACAATATAGTTCTATAGGGGCAAAAATTCTAACACTAGAATTAAAAATTATAGAATCAATGTAAACATTAGTTTGATTACAAAAAGGCATGGCATCTCTAAGACAAACCATACAAAACCAAGCTCCAACCTGCTGTGATAAATTTCTGAATTGTGTCAGTGACATACCTAAACATGTTCGATGCAGCCAAGTTTTGCAACAATCACAATATATAATGTTCAAGTCTAAGCCTATAGCTTTGGCTACATTAATAGCTATTAAGTCTGTGTTTTCCTTTGGTTTTCTTGGTACACCACTGATGTTGATCATCGGACGGCGTCCATATTGTTCCAGCTCATCAAGTTCTTGTGTCAAGGTAGCTAGTTCCTTGTCCTTATTCTTTATGTCTTCACACAGCTTTTTTAAGGACTTGTCTTGGGTGTTTATACACTTCTCTAACGTACGCGTTTTTCCTTCTTGTGTCTTTAGTCCTGTTTTATGCTTTTCAAATTCATTGTTTATGAACTCCTGGGACTGCGATATCTCTGTAAGTTTATTTTCAATATTTTTGATGTTGTGATTTAGCGTTTCTAAGTTGGTTAATCACTCATTAATCGATTTTAGCTCCTCTAGTATCTTAACAGACATTTGTGAATCCATTATATATGATAGATGATAAAGATAAATAATCAATATACATAATAAGAATTAGAATTACTAGCGATTTTGTCAAACCACGAGGCCACCACATCCGCCATCTTTGCCGTGCATATTTTACATGCCTAGCCTCACAAATATCGAGGGATATGCCCTGTCTATTATTTCCAGGAGGGGCCATGGCATAGATGGAGATTCCTAGAGTATTTAATGCTCATTTTGAGCTACGCAGACCCAATTAGTAGGGCCCGCGCTCTACTAGACAACTCCCAGCAACATCCAACGGCCCACACAGTGTGCCATCTCCCCAATTTCCCTCACATGGTTTGGGTTAACCCGGGGCTATGGTAACATTCACTCGCCCATGTTGAATCGCCGTCAAGAGGAATCGAACCCCGGTCTCCCGCACAGAGTATGAGAGCTATAACCACTAATCTACGGCGCCACTTATCTGCACTTCTCTTCTTTCTTCCGAAATATTCTCTTCTGTTCAAAGTACTTCTCTTCCAAAGTGAGAAACACTTCTCTTCCATGAACTCAAAAAATTCCAAAAGACCCAATTCTAGTCCGGAATATCGATTCAGCTGAATTTTGATAATTCACGTTTTTCATTAAATGACCGACCACCCTCCTCCCTAGAGTTTTTTGCCTTTTCGATATAAAAGAGATGCCGGCGAAAATCCCTGGAGAGGAGGATGAATAATTGACATACTGGTTCTCGGCCATGAAAAAGATCAAGTGGTGTTTAGTAATTAATGACTCTTCAAAAAGTTTACGGGTAGTGGACCATAAACTTAAGATAAAAATACATTGTGGTATACAAAATTCTAACCTGACTGGTCATTATTCTTATTTTTCTATTGTTCTAAACAAAAGACCAATTGTTTTGCCTTAAATCTGATAATCTATAAAGCACATTCTTTATAAAGAAAAAGCATGTTGTAGTTTGCTTGGTGGACACTACCATGATTTTGAGGACTCTGGGCAGTCATTTCTTTTGGCATTTATTGTGTCTATGATAAATAAAACCATGAACTAACTACTCTGCTACTGATCTGAATTGATTCATGATATTATTTTATTCATGCACATGCACCGGGACCTGCTCCAATATAAAGCTGTTGGTAAATTAAGCTTGCGGTAGCCAAGTATACTTCTTGCGAAAAGTGAAAAAGATTACAGACCATGGGTGTAAATTTGCAGACCAAATTTTTAAATTTAGTTATGGAGTAAAGATTTCGGACCACGTGCAGAGAAGTGTTAAGTGCAGAAAAGGAATGTTAAGTGCAGAAGAGAAGTGTGAGAATACAGAAGAAAACTGTTTGAATCATAGAAGAGAAGTGCTTTTAAATTGGAAGAGAAGTGAGCCATAGGGGCCATCGTACAAAATGGCTCGTGCAAGCAGCTTACGTTCTGCGAGAGAGATGATACTGTATGCATACTCAGAAGATGTTATTGATGATATTGAGTTTGTATTGCTTTATGAAGCTAATTATTCCAGAGAAATTTACCCATACTGGAATTTTGAAAGGTTTAATTTGGATACATTGGATGATGCTCAATGCTTGACTGAGTTTAGATTCAACAAGAGAGATATTTACACCCTTGCTGAGCATCGTTGCATTTTTTTCCCTAGCTTTTTCTTCATCTCGTTCCATTTTCTCTCTCAAAAAAGACATCATGTCTGTACTTGATCTTCTTGTTTTTTTTTCCTTAGGTTCATCATCAAATCCTTCTTGCTCCTCTCTTAATTCGCATTCATCTGACATTTCAATAAGGTCCTCCAAAAGGATCTCATATTCGGTGGACTCGTCACCACCAAGTCCTGTTGCATTAACCTCTTGACGTGTCTTAGATTTGTGTTTCTTCATTATTGTTGTAAAATGATCTCTCACAGACCTAAGGTTTACTAAGAACCCAGGATAAGTTGTTCAGAGCACAAGCAATATCCTGCCATGCTTGTCTTTCTCTACTGCCAGACTTATGTTGAAAAATTCCTAGAAGCAGCCATTTCTCTCATTAATAGAATATCCCTTTCATCATCCCATTGCATGGTTAATCTAGAATATGTAAAAAATATACACTTAAGAAAAATATAACAGCAAAATTCAGTCTAAGTTAGACCTTAGAATATGTCTATTTACCCTATCTAACCCTATCTAGAAGGCTTTCAAACTTTGAGCTGACTTTGACTCGATAACTAGCTAATTGAAAAATAATGAGAGTATTTCAATAAACAAACATTTTGTAAAGTTTGACCATGTAATTATCTTACGATGGGTGATAAATAGAAGATATTATTATTTAAATTAAACTTTGTACAAAACATTAATGTTATCTTACCGTTTTTGTTTTGTTTCTGTTATTTCCATGAACACGTTCTGTTGACAACGTGAAAAGTGTGTTTTTGACGTTGTGTACGCAACTTCATGAAATTTTATTTTTTACCTATACAAGTCCCAGCCTATTATGTAGCCAGGAGACCCAGCGTAATTTTTCTTAGCACCGGGAAATCCATTTTATCAACTCGAAGAAGAAAGCTTAGTTAACTAGGCTATAGATTATGTTGCGGAACGATTCTAATATCAGCAAGCAAGCAAGCAAGAAAGGAAAGTGAGCCGTGAAGCTCACTTCCGCTTAATCGAATAAGTAAAAAAACTATAAGCAAGCAAGCACTTTTTTCGTAATCGGAATCCGCCCCCTATAAAGTGTTTTATATATATACATAAGTGTAAAAATGTTTGTTAAAATGTACATAAACTTTCTTTCCACTAAATTGTTTTTTTTCGTTTTCTTACAATCTGGACAGTACCATTTTTTGCTTTTGGTAAGCCTTTCATTTTTAAGCAGGAAGGGTGAAACCAACGGTCACACTTGTCACACCCAACCATATCACAATTGGGATCACTCAATTTACATATGCAGTAGGTTTCCCCTAACTCTTGTGGTGTGCTAGTTTCACCTGTGGATTCAAGACTTCTCTTGTAACCAAAACAGTTCAAACAATAAAATCGCAGTATTGCACTTTGGCGACAAACATTTCCATCTGCACTTGCGAGTAATAAGGATGTTTTTTTTAAATTCAAAGCGACCTTCTTTGAACTGTATATATTTAAATACTGTAAGGGCATTTAATTTCAACAACTCCTATACCACAACACTCACAATTAACTACTGCATCAGGGGAAGCACCAAATGCTGGGGAATTTGTTTGTTTTGGCAAACAGTGACAACAATTTTTTTTGCAGATGTTGGTGGGCCTAAATTGTTGTTCGATACTTTACTAACTTTTTTTTTGCATCAGCGGTATAAAAGTTTATATTTAAAACTTCAGCAGCAGGGGCTCCATCATGGAATGTTTGATTCCAGGCACATGCTATGTCTGTGGGTGTTTCACTTGTATAATAATAATAATAATATAACACAGTAGCAACGGGCATAAGTCTGACCAAGCCTAAATTAAAAAGTACTATATATATATAATAATAATAATAATAATAAGGTCTTCGAGGTACACTTTGCAAAAGCTTCACTTGGGTATGACTATTTAGTTTCAAAAAAAAATTTACTTACCCTGCCATGCATGAACAGTGTCCAGCAAGTATTTTACCATCAAAACCAATGGCGATCAGCTGTGGTACGGTACGATGGACCTAGTTCACAATGCGCAAGGAAAACACCAGGAAGAGTCATGTGTTTCACACTATGCACCCATCCAGCAACAAAGTAACGATATGCTTCTAAAGACGACTAAACATTCCTATAAAAGATATATAAATAAAAAAAATATGTCCCTACAACAAATTTGTTATTTTATAGCTGCCTGCCTAAATAAATCATGAGGTTATGGTATATTATGCTGGTCCACTCTTTTGAGTTCTCTTTCCAATCATCAGCTGCAAATTTATATGGACACTTTGATAAACCTAAAATATAAATAAACAACTTGAAAATCATCGTAGTTAAACTTTTATATAACTAGCTAGCTATGCGCATGAAATAGTATACCTAACAAAGAAAGTTTTTCCTTATATCTTTCAGCAGCTTCTTTTGGCAAATTTTCTTCGTATTAATACATTTTTATGTTGTTTTTTTAATAACACCAATAATACAACCGATCACTGGAGTAGCTCTACAGGAAAAGAATTATTGTTTTAGGATACATAGTACATTTACTTTGCACTTATTTTTATCACTGATCACACCTTTCAAACAACTCCCAGAGATGTTTTGGAAGATATATCGGCGATAATCTCTTGCGTTACATTTCTTAGTCAAATTGGCTCCAGAAAAGAATAATAAATAAAATTATTTCACGAAAATCTGATTAATCAATCTAGAAAAATGTATGCGAAATTGATGCGCCCAATATGATCATGCTAGCGTACTAAATATCCCCACTCTATTTCTTAAATTTTTTAAATTATTTTACTTCTTAAACAAAGATTACATTTAACAAATGTGCGTCGTGGCATGTCAGAACAGCACAACTCATACCATCCTCCTGCAACAAGTGGTTTTTATGTCCTATGGCTAGCCAGGAACTCAATTACGTGGAACCAAGGCAGCTGCAATCTTGTGCCAGGCTCAACATCTATGCCTACCCCTCTATTGCCAAAGGTTACAAGTCCGCAGCAACAACAACAGCATCAACAACAAAGGCCAACTGTGGATAAAAGTCACTCACACCCGGACCCAGAACCGCCTACCAACAGCACTCCAGCAAAACCAACTCATGCTGGTCTGATTAATAAAGGGAATACATGCTATGCTAATTCTATCCTGCAAGCATTATCTGTAACTCCTGCACTTTGGTCACAAAGTGCATCGGAGTCCTCTTTTGTTTCCCCCCTCGCCAAGTCCGTCTTGCTGACTATGTCTCTGTTGTCTAAATCCACCTCAGTTGTAGACCCTTCCGCCTTCCTCCGAGCGTTACAACGTAAGATGTCCAATGCTAGGAACAACCCATTCAATATTAACACACAGCAGGATGTTCCTGAGATTCTACCTCATGTATTAAACGAGTTGACAGGGCCATCGGTTATCGCTAACAATATTATTACCAACAAAGTAACTACAACAATATCTTGTAATTCATGCCTCTTGTCTTCCAGTAGGGAGGAAAGTATGTCCATTCTGCCACTCCCTGTTTCAAACAACATAACAGGCTCCATTAAAGCTTTTTTGCAACCAGATTATATGTCTGGAAATGACAGATGGATGTGCCCACAGTGCTCTTCCCTTCAAGACAGTACCCGGGAAACTGTCTTCACCCAGTGTGGAGATATACTGATCATCCAACTGAAAAGGTTTAACTGTATCCAAGGAAGATCTGTTAAAAATAATAAATTTGTTTCTTGCCTCGCCCAAGGTCACGACACCCTAAAAGTTTATTCCCATCCTGCGGAGGATATATCATTCACAAACCAATATAAATTAACCGCCACTATTAATCATTCAGGCACACTGGCGGCTGGTCACTATTGGGCTTTCATAAGAGATCAGGGTGTTAATACATGGTTAAAATGTGATGATAGGGCAGTGATTAGTGTCAAGCCATCTGATCTAGATAACTCCACAGTGTATGTGTTATTTTTTGTCAAAATTTAAATAGTGTGAATTCGCACTAAAACGGGAGTACATTATATCAAAAGGGGGAGGGATCTATTTTTCCTAGCGGTTTGAAATTACCCCTGCTGTGTGTTTTACATACAGTTTACCGTTATTCACGAGTTCGCTCACTCGCCGCTTTCCTAGAAAGCAATTATAAGAAGCTTAGCAAGGGGGCTTGGCAATTGCCTTGTCTTTGGGTGTAACGACCCCACTTATAACCCCAGTTCTGTAGGGAGGCTAAGTTGGCTCACTTAGTCTACAGGGTTAACGATCCTGCTATACCTGATGTTAGGAAGAAGCTATATAAGGGGTTTTCATTTCTATCTTTCTTGTTTCCGTGACTTTACATCCACGTTGATTACTCCACTGTCTTCAGGCTGGTCCTGACCTACGGCTGGTCCGAAGCAAATGGCTGGTCCAAAGCGACAACTACCCGTGTAAGGCTGAGTGTTGGGATCCCGTAACACATGTGGAAAGCTACTGCCAGGTTCACAAGTCCTGGCGCTTGGGTGGTTGTCTACTCATATTTATAGTTTTATATTTATTTATTTATTTTTATAGTAAATTCTTTGTTGTATTGTTGTCGTTATGTCTGTCTTCTGTTTTCATGTTGTCAGTTTTTGTGTACCGACCGTTAGTTGTACGTATTGTATTGTGTAGAGAGGGTTGTTTGGTTCAATTACCTTGAATCTACAGATTATCCTTGCAAAAAGGGAGATCTTGCACTGCGTTTTGATCTTTAGAGGGTGTAACCTCTACAATTTTAACTTCAAGGGTCGTTAGACCAGTTCCATCATCACAGCTTGCTGTCTTGTTATGTCAAAATCATTAATCCGTGATGTTCGTAGCGCCAAACTATACGACTTTTTGAAGGTCATGTATATCGATAAAAAGTAAAATCCAATGTGTGTCAGTGGAATTAAAAGGGACAATTATTTGGGTTTTAGTTGCAAGATCGAAACCCTTCCACAGCAGCCGAAAGGATTTGCCTACCGCAATGAGTAGTGCCTCGGAAGAAGGACAAAAGAGCACATTAGAATATTGCCTCTCCAACAAAAACATGAACGAGTGTATAATCTCATCGTTCAGCTATCCTGTTTTGAATAACCGATCTTCTTTTGATTTTGTGTGACTGTTCTTTACTGTGCGTGACTTCTAAAGACAGCAAATCTAGAACAGTGACAGTGTGCCAGCCATTTTTTAAAACAGCACTGGTCAGGTCTTGCTGAAGCCTTGTGCTGCATATTTTAAGCTCATACGAATACGTGCTAATAATTCCCTCGACGCTTGATTCATCACTACTGTCATCATCGATAATAACAATTTCCTCTTCAATGGTGTCCGAAATGTTTACGACTGCCAATGGAATATTTTAAGAGCACATGTCGTTCTCATGTGCTATTTCCTCAACCACATCAATTTTGTTTACAGATGATGTAGGTGGTGAGATATTTATACTTTGGCCGAATTTCTTTGCTTCGTTCGCAACCCTAAGACGACCAGCGGTACAGAAATATTTGAAAACTTACTAATTTTGTTTCTTGGAATGGGATCTTTTTCCTTCTTCGTCTGCTCTATCACCAAACCAGCATCTATATCAACTTCTTTTTCTACAACTTGCTGTATTGTAAACCTTTTTCATCTTATTGTTGACCGCAATGGTTTCAACCAGACACTGGGAAAGCCTAGTGACACTGGGAAAGACTGGTAAACTGTTTGCAACTGGATCAACATGACCGTTTTAAAGGACTCGATTGTGTATACTGATTTTGATTTTATTATAACCGGACCCTAATCCACGGTACGCGTCAACGGATGAATGGCTAATGGGTTAATTAGTCGCTAGCGAATCCTCACAGTCTTGGTGTCGCTGTGAAAACTATAGCCTTACCCTGTGCGCCAGACAACGCAGGGCTGACAATCTTTATCCTGGGCATAATCAACCCCTATAGTTATGACTTCTTTTATACCCAACTTCAAAAAGAATCATTGCAATAAACAAAATAATACAGTACTCCAAAAGTGGTGCTGAAAAGCTTAAGACCACAATCTCTACTTCGTTTACATCCCACAAAAGTAAATTGTGTCACACGAAAAACAACAACTTCAGAACCTGGATGAAAAAGCCCCCATTCTATGGGGTAAGATGAATGATAAGCGTTGGAGTGACTTGGACAGTGATGTGCATAGCAAGCTAAATGCTTGTACCAATCTATCGATTGAATGAAAGTTAAAACACTCGAAACTTTAATTTATGAAGAGGGTTCAAAAATATTTGGTTGCCGCTCCTCAAATCAAACAAAAAACATCGCCAGTATTAACAGGCGTACAATACGTTCCATTAATCTGGTTAAGGAGAAGAATGTTCTGTTAGCGCGGACGTCGAGGTGAGAAACGAAGAAGAAGAAGTGGAGCTTTAAGAAAGCCCAAAAGGTTTTAGGAGTGATCCCTACCAAGCAGGAAAGGACCTGCTTAACCCTAAATCAGATATTCATCTTTGTGTTGAACAGTCTGTTCTTGACAACCATAAATTATCTAGCTTATCTGATAATTTTCACGACTCTTCTCTTCCCTTTCTTCCAGGTGTTCCACCACCTCCGCAGATCAAGAAAGCTTTCTCAGCCACATCTTTCAAATTTTCTGATTTTGCAAGTGTTTTATATACGCGTAGGAACGCCTCAGCTCCTGGGCTGAACGGCATATCCTACAAAGTGTACAAAAAATGTACGAAAGTTTAATGTTGTCTAATGTATTTAAGTGTTGTTTAAAAAATTGTGTTGTGCCTCTTCAATGGCGTCATGCCAAAAGATATTCGACCTGTTGAAGGAAAATTGTTTTTTAGTATTTTTCAATACCGCACAGATTAATCTTTTTTGGTTTGGAAAGGTATGGTATATCTCCTAGTTGGATTGCCATTGTAAAGGATTACTATTCTGGGCTGTACAGCAATTTATTCTCCAAATGTGCTCCAAGCAAATGGCACCAGCACTTCAGGAGCATCTTCGCTGGCAGCACCCTGTCTATCATCTTGTTTTTATCAGGCATAAATGTTATTTTGGAGTATACGCTGGCAACATCTGTGTCATGCTACATCACCTCTAACAAAGTATCCTTACCTTTGATAAGGGCTTTCATGGACGTCATAAACATCATGTCTTCTTCTGTTGCTGGAGCACAAGTAATCCACAGCTCTAAGTTGGGCCAATATGACATTTCGCGCCGAAAAATCCCGTAGTTTTGTGATCATCAAGGGAAGACCTATCAATAGCACCCCTTTTAGTGTAAGTAGCCCTGAAAACGACATTGACTTCTCACAGGATATCCCATCTATTCATGCCTCGCCAGTGCGATTTTTAGGCCGGATTATTGATTGTTCTATCTCAGACAGGAAGTCCATCGACGAATTGGAGGAAAAGCTGATAGATGGGCTGGGTGTCATAAATAAGTCCTTATACACTGGAGCACAAAAACTTGATCTTGCAACATCTTTTGATCCACGAATTCAGTGGCCACTTCTAATATACGAGGTTTCGATGTCTGTTGCCGGGCGCCTAGAGCAAAAGGTTTCAGTGTTCATACGAAAATAGCTGAACTTGCACCGTTCCATCACATTAAGAGGCTCACTTCTATTTTGAAATCCGCAAAGATTAGCGGTCACCTACTTTTGCATCACTCCAAAAATCCAATTCTGTCAACACTCAATCCATCTTTGAAGACGGGTTCTTGGAAGGTGTGCGATGCAGTTGACATAGCTGTGGGTGAATTAAAATACAAGACCATACGGGGTCCTGTACAGCGTGGACGAACCGGTCTTGGCAATTGTAAAGTGGAAGTAATACCACCAAAAACCACTCAGAAGTACAAAAAGTTAATCGCAAAAACATCGGCTGAGATTGACGAGGAAAGCTATCTATCTAAGGCACTGCAACTTCAGGTGCAGGGCCAATGGACAAGATGGGAGAACTTCGTAAAGTTTGATCTTTCATGAAAGAACATCCTAGCAACTCCTCCTAATCTCTTATCTTTCTGCCTGCAATCCACTTACGATGTTTTGCCCTCACCAAGTAATCTGAGGAGATGGAAAATAAATACAGAAGCATCTTGTCTCCTATGTCACAAAGAAATTTGCACTTCTGCTCACATTCTTGGTGCTTGTAAAACTGCTCTTTCCCAGGGAAGATATACCTTTACACACGATTCTGTATTTACTCATTTGGTAGAAACTTTGAAAAAGTTCATTTTTGAGCTTCCTTCTGAACCTTCCAAAAAATGCCGCAAAAGAACCTTTCTGAGAGCCGGGTCAAAGGCACATACAAAATCTAAAGTGTCAGGTATACTACACCTGGCCAAAGATTGGAAGATCGTTGCTGACACACACTCAAACTGTGTGTTTCGAGCATCTATCTGCTTATGAAAGACCATTTTACGTAACTTTTAATGCATCTAAAACGTTAAAAAAGTATAGATGGCATGTCGAAACTTGAACAGAAGCTAAGACAGCCTTAACATAGCTAAATGTATTAACCAATGCACAAAAACACTGGCCAATATGCATGTAATATAAGCAATTGTAGTAGTTTTGAGTGAAAGTATGCGAAAGAAACAGTTTCAATCACACCTTTCCAATTTTCACGAAAAAGAACCAACTTTCGCAGCTAAGCTACCATTATGGATTTTTGAAAAATTAACGATATGGACATAAAGCCCTTCTCTACGGCCCCGTACACACCAAATTTGAAAAACTCAGAAAATCGTTGCCAAAAGTAGTTGAGAAAAATGCAAGAAATGACAATAAATAACAGAAAAGAAGATAAAGCAGACCTACTACATTTTTCCCCCACGGCGGGCAAATCGGGTCATCAAAATACGCAATTTAAGAATGCAGACCTTATGTACCAAATCATAGCCGGCAAACTTGTGTCAGTTTACATGAAGAATCCGCCATTGACTCTCCGTCGCATAAAAAAAATTAAAACTGCAGATCAGCGCGGAAAAATAAGTAAACAGTACACGCGAAGGAGAACATCTTTTCAAATCAAAATGGCTGCATACAGTTACAGTCAGACAGAGCGCTTGGCAGAGGCAAGAATAGATATCAAAGAAATACTTTCGAATTGTAAAAATGGTTTAATAAATGATGGTTACTATATGATTACGATTCTTCGATTGTTACTTGGACCACTCAAAGAGAAAAAAAGAAGAAATTATCGTGTTTGTTGTGTTTTCGGATGGTGTGTGTGGCTGTAGTAGTTTATAGTGGTACAAAATTTAGTATAAAATTTTATTTCATGGCTTACTCAACAATGAAAATTTATTGATGGGTGGTCACTTGCTGAGGTAAGGATTTAAAAAAATATAAGCATCAATCTCGCACAATGATACAGTACCCCTCCTCTAATTTTAAGGAGCATTTACAGTTATCATTGCTTGCATTTGGAACATACTGCCGATTTCTTTTTCTATACCTATGTGTGTCAAATCCATTTTCTCTCAAATAAACTAACTGGATGAATTCATGTCTAAATATATACGGCCACCGCTCTTGTACTGTGCTGTTTCGTGCATAGCGAGATATTTTTTGGTGTTTTTGTTCGCGTCCTTCCATAGTATTGATACCAAGTCCCATTTGTATGGTCTTAATGTATTCATTGCAATGATGTGGTGCAATTATGGAAAATGTGAAAAGGCTTGGTGTAAGTGTATCATCATGCATTGAACACGCCACAAATAATTTACGTCCAACTGAAATCATTTCAACAGGATCTAGATCAGCGATGTTTTCTATACGAACAGAAAAACTAACCAACTGTCGCAATTGAATTGATTGGTAAAAAACTTGAACTAAGCGCAAAAATGATGGATTGTCTACTCTGCATTTCAGCATTGCAATTAACTCTGGAAAACCTTGTAAATAATTGTAACTTTCCTTGGCACGAAATCTGAAGCCGAATACTTTTTGCTGTTTGCCTTCCCTGTTTTCATTGAACCACGTGATTAACTTTTTGGCCAAGTCATTACAATTTATTTTTGTTCTTACATGACCAATGAATATAACAAATAAATAACTTCACATTAGGAATTTTTGCTTGTGACAATACAACCGTGAGAATCTTCATGAACATTTCTTTTGTGACATTATTTTTCATGTGCAATGGTTCAGCACGAGCGGTGTCAATATAATGTTCAAGCAATGGCTTTTCTTCTTGTTGACTTGCAAGGTTTTTGATATATACGTTGTTAGGTTATTTCGTGATGTTGCCACTTTCACATTTTTCTTTTTCAACTCTGATTTTTTCCTCAAGACAGCTTTCACATCAATCAAACGTTTCTTATAATCATATGGTTTCCAATCACTTGTACCATCTGTTAAGTTTTCGCGGGATGACAAAAAACCCTGATAGAATTGTTTGGAACTTTTTGCATCAAACAAGGTTCAAACTAAAATAAATACACAGAAAATATGAAAATACGAAGAAAAACACAATGCCTAAATTTGAAATGAATAATAACTAAAATAAATAACAAATGTATACCAACTATTCTTTACAGGGCTTGAAAGGATGAACATTGTTGAGTATTAACTATGAGTGTTTAACTTTCTTGAACTTCTTTAACATACGTAAATTATTTGAAATTTGATAAAACAAAACTTTGTAACTTTTGTATTTCAGGTTTGATTTAAACTTGTTACTTTGTCTTTTTGAGCGGGAATGAATCAAGAAACGTGAAAAAACTACATATATAAATTCTATCAATGAAAATAGCACACTTGAGACACGAACATAAAACACAAGTTAATTACGCAATACACCATAAAAGAACAATAAAACATGCACGTAACATACATATTGAACACGAAACAAACGTATAGTATCATATAACACGAAATCAACACAAATCCAGTGTTAACTGTACATTGCCCCTAGACAAATGAAAAATTTCGATTGATAATTGATATCAATAATCAATATTTTGAGATTTGTCTTAATTAATGTAATTTTACATCGCTTTTGCTTTCAACGCAGCTTCATGCCATTCAGTTTGTATGTCCAATTCGTCAACGTGATGAATAACGATTAATTCTCTGACAGCTGTCTTGTTACTCGATTAGTCGATTCGCTTGAGTTTCAATATCTAACGACAACAGTTCTTATACGACCATCGTTTCCAAATTCAACATCAACTACTAAACCATACATATATTGTCCTGACAAATTTTCTGCTTTTAGGAAGAGGACAATGTCGCCAATTTTGATTTTAAGATCATTTCGAAACCATTTTGGTTGTTTCATTAGTTTAGGTACATAGGTTATTAACCAACATTCGAACCATGCATTGAATATCCTACGGTTTTGATCAATAAATTTCCAAGGCTTATCAGTTGAGGCAATAGGACCAACTGGTGACCTGTCATTGTTGCGGCCGAGGCGTAAACGATTAGGTGTTATTAGATCAGCATTTTCAAAATCAGCTGTGACATCTCCAATAGCTAATGGGAGATCATTAATACAATTGGCTATTTCTGTACCCAGAGTCTCCCACTGTAGTATAGAAAGTCTCTCATTTGAATTTGATTTTAATATAGATTCTTTAACTTGTTTAATTTTTCTTTCTACTTTACCATGCATAAAGTGTCCCCCAACAGGGCATGTCTCGAATTTAATTCCCATTTCTTTGTGAAGTCTACCCTTTGAATCCATAAACTTGATTTTCATGTTTTTGCATCCACTCACTAATTGGCTTCCTTCGTCTGGTAAAAGGATTTTTGGATATCCAACCTCACATGAAAACCGAATAAACGCTTGGATGAAACCTGAGGTGCTGTAATCTTCCATGACTTTTATGTTTATGGTTGATGTTGTGGTACAACCAAACACCAAGTACCAAATTTTTACAGTGGTTCTCTTGTTGTGTTGGGAATATGACAAGAATGGGCCAGCTAGATCGACTTGACACACTTAAAACGCAGGAGCGATGTTGAGATTGTGATTGGAGATCGGTCCCATAGGAACTTCGATAGTACGTTTAAGTAGATATCGACATCTTTCACAATTTTTTCTGATAACTTTTACTTGTCCTCTACCTTCGATTATGTGCACTTGCTTCATGACGTATCGATGAACGGTTTCGATACCGGAATGCTTAGCAACAGGGTGGTACCAATGAACCTCATTGATTATACTATAAGCAATAGGTGAATACTTATCAACAATTGGTACAAAAAATGTGGAACTTGTCAAATCTAACATAACATCTGTTATAGTGCTCGTGTTAGTGAACTTTTGATCTGGTAGAATATGTCCTGTATATCTTTTTTTGCGAATTTCTTAACTTCAGCGGTTGCTTTTTTCCAAAAGTACTCTCTGGCAGCCTTCAAGTCATCACTGGACAAGATAATTGTTTCCACTTGAGAGATGGACTTATTTGATTTTGTAATAAAACATTTATTTTTACAGTTACTGATAAATCTGTAAACAAGTCCAAGTATCTTCTCTCAAATTGAGTGTGTTAACGTTGTATGCAGGAAATTTTGATACGTCTGACTTCATCCACTCGAATCCTTCTATCCACGTAGATCCTGGACTGACATCTAAGATAGTAGCACCTCGTCTAGTTCCAACATCGGCCCGTAACAACTATCTGTGTAAGGCTGAGTGTTGGGTACCCGTAACACATGTGGAAAGCTACGGCCAGGTTCACAAGTCCTGGCGCACAGATAGTTGATTACTTCAATTTACATTCTTTAAGAATCATTTCAAATTTTATCTGTTTTAGGATACCTTAGTTTCAATAAGTTTTATTTATTTTTTTTATTTTATGTGTACCTATTTGATTCGGTTTGAATTGTTTTTTTGTTGCTGTGTCTATCCTTTTTATAAATGTTTGTATTGTGCTCCTAATGTTGTCCTGCTATGGTTAATGGTTTATTTAATAAAAATCCTTGTAATAAGGGAGATTTTGCTTAGATGCAAAACCTTTAGAGGGTTGGACCTCTACATTTTACTACCGTCTTTAGACAAGTATTATCATTACAGCCAACTGTTTTGTCACCTCATCATCAATATCATATCTTTACTTTTGACATACATCCAATCATCACGTTTGCTAAATCTGTTGATATCAATTACTCGATTTCTCACCCATGTTTTGAGAGGTTTTTTCTCATTTGTTATCCAAAACAAAGCAATTTGACTGTCGGTTAGTTTGACTGATCCAATATGGAATTTTCCAAGAGATCTTTTCACAACAAAGCCTGTGTGTGCATTTAAGTTAGCAGCAATTAATTCGGCTCTCGGCTGAGTTGTTCCTTCTGAAATTATTTTCGAGCGTGCAAAAATAAGTTGACATGAAAACGAACCATCCTTTTTTAGGTAACGAGCATAAATAGCAGAACACGCAATTGACTGACTAGCATCTGCAGTATCGATTGTATTCACGTCTAAATTTACGGCATCAGACGGTACTATTGCTCTGTCGAACCGAATTGTATTTATTTATTTCATCATTTCGGAATGTGAAGTCCAGAGCGGTCTTAACTCATCAGGAATGGCGTCATCCCAATCCAGTTTTCGTTGTGATAATGTGTGCAGATCCAGTTTCAAGGAAGCAGTTAGTGGTGTCAATTTTCCTGTTAAATCAAAAATTTCTGCCACCTTACCAACACAGATTCTCCAAGTTGACTTTTCTGGAATGGCTGCCGCATATTCTGGTTTTCTTCCTCGAGATTTTTTGGTGAAATTGAGTTGTATGTCCAACTTGATTTGATCATTTTGAGGGTACCACTTCATTCCTGCAACAGATATACTCTCTCCATCTTCGCTCAATTTATCTGCTGGTTTTTGGTTTGAGAACGTAAAACCTTTTAACACAAAACCTCCACGGCTAAGTACTGTTGTCAATTCATCTGCTCTTTGATACGCTTGATTTTGTGTTCTTTCTCCAGAAAGACAATCGTCAACATAGAAATCGTTATGAATCATTTCACATATTTCAGGGTATTCACATTCAGAGAGCTTGGCTGTATCTCTTAATCCCTTTTCCACCTAATTTCCGCTGGACCTGACACCGTATATAAGGGTTTTAATTACTTTTTCAATTGGTAGCTTCGTGATATCCAATTCAGATTGCCAAATGTAACGTTGCAGACACCACTCTTGCTCTATTAACTTGACGGTGTTGTACATTTTCTGTACATCTGTATGGAAAGCGATTGTATGACTAAACCAACGAATGACAATTTCCAGCAATTTATTCATGTTATTGGTACCTTTAGCAAGTATGTCATTTAAACTTGTTCCACTGTCAGTGGGTTGCGACGCGTCAAACACAAGTCGAATGAAGTTTTGGAGTTGATGGTGTTTTAATGACTGTTGTTGTGTCGGTGTAAGGTTGTGCACAAACTCTACCAATCCAAGTGATTGCATTTTCTTTTCTGAATTGATCACATCTTCCTTATCTTTAACAGATTTGTTAAGTTTTCTGAGTTGACCGTAGTAAACTTTCAATGCTTTTTTCTTATTTGGAGCAAGTTTCACTGCAGGGTTATGAATGAATGGTAATCTGGCAATTGTGAGGTTACTTGATTCATCTACTGAAACTGAACGGTCTATTAATTCTTGTTCCACTTCTTCCTTTAAGCTTAGAATTTCAATTTTCTCCCCATTTTTGCATTTCTGACATGATCTACAATAAACACATCTATATTTGATTTCTGAACCAACTTCTTCTACCTGATCGAATATTTTCTTTTTCTGGACGATGTAAGTGTCGGGACTTTCATGATTTTCTACTGACAGCTGGTGTACAAATTGATGACTGTCTTTTAGAATTGCTACATCTGGGTTGACTTGATAGCCCATTTTATATAGACTATATTGCTGGCTAAGGTACGATTGTTGGCTGATATTTGATCGATTATTATGATGAAATTTGTTTATTTCTGTAAACACAGAATGTGGTCCTCCTACTACTCCTCTGCCACCGGATGCATTCAAAAAGGGGGATCGATAAATTGTCAAACCTGAAGGCAACTGAAATACTATTTCGGGATAATATCGCAGGTACTTGATTCCAATCATAAAGTCGGTTTGACCTCCTACGGACTCTGGTAACTGTGGTAGATCTTCTATTATACCTCCATGATTGCAATAATGGTTTTGAATGTCGTCTGATACTTTCCCTCTCAGAGGATACAAGGGAAAATCACTTGTGATACGGTCTATGCAAACTCCTGTAATGACTGCATGTCTTCCATCATGTAGTGGTAACGTTACGCTGTAGATGCCATGTGGTGATTCAGTTTTTAAATTGCCAACTCCTCCAAGTGTAACTGGACCAGCTCTTTCTTGAGTGCCATTTATTCTTTTAACTGCTTCATGTCTGCATACGAAATCTCCACATCCATTATCAAAGAATATGGTGTACGTCTCATTTTGTACCTTGATTGTTTGGAGTATGTAGATCGCATGTTCAGTGATAACTTCAGAGTTGGATTTCGCATTACCTTTCAGTGATACGTAAGCTGATTGGGTATGAAATGACAGCTTGATGTTCTTTGCGAATTCAGGCAAAGGTACTCTTTGTCTAAGGATGCATCTGTCTTTGTACTTCTGAAGAGCATCTTGATTCGTTTCACAGTGGTCTTGACATACCAAAACGTGTTTCTTCACCGTGTATTTGTCGTGGTGAGAATGAGGGCATTCGAAATCACGTTGACACTTTCCTTGTGAATGTTTACCTGGTGACTGTAATGCTCCTGGGAAAAGACATTGAATACATAAACCTTTAGACTTAATAGTGTTGAATCTCTCTGCGGGAGTCATTTCAGAAAACTTTTGACATGCAAAGTACTGAATAATTTTAGTACCATTTGGACCATTGGTTGCAATATGAGTACTAGAAGATTCATTACAGATGTTACATATGGGGTCTTCATCGCTTTGCCTATCATTTATATGGTAACTTTTGTACCTATCTCTCGAATCATTGCGATAATTTTTTTCATCTTTTTTGTACTCAGGAGCCTGATGCCTAGTAACCAAAGCCTTCTCTTGTTGTAAATTTTCCTCATAGATAGAAGACAACCACCTAGTAACTCTCGCATCTCCTATAATATGGTAAATCATATTCAAACCATCACCAAAATAAAGCCTATTTTAAATATTATGAACTTTGGACAGAGAAAGAATATCCTGGAGTAATGTAATAAGTTTTGATAAACCGTGTTGCAAAGTATCGGGACTTTTTAATTTCCATAGCGGACCAAATTTTTTAACATCTTCGAGTTTCTTTTGAAGCATTGTTTTGGAATCACCTAATGCTCTTTTTAATCTAATCCAAATTTCCTCAATATTTTCAAGACCTTTCACTAAAGACAGCGCAGGTTCGTCAAGATGATTACTTTTAAGTAAGTCTGGTAACAATATTGAAGATGTTGTTTTTTAATAAAGCTTCTCAAACATGTATTGGAATTAATAAATATCAAGCTTTGATTCATAACCTCTGAATTTCTCCAATTTTATATTAAGATTTGATGAACTAAACAATTTCTCTTTGGATAACTCCCTGGTTTGAATTTCAGTTTTAAGATTTTCGACAAATTCCTTCTTTTGAAAATTTAATTTTTCATAAGCTTCTATTATCGTTTGCAAAACACTTTCCTTATCTGGATATTCAGGCGCGACAGTGTCCAACAAATACTGGATTTTCTTTGCTAATTTTTCACATTGACAAAGTTTAACTTGTAAATTTAATTCCTTTTTAACTATTTCATCGTTTGATGTGTCTTTGTTGACTTGAAAGTCTTTTGAAAGTTCATTTATTATGCGAAAAATTTCATTGATGACAAAACCAGTAGTTTCAATTTTTTGTTTCGTAATTTCAAAATGATATTTTTCGTTTGAAATTTCTTTATTGGTAAAATCCGCTTTCTCTTTTGCTCTAATTGATTTTCTCAGATCTTTGGCAGACTTGATATAAGTTTTGATGTTAGCAAAAGACATTTCAACGTTTTTGGCAAATTCTGCTTCGAATTTAGTTTCACCAATATTTAATTTGATTTGATTAGAAAGCGAACGCAAATTTGACCTTTTAATCTCCATTTTTTCAACACAAACATCAATATCTGAAATAACAGCGGCAAATGAGTCGATTTCATTCTCATCAACAAAATGGTTTATGTCGGCAAGTAAAGCATTAATTTCGACAATTTTATCGTTTGCCATATCTAAATCATCAACACTGATGTTTTGGAGTAAATTTGAAAGTTCGTTTATTGATTCGTCACACGTTGATGCGATTTCCTTTTGGGTTTTTTTGCCCGTATTGTGCAAAAGTTTATAATCAATTCTGGATTGGACTCTTTTACTCATGAATTTTTGAAGTAAGGTTCGAAGTTTTGTAGGTTTGGGTTATTAGTTGTTTGAATGTTAAGTTTTCGCGGGATAACAAAAAACCCTGATAGAATTGTTTGGAACTTTTTGCATCAAACAAGGTTCAAACTAAAATAAATACACAGAAAATATGAAAATACGAAGAAAAACACAACGCCTAAATTTGAAATGAATAATAACTAAAATAAATAACAAATGTATACCAACTATTCTTTACAGGGCTTGAAAGGATGAACATTGTTGAGTATTAACTATGAGTGTTTAACGTTCTCGAACTTCTTTAACATACGTAAATTATTTGAAATTTGATAAAACAAAACTTTGTAACTTTTGTATTTGAAATTTGATTTAAACTTGTTACTTTGTCTTTTTGAACGGGAATGAATCAAGAAACGTGAAAAAACTACATATATAAATTCTATCAATGAAAATAGCACACTTGAGACACGAACATAAAACACAAGTTAATTACGCAATACACCATAAAAGAACAATAAAACATGCACGTAACATACATATTGAACACGAAACGAACGTATAGTATCATATAACACGAAATCAACACAAATCCAGTGTTAACTGTACACCATCCAGGTTGAATTTTTTACTGATATCATCAGAGTTAGCTTGATTGACATCAGCAAAAGTGGAAAAATAAAACGCAGCATTAGATAATTCACCTGCTAAAAAAGCTAACATCTTCATATCATTCGGTAAGGACTGTACTTTGAATTCAACTGAATATTCCCTATCATTCACAGTCAAAGTAAAAACTTCAGCTTCCAACTGTTTTAACTCACACAATAATTTGGAAATATACCGACGAGTTACCATACCGTTTTCTTTCACATTAGCACCAAATAAAAGAAAGTTCTCAGAGCTGCTGGCTATTCTCCTCCCTACATTCAAAAAAGATACCAAAAACGTAGTTCCACTAACTGGAGCTTCATCACCACCAATTGCAACCAAGAATAACTTCGAATCATTACACTTTTTCTTGAAATTCGGAAACTCTTTTAGCTTATCTATGCGATGTTGATTCACACTTAGGTAAAATGATGCAAGCCGTTGGAAATACTGAATGGCATTACGATGCATGCCCTGACCTATTTCATATAAATCGTGTGTCAATTCTTGACCGATTTCAGTAACATCACCAATGTCAATTTCACGTATATGTTTAGCCAAATCTTTATAAGGTACAAAGTTAGGCAAACCATCTGTTTTATTACACTTTCTGAGATTGAGATATTTTTGTTTTCCCATGACATTGTGACTATAATACACATTTAATGACCGCAGCATATTTTCCCTAGATTTGTAATAGGTTTCAAAAAATTGCGATTCATTTTTCTTCTTCAAAGCTTTTACGACGGATGTTTTTGAACTCATTAACTTTTCGACAACCATATCTGTCTTGAACTTTGAAGTAATAGTATCAAGCATACCATCGACAGCTGGTTCCAAATTCAATTTTGTAGCTCCATGAATTCTGCTACATAAGTGTAGTGTTTCCTTACGACGTATTTCTTTTGCTTTCAAATTCAAATTTGGTACGGTGGGGTTCTTCAACCTACGTTTCGCGATATTCGTAGTAGCTGTTTCCAAATTCAATTTTGTAGCTCCATGAATTCTTCTACATAAGTGTAGTGTTTCCTTACGACGTATTTCTTTTGCTTTCAAATTCAAATTTGGTACGGTGGGGTTCTTCAACCTACGTTTCGCGATATTCGTAGTAATTTCAATGACATTTTTTGGCTTTATGGAACTCTTATCTAAATTATTGATTTCACTGTTCAAACTAGCTACCCTAGTTCTCTTTCTCCTCAATCGTTGTTCTAAGGCTTTTATTTGCTCATTTTGTTCAAATATAGTACACTCTAATTTAGATAAGGTTTTTCTATTCTTCGACAACTCTCCGACTAAACATTTCTTTTTAGGTGGCATACTGTATTAAAGGCATGGACAGTTTGATAAAACGTATATTTATAAAAAACAAAACATCAAAAATGAATAAATATATCATTCACACTGAGGTAATGTTTCCATATCTGTTGGTGACTTGATATCGGCTTTTGAAAGTGAGTCTGTTGCTTTTTGCGTTGAAAATAATTTCGGATGGATATTCACTCGACGAAATTACTTCAACTTTGCAGTTGCCAGCTTTCTTTTTTAGGAATGCAGCAGAACCATCACTACTATTATCGAGTGCTCGTGAGAAATGATAAACCAAGCTTCTGATATCTGTGAAGCTGATACGAACTTCAGTCAATACTCCTTTTCTGTCTCTTTTGGCAGCTACTTCCCGCCCAAAACTTGTCGAATGATCGCGTATGGCTTTGTACCATTCAATGAATAAATTCCTATGGAAGCGTTGTGATATCGTAATACGCCAAGGGTTTCGTACAGATTGTTTTATCCTTAGGCGTTTTTTAATTTTCTTTAGTGTGTCTGAGATCTCAAAATTCAACAATTCCTTTACTTCGGTTTTCTTATTATTTAATATTTGATAAGCTTTGAATGCCATTCTACATAACTTTAAATCTAGAGCAGTAAATGAAGAATGATAGACATAATAAACACAAAACAATGACAATTATGCCAGGTACATATATATATCCAGAAACAACTTCTTCTACAGCAGCAGTCATTGAAAATCAAAATAAATCCAGCAAACATGGCGGAAATAAAAAAATGGAAGATTCAAAGTTTTTCAAAATATCGGTATGTTTAGATGAAAAATTCAACATGATAGTGGAAGAAATATAGAAAACGAAGACAGCCAAATGAAAAATTAACTATTAAACTTTCAAATAAAGTAATAAATGGTCGCAATGAGAGCATATAAATATCGATCTATAGATGATTTCTGACACACGCTTCGGCGAAGGAAATTACACACAGCGATTTTGACCACGCTTTATTTACCTTTCTCTACCAAAACAAACATCTCGTTTCATTTTAATCGATAGTAGGAACCTTGGACACACTCACGAAGCTAACAAAGGCATCACAACACTAGAATTTGAAAGCATGCTATAATTTTAAAGCACGATTTAAAGCATGCGCTTAATAATGTCTTTCAAATTATGTTTACTTGCTTTAAACATGCTTTAAATAAAGCAAAAAAAGAGTGCTTCAAGGCACTCTTTATTTTTGCTGTAGCTGCTATAAGTACATAAAACAATAGAATATAAATTATGCACAAATATTAGTATTAAAAGTGAGCAAGGATTTTGAAAGTGAAAGTTTATTCGCATGTGAGAAAAATAACAACATGAAACATGAGTGGAAATCAAAATATATTGTTACCACTCCTTCTCAGTTACTCTGTCTGCCCATAACTTTAAAACAAAAGTAATACTTCCATTTGGTGAAATACCAACTAGTGCTTTCCATGTTTTATGGTGCTTATGTTGGGACCAGGTTTGGGATTGTGACACCATATCAGATGGTGTCTGGGTAAAAATGTCTGTGTCATCTAATATGATACGAGTGGTTGGTTATTCGTGAAATTTTTTTATATTTTCTGACGATGCTTTGAGGTGGACATGGAAACAGTAGAGGAAGTTCATGGTAAAGAAAGTGGATCCAAGTTGTGAACATCTTTAACTCATCGCAGTGGAAATGTTAAAACGCCCAGAAAGTTCATCAACAAATAAACCAATCTTTAACCTTGCACTATAAAAAAATCATCTAAAAAAGACAGTGATATTTTGCGTCCTGGTTTCGACCAGTTTGATATTTAAGCTCGCCAGTGTTGTTTTCAACTGATTTTTGTCTATTCCAGTAATGAATACTATATAACTTTGTCTCGAAATATGTAAATACAGAAAAAAGCGATTAATAATTTGGAAAGCCAGTGTAAAATTTTATGGCGGATGGATCATGTTTTGTTCGTTCCAAATTAAATGCATTAGTTTTGTATTTTAGCATTTCTTCACTCATTTGAAAAATTCTAGTTTTAATTCTGAAATTTTCTCATGAAATTGATTAATTGAGAGAATAGGAGTAACTACATCGCAATGCAGGTAAAACTAGTCTTTTAAGACGGAAAGTTTAATGAAAAAAAAAAGGAGGTTTCTCTCCAAAGAATAGGAAGCTGCTGGAGAACTTCTGCATTCTCCCCTTTACAGGGATAATCGGAAAGTTAATGGATTTTGACTGTACTGAAACAAACACCTATGAATGTGCAAACACGAGGATTGGTGAAATTCACTCATGCTTGGGATCTGGTGCGGGCCCTTGAGTAAGCATCCCCTGTCTCCTGCAAGACACCAGCCACATTCATTGACACCGTCCGCCAAAACCAATAACTTTTGTTAAACTTTGGAAAAAGAAAAGTCGACAGCTGCAAATCGTATCGTTGTTGCTTTTACTTACTGACACAGAGCCCAGGGCTAAAAGAGGTAGACTTGGAACCCAGCCCTTAGAGAGGTTGTGACAAAGAATAAAAAGCAGCAAACCTGATCTCTGTCTTATCTCTTTATTGTCTAATGTATAGAAGGGGGCATGCACAAATAAAAAATCTGTCTGGTTCTCAGCATCCACCGAACATCTGTTAATATCTTGTTTCAACAACGAACTATGCATGATTGGTAATGGATTTAGTGATAATGGTGGAGACAGCAAGGTGCTAAAAGTTGTGGTTGTTGTTTGGCTAACAATGCTTTTACTAGTATCAATAGAAAACATTTCTATTTTGTTAAAATAAAACTTTTGTATAAATTTAACGGGGACTTTACTCCTTTGTTTAACCACCATCCGTTTGGGTTTCGTTTAAAGTCACAAGAACGCGTATACTGGTTGACAATAAATCCATCTACACAAAACACATTTCGCAGGATTTTTAGTTGGAAATTTAAAAAAATGGAATGGTGTTCTGTTACCAGATGTGTCGTTATAAGTACTTCCACAACCAAATGCTGCGCACTCAAAACAGAGATTTTTCGCTTCCCAGCTCCCCCCACCACCACTCCTGCTAGCCTTTGCGATATTTTCCATATTTATAGTCCAAGCAAACAAGTTAAAATGATACAAATTATATATTCATATAAGTAGTGAATTCGCCGTGTATTTCGCTGAACGGAAATTGATATTGAAATACAGTCGACGCTCGTTATCTCGAACTCCCAAGGGACCGAAAGAAAAGTTCGAGATAGCGAGCGTTCGAGATAGCGGAGGTTCGACATAACGAGCGTATTTCATGAAAAGTTCGAGATAACGAGTTTTTCGAAATTTTTTGAAATTTTCAGAAAAGGGCAAGGGTCAGTAGTTCGGTCATAAGTATCTGTGGGCAAGCTTTTAAAATTAAAATTCACCTGAATTAAGGGTACTTGAAGGAACTGTTTGGTCAAGAAAGGGAAATGGATAATAAAGAAAACAGCATTTTGCGTACATGTATACTTATTGTTGATTACAATTACATACATTATTTTTGATCGAAAAAGCTCAAAATACTAGTTTGCTTCTTGTTTTTCATTTCACTTTTAAGAAACAAATCTTCAAAGCGAAGCAGGAGGCGTTGCATGTCATTTCCATCATCAGTGAATAGACAAGCATTTTGTAAAGTCTCCACTGCAGTGTTTATTTCTGATTTTGTTGGCTTGCTCACTGGCTCATCAAACACCTCGATGACATCGGCATTTTCATCATGCTCCTCGTCATTCTCATCTGTACTTAGCCGTACCGACTCAAGGATTTCTTCATCAGTCACGGGATTTTCGATTGTGGTCAAATCTTGGTCAATATCGACAACATCACGGGCCGAGAGATCAGCAGGAATAATGGTATCGTCAATGGCACGCAGTTGTGTGAGATCTTTCTCCAGTTGTTTAAATGGATCATCAATATCATCAGTTGCATTCTGTTGAGCTTTCTTGGAAATCTTTGATTTCTTGAAGCAATTTACGATGGTTTCTTTCTTCACTTTGTCCCACGACGAAACAAGTATTTGAAGAGCACGCAGAATTGAAACTTTTGGAAGATCTTTGCCTTTTTCTAGGTTTTGAATCATCATGTTGACCAATTTTTGGCGATAAAGAGACTTAAGACATCTTATGACACCTTGGTCCATCGGTTGTGACACAGAAGTTGTATTTGGAGGTAAGAAAATCAATTTAATGTTGGACAGTCCACCGACATCAGGGTGAGCGGGACAATTATCGATGATCAAGACTATCTTTCGACCTTCTTTTAGAAACATTGCATTGATTTCTCGCACCCACTCTTCAAAAAGAGAGCTGTCCATCCAACTCTTCATCTGCGCTCTGTACCTGCAGGGTAGGGATGTTACATTTTTGAAGCACCTTGGTTTCTTCGATTTACCAATCACAAACATTGGTAGTTTATCTCCGACAGCATTGGCAGCTGCAAGCCCGGTAATTCGGACTTTGCTATTTTTACCCCCAGAGCATTTTTCGGATTTGTAGTGATGCGTTTTATTTGGCAAGCATTGGTAGAAGAGACCGAATTCGTCGGCATTGTAAACATCTTCTAGTTTGTAGTTAGTTAATAATGTTGGTAAGGTGGTTTCAAACCAAGATGCTATCATATCAGGTTGAACAGAATTGCTTTCACCAACGACCGTCTTGAACGTTACATTGTGCCTGAAATAGAAAATAAAACAAATACCGACTTGTATAAAAGATTTATTGTTAACCTGTTCGTGCATTTTTTCGAATACGAATGTTCGAATTTCAATTCGAATGTTTTTAAAAATTCTTGTGTGAACACCCTGTGAACATTATCATTATTACTTGTGCATGGCAACAAGGAAAAGCAAACCAGGAGAAAAAGGAGAAGATGGATCTTGCAAAAATGATAATTGATCAAAATTTAATCAATGTTGTAATGATAAAAGAATTTGAATTGGCTTCACATGTTAAGGGGTTCCACGTTTATAAAGCATTGTGGACTCCAAAAAATGGGGAGACTTTACAATGCGAAGGAGAGCCTAATAATCCCGTTGACAAATATGCTGTGTGTGTCAAGAAAGAAAACAAGATAGTTGGACATTTACCACTTGGAAAATCTGGAAAATTTGCTAAAACAATATTTTATTTCCTCAGAGCTGATGAATTAAGCTCGTGCAAAGTAACTGTGACTGGAAAACCAGTTAATTTGGGAGATGGTGAAGGCATGCAAGTGCCATGCAATTTGACATTTATTGGAACGGAAAAGTGCATCGAGATACTCAAGAAACATATTTAGTTTATGTTAGTCTTTTTAAGATTTTAGTATCAAAATAAAACCAATTCGAAAAAAAGAGATTTAATATTCTTACCTTTTTTTCCATTTACCAAGCCAACCGTCTGAAGCTTTGAAATCTTCTACTCCAAGCTCCTGTGCATAGCGTTTAGCTTTCTCCTTTAGTATTGTCCCATCGATTGGTATGTTTTTGCTTCGTTGTGAAACAAACCATTTGAACACGACAAGATCTACTTCTGAGAATTTACCATCTCTGATCTTTCTTTTCTTGCTCGAAGATTTTTCGAGAGCAGAAAAAAGTTTTTCCTTATTGGCTAGCCAAGTTGATATCGTGTTTTTAGGCACCCCGTACTTTTTAGCGATATCTTTATTTGGAATACCTTTTTCCAATTCTTTTAATGCTTGGCATTTTTCTGCCAAAGTTTTTACAACGAGCTTTCTTTTCGGTGGCATTCTGACAAAGGAAATCACAAAAAAAACATTGCAAAATCTACCTGTTTTACAATGGAATGTCTTCTTTTTATTGCAACATTTTGTGACTTTAAAACAAGCAGTGCAAGGTCTTCTTTTTTCAAAATTCCTCTTCAAGAGTTCGAGATAACGAGCGTAAATCAGTCCAAGGGACTGAGAAAAAAGTTCGAGATAGTGAAAGTTCGAGATAACGGAGGTTCGAGATACCGAACGTTTTTTTGCCTACTATTGCTTACAGAACTCAAGGGACCGAAGAAAAAGTTCGAGATAGAGAAAGTTCGAGATAACGGAGGTTCGAGATAATGAGCGTCGACTGTAGTTATTGACTACGCCCCTGTTTTAAGATAGTATCAGTCTGGTATTTGCACCTCGGGTGACCTGCAAGAAATTTAAACTGCACGTTTTTAACAAATTTACTTTTTCTTTTCGCAACTATTATATTGTAACAAGTGCAACCTCGACGAACTATGGCGGCAAGAAGGAACGGCTACTAAGCTTATATCAGGTCGAGGTATGTTCCTATTGGAGAAAAAGCCACTAATTTTGAGGGCTGGTAAAGCTTGGTTTCCACATAGCGGTAACTAGCGCTAATAAGCGGTAACTTTTTAGCAAGCAGTAACTAACGCTAACGTTTTATGTTTCCACTTAAGAAATAAAAATTCAAAAGTAATCAAAATGATTAAGATCATTAAAATTATCTCCCAGTTTAAAATGGATTCTTCAGAGGACAAAGAGCTTTGCTTGGGTTTGCTTTGATACCGAATGATGACGGAAAAAATAAGAAAAAATAAAGCATCAAATTAGTGTCCGTGACATTTTCGTCTTTATATTCTTTTACGGATTTATCGTAAAGGAAAAGGTACTTTCGAACTAAGTCAACCAATTGTTTATTTTCTTTCACCGTCAGTGCTCGTCTTCTTATTTTATCAGCCATTTATCAAAGTATTGTCTTTCACATTTTAACACATAAGATTTTATCACTTCCTGAAGAAAAATAGCAGCAAGTGGAAATAAAACAATCTCTATAAAGAAACAAAAAATGCCCTTTAATCGAAAATAAAAAAATGCTCTCCATAAACAAACAAACAACAGTGGCGTAACCAGATGTATTTCTGTGCAAAAGAAAAGTAGAAAAATAATTGAAAAAAGTTTGAAAAAGCAACTGGTTTGACTGGCCACTGGCCATACTTAAGCTACAAAGAAAAGCATATATGGAGAAATATCATGTCAAATGTCACTAAAGTAAGATTGAGTACTTCCAAATATACCTTTTAACAGCGTCGAATATTTGTTACATTAATACATGTTATGAGAATTGAATTTAACACAAAAAATGGCAAGCCTTTTATATTTTGTATTTTAATGGTTGCTATTGTTTTTATTAATGGAAAAGAAATGCAGTCAAAAAAAATCAAATAACAAATAAGAGCTACTGAAGAATAATCAATCTCGTTTCGCTTTCTAGATATGCGTGCTGGTGCAAAAGAAGTAGCTCTGGGACTGGCTGGTTGAAGTTTGAATTTCTTTGGCTCTTCAATTTCGCGAGTTATAAGACGAGTTGCTTCAAGGCGAGCACGTAACGGCCATAAGTTATTTTAAAATGGCGGAAGATGATGTGCGTGATTTGTTATGTTGCTGTTTGTTAATGGTTGAAGTTTGAAGTGTTTTTATTCCATAAAGAATAAAATTTAAAATAATATTATTTTGGTAATGCTTACGACCATGTTGAAAAGATTAGGGAAAGCAGGCAACGATCTGTGCGCCAGGACTTGTGAATCTGGCGGTAGCTTTACACGTGTTAAGGGCGCCCAACAAGTCAGCCTTACACAGATCATTGCTGCGGTGGGTAAACCTAATGACAGTACCAGCCTGTCATGACTGGGGTGATGTGCGTGGGCGTCAAACCACGAAGACAAGATAAGAATATCAAACCCCCTTGCAAAGCTTCTAAAATGACTCAGGGCAGCAGGATCGTCAATCCTGAAGGCAAAGTAAGCAAACTCTGCCTCCCTACTGGACTGGGGTAACAAGTGGGACCGTCAAACACAAGGACAAGACAGAAAGTCTAGCCCCCTTACTATGCTTCTTACAGGATCTCAAGAGAGAGAAGGGAGTGAGCAAACTCCTATATCACGGTAAACTAACCGGCCAAGGATCAGCTGGGGTAAATTGGAACCGCTGGGGAAATTTATTCCCTCCCCCAATTTGTTTTTGTGGCATGGAAAAAAGTTAATGCCTGGTAAAAGATAGTATGTAACAGGATGAATTGTTCAAGTGAGATGAATTGACTTCTGAAACGCAGCGGTCGTTGCACTTGAGCCAAGTGTTTCGTTGATCTTTAATAAACGGCCAGTAATGTCCTGCTTTTAAGGTACCTGAATGGTTAATGGTGGCGATTATTCATCAGTAGGGGGAGAAAGCACGTTTAGCTCGTGGTGTTTCGTAGGCAGACAGTTCACCGATCTTGTATCTATGAAAGACGAACCATTAACTGAAGCATACCTAAGTAACTGAACAACTAGGATATCGCCACAACTGGAAATTTGTGTTGCACTTGTGCTCTCCTGGTGTGATGAACACTGGGGGGCAAAACCACCTGTCATCGCCTACAAGCTGTTGCGACTGCGAAATTGCCTTGAAAGAGTCCCCTATTGACTTGCATGTTGGCAAAGTAAGAATTGTCTCCTTTTGTTCTTTAGAAGAGGAACACAAACAAGTGTTACAAGATGTTGTTGTTGTTAGACTAACAGAGAGAAGATTGCTAACCAAGGAAGAAGGTCTGATTAGTTCGTCAATGACTACGTGGAGCGTCTCAGGGACGTCTTGCTGATTGTTGTAAGGAAATTATTTTTTGTTTAGAGTGTGCATTCTGTTTTGCAAAGCCCGCAGGAAATTGGAAGGATCGATAGGTGAACGGGAGCGATGTAAAAGGGACATATTTAGGACTATTGATTTCAATAGTGGCGATAACAAAGAGGACTCTGATGGCAGTTGAGACCAAAGTCTTGGAAGGACAGTTAACACTTGAAGGATGGAGTTTACATAGCATGTGTTACCTTTGTTTATCGAACCGGCGTGGACGTTGTTAGCTTTCTGCTTGAATTTGGTCTTTAGGTCAACAGCAGGTTTTTGCAATGATGTGGCTGGATACGGACTGTTATCGACAAAAGAGTTTGATGCCAAAGAAGACCCTTGGAACATACGATCTTTTGAGTTGTGGATGTTGTTGGACTGCATTCTTGGGACCATTGCAGAGAATCTCTAACAAACCAGATGCAAAATGATGTTTTCATGCATATGTCACCAAGTTTGTGTGCAGTTATAAATTCAGATTTGTTGGAAAAACCGAGAGTTTTTAAACGACATGTTACGGACCTAGAACAGTAACCTCTAGCACCTACTTCAAAAGCGTACAGATGTGGAGACCAACCGTTACTACGTATCACTTGACTAAAGAGGAGTATTTAGAAAGTTTGGTACAGTGCCAGGAATCCATATTCTCCTCACAAGGACAGGTCAGTTCAATGAGAATGGCGATTTTGGAACAGTTGGAATATATTACAATGTCTGGTCTTAGTGATGTAACAGCTATATGACCAGGAAACACAAAGCTATTGTTTAGGCCAGAGAGTATCACCCAGTCAGTGGCGTGATGGAATAGACCTGTTGGTTTTGATCTTTTCCCGGAGGTGTATGTACCTGCTTTAACAAATGGTATCTTAAACAATTTACTTTTCGGAGATGTTTTAAGTTCAGACACACCAGCGTTACCAAGAAAGTATCGCAGATCAAAATATTCGATTTTGAATGTCCTTGAGGGTAACGAAGATAGAGAACGCAATACAGAAGCATTCTATCCCGTAACTCCAGCTGAGCATTACCGCATTATATTTTTTGACGCTATTGATACTGTAATCGTGGCAATTAAAGATCGTTCCGAGCAACCAAGCTATCAGTTCTTTTCGACCATAGAACAATT
Organism: Hydractinia echinata; assembly: GCA_030067915.1. Taxonomy (NCBI): domain Eukaryota; kingdom Metazoa; phylum Cnidaria; class Hydrozoa; order Anthoathecata; family Hydractiniidae; genus Hydractinia; species Hydractinia echinata. The sequence goes on along the minus strand of JASGCC010000039.1, from coordinate 1,029,867 downwards.
GCTCATAAAGGCTATAAACTGCGAATCCTATCAAACAGAAATGCTTGTACTTGACAAATACAGAGATGATATTGACATATCAGCATTACCTGCAGAGCTTTTGATCCTCCACACAGTGTTTGTCAATGAAAGTATTACTCATTTTGAAGAGATTAAGAACAAAATTATCGATTTGAGGAACATTATGAAGGTAATGAAATTAGTTCTTGTTGGTGCAGCTACAAGTGCCACCCCTGAGACCTTGATCCACCAGAAGCGATCAAGATATTGTTAATTCAAAGATAACCACCTGCTCCATGGAATTAATTAAGTAAATCAAATGAGCTTTTACCTGCACTCTTAACAATCGAAAGTGAACGAAACCATTGCAGTGGGCATAATATCAACACATATTTTCGTGAAGGAAGAAAATTAGTTTATGCTGAAGTGTTTTTGTGTGATACATTATTATGATAATGGCTAATAGAAAAATAACAGATATGTTTTCATCAGAAAAAACAACAAATAGTGCAAAATCTACATCGTCGGACGCAGGTGAATCCTCTGCAATATGTACATCGTCACCTAATATAGAAATTGCCAGAGATTTCCCCTGTCAACCACCGAAAACATTCATTTTTCCAAAGAAAAAAGTTGGAGAAAGAAGTCGCTCTTGTCAACACCAATGATTTGAACGATTCCCTTGGTTACATTATGATACAAAGTAAGCAATCATTTATAAATCCTATTTGTATTGATTTTTGATCTTTCTTTGTTTAAGGATGCGCTCAAAAAATATATTTTGGTTTAAACATGTCTAAAGTCTAAACAGGTCTAAACTCAACCTCGTTCCCATGCCGTTTCTGATTCTCAGAGGTCCTCAAGATATTTCAAAAGCCTAAACAAGGTCTAGGAGCGAGGTGAAATAGGATATTGTGTTCTTAAACCCGATTGTGTGTTCTTAACCTTAATTGATTTACAATATTTGTTTTTAGGTCAGATTGTGTTTTATGTGCTTACTGCATGAAACATGACCAAAATCAGAGCTTGCTGAGTGAAAGAAACAAGGAACAAGCTTATATAAGTCTTAAGTTTTAATTCACACCTAAGTTTTTTCGAAATTCATCAGCAAACAAATTGCCACAAAGCATCTGCTGCGTTAGAAACCGTTGTCGCCCAATGCCCTAATATTGCGGAATTAACCAATCAAAACATTGTTGAATCGCAGCGTAATGAAAGGAAACATTTATTCGATGTAATACGATGCCTGAGATATTTGATAATCACGATTTTTTCTTGTAGGGCCCATTTCAATGTGTTGTTCGCTGGACTTCAAAGTTAAACCTGATAGTTCCATTACAGCTTGGTGGATACTGGCACTGTGATTTAAACTCAACACCCATAGATGACGAACACTCTCTGTCATTCCACGCCCCCTAGTCAATCCACCACGAGATTTGATTGTTCTCATGAGGGTCTGTTCTATAACTAGGTCTGACCAAAGACCACTCCAATGTCTGTTACCTCTTCGAACTGCATGTAAACCATGTATGAAAATATCATATAACCAAGGATACTTTTCTGGGAGCGATTGCATTTGCTGCACATAAAACCTAGCACTTTTAGCATAATGGATGTGACCAGAAGCTGCAAACAGGTTGAGCATATCTGCTGTTGATTGAATATGTAGAGTCCAGTTGGATATTCTTTCTGCAAGTATAAATCGTTTTAATACACCAATGTAATCAAGGTACAATAACCAAAGTGCTGACATTCGTGACTTTTGTTTTAACTTGTTCTTTAAATTTAGGAGACTTTCGTTTACCATTTTAAAATCTTCGGATTCCAAAAAATCTTCTAATTTTTTTTCGTCAGGTACTGCAAGAGCTTCTTCCAAAAGTGACTGAAGATGTGTTAAATCTATTTCTATTTCTTCATTCAACAAAGTTATTAACAAAGATGTTAAAGCTGATTCTGCTAAAAAGTGAGCCCGAAGAGCCCTGGAAACTGCTTTTCCTGGTATGATATGGGTGACAGTGTTTTCTGCGTAAACTTCTGCAAATAAGTCCTCTAATCCCGATCCTTTCATTAATTCACACATGCTTCCAAGAAAACTCATCATAGTATGGAACCCTCCTAACCTACATACAATGTCAAGGCTTGCTTCCTCAATGATACCAGGAGATTTTAACCACAATGGCTGATCAAATGTAATGCATGGTGCTTTCACGTTCATCTTTTTAGCTTGATCAATGACAAAGATTAGAGTGGAATAAATGTAATTCTCGTCTGATGGATCAAGATCAATTATTGGCAAGAAGTTAATTGAATTTTCTCTTTGCATGCTGAATCCACTGGTCACATCTTGCATAACACCTGCCCAGTTTGGTCGAGGATCTGTTGGTGAGCCAAAAAACCAATTCAACTGCCACACTTGGTTGTGGTAAACTGTTCACAGATGTTAACTCATGTATCGGTTTAAGTTTCAGCCTTATCAAGCCACTATAACTTTGTGCAGTATAATCATCAACATGTACACCTCTTCCTTCACAAAAATAGATGCCTTCTTCCTTTCCTTTAATCTCTTAACAGCAGTGTATCTTATTTCAGCTTTGGAAATCACAGAAATAATTCCCATTCCATGAAATGTCCCCTTACCAGTCAATGTAACAAGGTTGTGGTCCACGTTATCTGCAACCCACTGTGTAAACTCATCATCATTATTTTGAGTCGGTGGCAAGTCAGCATTTTCAATAGCAGATTCTTTGTATCGTGGAACTTCATCTGATGTTATGGAAAAGCCAAGTCTTGATAGGTGATTTAGAAGCCACTTTGAGCCAAACGTTTTTTCTAATTCTACACCAATGCCAAATGGGATAGGGCACATTACGGATCTTGGTCGGGATGCTTGTGTGATGCACTGTCCAATGATTATCTGCTTCAGAGTTGATGGTACCAGATATTTCAGGAAAACTGTAGACTTTCAGGTACCCATTCTTTTGTCCGTGTAATATCTTTAATTTCTATTAATGTTGGATATTCGTCCATAGTCTTATTCAGTTCTCTGAGGTCAGCTTTAACTATTTTTGCTGCTGCTGCAATAATGTCTTCCTTTGTTTCTTCTGCTTTCTTCTTCATCTCACAAATAATGTAAGAAGCCATGTCTCTAAAACATACAACATTTGGTTTTCCAGAAAGCTCTGCAAAGTAAATGTGCTCCTTGTAACGGTCTTTCAGCTTTTGCTTTAATCTTTTCTCTGAGTAACTGGCTTCAGGTTCGTTTAACTCAGTCATTTTTTGGTGTATTTCTTTAAAAGCGTACAATTCACAATCACCGTTTTCCTCAAGCCAGTGACATACCTTATTAAAGCCATCAATCATATTTGCATCAATTGGTCTTCCTTTTTTTATTGAATGTCTCTTTCTTTAATCTAAACTTCATCATACATTATGAATGATAAATTGCCTCTACTGCTACAAGGTCAGTGCAATTTTCTAGTCTACCGAGAACTGTCTCACCCTACTTGTCACCTCTACTTCTTGCATGTTCCATTAAATTATTATGCACAGGGAGAGTCATAACTTTCTTAACCGTTTCTCTGTCTCTGCGTTTGGATTCAGCATTTTGACCACACAGAAAGCAATGCAACTTCCAGCTAATAGACGACCTCAATCTTTTGGATGGCGCAGTTCTTGAAGATTGTTTCCTTTTATCTGTGAATCTTCTACGGCAATGATGATGAACAAAGATGGTATCTTTTAATCTTTCCATTTCTTTTAATTTGTTATTTAGTTCTATCATGTTGTCTTCACCACTTATTTTGATTAACGTTGCTAAGCCTTTCTTGTATACTAATTTGAGTGTTGTAAAAAATTTGCCCTATGACCCTAGTCCGCCATTTTGGACTGAAGTCGAAAAATCGGGTTTCCCCATGTCAGATTCGCAGGGCTTTTTTTTTGGTGATTCTAGGTAACATCCTGGTTCAGTATGCCAATTTTTAGAAAATTTCTGTGCAGTCAATTATACAGCAACAGCTTTATAGCATCTAAAACATTTTTTGGCAATTTTTTTCTTAAAGCTTGTTTTTCAGGCCATATGAGTGTAAACAATAATGACTTTGATAGTAGTGGTAACAACTGTCGATAAATACGAGAAATCACAGGTTGTCGAACTTTAAATCTATATGCAATGTCCCTATTAAGAAGTCCAAGTTTTAATTTCATGAGGACTACAAGGACATGATCTTTTTGTGTCAATAATTTTGTTGCTGGCTTAATTTTATTTTTTACAATATTGACCACCCAATTGAATCTTCCTGTGTTTAAGCCAGTATAAAAATAACATTTCAGGAGATTATTTCAATGACTTATAGAAAAATTTATTGGCTGAAAGTGTTTTGTTTCTGTTTCTAAGTCCATGAATTTCATTTAATCTATTTGCATATTCGCTATTCAATCCAGTGTATTTGTTTGAAATGTTCTGTTTTTCCTCCACCTCTATATTTAAATCCTGCTTTAAGCATTTTAAATTCTCCTCCAGTTCTTGTACTTTGTCACATAATTCTGACATGGAAGGACCTTGATCTTCTGGGGGTTCAAAATCATCGTCAGATTCACTTTCCGCTGCTAATTTCCTTCGTTTTGTGAGTCGAGAATGTCTATCTTGCTTTTCCACAACGTTCAAATACTGAGGGTACCCAGTCTGAGTCCAGATCTTTGGACTTTTTTCATAAAAAAGCAAACAATAAAAACTCTATAAACTTTCTCGACGCATTTAAGGAAGATTTTTAAGCCGCGCTAGTAAGAGCGAGTTTTAAATGAGATTTCGAGTGTGTTTATAACATTTCGAGCCAATCAGGTTGCACGCCACTATGATTTGACTCCGGTCTTAAAAATGTTGAACACTTTACATACGGTAAACAAAGTTTTCGTTTTTGGTTGACGTGGATGTTATGGTAGAAAGGAAAGAATTTCAAGGAACAATTTTATTACATGTGCCTTTAAAGACAAGAAAATATTTCACATGTACTAAAATATACATAGCATATTAACATGAATAAAATAGTTTAGCTAGCTAGCTAGCTACATAGATAGTTTAGAATATATACCTGAAAAATAACTTTGTAGATATAGCTAAATAGCTAGCTATACTGTAGCTAACTAGATGTGTTAAAAATAGAATTAAATATATACACTTGATCTTTCAAGGTTAATTAACTAATTTTAGTATTACTGTAGCCTGCTCTGAGGAAATATAACTTAAATTTATTGGTTTGAAGTTAAGATTTTAAGAGGATAGCTACTATATATACTAAGTTGTAGCTGATTTATAATTTCAGAGAAATATATAGCTATATAAAAATTTAAAAAACCTAAAAATCAAATTTGTTCTTCAATATTTTATGGCATCGTAGTTTATGAACCAAATTTTCATACTTGGATTTTTCACGTTTCGAACTTGGTATAATGTTAAGTTTTTTATTTTTGTCCAAGGCTGCCATCTCAACTGTGTGGAGGTCTTCTTTACATTTCTTGTATGATGAAACAAGTTGAATTTCTAATGACGCTTTGACATCTTTTAATTTTTCTAATACAAATTTACATTGTTTTATTTGTATTGAACACGTAGTTGGTCATATGTGTAAACTTCTTTCAATTCACCAAGTGCATCAAACAATGCTCGACCAGTTTTGGAAGTAATAATCAGTTTATCATGCTTTTCTGCTAAAGGGACATTTACTTTAAATGTGGGAATGCTTTTTAGTGGTTTATGTTGTCAACAGGAACTGGGTCACTTTCCGAAGCATCAGTTGTCAAACTTGTGTTTTTAGTAAAAGAAACCTCTTCAGATTCGGTTGGTGTGTGATTTTGGTTGTTGCTGTAACATATAGGTGTACTCGACTCAACTGGCTTTATTATATCAAAATCTACAATGGTTTTTTCTAGTTGTTGACTTAATGCTAAATCTTCTTCATAGTTATTGAAATGTTTCAATGTGTATAAATTTATGACTTCTGTTATACCATCCTTTTCGATTTTGATCTTTTCTGCTGGTATGAGATGTTTTTGCTCTCGACATATTATTTCCCAACAGTTTTTAACAGTCTATTTCCGTTTTTATGGTGTGTGAACGAAAGTGATGAACCGACTTGTTTCGAATAACCTCAGCACAATTATGAAACTCTACACCGTCATTAGTTTCATGTCATATGTCTTTAATTAAAAGAAAATCTGCAATCCGTTCAAGATGTGATTGATACACATATGGATGGGATTTGATCCAATCAAAAGGCTGCTGCCCATTTAATTTGATTTTAACCTGCATGCGGATCATGGCATTAAGTATAACATTATTGGGTTCATGATTGGATGTGCTGGATGACGTGGTTTTCAAAAAATTAAATGTGCGCTCTTCTTGCTCTGTATAGCTTGATCTGCCTGAAATGATGCGGTACTGTTGTGCAGCATGCATAGTAATGTCATGATAGTACTTTCCAAACATTTTTCTTTTAGTAAGAATATCCACACCTTTGTCAAACAGTTCATTTAGTAACATTGCATAAGAAAATGTAACATTGTGTAAGCGTAATATGGAGCGATTTGTTCTTGATATGTCATGACTGTAAAGGATCTATTGTATTTCAGCAAGTGTTGTTAAAATTTCATACTGGACTTTAGGTGTCTGCCCTTTCAACACACTGCATATCTTCAAAAGAGATGAACGGTAATCACTTCCCCGTTTGCAATATTTTCCTTTGAAAGTACTTGTCAATGCTTGTTTAAAAATTATTTTTTCATCCTTTCACGGCGGGCAAATTTGGTCCGTAAAATGAGACATCGGACCTTGCGGAAACACTTGCTTCACGGTCACACTACAAACTCGGGAAGGAAGTGGGAAGGTGTAGACGCCATTTTGTTTATGTTCTGGTTGATGGAATTATATATTATTCAAACCTTTGATTTACATATTTTTGGTTGTAAATTCATCATTTATGGAATTATCATGCACTGTTGGAAGTCTACCAGCGATACAGAGCAACATTAGCATAGCTAGCTGGCTAGCTGGTTCCAGAGGCTGGACTTGATGCGATGATAGCTAGCTATCAAACCTTTCGTTCGAAATGAACTGGCAGAGTAAATATTTGAAGAATATCCACGAAAAAGTCCACTTTTAGTCACGTTTGTCTATTAGTGTTCCTTTCTTTGCATTCCTTTTTATATTATATTCAGATATGTAAGCAGTAGCTAGCCTATTCTCACATAAATTGTAAACAAAGGTAGAGAAAAAGAATACTACAAATTATTAAACCGTAGTAAAAGAAACTTTTTGCAAAAAAATTATAACTGTGTCACAAGAAAAAATGTATCAATAACCAACATCAACTGTGTCATAAGAAAAAATATATCTATACCAAACATCAACTGTGTCACAAGAAAATATATATATATCTAGCTATAAAAACCAACATCTTCTTCAAAAATATTTACAAATACAGCACTTTGAATGTATATATATATACTCAAACATTGGCATTTTTGCCGCATACATTATCTTATCTCTTTCAAACATTGTTGCTTTCATTTGTTTTGAATGTTTCCCGATAATTCGCTTTATAAATATTCGACTTAAGAAGATGCAACAAACTATCAAAATTTTGAAGCAGAGAATGGTATTTATACCTTATAAATTGCTGGAATAAAAGAATGTGTCATAAATGTTTGCGAATCGAAGGTACAAAAAAATGGATTTTGCGACATAAATGTTTGCGAATTTCTCTTCTACTGGAAATAATCAGGGTTGGGGCTAAAATGTACCGCATTAAATTTTTGTTTTTTATTTTTCGCATTTTGCAACATAAATATTTGCGTTTAGCCACAAATCTTTATATTTTGCAATATAAATGTTTGCGATTTAGGTATACCGTCCTGATTTTTTGTGACATTTAATTTGGCGATTTTGCTCCTAATTCGCAAACATTTATGTTGCAAACATTTATGACGCATTCTTTTATGCCAGCATTAATTTATGTCCTTGTAATCAACAAATAACTAAATTTGTAAATAGAAAATAACGTCTAAACTAATGCTACTATTTCTGCTACAATTTTTTGCACCATTGGGCAATCACAAATTTCACAATTGATCTTTGTTAAAGAACATGAACCATCATCAATATCAGGAAAATACTTTGTACTTCTTTTGTGATATTTCAACTCATCGAAACCATTTTCACGTAAAAAAAACAGTTGAATAAACTCATGTCTTTGTCCACCGATCCACTGTCCACCGATCTTGATGTGTGCTATTATTTGAATACTTCTTTATCTTTTGATGTTTTTGTTCTCTCCCTTCCATGCTATTTGTGCCTAAACCAAGTCCGAGTAATTGAAATAATTGTTTGCTATGAACACAAGCAGCATTTGAAAATACCCATAAACTTGGTGTAATCTTCAAATCAAACTTAGCACACGATACAAACAATTTTCTAGCAGCATCCTTCATATCTTCCAGAATCGCAACAGATATATTTTCAATTCTAACAGAGAAGGACACTACTTTCCTCAAATATAGTGATTGAACGAAAACACACAATACACGGTAAATTCCATCTTGATCCTGCAATTTATTTCTCAAATTTAAAATCAATAATGAAAAACTCTTCAGATATTGGAAGCTTTCCTTTCCTCTAAATCTGAATCCAAAAAATTTATCTCTTTTTCCCTTTCTATTCTCACTAAACCAAGTTATGAGCTTCTTTCCTAAATCATTACAATTCATGCTACTACGCACATAATTGACAAAAAATGAGAACAAACAATCTTCTGGTAACTCTTTGAAAAATTTGACTGATGGAGGTATTTCACTGTTTACTAGCACTGCTGTAACCAACTTCATGAACATCTCCTTCACCGTGTTGTTTTTCAGGTGAAGAGGCTCACACTTAGCAACATCAACATATGATCGAACCAGAGGAATTTCTTCTTGTCTGCTATATTCCTTTGAAATGAATGACGTGATATTATTTCTGAGTGTTATGGCTTTTACATTTTTACCTGCCAAACTCTGCTTCTTTTTTTCAACTTTTATTGCATTTTCAATTCTTTTACGATAAAGAAAAGGCTTCCAATCTCCATTAGGCCCAAACTTTTTTCGATAGTCATCAGCATCATCTTTATTGACATCTCCGAATGTACAGAAATAATATGCAGCATTGGTCAGTTCTCCTGCCAAAAATGCCAGCATTTTCATATCATTTGGCAAGCCCTCTACTTTGAATTCAACCTTGCAAGATTTCTCACCGATAGTTACTTCAAAGACTTCGTTTTCAAGTGCTTTCAATTCATTCACCAATTTCAAGACATACCGCCGAACGACAAGACCATCTTCTTTCACATTTGCTCCAAATGTTCACCAACGTTAAGGAAAGACATCAGGAAACTTGTGCCAGCTACGGGAGCTTCATCGCCACCTATTGCTATGAGAAAGAGTTTAGATGTAGGACCTTTTTTCAAAATGTTTTCAAAAACTATCAGTTTGTCTTCCCTATTAACATCAACCTTCAGATAAAATTCGGCGATTCTAGGAGCTTATTGAACAAGATCTCTGAATTTCCCTTCCCCTAATTCATATTCTTCCAAGTCATGAGTAAATTCTGGGTTGATATCTTTGAGATCACCAATATCAATTTTAGCAATTTTCTCTGCCAGCTTTTTATATGGGACAAAGTTGGGTACACCTGGTGCTTTATTATTAGCTTTTCGAACATTGATGTACTTGCGTTTCCCCATCACATGATGGCTATAATATACATTGAGTGACCGTAGCTCATTTTCGTTAGATTTATAATACTCTGTTCTGTATTTTACACTGCACTTTTTTCTATGACTTTTGTTACAGCCGTTCTGCTATTCAAAAAAAGTGATGCTAATTCTTCGGCCTTAAATCTGGCAGCCAATGTTTCCAACATTCCATTTAAAACCGGTTCAGGATTACTTTCATCGCCTCCATGAATTACACTACATTCTTGAAAGGTTTCTGAACGTCTGCGAGACTTGGCTTTTAAATTGAGAGTGTGATCGGATGGTGTTCTTGATCTGCGCTTGTGTCTATTGCTTTTCATATCAATTATACTTTCCTCAGAAAAAAGTTTACTAATTTTCACTTTCTGTCTTTCAATCCTTTTTTGAAACTGTCCAATAAATTTTTGCTTTTGGTGAGAAGCTTTTAATCCTTTATAAGGCATTATGTACTGCTGACGTACATATAATATATATATACGTAAAATATTAATAACTTTCTAATAAAAATTTCTTACATTGTAACATGTCCATAACGATTTCGCAGTTCAAAAGTAGCATTTATAACCAGTAATCCTTTGCTAATATTATAAGTGAAACACGCTTGCTTTTCATGTGACACGACAATGGAACCAAATTGGCCGCCGTGTTTGATAGATGAGATGTAGCTCCACGTACAGATTTTTTATGTGTCCTGTAATATCATGAAGTGGTTCACATGGAAGTATGTCATATTTATGAAGATAATGTTCCTCCAATGGAGTGCTGGGACTTTCAATAGCTTTGTTAGATTTCTTTGTTGTCGCTTACCCTAAACAACATACAATAGTCTTTACTGGTATAATAGAAGCAAGTAAATAAACTGTAATATACATGTTTCGCTTTCATTCGAAAATATTAACGACACTACAGTTATTCAATATAAATTTTGAATAATCGTTCGATGTTCTGCATCAATAATCAACATTTATATACCTGTATTTCACTTCTCTCTCTTGCAATTCCTGTTGTATATCATGTTTTTCTAGGTTGGCATAGAGTTTTGTTGTGCCACTTTTAGTTGCATTCTGACTTCTAATGGTCTTTAATATGTCATCCACTCTTTTTTGAATGAAATATAAGGTTGGTTATATACATGTGTGATGTCACTAGTGTTACATGCCTTTATTGCACAGGCCCAACAGAGGTAGTCTCTTCCTTTTTGTTGACCTGCTTCGAATTCAGCTGCTGGACCATCACCTAGGACGGATAATTTTTGTAGTTTAAATATATATGTGTGGATATGCCCTATTCGTACTAATTTCTGTGCGTATTAATTTGATTCTGAGATGCATCTGCTCTTAAATTTCATTATTTTGCGAAATTTTTAGTAACATAAATTACCCTTAAAACTATAATACAGTTCACATAAGTTTTTAATTGATTTTTAGTAACAATGCTTTTCATTCGTGATATTCGCGAAATTTGCGAGTAGCTCTTATAAACATTTCAATACTTACCTTTGAAAAACCGCATGTTGTCATACATTGCTATGCCATTCACATTGTTTATTGGATCTGCAAGTAGTTTGATGTCCTCCATCACTATATGCTAGCTGTTCATCTGCTGATGGACTTCGTGCCAAAAGATACAGTTCTGTTTTTTCAATCTCATTTTGAACACTTATCTTCTTACCTAAATTAAGACCGGATGTTTTTCGGGGTTTGCTAATTTCGTTGACAATATGTAGTTCTTGTCATCAATTTGTGAATAAAATTACTTTACTAACTATGCAGTGCGTAGTATTCTTCATCACTGAGAAATGTATGGCTTTGTCATATAAATAATTTGTCATCATCAGAAGGTGACTTTGATTCAAAATTGTTGATGCATCGTGCCAGAATATCAAATTTTGTTGTCTTTGAAGTGATTTCAAATACTGCCCCTTGTCTGAGATAGGTAGCTTCTCACAATTGGACATTTCTTCTAGTCTTTCCAGCTCCATGATAAGAATATCCTCTGTCATGTTTTCATAGTAACTGTCAGGAAATACACAGAGGTATTTTTCATGTTTTTTGATAAGTGGTGTTCTCAACATTTGCAACGATACTTTTCGTCCTGAAAAAAAGGGGAATGAAACATATACTATTTTAGAATCTGTGTTAACTAAATGTGTGAGAGAGTTGGCAATATTGGCCAGAGTTTTAGAAAATATATTTTCAATTACCGGCAACCATAAATTGTTCGGTCTCAATTTTTCCATCTCTATATTTCAAGCATTCGAACATCATGGGTACTACAGTTTCACCAATTGTGTATGCACGTTTTGATTTTGTCTTTTAACATATTGTTGACCTCATCATTTGTAACATCAGTTGGGAAGCATATTCTACTTCCATCAACTCTAACAAAAGAAAGTTTTAGATAAAATCTTTATTAGTTTCAGGGGATTTTACCTAAAATCAGAGGATTACATTATGTCTAATTAAATTATGGCATGCTCTTTGTGCATGAAACATTCTTCAAATTCCTATGTAATTAATGAATAACTTAAAATCAAAATACAGCTTTTTGTGAAATAGTAACCTGCCTTATGAAATTTACCTTCTTTTCTTTCTTCTGATAAACATTCTAAATGTATATGAACATTCTAAATGTGTAAATATTCTTTTATTTATAAATAAACATTCTGAATGTATAAATATTCTTACACTTAATATCCTTTAGTATATATCTATAAAGTATGTTCTACGTATATCCTTATATGAGATATGCTTATGAATTTATTAATATATTTGTTATGCATTAGTTATGTTACTCTTTTATCCCAATACAATATAGTTTTCTTCTGATTTAAAAAAATTTGGCGGCCCAAGAAATAGTATTAAAATATGTTTCACCTTGCATGTTACGTTTTTATCCCTAATTTAAATGAAATTCACCTAAAATAATTATTACAATGTATTTTTCCCACAACTTATGACTGATTATTAGATTATAACTACAAATTTTGAGTCCAAAAAGTAACACACTCAAATATTATCCTTGTTACTTTGTTATCACAAAGTTATTTTTTTAAAATAGTGCATCAGATTTTTTACATGATTATCATTTTTTATACAAAGTTTCATGAAAATCAAGGAAATATTTTTTAAGTGAATCGATTTGTGTACTTCGTGTATTGGATTCTAAAACGTGGAACGTATTTCCCCTCCGAATTTTTTTTCTTGTTACTAGCCTGCGGTGAAATATAATTATTACAATCATATTGTCACGATAGGTTAATCGAAATTCACACAATTTTTGTTATTCAGTTGTTATTGATGAGTTGATCGGATCTTCATCTTTGGTGGAGGACATTCTCTCTGTAACATTGACCACAACAACGTCCTGTAAATTTTGCTTTTATTCATGTTCAAGAACCCAAAAGGAGCCCATTTTAACCTTACAAACGCTTATGTCAATATCGGACTCTTTTAATTATTTTTTCCAACCTCAGCAACTTTTAGGCGACAACAAGTGGTATTGTCCCCAGTGCTCGTCACATCAGGAAGCAACAGTCGAGACAAAAATATCTAATTGTGGAAGTGTTTTAGTTGTCCAATTGTTAAGGTATACATCTTTTAATGGGTCATCGTTTAAAGACAACAAGTTGGTTTCGTGCCTTCCAAAGAAACATCACGTCTTGAAAGTACCATCCCAGTGCAATTGTTAAGGTATACATCTCTTAATGGGTCATCGTTTAAAGACAACAGGTTGGTTTCGTGCCTTCCAAAGAAACATCACGTCTTGAAAGTACCATCCCATCCCTCTGTCTGTTTCAATAACACATTCAATTTAGTTGCCACCATCAACCACTCCGGCACTCTTAGGGCAGGCCATTACTGGGCTTTTATCAAGGACAAGCATAACACCTGGCTTAAGTGTGACGATCGTGCCATTACTGCGGTGGATTCATCGCAACTTAACAATTGCTCAGCTTACATACTGTTCTTTAGTAGAAGTTAGCCTTCTTTTCTTCAACAAAGTAAATCGGGGGAGGAAATTTTCCTAGCGGTTGCAATTTACCCTGGCTGACCATTGATTGGTCAACCCACCGTGAAAGTGCAGTTTGCTCACTCATTTCTCTTTCTTGAGACCATGTAAGTAGCATAGCAAGGGGGCTTGACGTTTTGTCTTGTCTTTGGGGTTGACCATCCCACTTGTTACCCCAGTCCAGTAGGGAGACCAAGTTCGCTCACTTGGCCTTCAGGATTGACGATCCTTTTTTTTTCTATTTGTGCTAATTTTTCGACCTTAGTAGCATAAAACCTCAATTACGACAAGCTGGTCCTGTTGTTAGGCTGGTCCATTGCAGCAATGATCTGTGTAGGGCTGAGTGTTGGGCCCATTAACACGTGTAAAGCCACTGCCAGAGTCACAAGTTCTGGCGCACAGATCGTTGCCTGCTTTTTCTTATCTACGAATTCGTAATGAATTCCTTCGAAATTTATCCGTTCAAGGATATTCACTTTAATAAGTTTTATGTATTTTATGCACTGAATCGCTTGTTTTTATTGTCTCTAAACTGTAGCTGTTTTTATCATTGTTTTGTTTAATGTTTTCTGTTGTATTCGAAGGTTGTTCTTCTTTGTTCCTGTGTACTGTGTTACTTTAATGTTAGTCAAAGTGGTCATCGTATAATTTGCCAAATCCTTGCAACAAGGAAGATTTTGGATTATTTCGGAATCTTTAGAGGGTATAACCTCTACATAGCCATAACCACCTGTCTTTAGACAAGTATTATCATTACAGCCTGCTGTTTTGTCACCTCATTATCAGAACAATAAGATACCTTAAAATTAAATTGATACCTGATATTTTCACTGCAGCTAGACTTTATATCCATCTTCTGTGGAATAGACTGCATGTCAATCCTTCGATCTAGGTACAACCTATTAATCACACTGAAAAAGAAAACATCCCTGATTTACTGCATATTTATTTTTCCTACCCGTTTTATTTTGGTCTATAAATCTATAGTCCTTCGGTGTTTCATTCAATACATTTAGTCCTCGTTGTGACGTGTGGCCTTCTGAAAACCACGAACATACTTGACTGGTTACGTGAGATGTCTTAATCCAATCTGACGCAGAAATTTCAGTGAAATCAAATCGCTTCAATGGGGACACACTTTGGAATAAGAGATCAGAGTCTCCGATTTTAAAGCTTTACCTTCAATTAAGATTTGCATGACGTCGAGCCAGGTGTCAATTGGACAGCTATTTTGGAAGACATTGTGGTTGCCTTGGCTACTTCTGTTTTATAGGCTCCATGTTCCTTTCTTGATAAGATCCAACATCACAATGTTCTTTGTTTTTGTAATTCTCTGTATGTTTAGAATAGCATCGGGATTAGCATTTAACATTTGCTTTGTAGCATCTGCACTAATTTGTTCTGCAGTGTAACAACTTACACCGATAGTAAATTACTGGCATATAAGTAATTCTTCGAACAACTTCTGACAAAGACAACTCCTCGGTATACGGATATTTGCAATGAACAGGTCTGCTAAAGGGTTTCAATGCGCTTGCTGTGTAACGCTTTTGTAAAGTGCCTTCTACACAAAGGAGTTTGTATGTGGGTTGATTACCTCCGGATTTTCCAATTATTACACAAGGCAAACGTTTTAGATCGAATGCGTGACCTAATATCTTTGACACAGCTAATGTTGCGTGATCTCCATTTCTATAACAAGCCACATTGAAACGCTATCCCTTGCTATATTTTTTTGAATAAAGACGGCCTTCTAGGCGACTTTTTCAGCTACGGTTTTCCTTATTTCCTTTCGCTTCGAGCAAGTGGTTTCGGAAGGTTCTTCATCTTCATCTTGTACCTTCGAGTCTGGTGATTAGTCTAATAAAATTTTAAAATTATTCCTGAGAGAAGTAAGTTAAAATAAAGCAAACAACTATCTGTGCGCCAGGACTTGTGACCCTGGATACACAGGATATACAAAATATGAAAGGTGTAAAAATTGGCATAACACTACATCTAAATTTAAATCCATTCTACTTTAATATCTATGAACAAGTAATAAACCTTAGAATATGTATTAGCTCGTGCTTTCTTACACTGAATTTCTGGGAGTGAGTTTGCCCAACAACAACTATCACTGTGGCCTTCTTTTGCACTGATAATTGTTTTTATTGTGGCGTTTCCCTGCTCGACCATAGTGTTTGCCTGGACAATTTACAGAAACGCAATCCATAAAACTATTAACAAACTTCTTCCTGTTGTCCGAGTGTATAGTCTTTAGCAACCCAAAGAGGGAAAGAAGTTTATCAATAAATCTGTCTGCCGTTTTGTACGCGGTCTTTCCTTCCAGAGGAATTGGCACATGATATTTTGAAAAATTATCAACCATGTGCCCAATAAAGTTGAAGGTCTCCATCTGGTTTTGATTGTATGCCAATGAGATAAATTGTTTAGAAAAAATTGGCTGATGCCTTAGGTGTTTATAGCAAATCATTTTCCACTTCTTTGCAAGTGGCTGGCACCAACATATGCGTGGAATTTTTGCTGGTTGTACTCTTTCTATTATCCTGTTTCTGGCCAGTATCAACATCATCCTTGAGTACACTACCCTTGCTCCTGCGCCACATTTCGTCACTTCTAAAAGTGTTTCACTTCCTTTGGCTAACCAAAGGAAGTGAAACAACTTTTAGAAGCTTTTATGGACGATATTAAACCTAATGTCATCTTCAGTCTCTGGCGCTCAAAATCTTCTTTCAAGATGCACTACTGCTTTGAAATGGGCTGGCATGAGTTTCTGTAGTGGAAAATCAAGAAGCATATTAATTTTAAAGGGAAGGTCTTTGAACTCTACACCTTTTTCCGTATTCAAGCCATCCGAACCTACCGAATTTCCATCCTTTATTCCATCCATTCATTCATCACCTGTCCGTTTTCTGGGTCGCATCATTGACGGTTCTATTTCTGATGCCAGATCAATTGATGAACTAGATAATAAATTAACAAGCGGCCTTACCCTCCTTAATGGTTCATGTTTAAAAGGTAGCTAGAAACTTTGGGTTTTACAAAACATCTTTTTCCCTCGCGTCCAATGGCCAATACTTATTTACGAAGTTCCAATATCCCGTGTCACAAGGATTGAGCAAAAAACATCTACTTTCATTAGAAAATGGCTTTCCCTCCATAGTTCAACCTCAAATATTTGTCTCTATAGCTCCTGTTCGCCCTGCCCTTTGCCTATTAAGAGTCTCACCACCTTGCTTAAGTGTTCTAAGATCAGCGGCCACTTATTATTAAGACATTGGAAAGATCCATAAGTGTCTGGCAGTGCCCCCGCTTTGAAAACAGGTTTGTGGGAGGTTGAGGATGCAGTTAAAACCGCTGAGGCCGAGGTTGCAGTTAAATCTGTCATGGGCACTCCTCAATATGGCAGATCCGGACTAGGCATGAACAAAGCTTTGAAGATTCCAAGTACAAAGCAGTGCTATGCTTATCGAAAGTTAATTTCTGAAACAGCAAAGAACATCAGTAAAGAAGTTGAAATAAGTTGAGCTATGCAGTTACAAGTGCAGGGACAGTGGACTAGATGGGAGAATTATGTCAAAAACGACCTGTCCTGGAAATCCATTCTTCTAGCCATGCCTCCAACTCTGTTGTCTTTCTGTCTTGCCTCTACGTACGACGTCCTTCCTTCTCCTAGTAATTTAAACGCTGGAAAATTTTGTCAGGATCCTCTTGCTTTCTATGCAGAAAGGAGGTGTGCACAACAGCACATGTCTTAGGAGCCTGTAAGGTTTCCCTGTCTCAAGGCAGGTTTACTTTTAGGCATGATTCTGTCCTTCGCGAGCTTCTTCTCCATCTCAAAAAGTTCTATTCCCAAGTAATACCATCTACTAAACAGCGTGTTCGCAAAGTACCCTTTGTCAATGCAGGTACCAACACATCTAGCAAGAGATCAAAACCAACAGGTCTCCTGCACCTTACCAGCGACTGGGTCTTTTTAGCAGACTTAAACAATGGGTTCGTTTTTCCAGGCCATATAGCCATCACCTCTTTAAGACCTGGTATTGTGATATATTCTAACTGTTCTAAGCATGTCATCCTAGTTGAGCTTACTTGTCCTTGTGAGCAAAATATGGAATCTTGGCACTCCCAAAAGCTATATAAATATTCTCCGCTAGTTGAGGTAATACGCGGGAACGGGTGGTTGCCACATATATTTGCAATTGAGGTAGGTGCTAGAGGTTACTCTTCGAAGTCTGTAACTTGCTGTTTAAAATCTCTTGGTTTCAGCAGCCTCTCAACTGCACGCAAACTTGGTGATATGAGCATGAAAGGTTCCTTTTGTATCTTGATTGCCAGAGAGTCGACACAATGGTCCCAGGAGCCTTTAGACAGTAGTTCCTCTTCACCCCCAACACAAAATAATCACTTCCCTACTGCAAATTCTTCAAATTTAAATCCGCTTGAAAATGTCCAACCTCCAGCCATGCTTCCTAATCAAACACTAACTAAAAAGGCAGTTCCCAACATTCACCCTGGGTTGATAAACAAAGGCAACTCTTGCTATGCAAACTCCATTCTTCAAGCATTAACTGTCCTCCCAAAACTCTGGGCTCAGTTACCATCAGAGACTTGTTTGTTGTCGCCACTAGAGAAATCTTTAGTCATGAATATGTCCCTTTTAAGTAATTGACCCATCAAATTTTGTGCGGTCCTTGCAAAATAAAATGCACGCTATAGGTAGGACAGAATTTTACTACAATAACCAACAAGATGTCCCTCAACTTTTACAAGTTGTTATTGATGAGTTGATCGGATCTTCATCATTGGTGGACGACATTCTCTCTGTAACACTGACCACAACAACGTCCAGTAATTTCTGTTTTTATTCATCTTCCAGAGCCCAAAAGGAGCCCATTCTAACCTTGCCAACGTTTATATCAATATCAGACTCCTTAAATTATCTTTTCCAACCCCAGCAACTTTTAGGCGACAACAAGTGGTATTGTCCCCAGTGCTCGTCTCATCAGGAAGCAACAGTTGAGACGAAAATATCAAATTGTGGAAGTGTTCTAGTTGTCCAATTGCATAGGTATACATCTCTAAATGGGTCATCGTTTAAAGACAACAGGTTGGTTTCGTGCCTTCCAAAGAAAAATCACGTCTTAAAAGTACCATCCCATCCCTCTGAGGATGTGTGTTTTAATAACACATTCAATTTAGTTGCGACCATCAACCACTCCGGCACTCTAAGGGCAGGCCATTACTGGGCTTTTATCAAAGACAAGCATAACACCTGGCTTAAGTGTGACGACCGTGCCTTTACTTCGGTAGATTCATCGCAACTTAACAATCGCTCAGCTTACATACTGTTCTTTAGTAGATGTTAGCCTTCTTTTCTGCAACAAGGTAAATCGGGGGAAGGAAATCTTCCTAGCGGTTGCAATTTACCCCGGCTGACCATTGATTGGTCAACTCACCGTGAAAGCGAAGTTTGCTCACTCCCTTCTCTTTCTTGATACCATGTAAGAAGCATTGCAAGGGGGCTTGACATTTTGTCTTGTCTTTGGGGTTGACCATCCCACTTGTTACCCCAGTCCAGTAGGGAGACCAGGTTCGCTCACTTGGCCTTTAGAATTGACGATCCTGCTGACCCGAGTTACTTTTAAAAGAGCCAAATGGGGTTATAAGTTTTTTTTCCATTTGTGCTAATTTTTCGACCTTGTTAGCATAAAACCTCAATTACGACATGCTGGTCCTGTCGTTGGGCTAGTCCATTGCAACAATTATCTGTGTAGGGCTGAGTGTTGGGCCCAATAACACGTGTAAAGCTACTGCCAGAGTCACAAGTTCTGGCGCACAGATCGTTGCCTGCTTTTTTGTACCTAAGAATATGAATTAGTTATGAATTCCTTTAAAATTCATCCGTTTAAGGATATTCACTTTATAATAATTTTTTTTTATTTTATGTGTTCCTTGATTCAGTTTAATCGCTCGTCTTTATTGTTTCTGACTGTAGCTGTTGTTCATCATTGTTTTGTTCAATGTCTTCTGTGGACAAGTATTTGTATTCGAAGTTTGTTCCTCTTTGTTCTTGTGTACTGTATTACTTTTATGTTAATCAAAGTGGTCAATGTATATTTCGTCAAATCCTTGCAACAAGGGAGATTTTGGATTAATTTGGAATCTTAGAGGGTACAACTTCTACATAGCCATAACCACCTGTCGTTAGACAAGTATTATCATTACAGCTTGCTGTTTTGTCACATCATCATCATTTGCTAAGTGTCTCGAAATTTGGTCTTTTTACAGAATGCCTGACGTTTTTTATAAAGAGGCATGTACTGTGACCTATTTAGTTTTATTAGCTGGTAAATTAGCTGGTAAAGAAAACGGTAAATAAGAAGAAAGATATTAAATTTAATGCATAATTACTTGAATCCTCTGCAAAAAGCTAGATGATATGATTGGCTTTAATTGTGCCTTCTTTAGTTGCACAGATTTTAATGCAATGTGATACACTGCTTTATGTAAAATTCAACATCACTAATTGGAACATTGCTATACGTTCTGCTTATCTAAAAACAGACTCATTTAAGAAATGAAAGATTCATGAACTACACTAACACAGTAATTTCCATTATGTAAATTATGCTGTTGCAAAACATTTTCATACCTGTTCAAATGTTCTTTTTACATCAGAGTGAAGAACTTCTTTATAATGCACTCTTTCTATTATCTTGAAGATTTGAAAACCAATTGCAACACGTTTAAAATTACTAAGGGGTGAATTGCACGAAAATATACACAATTTTTAACTACCTATATATTAAAAAAAGAAGCTAACAGATATAAGGCTAACAGATAACAAATAGAAATTGTCAATTATATATATAAAACCTTTAAATTTCATAATGGCTAATTATCATAATCTTTCTTACATACATAAAAACTTGCATATTGAACTAATAGAAGATCCAGACAGGATTTGCAGCTGTATATTCATAAATCAACAGAATACTAACTAAAAGCTGGATCATGAACAAAAAACTATAGGTAATACATAGTTAACTTTATATACTATTTATATACTATTATATACTTATATACTTAAGGATACGGTAACCCCCTGAGACACATACTCAGCATATTTAAAATGTCTCCTCTGCTCGCTATATTAACCCTAACAAATATATATATTCTGAAAGCCAAATAAATCATCTCTAGAGTGATGATAAAGTATTTCTATAAAAAAAATCCAAAAAGGAGAAAAAAAAATTTATACAAAAATTCACCCTTTCAGTTCATTTTATCGAACACTCCCCTCAAAAAATATGATTGCGAAGCTCTTATTCAGCTCTAAAAAACTTTGCTTTTTTTACTCAAAACAACACGTGGTTCCAAAAATATCGCATATTTTGTGTTACAATAGCTGTTTTATGACTGATTTATCTATTTTTCAGCATGATAGATCAATAACTCGATATTTCCTCACTTTCTGAGTTAGAAAAAGCAAAGTTTTGTAGCCAAAGATATAATTGTCGCAACAAACTTGTTTTCGTGCAATTTCGTCAAGATAGAGGGGAGTGTTCGACAAAAATATATACCGTTACGACTAAAAATTTTATTTCGAGAAAAAGCAAATCAAAGACCTTTGCTTTTACCTGCAAGAATCATGGTTACGCCCACTTAAACGTTATGAATAATTAATAACTCATGAATATTTTATTTAAAATTAAAGGTAAAGTGTTTTCGTAGAACTATGGGTCTAGTTATTGTTAAACAGACAACAGGATAACATAACATACCAGGATAAAAACGAAAAAAATAAGGAAATAAATTATAAAGGTATAGATGATAGATAATAATATATTTGTATAGATTATTAAAGTGTGAATGTTTCCTATGTTATATGTAGAGATGCAATTTTTTATTCGTTCTGCAAAACTCTCTTTAATTATTATACAGATTAAATATATTTGAGGAATTTTAAACTTTGAGCACACTATTGAAAACACTAAAAGATAAAAAATATTTTTTCTCATTTTATCCCTCTTAACAATAAATATTTTTGATTCTTTTTAAAAAAATATCAGGAAAATATGCCAAAGAATCAAAATTAAAAAAAATAATTTTTTTAAAAAAAATGACCCTGAAGGGGGTTACCGTATCCTTAAGTCATATATCTCACTCAAATATTCTTTTGACAGTCACATGACTTGACTTTTCCCAGACTGGTAAAAATTATGGTAAGAAAAACATGCAAGTTATAACAAATTCAGGTTAATGCATTGTTTGTCCTAAGATGCAATTTCATTCTTGCCACACATCAATTTATGGCTACACACGATAATCATTTAACACAGTTTTGCTCAAGCACAAATAGGAAATCCAGTGAAAATGCAAACACACACCCCTAAGATAAACATAATTTCATATACAGAATTCCATGCCAACTGAAATGCACCTACATTTCCCAGACACACAAAAGATATCACGTAAATTGAGAGTTTGATAATTCATAATTGCGAAGTTCTTTCTACGTACTCGACAAATGATATAAAGATCTCCCCGTCTTTTAAAAAGGACAAAATCATGTTATATATTAAGAAAAAATAAAACGAGTTTGAAAGATAAAAAGTATTTATGTACTCAGTGTACGAAAAGCTTAACAAATAAATACTCTTTAACTTTCAAACTCGTTTTATTTTTTCTTAATTAATAAACTATGGCTGTTATTTTTACCATGTTATATGTATTTTCTAATATTATTGAAGAGTCCTTTTTCGTTATTTCTATTTCCAACCTTTCTTTAAATCTGTTATGGGTTTCTTTGCTTTCCAAAACAGCACGAGTTACTAGTTGCCTAGCTACTTTATATAATTAACTGCACATTGCATTTTTTAATTTTTAAAACTTTATGCTGAGTTAGCAAAATGTGGTGGGCTACTGTATCAAGTGCTTTAGCAAAGTGTAGCACTATTTGTGAGACAAGTTCCAATACTGCATGGCTTGTTGATTTTGGTTTTGGAAACCATGTACCATTTTTTAATAAAGGAATTACTTTGGCCATTTTAAGCTTGTCTGGGTATATTCCTACTTGGAGGCATCGATTAAAGATGATAGTCTTTGGCTCACATGACTGACAATCACTTTCGCTGGAAAACTATAAATATCTTCAGCTTTTTTAAGATCAATTTTAGCTAAATATTCCTTAATTCCTGTGAAATAAAGGGCTGGAAGAAGGAACTGTGGTTACACCTATTTTTGAAATAGACTTTCTATAAATGAGGAGCCAGGTATGTATAGGAAGAATTGAACTCATTGGCAATATCCTTGGCCATTAGTGGGCCAAGGATATCTTTTCCATTCATATGTAATATAAGATTTCTAAGCGTCATGGTGCATAAATTATTTATAGAGACAATTCTTAACACGAATTGTATCCAAAATAAATTTAATATCCTTGTTTTTTCTTTGGCTTTCAAATCTTATTTTTTTAAACTTTGTAGCTGGTAGATGTTTCAAAAGGAGAGCTGACAAGGTATCATTAAAATGATTGTACATAACGTCAGCATCGTCCGTAGTTTTTAGAGTATTCTTGAGGTGAAAAATGTCTCTAACTCTGCCACAAGAGCATTTTGGTTGAATTCGGAGTAATCCTTTTAAAATTTTTCATGTTCAATGTGATTTAAGAATGGTTCTTCACAGATTAAAACATTTGAGAGAGATGATCAGTAATGTGAGAGATTAAATTACTACTTATAAAGTTACTACTGGTGTTATTTTTAAAAATGTTATCAATAAGAGATTGTTAACCATTTGATGAAAACCTTGTAGGTTGGAAAATTTGAGATGAAAAAAAATTATTCATAACAGTTTCAATGAATTGATTTGTTTCCCTATGTACCTCGTGTTCCAAATGTTTCAGGTTGAGGTCTTCATAAAGTTACGTTGCCTGTAAATGGCTCCCGCAATAAGATTAGAGCATGTTTTGTTTGTATTTTCTACCCATAAAGGTTGAAAATCTTTCAAGGAGTCCTCAACTTAAAGTAACTCAGCTCTTCTCTTTTAAATTACCGAAGACTATCCCTTATAAGTAATGCGCAAGCACCATTTTGCGAAACACCCTGAAAGTTTTTTACTCTATTGTTAATTGAGTCCCATGTCTCGCTTAGTCCGATTAAATCCAAATTATGTTAAAGCTGATTAATTAAAACTTCTAAATTTGAAATATTTTACTCAAATGAGTTTATACTAGAATGCAAAACTGAAAGTTTATTCTGATTTAGCTGGCTGATTAACTTATGAAAATCGAGCATTTCGTAATACTTACTTACACCCCATGGACTCTTTTTTATTAAATTGAGGAAATCTATGTCTAGCAAGGGAATTAAATCAGACATATAATTCGTAATGGTAGAACTATTACACGATTGTTTACTGGTTACAGGTTGTTGTCATGAGAAATATCTTTTTCAATTTCTTTGTTTTCAACAGTGTAGAAGGGGAAGGGATAACAATTTGTGCAAGACCAACTTTCAAGGGGAACTACACGCAAAAATTATTTTTTGATATATTGATATATAAAATGGGTGATATATTTCAAAAAATTAAAAAGTGCAACATAATTATGTCTGTTTTTACCTCAATAAAGAGCAATTTCTTTGCCAGCAATATGCCTTTTTCAACGGGCCGCGTAAAAACAAGAAGACTGGAAATAGTAACAAAAATAACGTTGCAAAGTGCAACACGTAGCACACCGCAGCGAGAGGCCTCCAGGAAAAGACATTGAAAAGAAGAGGAGACATTACGATTTGTTGTAACTTATTTTTTAATAAACATGAACCAAAATAACTACGACTCATATTGTTCATTCAAGCGATAGCGAATATTTTCCAGAGTTTTCTACACTGCAAAGACCCAGAAGAAATATTTGAAAGTAAATTTATAAACATGAAACCAAATGTACAAAGTAAATCCTAAAAGTATATACCAAAAATAAATCTTACTTATTCGTCAAAAAACAACGACAACCAACAATATTTCTCAAATGAACAAACAGTCTTCATAAAAAAAACTTTCACGTTTTCAAACACTTTTGATGCATTGTCCCTCTCCTGTTGATAACAAGTTATAATTTTGAAAAAGGTTCAAAGAATGAAATTGTATCGACGAAGGAGAACAGTAGCCATCCTTTTTTTTAATTCTTTTGTGTGATGGACCTCACCTTGGAAAGTTTGCATATTAAATGAGAAACAATTCCGGGGGTATGCGTCCTTTTTTTAGTCTCCGAAGTAAATACAAAAATCATCGGGACAGCACCAGGAACAAGGAGTCTCTTTCGAGAACGTGCTTTACTTTCGTTTTATGTTCGAGATGTTGATGACATCGATTCATCCATTAGCTCACTCTAGCAAAGTAATATGTTTACCCCTTGTCAGAAATTAGATTTTTATTCGCGCAAAACTAAAATACGAAAATCTGCTTATGAGTTGTGAGAAAAGATAATCATAAGTGGCGAAGCAGGACAAAAATTTAACTTTAAAATATTAAATTTAAAAATTTAAAAATGGGAAAGGGGAACAAACGAGTGAAATAATATTAGTAAAATAAAAGTGAACGTAAATTATACAATGGCATGTATTTGATGACCAGTGAATATATGCAAATACAAAGAAAACTTTATTTTTTGCATTCAAGAAATCCGGATGAACTTTGTCTTACCATCATATCCGTCTGGAAACAATCATCAGTGAAGTGTTTTGAGCAGATGTAAAAACCAGAGTCTTTTTGGTAAAGAACCTTCTCTTTTAATCGCTTGCAACCATTTTTTACGAAGTTTGTTGTTCGATCTTTCTGAAGGTATCTATCTTATGAAAACTAAGCTCTTTGTTAAACGTGGAGCGACTTATACAACCGAAGTTGAGCAACTTGGCATATTTAGCAAAAAATAATAAGGAATTGCTAGTAGCTGTATAAGATATATTTTATCAAAACTATAAACGATTTAAAAATTTTCTTGCTTTAAGGATGCTGTAAGAGACACATTCAGTATATTCATTATTTCTCAAAAATTATGTTTTTTTTCTTCAAAATTATTTATTGAATATAAAAAGCAAATTAAATTGTCTGTAGGATAATATAAATATGAATTATTTTTTTTCCAGGTAGCCATAAATCCACATCTTTGTTTTTCACTAAAACGCCCGAAACTCCCCTCCGTTTTATTTTTTTTCTGCGTCATATTTATCAATCACTTTAGCAATACTTTGTCACATTTTTTCGAAAAAGCGCGTCGTTCGTTTTTTATTTAAAAATTTGTGAAAAAATGAATTTTTGCTCGCTCTTTTGTGTTTTAAACTGTCTTTTTCTTTAAATAATCAAAATATACATAATGTGACAAAGTCATTTGCAGCAGGTATCGATGAGCACGTGTGCAAAGTTTTGTTGAGTTTCTCCATTGTGGAGGGGAGTTTCGTACATTTAACCACTAATCACTATCTTAACCATCTAACCACTACCCTGTCTGGGGGAAGGTGTATAAAGTTATACCGTCCTGTGCTTTGTGGGCAATTCGTAATAAATATCCATCTGAGAATGGTATTTTTATTTCATTCACGGAGAGAAAATTTCGACAAAAACGACTGTATCAAAACACAGATTTCGATTCTAAATAAAAGAGGCAACTTCAAACCCAGAGCCAATGAGGAAATTAAATACTAATGATAAAAATTATTACAATGTAAACCTTGTTTTCAAATTTTCAATGGCTTCTTTTTTTATCTGGTTTCATTTTTGGCGCGATATAATTCGGAACATTATCGACTTTGGGAGCTGCGTATCTTTCTTGAGATGTAACCAAATAGGTTACTTCACTCACAATATCTACGTACAACCTCTCCTTTTTCGTGGTAACTTTTTTGACAACCCAGGAATCTTTAATTTCGAGTATTGTTGCTCATAGCGATGCTCTCCAAACGACTTTCTTGCGTGTGACGAGCCAGCTCCAGCATAAGTCAACAATGCCAAGTTGTGACATAGCAATCATTCCTGCAAACCTGAAGTATAACCTCTTCAGGCAATATCTGTTGTAGAGGGAGTGGTGAACTTTCTGTGTGTTAGAACCCAATAAAGTACTTCAAATCGCGCAACAAATACTTAGCTCGAACTACATTTCAAGGGCTTTGTAGGCAGGCGTTCCTTCCATTAACCACTTTTTCATCGCTGTAATTTGGAGAGTTTGGTGTACACATTTGCGATATATTTTGTTGTTTTTCCATTTTTGCTTGTCCTTTATATGGCGGAACAAACTCAGCCTTTTCTTCTGTAACTTCACTACGTTAACATTACAAGAAGCGCAACACCACCAGAAATGATTTACGACAAATCTTTAGCAGTTGTTTTCTTGTCACAATTGACCAATTTTTCTTTTGATGTTTTTTCCCATATGCCATACGTCAAAATGGTGTTTGATATCCTGCCGTTCTTCTTGCATGTACTTGCGTATTAGAACGTGCCTGTCAGTTGCAATGCCTTAAATTGACAGTCGATTATCTAGAAAATAATCAAGAACAACAAACAATCCATGTTATTCCATATACGACGAATTTTCAACTTGGCCGACCATAAAAATCAATTTTTTCGTTTGATTTTGAATTTAGTAACATGTAAGTCCCGTACTTTGCACTGTAACCTGGTGAATCACACCTACCATCGCCTGCTAAGTCTAATGCGTCATTGATTTTCAGGTCAGAATAAAATCGCATTTCCCGATGAGTGGAATATATTTTGTAAATCGCATGAAATATGTTCTTTTTTTGTGTTTCGACAAACGTGGTATTGGACAAAAATAAAAATGTATTTTTGCGTTCTGCATCATTTCTTTCACTCGTTGGTATGTGTCACCGCTAATTAAAATGGCTGAGGAAAGCAAAAAAAATTCCTCACGATCGCTGGCTCACCAGTGGTTGCGATAAGCATTGGTAAGCATGATGATCACTACACAACAGATGTACGATTAGTTGCGTCCCTTCAACTGGCTTAAAGCAGAGGTAGAAGACAAGACTAAAATGCAATAAAACACGTGCCGCTTAGGTCAGGAATTCCCGCTTCGGAGTCGTTCCTGTTTAAATCATGTTCGTCATCCTTAATATCTGGCAGGTCTTCCAAATTGAACCTTCTAATGACTCACATACAGTGATGCTTGAAATTGAATGCCACGTGTCTTAGAGCACTTGACAGCATTGACAGCTTCATCAACGCCAGTCTGGGTTCCCATTTCTTGGTTATTACAGTTAACTCCCGGTTTCTCAAACCTCCAAGGAACCAGAGAAAAGAGTTTGACTTAACGAATGTTCGACTTAAGCGAAGCTCCCGTTAATTCGAACTTAGACAAAAATGAGACATTAGTTGGAGTTATTCTATTCGATTTATTCTTCAGACTCTATAAAATATACAAAAGTTACAATCTAGTAAGTTTTTACTGAAAGAAGTTTCGTATGTCTGTTTGACTTAACCTTGTTGATAGTTCTTGTTTAACAACTCGGCTTATTAGGTTGATATATTTGTGAAGGCACGCTCCGTTTTCACTAAACAACATATACTCCCAGACTAACTCTAGAGCTTGACGCACATCATTAGATTGCGGGCGAATTGGCTCATTTGAAGCATCATCATCTGTGTCTTTTTCTGCAGGATGTTCTTCATCAAAGATTTCTTTTAATTTTAAAGCATCTCTTTCTTGAACGTGTTGTGTACATGAAAGTTTTTTTAGCATTAGAAAAACATCGGTAATACCATTTCGCATTGCTCGATCTAAAACATTGGTTTGCTGGAGATATGACGCAGCTCCCAGATCCAATTTTTCTGTTTGGAAGGCAACAGGGAGTTGAGCTCTTCCCGTTCTTAGTGTACCACAGAAATATGTCTGCTGTTTCTGGAGATCATCAACGAGTTTCAAACTTATGTAGAAATTATTGAAGAATACCAGATAACCTTTTCCGAGGTACTTTTGAAGCCAATTAAAAACAACGCGGTACAACAAAACATGCTCAACTGTACCCTCAGTCTTTCCAGTGTATGGAACTGTAGGCAGTGAGCAGTAACAGCTTCGGACAATACCCAAATCTTTATTCCAAACTTTTTGGACTTCTTGGGCATGTATCAATGAAACACGAGACTTTGTCCCTATCATTTGCTGATCAATGGATAGTTTCCGTTGTGAAGCATACATTTTATAGAATAAATCTGAAAGCTTTGCATGTAAGTTTCCAAGTTTGTAAACCTTGTCATGATTTGGATCATTTCGGGGTAACTCGTTATCATTATTTGCCAGATGCAAAAATCGGAGGATTTGCTTAAAGCGAGTCCTTGTACATATAGCCAGACACCAGTTCATGGAATATATTGAATCTTCTTGCCAATAATCTTCCAACTCTGGTAGTTTTACAAGCCCTTATTATCAACTTAGGTTGTTTGACAAGATTTCTTATGTTGCACATTGACCTTCTTAATTGGTGACCCACATACATCACAAACACGCTTGCATTTATCATACGCTGTCACACACTCATAATAAATACAGCTCTAAGACCAGATATGGTAAACTGCTCCAAGGTCGTAATTCTTATTGAACTGACCTGTCCATGCGAGGAGAATATGGTGTCATGGCACTCCACACAACTGTCAAAGTACTCCCCTTGGTTGAAGTAATCCGCAGTAATGGGTGGTCCCCTAATCTTTTTGCCATTGAGGTTGGTGCGAGAGGTTACTCTTCCAGATCTGTTACGTGTTGTTTAAAACATCTCGGTTTGGCGACTAAATCTGCATTCTTGACTGCACGCAAGCTGGGTGACTTAAGGCGAGGATCTCTCGAGGTACGTGCTGTTCCGTTGTATAGTTGGGCACAGGATAATAATGTAGTGAAAATGCTTCTTATATTCATTTTCGAGAAGGTCCAACACACGTTGAGTTTTCCCGCAACTCCTTGGACCTGTAAAGATTGATGTGTTCGGTTCCTTGACAACGTTTAAGTTCATTTATTTAATATTCCACGCTGTGAAAACGGCCATTCAGAATATTCAGCTGAATATCAGAGTCATGACTGCCGAAGAGGTTCACAATTTGCTTAAAATGGTCTTTTGGAAGCATCGCGTGTGAATACAGTTCATTAGGCTCACCCTCGACAGTGATCGAGATTTTTTCAATATTAGGGTTGTAAAATATTTCGTTAGCGCCGCTATAGGGCTTCACTTTCGCTGGATCTACAAAGAGCAGTAAAACACCCTTCAGACTTTTTGCTGGTGTGTCGATTTGTAAATTATAACTGGTATCCTCTTTTTTCATCGTGATCACCTTGCTTCGCAATACTCTTTCGAAAGGAAGAACGAATTGACTATACCGTGATGTCATAGCAACTGCAAGGCCGTCGTGGTTTACTTTATCATATTCCAACGCAATATTAGGTATTGCAATCTGTCGTGTAGGCCAGGCTGATAGAAGGGTAGGTCTCTTACTAGTTCAAACATTTTTCCGAGGGGAATACAAAAGGCATTACCATAGGCTGCGGCGATCGCTTTTTCTTCAATATTACCCGCGTGATTAGTACCTTTTACCTGTAGGGCGCGGATAGTACCATCATTGGGATTGATCCCTTCCTGGATCAAGGTGTTTTCACGTTCAAATTTCGATAGCCAGAGATCACGATAGACGGCAAACACTCTATAGTCGTTAATGCTTTGAATTTCATGACCATTGAGTACAATTTTCAGGTTCTGTACCAGACTTTTGCCGATATTGTTTACGATAGTGCGTTTTGTATTTGTCCCCGTGAGCTTCAGATCAAATAATAGTCGAAGACTTTCGGGGAATATCACATCATTCTGCCCCATATTGGGAATATCCACATAGAGGTCCTCGTTTTGATTGATTGTCGATGGGATGTGACTTACCCTCACGTCGTGAGGGTAAGTCACATTTGCCTTTCATGGCAAATATTGTTTTGGTTTCAGCGTATGGATCTAGTGTTTTTCCAAATATGTTACTCATGCTTACTTTATTATTAGCTGATTTTCTTTTAAAATAAATGCCGATAAATCTAACATATGAAGCAGACGATGAGTTTACAGAGGAAAGCGATATTGATGATGATGATACTGATGGTTGATTTAGTAGACCTGAGTACCTTGCATACCATGCTAACGCCCAGCCGACCACCAGTTCAATATCTGAAGAACGACAGGGAGACACCATACTAAGTCAGAAAGAAGAGATAAAAAAATCAAAGGTCGACGTTCTTTACGAACATCTTGGTGAGGAGCTGGGGCAGCCAATTGCGAGATTTTACAACGAGTTTGAGCTAAAAGGGAATTAACTTCTTTATGATGGTATGGAGATCACAAAACAGAACGGCGAGTTGCGATCTTCTAGAGTGATAATAGGTAAGTTGGGGGCAAATCGTCTGCGAGCCATGGGTTTTACGGATTATACTACACCAAACAAAGGCAGTAAGGCAATGGCTCAGAAACTCTTGAACGAGATTGTTCACGTCGAGGAGAAGGCTGATGATATCGAAATGATGCCTTTGCTAGAGAACGTCCTAGATGAAACGGAGAGCCTTTTTAGCAGAGACTTCCCTTGGTGGCGGTGAATTTACGGAGCGTGAAAGAAGAGGACTCAATCTCGAACTTCAAACCATTAGAGGAAATTTGAAACACTTGAAAAGCAAGATGATATTCTACGATGGTGAGATCGCTAAAGCAGAAGCCAAGGTGAAAAGGCTTGAGACGAAGAAAGCTGAACCTGGAGTATCCGAGGAACAGCAAACTATCTGGAACGAAGACATTGCAAAGGCTAAGGAAGATCTAGAACGACTCCAGGATCAAAAACAGGCCGTACAAGCAGCGCACGGACTGTTATCATCCGACACTCAGAGCCAGCTGAAAGCGATTAAGGAAACGCTGATGAAAATCGCAGAAGGCGATAAATCTCTAGCTGAAAAGCTTAAGATCTTGTTCAAGGAACAAGGGATAACAATTGCGAGCATTGTTTCCGCCGTAGGTTTACTGATATCCACCATTGTGCTTGCGACAGCTTCCGCAGTTACAGGGGGAGCTGGTGCTGCAACAGGTGCTGCAGGGAAGGGCTTTATACAAAAACAGCTGGAAAGACTTGGGAAATTTTTAAAATATTTAGCAGGAAAAGCAGGTGCAGCTCTTCCTGGCATCATAGGGACGGTTGTCTCCTTCTTTTTCAGAGTAGCAGCAAAAGTTGTCGAATATGTAGCCAAGCACCTATACATGGCGATCACTGCTGCCGTTGCGACAGGTTACGCTCTTGTTGTGACATATGTTGGGAAGAGAAGCAAAAGATCGTAAAAGTCTAATTTGTTAATTTTGTAAGTCTTTGACGACTTACAAATTTTTTTTGGTATTTTTGCATCCATTTATTTCAGCCAAATAAATATACAGTAAAATAACGCCTACTCCGCTCGTAATCAACGCAGCCTTAGTATCTGCATGTTGTTCCGCTTCCATGTGTTTAGTAGGTGTTGCTTTTGCAGAAGCTCTCTCTGGCGTATGGTTAGCCACAGGCAAGGCGCGAAGCTGTGTCGTATGTTTTGGCAGCTTCGGTGTTCTATCAACCTGCTTTGCGTTAATCTTCGGATTTATACCGATCGAAAAATAATCCTTGCTGATGAGAATTTTATTCGTGAAATTAACAATATTTCCAATGTGAAGGTTCATATCACTTGGGATCATATAGACGCCATGAGCAACACTAAAATCCACCTTGGACCGCGCATATTTCAACACATTTTGGAATTGACCAATTTCCTTACCCGTATCACTATCCTTGGTTACTAGATCCTCAAATGTTGTCAGGTACAACCTCTGGGCATCAATTGCACTGCCTTGGTTCCCAATGATCCCAGATCTTACATTGGCCTGACTCTCCAAAATTAAATAAGCGTAAAATCTCACGCTTTGGGATAATCGCTCAATACCAATACCAGTAAGGCCCTGGCTTTTTTCAATGATCCAGCGACTCCAAGAATCTTCATTGAAGTAACTTGGTCCTGAACCGGGATAGTCCTCAGGTGACTCTGCCAACTACTAAAACTGGTTTCATTTCTCCAATTCTGTTCACTGATGGGCACTCCAAATTCATTTACTAATTGCTGTAGTTTTTGTTGATTGAATGGGTTGTTTAAACGTTTAAATCTAGCCGAACCCGGTAGAGAAATTTCGGGTTGGGATAAAATTTTACGTATTTGGAAATAAGTGTGGAAGCGATACACGACAGGAACCATAGGCAGCCCAGCGTTTAGATGCTGCATGGAAATACCGCAAACAGATGTTGCACAGTACGCAGCAAAATTAAGTTGAGTTGACCAGAGACTGAAAGGGTGGCTGTTCCATTCCTTGACTAGCTCGCTAGTACCAGAATGAAATTCATAATCAACAAAAATGTCTGGAAATTTCACCTTGAACGAGGAACCTTGAGCATCAATAACGATGTTCTGCACTGAAAGGTCATCCCCTTTAAACCGTTCCAAATATCTCCCGTGGTTTGGCGCATACTTGGCCTTCGGGTTGTACGAGTAAATGCGTAAGCTATCGCTGATTGCTTTGCTCATTGCTTTGCTCATCTTTTCTTTTAAGAATAAACATGAAACAATTGTATATCACTGATATCGAGAAGCCTACGATTTTTGACGATTACGAGGATTGCTCTAAAGTCGATCAGTATTCGACCTACGTAGCTGAATATTTACAGTAATAATGATTTCACCATTCGGAAGACGGGGCCTGATCAAGAGGAATTCGGAATCAAGATCATGAACGGTTTGTACAAGATCGAGGATTTAGCGACTATTGTTAACAACCAAGCACAGAATAGGATCAAATTGTTTGTGTTGAAAAATGGACTATGAAGGCTCCGTGTAAATGATGGATACACCGTTGTAATCCACAGAGCATTGCAAGAGCTCATGTGCTTACCCTATGATCCAAGTAAAAAGTACTATACGAAGGACGACTATGATTCATGGTACAAGACTGACATTTACATTCGGCTACTCAGTTAGATGAAGATAATTGCCTACTTGATGGGAAGAAATCAAAATTTTTTGCCTTGCTTCCCACTAAAGAATTGAATAATTGGGGAGACATGCTTACCTGGAGTTTTGAAACTCCAATCTACCTTCCTTTGAAAGGGTCGACGGATCGACTCGAGTTCATGCTGACGGATGAACATCATCATTATAAAAATGCTTCATTTACAGGAATTACGACGCATTTGCTCATAAAATAAAATATGACTGATGTTATGAAATTATACCCAACCTTACCACCAAGTGCGCCTGAGGACGATACTATGCACGAAAGTCAGGTCTACAGACTCAAAAAGATCGAAGAAATCGAGCAGTATCTACGTAAGGAGATCAAGGAACGGGATGGACTTGCAAAAAAATTCAAGATGCATGGCACTTGGGTACGCTATTGTGATCATGGCCTACTAGGCGTGAGCGTTATCACTACAGGATGCGGACTTGGTGCATTAGCAACAGGTCTTGGGGCTCCTCTATGCATTGCTATGGGGGGAATCGCGATAGCGATGGGAATCGAGCAGGCTGGCCTGAAAAATGCTTCGAAAAGGTTAAGCGCAAAGGCTCAGAAGCATGAAAGTAATAGACTGCTTGCTGAATCAAAGTTGAATTCGGTTGTTGATTTTATATCAAAGGCAATTGAAAATGGGGTTATTAGCGATTATGAATTCAGCTTAATCATGCAAGAAAAGCAAGCATTACGATACGATTTCTCCAGTGTTCATGTCTAAGGTCAGAAAGCTTTTCTGTTTCCAGGTTTGCTGCTTTTCATTCTTTGTCACAACCTCCTAAGGGCTGGGTTCCAAGTCTACCTCTCTTAGCCCTGGGCTCCGTGTCAGTAAACGCAACAACGATACGATTTGTAGCTGTCGACTTTTTCTTTTTCCAAAGCTTAACAAAAGTTTTTGGTTTTGGCGGACGGTGTTAATGAATGTGGCTGGTGTCTTGCAGGAGGCAGGTCATGCTTACTCAAGGGCCCGCGCCAGATCCCAAGCATGAGTGAATTTCACCAATCCTCGTGTTTCCACATTCATAGGTGTTTGTTTCAGTACAGCCAAAATCGATTAGCTTTCCGATTATTCCTGTAAAGGGGAGAATACAGAAGTTTTGTAGCAGCTTCTTATTCTTTGGAGAGAAACCTCCTTTTTTTCATTAAACTTTCCGTCTTAAAGACTAGTTTTATCTGCATTGCGATGTATTAAAAAGAGCAAATAAGACAACGAGTTAAACGTATCGTTAATTCGATCAATGAACGGGAGCGTGCTCAGTTAGTTGAAAAAGGGAGACAAGAAGGAAAAGATGAACTTCTAAAAAAAAATCAATCTGTACAGTATGCCAGCGGTACTTAGATTCCCCGCCTGCCTATTCGATGGTATAAGTTTTATGGGGAATATTTTCCCTATAAAACTACAGCCTCGCGCCTTACCTGCGTGTATAATCAATCTCACAGCCGATTACCTCTCCAGTATCAACATCCATTTGTATACCTCCATCACTTACTATACGTGGCGATTTTTTAGCTTACGCAAATATTTTTCAAGATTTTTCTTGTATGCAATTCCAACACAAGATTTGCAATAAGGTCCGTCTGTTTGCGTTGAAGCGTCCTTGTACTTAACTTTGCGGATTGCTTCAATAAGTTCGGCCTTATTCATCGTAGAAAAACGAGGAACGTGCAGTGATTTTGCTTCTTTTTTAAGTGCGTTCATGTTTGTTTATATGGTTGGGTTCAACCATTTAAATGCAAGTGATGCAACATACTACGAATCAGCTAAGCTCTCATCATCAGAGTCACTAAGATAGTGTGCGCCATACCTATCAACCTCTTTATATTTACACTCTTCCAAGTAGGTTTGTACATAATTATTTCTTCCTTGTCTATAAATGCTTCCTATTTTTATGATAGCTGTACACTCACAACCTCCCTGTGGTATTTTTTTCTTATGGAAATTGCTTCTAAACTCACCCTCCCACTCCTTGAGTTTAGGGCTGATGTAACGATCTTTCTTTACACTGATGTTAGTGAACCCATGCCCCTCCAAAGACTCCACTGTTTTCAAGATCTCCTCGTATTTTTTAACCATTCAGGATAGTCACCAAGATCAAACGACATCGTGAACGCAGAACCCTCACTGTATTGAGAGACACCCTGAGAGTAGATTTATTTAGGGGTTTTTATCAATAACGGTGATATGTTACTCGCCTTTGCCTTTGTTTGCTGGAATAGAATCACTCGGCACAAGGTTTTCAATATTCACATCTTCGATATTTAGTGGTGTTGCGTTAGTGTAAAATTCCTTTGACTTAATGGTTTTGTCTACAAATTTCAACATCTCTTTATTTAAGGATTTTAAATCCTCAACTAGCATCTGCTTATGAGCTTCGCGCTTTACAACAGACCTAAATCATAACATACGCAGCTGCCTCCATTGTATGTGATATACTCTTGATAACAATACCAACATAAAATTTTACCTTGCACCACAAGTCCCCGTCCACATTTGCATCTATCATATTCATCAAGTATGCATTCACAATCACGCATCGTTGTTCCATCACTTTATCTTATGTTTTTCTTGTAAAACATAAGATAGGTCATATAACTTACCTCCCATTGCCCCGTTCCATTGCTCAGCTCCACAATAGTTCAAGATCCTTTTTTTCGTCCTCTGGAAAGCACCAGTCTATAACTCTGTCTGGATGCCATGTTATCGGAAGCAGCTCGTTCTTAATTCTATCCTTCTCCGCTTTCCTCCGGTGATAGGCATCGAGCACTTCAGGCTCAATGCTTCTACTATATATGTCCTGGGTAACAAACCAGTCCGGAACATACTTGATCATACGGGGATACTCTTCAACGGCTCTGGTGCACATTTCCTGAGTCATGAGTTCATCTGGAACATACTCGAGCAACCTAGGATCCTCTTCAACGCCTCTGTTGCACATTTCCTGCGTCTTGAATCGATCCGGAACATCCATGAACATATTGAAATTCTCTTCAAAAGCTCTCGTGCATATGTCTTGTGTCTTGAATCGATCTGGAACATACTCAAACATATGGAAATCCTCTTCAATCACCCAATTGCACATTTCCTGCGTCTTAAATCGATCTGGAACATACTCAAACATATAGTATTTCTCTTCAAAAGCTCTCGTTCACATGTCCTGCGTCTTGAATCGATCTGGAACATACTCAAACAACCAGGGGTGCCTTTCAATCACATCGTTATATGAAATTTTTTTCGAAGTGGTCATTTCTAGCACATTCGTTTTATTATAAAAACAAAGCCCAACCAGCATAACGTTTTTGAATTAGGGAATTCCCCTAATTCAACGCAAGGTGAGTATGACGTTATTACCTTTGATGAATTCAACGCATGCGCAAAGTGAGTTAGGGAAACTACCTTTGTGTGCGTGCGCGTTGTGTGTGTGCGCGTTGTGCCAGAACCCCCCATTTATACTCCCTTCATTTTTTATCCCAATGACGTCATTAAAATTACTTTTTTCATGTGGAACACATATTTTGGTATTCATTCCACAAATCTGCCAAGAATCAAGATCATTATTAACACGCGAGAAATTAAAACGTACTGAAAAATTGGGAAAATGACCATTTTTGACATGTGTGACGTCATTTCTAATCCCTATGACGTCATCAAATTATTTTTTTTTACCTGGATTGAGTTTGTACTAAGACATTCTACAACTGAGCGAAGTTTCATCACTTAAGCACAAGTGGTTCAGGATTTATGGCCCCCATCTTTTCCTTGCAGTATGCTCTAGGAGACAGTAAAATCATTGGCATAGAACTAACCCATCAAAAGATATTCACAAAAAATTCAAAATTCTATTTTTTACTAATAATATATGATAAACAGAGATATTTTATTCTGCTTTGCTCAGTTGAATCAACCTCTTTTTACTATGTCTCCTAGCCATATATCTACTGCACCTATCCTGAAAATTTGAAGCATTTTGGTCAAAGCTACGAAGAGAAATGACGTAAAAACTAAGCGAAATACGAGCAAATTTTAAAAGCGAGATAATCAAACTTTAAAAATAAATACAAATTAAAAATTACAAAACTAGAACTAAAAAGCTAGTAATCTTCTGTAGATTATGATGGTTTGGGTTCATTTTATTTCTCTGTGTCTATGAATCCTTTCCGAACAGCTCTTAGGTGTTTTCTCTGAGCAATCCCGGCTTCACTTGATTTCCTCTTCATGGCGTTAATTCCGCTGGTGTCGCGTTTCGCTAACAGATTGTGTAGAAAGCACAAATTGTTGAAACCAAGTAAATCAAAAACAGTTTTTAGACATCACATGAGCATCTAAACATTTACCGTTTAAACTGTCAGTAGAAATTACAGTCACGACACCGTTTATAGATGCGTGACCTCTTTTCTGCCATGTGCCATCAACCGAAACTTGACAATTTTGAATTTCATTTACATCGCCTGCTTTTTTTCTAAGACATTCAACAGCAGAGGCAGTTGATTTGTCAGCAGCTTGCTTGTAAGTGGTGTGTAAAATGTCATTTATGTTGGTGTAAGTTGGTTTAGAAAAAGCCGGTGGCATGTTCATCAGCGCTGAAAACAATTCAATGGATTGGTAGCCTTTTCCAATTTCTCGAAAAGACAATTCAGTTTGAAGATTGATTTTAAAAGGAGCTCTCCCAGTGAGTGCTTTCACAGAAGATACTTCAGAACTGTATAAGGACTTTTCAAATAAACAATCATTGCGGTTTATAACCAGCCGATAAGAAAATCCCTGTCGCTTTGAAAGATTGTTCAATAAACATACGTCATTCTTCTTGCACCGAGGGCATTGTAAAAAAAATTCTAACAGCTGTTTCAAAATCCCAAAGTTTAAAATTACATTATAGTTGTCATTGTCATTGCCACAAGAGGTTACAGGGATGTTGATTTTGTTTGTACTAGCACATAACAAGTCGGTCTTCTGCTTTTTCGCTGAAGCAGATTCACTTAATTTTTTGTTGTCTTGGAACTTTCGTTTTCTCTTTCTTGCTCTGTCTCTAGCTAGGCATCTTATATTAGTTTTCTCCAGCAAAAAAGCAGAGGATAATGTTATACATCCAATAATAAACTTTTTACTTGTTAACTAAACGTTTCTGATGCAGTAATTCAACTTTCTTTAGGATCTGTGGTTGCTATTTAGTCCCTCACAACACACATCTTTTGGTTGAAAAAACGAAAATCCAAGTGTTTTTAAGCTGTGACTTCCAGGTTACCGTTTGCAGAAAGGCCAGTTTACACTATGTCTTTCTATTAGGCCTAAACACACTTGTTTACTTGTTTAAACCCCGAAATGACGCGAAGAAGAGAGAGTATAAAATACTGTTTTTAAGGAGTTGTTTTTTCAATCCTAATACCATGGCCTGTAAAATCCTATTTATTGATACTTTTACAATATTTATGGTGTTAAAGCTATATATTTTTGAAATGTACGATAAATTTTGAATAAAACAAGTCAATAAAATTTTGCCCTGAAATTTACGCCAAGAAGTGTTTAAGTGTTTACCTTAACCCTCCCTCAATAACTTTTCATAGGGTTGTTCAAATTAAATCAAACTTGGCACAAATAAAAGTTATTTAACATATTTTCCGGTTTTTACGTGGATCGCATAAAAAATTGCCAAAAATTGCCCGAAAATCCGTATTTTTCCGATTTGCGGGTAAAATCCGACAAAATCGGGAAATCGGATTAATCACGTGTCCAAATTATGCAAAATGATTCTTCTTAATAAAACAAAGTTGTGTTGCAAGTTTCAAGTTCTGAGGATAATCCTAACAGGAGTAATTAAATTTTACCCATTATAAGGATTTCATAGAGATTTTTAGGGGTAGTTTCGAGTAATGGCCAATATCAATGCCTCTGAAAGGTATCAGAACTAAAAATTTGGCATGCAGGTGTCTAATAGATAAATATTGAAAGTCAGTAAGTTTCATAGCCATATAACATAGCAACAAGGAGTTATTTATAAAAAACCGTCGGGGGGGGCGGAGGCGGAATTTTTATTTTGCTCGGTAAGATTTTTGATAATGACATTTCTTATTTCGAGAATGTCGTTAGTGATGGATCCTTGCTTACTGTCAATGCTTTCTTTCAACGCATCTTCAAGGTTTTTTAGATCTTCGACAGTAATGTTTCTTCTTTTAGCCATGGTAATCAGCAAATACAAGTTGTAAGTTAAATAATATTATTTTAAACGCCCATAAGTTTTTCCCGCTTCAAAAATTTACATTTACGGTGTAGAAGCGAACTTGGTGCAGAATATCAGGAGCACGTCCGTTCAGATCAGCGACCAAAAAAAAATAATTTGTTCTGTCATGTCGTTCTGTCATGGAACCGCTTTGTTGACCATAGCAATAGCCTATAAATTCTGATGCTTCATTGATTACATCTTCAACAGGTGCCTCCAAATCTCCTAGCATTATCAGTGGTTTGGTTTTGCAATATTTTAAAGCTGTCTTTTTCCCTATTCCAAATATACGGCTTGTGCTATCGCATCCTGTTATCGCATGCACTGGAAGCACCAAAATTACATCTGGCCATTTGATTATAGTCTGCTTAATGTCAATAACTGATCTATTTCCATGAGTTGCTTCCATATACACAAGAGAACTACATTTCAATTTATGATAAAAGTATGCTAAAAGAACAAAAACATCTGTATCATCTGAAAGAACTTTTACTGAAGAGCAGCCTGAAGCAGTAGCATTGAAGCATAGTTGCACTATGTTAATATCAGCTTCTTCATGGCTAGTGCGCATGTCAATTTCATTTGTAATATTTCCATTCCATACTAAGATAGGTATCTCGCTCGCTCCTGTCACAAATAACTTTTTGTTGTAAGACTGTTTGCATATCTCTTTTGTTACATATTGAATAACCATGTCAATTATTGAATCTTGTTGTGTATAGAACATAATGCTATTTGCCTGTCTGGCAGTCGTGTTTTTAATGAGTGTTTTAATGAGTGTTCTTCTAGAATTTAAACTTCCATTCATTTCCATGTACCTATTATGTACCTATTATGAAGTTCGACTGCGGTCCAGGTTTTTGTAACATTCTTTTTAATTTCCTGAATAAGCATATTAAGCTGTTCATCTTGAGTCACATTTTTTGGTTTGTTGCTATTTGTATTCCTTAAATTAGGTAAAAAAATTTCGGCAATTTTCGTGGTATCTAGCATCAGCTGAATGCAAGTCATATTGACATCTACTATCACTTAACCGTATTCTAACTTCATTGGCCCAACTATTATCTCTCATATCGCAAGCCTAATTGAAATTTTTTTATAGAATTTAAACCTTTTAATCATAAGCAAATAAACTCGTTATTGATTTAAAATATTACCTCCAATATGGTGTCTTTAAAGGAGAGTTTTCCATTCCTTTCTGAAGTTTGACTTTCATATGCTTCACGCCATCGATCAGCATGTTTTTGGGTCACACATAACTAAACATTCTTGCACGCAAAACAAACAACTTGTCTTCCAATCAAACGATATCATTTCAGATCTTCTCAATCGTTTGTTGGGCTGACTTTTGTTGAGATTTGAAGCATCGTCGTTTCTTTTATCAAGCAACCTTTTAATATGGTTAGCTGAAGTATATGTTGAAACACAGTTTTTATGATAAACAAACGCAACGGCCGAATTCGTCTGCATGAAGGTTTCTAAATCAATATGTAGGACATCTTTTCTAATTTTGCTTTTTTCGATTATGTTTGTTATGCGAATATCTGTTGCTTTAACACGACGGCACGTGTGCATTCTTTTCAAATAAGCAGCATTTCCCTTGGATTTGCTCCTTAAATAAGAAGAAACAATCACAGAATAAATGTATTTACAGTAGTCAAGGTAGTTAAGCCATCCATGACAACTTGGTTCTGTATCCTATATCAATTCATCGCCATCAATTTACATTCATTTTAATTAATTAATTAATTTTATTATTTCTCCTATAAAATATAAAAAAATCATCAATACCACTTCTTACTAGAATAACTTTTTGAACGGATCATAAATAGTAAACATTAATGTTCGAATTTAATTCGAAAATACACTTAATTCCAAGAGAATTCCAATTATATCCACCCTTTATTTAATAAACATTGTCATAACTATAACAAAGGTTGCACAATTCATTTATCTTTAAAAAATGGGTATTTTCAAAAAAGATATTGCGGGTTTTTGTACTAAAATTCATTCAATTACAAATAAAGGAAGCTTTTTCAAATTCAGCATTTAATTTCGCTTAAAACGATATGCAACATGACTATATTTTGATTCACTAAAAAATACCCCAAAAAATAACGCTTAATATATCAAATTGCCCAAGGGTGCTAATTTGGCACCTGATGGATTCTTAAAGTAAATGCCTTGAATAACTTATTTCAGCAAAAAAACGTTCCGCATACCTATTTTCAAGGTTTATCCAAGAATCCCCCGGACTAATTGTCCTTCCACCAGGCTATTTCCTCTAATGACTCCTTGTTCAGACTTATTACGGAACTGAATGTTTTGCCTAACTTGAGTTGCCGTATCTGCTGTACTTGCAGATAACGATGTTGTAGTCTTGCTGGTACTACTGCTTGAGCGGCAAATGACAATTTCCCTATCAGTTTTGTCAATTCCAAAAGTGTTATGTTTGGATGATTTAAAAAAAATTGACATTTCTGAACCTAGTTGTCCACCTTGTTTTGAGGTAACAACAAGGTCATCTGTTCTGAGTCTACTATTGCACCCAAAAACTCTATACCTTTTACGGATGCATCTGGGACTTTGTCTGGTTTGTAACGAAGCCTAGGTGTCTCAACAGGAAGATAGTGGTATCTCGTGCCATGTTCAGAAATTCTACTGTCTGCGACATCAATAGCATGTCGTCCAAATAAACAATGACCCTTCTCAGAACCGAGATAGGTATTTTTATTAGCTTTGTAAAAATCATTTTCGGCCTAGGTCCACCACGGACCTGGGCTGAAACACATGTACAGGAACTCGTACAGATTCCCCTGCCAGAAAAAGCAAAGAAACTTTCGAGACCTCTTCCCTATTGGAACGCTGAAATAGGCATCATTGAGATCCAGTATCATAAAATAATCCCCTTTTCTTAATAGATCCTTGAAATGCTGATATGGGATATACGAAAAACATTTTTCTTAACGACGTTTCCGCCGTACGACGGCCATTTTGATAATACCACAAAATACCACAAAATTCGATATATATACAACGTATGACGTTTGTCCGTAGGTACAACTTTATGCATTGGTGTCGGAAAATAAGTACAAAGGTATTGATGCGATGTTTCTATTCAGTATAGGTTTGTCCTTACGGATTAACAAGCTCTCTTTAAGTTCTAAATCAAAATTAGTATATGGTGGAGAGTATACTAAAGTTGTCAAAACTCGGTACGTTATTGCAGTATATTACATGTTCTAGCACAGCACTGGAATTTTGAGTTTTGATGGCTTTTCCAGTCAGAGAGGAAACACCCATATGTTCGCAAGCTCTAACCTTCAAATGTCGTTACTGTTTTGCCGTAATAGATGGCGTTGCAACTATCGCACTTAAAGCGATAAACGACGTTTGAACGCAGGGCTTTTTGATGAGCGGTCCTTAAATCTGAAAAAGTCGCCAATTCTGCAGCTACATTTAAAAATAACCCTAAGCTTACAACGAGGAAAACTTTTATCACAGGTATTGACTAAACGAGATCGTAGTTTAAGAGATATAATTTACCTAAATAAGGTAGTAAAATAAGTACTTTTAGTTTAGGAACAGTGGTAACAACCTGTTTCACGTGAAACATTATATTAAGAAATGACTGATGGGATATAAGCATTCAGTTTTTTGAGGTTGATGACGGACGTTTTCCACCATCCTTTTTGTCCACTATGAATAGTTGACTTAGGAACTGTTGAGGATGTGGGCACAACTGGATGAACATTCAGACATTCCACACTTAATACATTTGGACTGTTGAAAGAATATAATGTTGGAAAATAATTTCTTACCATGTTCTTTTCTGAAGAAGAACGTATCCCAACCTCGGTACGA
Organism: Hydractinia echinata; assembly: GCA_030067915.1. NCBI lineage: Eukaryota > Metazoa > Cnidaria > Hydrozoa > Anthoathecata > Hydractiniidae > Hydractinia > Hydractinia echinata. Next base: position 985,899 of record JASGCC010000039.1, on the reverse strand, counting down.
TGGAAGATGAAAGGTACGTCTATAAGATGTTACTTGATTTGGTGATTTAACATTTAGAAACTGCACATATCTTCTTGGTTTTTAATGTTTTTAGTAAGTCTTTCTCGAAACTATCCCCAATAAGCGGTTGCAGAGCATTTAACCGACGTTGGTACGACTTAACAAATTTGCACATTTTGTCAATTATTCAGACGAGAAGCACATATTTCCTGGCGTAAACCATATGAAATAGGTAGTTCTCATAATTCATCCGGTCACCCCTGGCTCGGTCATATATTTCTGAAAATTATTTGTTCAAAAGAGATATGATAATTAGCCGCTCGGTTTCACCGTTTTCCTCAGCAGTTTCAGTGCAAATTTCAATCTCTTCAGCCAAGGACTGTATTTCAAACGTCACTTACGGCGCAATTTCAGTCAAGTTATTCAACTCGACAAGGAGAGAAATCTACCGCTCAGTGTGTGCATTCATCGTGTTTGAAAAATAAACCCTGAGCATATTGATATGTAACAAACCTGCCACAGGCTACAACTGGTTCAGTATTGAATTTGTAAGTAAGTACCCTCAATACACAGGTTTTTTATGCGGCTGCGGTATTATAATATCTTTAGGAAGCCGAAAGGTAGCCTGTATTCGTGATTCTTGTTAAAGAAATTAAATGTTTTTTATAAATATATTAGACTAAAATGTGAATTTATTAGAGGAAAAAAGGACTAAGCCAAACTAGTTGAACAAAAATAAATTAACGAAGAAGAAAAAAATACGAAACGTAAAAACGAAATTAACAGAACCAAAAAAAGAACCCCAAAAATAACACATTACACAAAACAAAACAAAAAGAATATATGTAATAAGAAAAATATATATAAAAAAATTACCTTTAATTCAAAATTACCTCTTCCCCACTTTAAGTTTGTTTTGTCGCAATTTTACACTTTAGCACAGTAGAATAGCCATTTAATCATTCCAAGGGCCTACAATCTCCTTTGAAAAAACGGTACTGAGAGTCTTCATTAATCGGATGATACGTTAATGGTCCCAGCCAACCATTTTTAAAATAGCTATATGCTTTGCATGTCTTGTAATCGTTCAGATCGTCACTACCCAGTGTGCTGGGATTAAAAGTTTAATAATTAAAAATATTTCCGTATGTAATCATTGGCCAACATGATACACCATCTTCCTAAGATAACCAACCAGAAGAAAGGTTGATTGGATCAGGTATAACATCATCTTCAACTAATAGCTTGCTAGCATATTCTTCGTTTAACTGCTCTTCCACCTGCGCTGCCGTTTTCACAGGCTTTATGTTATTTTCGCTGGCAGCAAACTCAATTGTAAATAAACGTGTGAACTACTTCTCTGTCCCTCCTAAACTAGTTACGAGTCTTTTCGTCCAACGCGGTTTCATAATGGTAGTCGGAAGGGAATGATTGGTGTATTGAGCCAAAAATAACATTTTATATAACAGTTGTAATGACAATGAAAGAGCTGGTAGGGCAGTGGACGATAGTTGGTTTTATTTTATTTGGTTAGCTTTACTAATTTCGAGGGATATAACTTGTCAATTATTTCCAGAAGAGTCCACAAAATTGCTTCTAGAGTGTTTAAAAGATATGATAACACTTAATCCTACCAAGAGCACTCTCTACATGAATTCTAACTGAAGCGATTCTGGCAGTTTCCCTACTTTCTTTTGCTGTCAGCTGATCTCTTTGTCCCTTGAACAGAGGAATGTTTAATGATAAACCTTCCGGTAACATGTCGGCAATATCAACCCCCTGTCAACCATAACATTGTCACCACTCCTCACTTTTTTGTCAGCTCCTTATCACTTACTCTGCCTGTTCATAACTTTAAAACAAAAGTGATACTTCCATTTGGGAAAATACCAACTAGTGCTTTTCATGTTTTATGCTGCTTATATTGAGACCAGATTTGGGATTGTAACACCATAGCAGATGGTGTCTGGGTAAAAATTTCTGTGTCATCTAATATGATACGAATGGTTGGTTATTCGTGAATTTTTTTATATTTTCTGACGATGCTTTGAGGTGGACATGGAAACAGTAGAGGAAGTTCATGGTAAAGAAAGTGGATCCAAGTTGTGAACATCTTTAACACATCGCAGTGGAAATGTTAAAACGCCCAGAAAGTTCATCAACAAATAAACCAATCTTTAACCTTAGCACTATAAAAAAATCATCTAATAAAGACAGTGTTCTTTTGCGTCCTGGTTTCGACCAGTTTGATATTTAAGCTCGCCAGTGTTGTTTTCAACTGATTTTTGTCTATTCCAGTAATGAATACGATATAACTTTGGCTCGAAATATTTAAATACAGAAAGAAGCGATTGATAATTTGGAAAGCCAGTGTAAAATTTTATGGCGGATTGATCATGTTTTGTTCGTTCCAAATTAAATGCATTAGTTTTGTATTTTAGCATTTCTTCACTCATTTGAAAAATTCTAGTTTTAATTCTGAAATTTTCTCATGAAATTGATTAATTGATTTTTCATCTCTGTCTGAAGCGTACACATTTGCCAAGATACATTGTGTCAAATGTATTCTTCTGTATAAATTAATAATTAATAATCTCTTAGGATATTTACCTCTTTATTTTTTAATGTATAGAAGGGGGCATGCACAAATGAAAAATCTGTCTGGTTCTCAGCATCCACTGAACATGCGAACTATGCATGATTGGTAATGGATTTAGTGACAATGGTGGAGACAACAAGGTGTTAAAAGGTGTGGTTAACTATGCTTTCACTAGTATCAATAGAAAACTTTTCTATTTTGTTAAAATAAAACTTTTGTATAAATTTAACGAGGACTTTACTCCTTTGTTTAACCACCATCTGTTTGGGTTTCGTTTATTGTCACCTTACTTGAAGTGTAAGTCACAAGAACGGGTATACTGGTTGACTATAAATCCATCTTTACCACCCTGCCTTTTTATCAATTACACAAAACACATTTCCCAGGATTTTTAGTAGGAAATTTAAAAAAATAGAATGGTGTTCTGTTACCAGATGTGTCGTTATAAGTACTTCCACAACCGAATGCTGCGCTTTCAAAACAGAGATTTTTCGCTTCTTAGCTCCCCTAGTTTTGTGACGAACTATGGCGGCAAGAAGGAATGGCTACTAAGCTTATATCAGCTCGAGGCATGTTCCTATCGGAGAAAAAGCCACTAATTTTGAGGGCTGGTAAAGCTTGGTTTCCACTTAGCGGTAACTAGCGCTAATAAGCGGTAACCTTTTAGCAAGCAGTAACTAACGCTAACGTTTCCAAGTAAACACAAGACGTCTTTAAGACGTCCTTTAGAGACCAGTAGAGACGTCTCCTACTCGTCTAAATGCGTAACGCCAAAAGACGTCTTTAAAAGACAAGACAAAGACGTATTTTAAAGACGTCTCAAAGACGTTTAAAGACGTCCTCGTAGCTACCAAAACGTTTTTAAGACGTCTCAAATACGTCCTCGTAACTACCAAAACGTTTTTAAGACGTCTTAAAGACGTCTCAAATACGTCCTCGTAGCTTTCAAAACGTGTTTAAGTCGTCTTAGAGACGTCCTTGTAGCTACCATAACATATTTAAGACGTCTTTTCCTCTTTCAAATGTTATACTGCTAGTAGACTTTACGATTTCGTGATCTTTAGTAATTTTTATTCTGGACAAGGGCGTCCAAAATGAACAAAGAAAGGGTTTAATAAAAACATGGTTAAATAATTTGTTAGAAAATTTATATTTATATATATATTTATAATTTATATGAACATTTCTACAATTTATATTTCTATGAACATTTATGAACAATTTGATATTAAAAATGTAATATAGCAGCAAATATACAACGCAAGGAAATTACATAAGTAAAACAATGTATTTAAAAACACAGAATGACAATGATGAACATTTAGACGGATGGGAAGATAAATATTCGTACGTCTTACTACAACGCAATGTTTCATAGACAGAAAAGATTTTTATGGTTTTGATTGATATTTACGGTTTTCATTTCACCAAATTGGATTATAAGGTTTGTTGTTATTCATTGCAACGCTTCAACGTTGTTAGGAACAGCGTCATTCTCCTTGCGTCCGCCAGTCCTGTCGGGGCCCTGTTTGAATGCAACAGACATTACAGTTTGTGCATCTGATGCGGCAGCGCTTTTAAAGTTGTTTAAAACAGCTTCTAAAAGTTTGCGTACATACTTGCGTACAATCTAAAAAACTTCAGGGCGTGATTAAAAACCTAGAAATTGCTTTTCCTCTAATTAGAATAAAACTAAAAGAAACCAACTTGTTAACATACTTAAAAGAAATTTCAATAAACTTCATATCAAATAAAACTGGGTTAAAATAATTCTAAGCAGGAATAAGACTCAAAAATTGTAACCCGCAAAGTTTTAAAATACAGATAATATAAGATACTCACTTTCAATCAACAGAATAAGATTGGAAAAATCCTTAAATTTCTTCCTTCCCCTTTGCCCATTCATATTATAATGGGACATACAACCGTTGGTCATGACTCTGAAGTCAGAAAACAAAGCCTTAATTATTGTGAACATATGAGAACATTTACAAGACATCGCACTTACATAAGCAAAAAGAAGACGAAAGGGCGACACAGACACTTAAATTAGTCTAAAAAAATAGAGAATAATGTTCAAAATCGACTTTGCCTATGAATCTGACATTTCATGAAAAGTTTACCCACCTTCGCATTACATTACGCGTGTTATCCTTATAATTGGAACCGCCAATTCATGATAACTGTTAAGGCTATATATAGAGCAGAAAATACACGCATAATTAGTCTATATGGATGGATATGATTGTAGAGAAATTCATTCAATTCATCTTTAATAACTATTAATTAATATTTTTTTTTATTCGAAACACTGTCTAATTAATATATTTTTATTTGTTTTTGTAATTAGAACAATTGAACATACAACTAAAAACAACAACAACATTACCATGCTCTTGTTCCAGGAAGCATCTCCCAGCTTCACCTCTAGCGACGACAGCTCTTCGTGTGTTTTGCATACTTTGTATTCTTCTTCCATAACAATTTCCTGCTCCTTGACCAACTTCTTAAGCATGTCTCACATCTCAGTTAAGATGGAAAGTGTCTTGTATTGCAATTCTATAGAAATCAAATTGATAGAAATAAAAATGTAGCTTACTTTTTGTGCACGTGTAAAAGATTAAGCATGCCTTTTTCATTTCAACAATTTAACACTTTCACTCCTTAAATATAAATATAAAAACAAAATTATTTCGCATTGTCTCACTTTTTTCGGACAAAGGAAATCGAGAATGAGTAGCATCATCTTCAACCTCTACACATCTACGCTTGCTGGCACTGCTAATCGGAGTACTACTATCTCTTTCTCCAGACCTGACTTTCGAAGGAACTATAGGTGAAGTAAATGCATGATCGTTAAAAACCAACTTAAAACTCAAAGAAACAACTTAATAAACAACTATATTAAATACGCTCACCATCTGTCTCCTTACTGTTCCTCGCAATAACAGGGGAGGTTTTTGGATTTTGAACTATAGAAAAGTAAAATAATTGCGTCGGTTACTTAATTCTGTATTGACATATTTAATAACACAGGAAGGGAAACAAGGTCTACGAAACTTAAGTTGTATGGGAAAAAATGAGTTTCCTCAAAGCTAAATTTATACATGCATTGATAAAGTTTAAATGCACATCCCTTAACAGGTCTAAAATTACCGATCACAGAAAATGTCAAAATTTGCTATTACTTAAATATGACATCATAATTAATTTTTATCATTATTGTATAGCTAGCTACTTATATACATATAAATATTTAACCAAAGTGCCAGACAAGCGAACGTAGCTTCGTTTCAGAATAGCATCCATTCATCAAACGAGCATCTGCCTACCATTTTTATGTTTGTTTACATTAAGAAAAATTAAAGTGCAGACTTACCTTTATGATATTTCTATTGTTTCTATTGTTTCTCAAAGAGCTCGGCTTTGTGTGTTTTATCTTGAAAAAAATCCGCCAAAAAAATATTTTAAAAAAGGCGCGAACTTTCACGGTACGGGGTGTGGATGTGGAGATGTCAGCGGAAATATTATACACATTCAAAATAACCGAAAACATCAAGAGGGACAAAAAATTCTTATAAAACACATATTTATTTTGTCATTGTAACTAATTCTTTAAAGACTATGATTCAATAAAGTAAACTATTATCTGTACTACCCCCTTACATATAACTCTAACTAGTTCCAGGCCATAGCGTAGAGTGGGCTTTAACTCGTCTGGGTGATACGAGTTTCACTAATAGATGTCTCGCACTCGTCTCGGAGAAACAGGGTTTCGGTTTTGCAAATTTATTGAAACTGAATTTCTCTTTTCAATGAACACACGCTTTTTTCGGAAAAATTTAGTATCGTGTTATTATTCTAAACATTAATCATTTTTCAGCTTGATTTGTTCTACAACTCTGGCGTGTCCAGGTTGTTTCTTATTCTATAAATGGCGCTATTCTTTCGAGGAGGAGTTATTTTTATTATTTTTCCCGAACGAGATTGGACTGATGTTACAGAGAATAAATAATACGTCTCTCAGACGTTTCGTTCGAACAAGATCGGTACAAAGACCAAACATAGACGTCTTTAAGTCGCTTTTTTCGAACGCGAATTTACTGGTCTTACGGAGACCAAATAAAGACGTCTTTAAGACGTTTCTTTCGAACGAGATTTAACTGGTCTTACGGAGACCAAATAAAGACGTCTTTAAGACGTTTCTTTCGAACAAGATCTGGCTGGTCTTACGGAGACCAAATAAAGACGTCTTTAAGACGTTTCTTTCGAACGAGATTTAACTGGTCTTACGGAGACCAAATAAAGACGTCTTAAAGACGTTTCTTCCGAACAAGATCTGGCTGGTCTTACGGAGACCAAATAAAGACGTCTTTAAGACGTTTCTTTCGAACGAGATTTAACTGGTCTTACGGAGACCAAATAAAGACGTCTTTAAGACGTTTCTTCCGAACAAGATCTGGCTGGTCTTACGGAGACCAAATAAAGACGTCTTTAAGACGTTTCTTTCGAACGAGATTTAACTGGTCTTACGGAGACAAAATAAAGACATCTTTGAGACGTTTATTTCGAACGAAATTTTACTGGTCTTACGGAGACCAAATAAAGACGTCTTTAAGACGTTTTTTCGAACGAGATTTAACTGGTCTTACAGAGGCCAAATAAAGACGTCTTTAAGACGTCTTTTTCTGGTCGAAAGACGTCCGTACGAGCTAGAGACGAGAAAAGACGTCTTTAAGGCGTCTTTGTGTTTACTGGGCTTTTGTTTCCACTTGAGAAATGAAAATACAAAAGTAATCAAAATCATTAAAATTATCTCCCAGTTTAAAATGGATTCTTCAGAGGAGAAAGAGTTAGCTTTGCTTGGGTTTGCTTTGATAACGAATGATGACGGAAAAAATAGAGCATCAAATTAGGGTCCGTGACATTTTCGTCTTTATATTCTTTTACGGATTTATCGTAAAGGAAAAGGTACTTTCGAACTAAGTCAACCAATTATTTATTTTCTTTCACCGTCTGCTCTTCTTCTTATTTTGTCAGCCATTTTATCAAAGTATTGTCTTTAATCAAAACACGCGTTTCTCTCTTTTTCACGCTTTCACATTTTAACACATAAGAAGATTTCATCACTTCCTGAAGTGATGAAATCTATAAACAAGTGATGAAATCTATAAACAAACAAAAAAATTCCTTTTGATTGAAAATAATAAAATGCTCTCCATAAACAAACAAACAACAGTGGCGTAACCAGATGTATTTCTGTGCAAAAGAAAAGTAGAAAAAAACATGAAAAAAGTTTGAAAAAGCAACTAGTTTGACATCTTCCTTAAGGTGTTAAAAATAATAAGCAGCTCAAATTTTGTTATGTGAAATTCATTTAAGGACCACACAAAAAACATGAGATGGAAGTGGATCTATCATAGAGCATAAACTTACACCATCAGATTATTTCATGATTAAGTCCATTAATAAGCTGGGCCAGGCCGAACAAGCAGAATTTTCGGCACTCCTTAATTCGGCTTACCACATTGCTTAATAAGAAATGAATTGAATCTTAAATTTCAAATATGGTAGCTATCTTTAAAAAAAATCTTGTTAAATAAGCAGGCTTTACAACGCTATACCTATGCTCCGAAACGACTTAGCTCCGCATTTGATTTTATTTATTCGGGCCAGACCGAGCTAAGGTGTATGGCACAGCCAGATCATGTGACGGCTTAATTTAGCACAGCTTGATTCGACAGCTCGATATTAGTTTCATATCCTGTGCCGAGTCCAACTCAGTGCAAAGTACTATATAGTTCTATCAATTATCAGAACCTAAGTTTTTTACGACTATACCTTCTTTTTTTAAAAAAACATTTTCATCTTCCGATGAAGAGCTTCTGGACACGTTGTTTTTTTTTGACTGTACCAAATTTGCATGTTATAAAATTTCAAAATCACTAAATTTTTAATAAACAGTGAAGAATAATGTATTAATACTCCTTTTCATTAATAAAATGACGTAATCTTCTACGGCATGAAAACGAGGCAACCTATGCTAAAGTCATTTCAATATGGCCGAGCGTAAGAGAAGTCGTGGGTCATCCTCATCACTTGGACGTGAATGTGCAGCTTATGGCTGCTCTGCTCGTGACTATTACTTCGAAAATGAAGAGAAGATACGTTCCGATACTACCTTCTTCTTATTTCCCAGTGAACCAAGCCGAAAACAAGTCTGGTGCAGCTTGATAAAACGTCAAGATGGCAGGGATGGTTTCAAGGTCACAAAGAACACTGTAGTATGCGAAAAACACTTTGAAGAACAAATGATTTATAGGCCTCCAGGAGGTACGAAGAAACGATTGCTACCAGATGCCAAGCCAAACATACATGCTTGGAATGACGGGACAAAAAAAGCTCGAAAAGAACCAACATTTAGACCATCTCCGAAGAAAAAGTTTCGAGAACCAAAAACTTTAGATGACTCTATGACAGTTGAAAACGAGCCCTCTGAATTGGATATTATTAAAGCAGAACTGCAACAAATAAAAGATGAAAATACTTTTTTAAAACAATATAATACTCAACAAATTCAAAGATACAATAAGTTGATTAGTGAACAATCAGATAAAGTAAAAAACCTTGAAACACAAAATAATGATCAGAAATGTTTTATAAAAGATCTTGAACTTCAGAACCAGAGCTTTTCTGTAAAAAGTGAATTTATGGGGCATGTATTAAAATCAGATGAATCATGTAATTATTATACAGGTTTTCCATCACTGAAAATATTTCAAGATGTTCTCATTTTTCTTGATGCTGGTGAAACTGGTCAAAATATTATTTTGTACAACTATAAAGAAGGGAAAAACGATGCACGTGGTCGTAGAAGGTGTTTCTCACCATTGGAAAGTTTCGTGCTGACACTTGTAAAATTGAGACGGAATTTTGGAATTATTCATTTGTCATACATATTCAATGCATCAGAAGGTACGATAAGCAATACATTCAATACATGGATAAACTTTATGTACATCAGACTTGGTAGCATATGTATATGGCCAACAAGAGAACAGGTTCAAAAATAATGCCTGAATCTATGAAACAACACTTTGCCAACACACGGTGTATAATTGATTGTTTAGAAATCAAAGTAGCTGTTCCAACATCACTAAGGCTGCATAAAATGTTATATTCTGATTATAAAAGTCACACGACAGTTAAAATCTTAGTTGGGATAGCACCAGGCGGGGGCTTCACATTCATCTCCTCTGCATACCCAGGTAGCATTTCGGACAAAAACATTGTTGTTAAAAGTGGATTTTTGAGACCCGAGTTGTGGCAAGAAGGAGACGCTGTTATGGCCGATAGAGGATTCACTATTGCAGAATATTTGAAACCAATGAATGTGGAGTTGATCATACCCTCATTTTTACAAGGACGTGAACAGTTTACAGAACTTGAATTGGTAAAAAGTCAACAAATTGCTCGTGAACGAATTCATGTTGAACGAATGATACAGCGCTTAAAATGTTATCACATATTCGACCGTGTAATGCCACTTAACATGGCTGGTTCTTTAAATCAAATCATAACTGTAGCAGCATTATTATCAAACTTTCAAGACCCTATTTTAAAAGATGTAAATTAAATTTATATACACAAAAATTCTGTTCTTCACTTTTTCTCTTTTGATACAATTTCTGGTAGTACGTACTTAAAATAAAATGACAAAATAGATGATTGTAGCTTTTCCCAATACACTGCATCAAATTGAACTCTATCAATTACCATTCCTTTTGAAGTATAAAAAACAAAGTCACACCATGTTTGACATGTAAGAGCTAGCTGCATTTGAACTTGATTATAATATGTATGATTTTTATTGATATGTATAGTATTTGATTCACTGTTGTATACGATACATGGTTCTTTCGAAATAGAGCAAACATCTTTCGGATCGATATCTTTATAGTGCTCACTACATTTAACCTCTAGTATTCCGAAAGACGCGCCATCAAAAACTTTTCCATCAGGAGTGGCACCCAAAACAAAATTTTGCGAATCAATAACCAATCCACATTGATCAACAGAAATCTTCCAACCCGATAGGTGCATAAATTTTTCATATGCTTGGATGGCGATGGGCTCAAAAAATTTGCCGTATCTCATTTTCATTTGCACAACTTTGTTTTTCTCATTTTTGTCACCAAATACAATGTTATGAGCTATAGTTTTGATCCCCTTCTCAGTTTTTTTAGTTAGATCACCAATTTTATTACAAATAGATGCTGTGAATCTGTTTTTGCGGTACATAAACCAATTCGCATCTCTTGCTTGGTCACGCGTATTAACTTCGATTTCTACAGCATGTGCAGAATGTGACCTTAATTCATTCAATATGGCCAATTTTTCCTCACATATTTCACTTCTTAAGTATTCATCAAGCATGTATTTAATTGAATTGAAAGGAAAACTTGGATAAGTGTTATATTCAGTTAGGTTTCCTGTGACTGTAGAAATGCTAGAATATACAGCGAAATCAGCTGGCATTGGGGAACATTGATGCGATAAAGTAGAACCAATCGGCATTACTCCATACACTGTATCTGTAAACAGAAGCGGATTAGGATTTATGATTTTCTTAGCATGATTATTAGTGTCGCTATTCAAAAAAACTTCCAAATTATAAGCTGGCTCATGTTTTGTATGGTCAGCTCTAGCATCATACAATGTCGTTTTAATTCCACTGCGCTTTTTGTATTCTGTATCGTCATTTGTATTTCTTCGTTTCGAAACTGGGGAAGTGATGGTTATATCCGATATTGGGACTTTATCAACACGATTTCTACTCTGAGGAACTGACCACTCACAGGCCTTTGATGTGCATGCTTTCGGTTCTGGAATAATTTTTAAGTTATCCAGGACCCATTTAGCCAACAACTTCATCAAAGCGTAAGCGTGAGAACAAGTTCCCACCTTTCCAGCTGGACATTGGCAAAAACAATACAAGATTTCATTTGATAATTTATCAATGGCAACAAAAATCCATCTATCTGCTTTCTTCAAGCTTGCACCACACACACCTTTCAAACTAAATATATTATCATTTTCCTTTGCATGTATTGAACCAACATCAACAAAATTTTCTTCCAGGAATTGTGCACCCCGAGTAAATGGTTTTTTAATTTTGAGAGACTTTTCTAATACCAGGTCATTGATCTTTTATGGTACTGTTCGATTTCGTATATTGTTATTTTTGGCAAATTCGTGATGTCTTTTGTCCATCCAGCTGCGTTTTTCGGATGACCTATTTCGTTCCTTAACACCTCTGGGCATTGGATAATGATATTCCCATTATTCGTCTTCCCCGGTGATAACAAAATTCCAAGTTTCTCAGCTTTTTTTCTCAGCCATTTTTTATCACTAGTTGGATCTACAATGTTATTTTGTGTGCCATTTTTGTAGTACTGCAGCACCCTGATCATAAAAGGAAAACATTTTTGCTTACTGATGTTCAATTTCTACATAACATGTATTTAACATGCAGCTAAAATAGAATAGTCACTCAAATAGTGGTTTATTAACATGGACATACCTAACTTGTGTCTCCTTCAAAGTGTCTATTCCTTTCAAGGTATCACCTCTATAAATTAACCACTTCTTCAAATGTTCAGCTTTATAACAAGCTAGATTTTTAACATCGATGTGAACAGTATCATCATCAATGTCATCTTCTTGTAGTTTGATAGACGTAGGATCTAAAAAAACAAGTTTGTGCTATCTAAACCTTCATCAACCACAATTACAGCCTAGCTACCTAGCCACCAAAATCACCACAGATTACGATAATATATGGTACTCACCAACAAGAGAATCTTCAAAAAAGTTGTAGAAATCAGGAACTTCTATGTATAAATCCATATCTGCATTTAAAGTTAGTTGCTAGCAAAAATAAAATCAGAGCTAAACAACAATACTTCTTCCTTCCTTCGCGAAAAAGAATTGAAGCTTACTGCTTTCGCAATGTTTTGCCATGAGCTGAGTTGCTAGATCATGGAGATATAATGATTACGCCATTTTATAGTGGAGACACGAGAAAAATTAAATGGGAGATGATATTATCTCCGTTAAAACAAATTCATGTCGTTTGCATTCAAAATGTTTTTCTCGCCGCCTTCCCAATCAAAATTTTTAGCATAGGATGCCTCGTTTCCATGAAAATTTTGAATGACGTCATTTTATTAATGAAAAGGAGTATTAATGAAAATATGGAAATAAATACAATTTAATAGTTTTTATGGATAAAATTAATAAAATTTTAAAATACGGAGTATTTCGAGATCAAAAAGTCCATGAGTGTTTTTGAGCATATCTCACTCCTCTCTCATCAAATTTAATATTTTCAACATTTTCAACACATTGCCAAAGGTATATTATGTGATATTTAAGTTTGAGGAGTAATTTTTAATGAACCTTCTTCATTTAAAGTTTCTTTTGTGTATTTTGGCTTCGTACTTCGCCTTGTGATTTGATAACCAGCTAACAAAACTACTTCTACACAAAAGAGAAGGCAATTGCACAGTAATTAAAAAGAACAAAAACGTACTTCAGCGATCTCTGATTTGGCATCTTCTTTTAAAGTATTTCTGCAGTCAAAGTTTTCTGACTCGTTCAGTACATTATCGATGTTCTTATTGTACAAAGTCAACTCGATGTGACTATCTTCCTGACGATACCATTCTAAATGTGACCTTTCTGTGACTCATATGTTTAGTGACCCACGTCAGTTCTGCTGTATTTATGTCTGGAAGCTGCATCATGGTAGCAAACTTCCTTCTTCCGGTTGGCGTTATCAGCTTCAGACTTTTTAGGGTTGAGATTTTTTTATTAAGGGCTTGTAACGTGTTCCAACCACGATAAAAAAAGGCTCACCACACCCAAAAATATAGTCATTCTTCTCTGATACATTTGCTGCTTGACAATATCGCCGCACCAAACGAATGGCAGTCACTGATTCGTCTGTGAGAAGAACAAGGACAAGTGCTGACTTCGTAGTTCTGTTTTTCTTTTCCCCCTCTTTATAGCATAATTAAGTCTGTTTGCCAAAGCTCGTTCCACCTGCGTGAGATATGCGAAATTAATTGTGTAAATCACTAGAAGAAAATCTTTCTTTCTACGGATACATGGTTTCATTTAGGAACAGTTGCGTATGACTGATGTGATACGTGGCTGTTAATAATGACAGGATACCTTTTTAGATTTGCATATACGAGGCCAACGTAAAAGACCAACATGTAAGTAATCACTGTCTTGAGGAATAAAACCGACAAGAAAACTGTGTGTTTGTTTTACCCCTTTGTTTAGTAACAAAATTTTGGTATTTGCACATGAGATAAATAGAAGCTCTAAAAAAAATTATCCTGACAATACTCATTGCCGAAGTAAAATATCATGAATGCATGAGCAATAAATATAATAATTCTAATAGTTTTAGTGCTGAGCATCAACAGATTTCATTCAAAAATATCATCAATATTATTCCCTTTTCTTCTTTTTGAATTACACTGTTAACTTCTTTTTTAATCCTAGGCACATCTTATCTTCTATAGATTGAGATAGCTTCCTTCTTTCCACCATCATCTTCCACACCCTCTCAAACAGCCCATGTCAACTGTGACACTTACCAATCTCGTCCTGTATTATAGCTTATGATGCATGCTGTACGTGTAGTCTTTGACAGCCACGTTTCAACCATTTACATAACCGGACTAAAAAAAGGTTGACATTGATTTAAAAATGCAGCCCTCTTCTCGACTTCTCATTAACTATACGCTTATGTTACAAACAAAATAACGTTGCCGTTTATTTTTGCTGAATTTATACCTTCTATATTTTAGAACAATGTAATCATGAGAAGGAACGTAAAAGGATTTTTTACATTACTGTAAAATCCGTTTCAAATATGCAAAAAAACATATTAATATACGAAGTACACAACGTTGTCCACACAAAGTTGTTAGAAAATTTATAAAATTATATTCCAAAATATTGAAAGCTTTTTTTTGTTATTGACAGAATCTCATACTGGGGCGAATGCTCAAAACCTTTATTCTTTTAGCTTGGCTCTTGTAAACTGTTTATGTGACATTGCATCGAACCATTTAATTCATATGACATAATACGTTGCCAGGGAGTTCTGTGCATCTGTCAAAGATAATTGTGCACCTGTCAAAGAAAATTGTATTTACTTCATTATTTCATCCAAACAAATTGCCGTACATCATCTTCCAGCGGGAGTATCTCCGGTCTGTTAGCTTTCTTTGTCTCGTGTGATGTCTTAGTATTGTTTTATAACATTGTCTATTTCGTCTCATACAACCCAAAAAAGTTTCTTCATTGAGAAACCTTTGCTGCATCGTCGTTTAGTGCAACCGCGCGGACTATGAGCACTAGATTGTGATACAATAACCCAGCTTAAAAAAAATATTTGAAGAAAAAATATTTCGAGGGCCTGTGTATCCAGTTAAACTTTTTGCGATTCAACCGCTATTTCAAAATTTGAACTAACAGTAATGTCTTCAGCTTTTCCATTTTTATTAATAGATTTTTCAAGGAATACAATTAAAACGTTCTAAGCATCGGAGTATCGCATATCATGATAGCGATGCTGTAGCTTTTTCTGTAGTTTAAGGGCAACATATAACAGTAAAGTTGTATTGTTTGGATTGTAAGTCGTAGTTCATCTTTATTCATATTACAAACCACTTCGGTATACACTTCATTACACCTACCATTGGTTAACGATTTATTTAAAATAAATTGGCTAGAACATAGAGATACATTCGAAATGTTTAAAGCCATCAGACAGCATTGTTTCACGTGTTTATATATACTCTAGGGTCTCATGAATCCAAAACAATGTGTACAAGGAACGCCTTCAGCATTTTGTCCCTTTGTAAAATGTCGAATAACTATTACATCCGTTCAGTCATTTTTTGAGGCTGAAATAATAGCCTCGCAATCACCCTTCTTTATCGCCTTTGACACACTTAAGAGCGTGCTTTAGAAAGGTCTTGATTTCTCCTTCATTCTTAGGTTGTCGTTCTAGATGACTCGAATGTTTCATCGAATCATAATTTATCTCCTGTTTTTTATGACAAATCTTCTAAGTAGAGAGAATGATTTCATGCAACAGACTTTGGATTTTGTGAAAGAAAAAACGTTTTCTCAAGTTACGCCAACAAAACAACGAAGGATCTTCTCCCATTTTATACTATGCGAATCACACAAGAACTGTTACTCTCTGATGATGTTAAAGTCTTTTTGGCAGTAACTTTGGAGGAACAAAACCTCTATGATTTAACCCTAAAACTTAACAGGTTGAATATTTCATTGTGCCTTGCTGCAATGTTCAATATTTTCTTAATTCTGGATCTACCCGTAAACCTTCTTATCAAGTACACCATGAAGTACGCCATAGAAAACTTGCGCAGTAAAAAGGCATGGTTGAATTAAAAATTTAACAAAGTTGTAAAGCCACAAAGTTGCTGAGGTGTTAAAATTGTAATTGCAAAGGGGAAATCGCAAAGTCGCTTGATAAATTCATGTTCCTGCATTTGTGTAACAAGGAGAATAACATTTACACATGCAAAAGTATTTAGCGAAGCCTTATATTCTTCCATTGCAGTCATAAGATGTACTATATATTTTTATTGTCACAAATACAGATGTCTACACTATTAGAAAGCAATGGGTGTTGTGGAAAAAATCGAGAAGTATAACTTAACTATTCAAAAACATTCGCACAGATGTAAAAGAAATTGGCCCTGTTGAGTTTGTGGATAGAAATCATAAGAAAACAGGACAAATGAGTTACAGAAAAGCCATCGATATGCAATATGTCTTTATTACCTCTCAGTTTTGTGAAGAGATCCATTTACATATGGCTAGTCATCGGTTACTTCTTGCCAGTTTGTTTTATTTATTGCCGCATAAGTTACAGAATTACATTGAAACTAAGTTATGTGTGTATCTCAAAACTTAGTTTCAATGATAATCATCAATCTAATGACTTCTGCGTTCTGATAATATGCTGTCAAACTCACATTAAATTAATTTGCAAAAAAAACCGAAATATCCGAATTTAAATTTTATAAATAAATTAAATTTTATTAAAAATATTTTGCATTTTTCATCATTTTTATGTCAATATTTATTCAAAATAAATATTTTATGAATTATAAGCTTTCCAATGATATAAAAATAAAAAATAGACAAAAATAACGATTTGCGTGTTTTCATGTAACTTTGAATGTTCAAACCGTTTTTATCTCCAAAAAAGTGTCAACTCCGTCTTTGTAGAAACCTACGCTCAATACAAAATACCTTGTAAAGACATTTGATTTCTAAAAACAGGGCTTGCCAAGCAGTAGCTTCTGAAACACGCGTTTAAAAGAGAGTTCACCAGACCCAAATTCTATGTGAAACTTAGCCTTGAATATTGAATCTGCTTAAAACTTTATTCGTTTTTTTTGTTTTGGCAAACATAAACTTTTGTCAGCCTTTAATTACTTTCCTTTTAGATAACTGCCACTCTTTTAGTTTTGTTTTTTCACTTATGTTCCTAAGCGTTTGCGGAACTTATTTCTCAAAAATCGCTGAAGAATTTTTAGTGAGAGCCGAATACCTTATCAGTAAAAAGTTAAGTATAGTCGATAAAAAAAAGACCTCTCTCTAGACAAATATTTTACCAACTTTTGTACCGATAAGCAAACATTATTTTTTTAAGGAAGTCATTTATATTATTTTAGGGCTTTCGTCTAGGTTACACAATTTTACTACAACATATTGTAAAACTTAGACTTTTATTTTGTTATAAAAAACAGAAAACTTTACAAATGTCTTATTAGGTTTAGTAAGTTGACATATATTTATTCAACTTACTCAACCTGCCTCTTGTACCGGGATACTCCAATCTGTTCTCGAGCATTAGAATCGATGCCAGCTCTGCGAATTCTTGACTACACCCAAAGCTTGTAGGAGGTCTTGTGAATGCGATAACCAAGTTTGTTACTACAGAATCGAGTACGTCTACTCCGTGATCTTGAGAGACTAGCTCGGAAATAGTGTAAAGCACATTTGGACGACCTGCGGGTACTTTACTAAAATGGGTTTTCCTAATCACGTGATTGTACTAGTATTCCTTTGTTTGATCGAGTTCGTCCTGCTGAACACTAATAAAGCAAAATCGCAATGCTTCCACATGCAGTTGATCTGAATCATCATAAAGACCTTGTTCACGAAGGTCGCGAAATAAGTTAATCCAACATCCCAACGTGTCGCGCTTTAAGATCGACCATCAAGCCTCTGTCCTCTGATTGCTAATAGATACTGATAACTATTATAACCTGCGAAACTATTGGTACCGTTTTGACGCAAAAACGTTGAACGGTGCATATCTTCACATTTTCCGTGCCTCGATCAGCTAAGTAATAATAATAATAATAAAATTTTTTTTGCAACATGTATCCTTCACAACGTTAAGGAAACAACTGCTGATAACCTCAGGATCTTTGTTAGTGTTTGAAACATGAAGCCATATAATCTTTCCAGCTAAAGCCGTCGATAGCATCGAGAAGTAGAAGACGAATGATTTCAACTTATCGTTTCCATCGACATGACAAACTTCGTTCGGTCCACGGTTCACATATTTCCTGCGTTCTAGTCTGTGCTTGGATCGACGAGCACATCCTTCTGGATCGATAATTTTTAACGTCTGTTGAACCGCAGAAGTTTGGACATGCATTCTATGTTGAAGAAGCCTTTGTCGGATGTTACGATAATCTCGATTTTGTGAACCGCTGGCAAGCATATCTGGAACACTGCTAACAAGTACTCAGGAGTCAACTTCATATCCTCTTCTTTTTAATCCAAGCTTTCTTAATATTTGGTGAAGGGTTCGAATACTTAACTCCCTTTGATGTTCACTGAAAACTAACTTTAAAATTTCGTCTTAAGAGAACCCCTGATAAAAAATTTTTTGAAAAGACGATTCTAAATCCATGCCAATCCTGCAAAAGGTGAATGACTTAATATAACATTCGGAAGATAAAATTCTAGATGAAGTAAACGAACAGTCGATCCTTACCTAAACTAAATAAACCTATAGCTAGATCCGCCATTATGACTTCGAAGAGAACTAGGAAAACAAAGGGAAAATGTATAAACACCATACTTTACGATAACGCAATTTAGTGCGCACTAGTCTTACCCTAGTGCGCACTAAACGATTTTTTAGTGCGCACTGAACATATAAGTTGGTGCGCACTAAACATGATTTTAGTGCGCAGTAAGCATATTGCTAGTGCGCACTAGTCATAATGTTAGTGCGCAGTAAAGGTGCAGTCTAGTGCGCACTAACAATATTTCTACTGCGCACTAGGCCGTATCCTTAGTGCGCACTAGGATAAAAACTAGTGCGCAGTAACAACTTAACTAGTGCGCACTAAAATAGTGTTAGTGCGCACTAAATTTATATTTTCCATTGTTCTACAAACTCTAGTTACACTAGATCATTTTTTAGTGCGCACTAGTACTGTCTTCTAGTGCGCATAGCAAAGTCACTAGCAGTAACATATCGCATTTGCTAAATTATATTATTTTTATTATCAAACTCGTCGCAGGGCTTGTTAGGCTATTTATATTTGGACGGCCTGAACAAGGCCCTGGCCGTGGCCGTGGCCGGTAACGTGACGAATTTGATTCGCCATAAAAACTCGCATAATTAAAACACGTCCAACGAGTTATATTAGAGGTAAAATTTTGTGGCAAAAGGTATCAAAATTAAAAAAAACATTATTTTTGATATGAAACATAATTAGAAAAATAAAAAATAATTGAATGAAAACAGGTTTGAGCCTTAAATGTGATAGGCCACCAGAAACATCATGCAGAAAAAAAACATTTTTTTACTCGTGTTGCTAACAAAAATCACATTTATGCATTTGGCGCTAAAATTGTAACTCGCCAAGATCAAAACGTTCAATAATTAGTTTTATTGATCTTCTCGACTGCCTGAGTATAATTTTAACATGTGCGTTGGAAGGGCGAGACAAATAATTATTTTCAAAATACCTTGTCGTCATGTGACCAGCCAGGGCCCAAGCCCTTGGGACGAGGTTGTTTTATTATGTCTTTTTGTGTTTTATTTTACAAAGGTCACAGATAATTAACTTATGTTAACTTATATTGTTCTCTTACGCAAATAAAACAAACCGTTATTCATTTCATTCTCACCTTTTAGACATAATTGGGCTATTATTATGCACTAACCGGGGGACCCGACGTTGAAACGCCGGCTTAAACCACATGTAAATGTGTGACCGGGGAACGCCCGGTGAAGTGCTTAAAAAAACCGTAAACTGTGCCACACATTCCGGTAGTGCGCTTTAGTACAGGAATGCATTATGTCGTAAATCGAGTGAATAACATTATATATAGTGTTTCGGGTGTAATATGTTTTTCAAAAAATAAATTTCTGGCAACTTTAGCTGACACACAGTTTACAACCCGTTATTACCTCGTCATAGCAAAAACAATCGGCCTATATTTTTTTGTTTTGCGGAATATGTTTCAGAAAATGTTCAAAAATTAATTGTAGCCCCAGGCTGACCGCTTAGTACAGGTAAACCCTGTCGCACATGCATATATGCGTATTATATACACTTTTCAAAAAAACATTATTGCAACTTCGGTTTAAATAAAAACACAGGAAACAGCCCGTCGTTACCCCTGTCTAACTAAAAAAATCACTTAGCAATTTTATTTTGCGGAATAAGTTTTATTGATCAAGATCTATTAAGAACAGAATAAAAAAAAAAAAACAGGCTGAGTAAAGCTCGTTGAATAAAAACAGGTGAGATTTCACTGTCTCTTTTAAAAAAAACGTGTAGAGACTAGTTGTCACACTGTGGCTATATCCACGGGAATATGTCAGTCATACATATTTCCCGTGTCGGTACTTTGTGCATTTTTGTTCCATTTTTTAGCATGAACTAATGAAAAAAAAACGGGTTTGCCCGTCCTTAAAATTTTACGAAAATTTTCCCGTCGGAACAAAGTGGATGAAATTATATCGCATTTGCTATTTCATGTGTCTGTAACACGACGTTTTTCTTCACACAGAAAGGGGAAACGGGTATTATTAATATAGAGATCGTTAGCACGGAAATTCGCTGATCATACATATGTCCTATTTGTTAATTCTTGCATACATATTTCGTGTGTCCGTACCTCGACTATGAATTCGTACAGAAACAAACATTTTTGTTTTCTGGAAATTACAGCAGTCTTTGTCCTCATGACTTTTTAATTTAATGTTAATCTTTAAACGTGTTGTCCTAATTAGCACAGCAACGGAAACACGCAAATTGAATTAATTTGTAAACATTACATTATCTCATCCTCCCTAATTGCATGGGCGCTGTCACAAACATTAATTTTTGTTTTTATGTTGTAAACAAATTTTCGACCTCTTTGTCATAAATAGGTCAAACTAATAAACATTTGAAATAAAAAAGTGTCATTATAAAGGCGTCCTGTCTTTTCCTGATCTGTATAACCCTAACGTAAAAAATAAACTATAACAATACGCCGGAAGCAAAGTAAATTTTAATGTTGTCATCGCAAAATGTTAACACTTTCGTTTCCAGACCATTCCTTTAATAACTTAGAATTTCCTACAAATGTTTTGTATTTTAAAACCATAACGACTAGTTAATAATAAGATAGCAGAATCTGAATAAGAAGTAGACCTGGCTGTGCATTTATCAAACTTTGTTCAATCTAATCTTGACAAATAAATGCAAAGCGTAATCTCTGATGCACTTCGCAAGACATCATTGTGTGTGAAGTTTCGTGTGGATTCATTTAAAATGCGACAGTTTCATGCATCTTTTCACAACATCAGCTACGCACAAGAGAAAAGAGAAGATAAAAAGAGACAGAGATTATTTCTAAACATTACCACCAAAACGTAGCGCTACTCAGTGACCAGGAAAACATCAAAGCTTTTTTGTGTTAGAGGATAATAAAAAATAATAATTTTTGATGGAATTAAGACTGCATTAAATAGATATTTACAAAATAAAACTCGAATAAATAAATAATTAAATAAATAAATAAATAAATAAGAATATATAAACACTATCTACATTTTGGTTGTGAAGTTTGGGAATTTCGATCAGATACCAATAAGATGATCAAACCACGAAAGCTTCTTAAGATTGTATATGCGCCCATGAAAACCGCCGTTACAACAAGTTCGACTTGACTTATCGAGTTCGTTCGTATCTGTATGACTGCAATGATCTCGCTTATCCCAAGTATTAGAGCCAACTTTAACGCTACCTTGATACAACTGTAACTTTTTCCTTCCTTGGGATAACTAATATGCTGGCTCAGTCTTTTCACTGCGCGTATATTTCGACAAGCTATAACCAAAACAACACCTGAAAACAGCGATATAATCGTAGATGGTATTATATATAAAAAAAGTCTCGAATGAAAGGTGCTGATCCAACAAATGGTCTTTCCATCGTAGGCGTGACACAAACGTAAACTATGTAACGTGAAGGCAATGCCAACCATGAGGGAAGCGCTCACCATGACAACTATGATGTACTTCTTAATACGTTTCTTACACTTAACGCTTCTATTGATAAACGTATTTCTAAACGTTGCTGCAAACTCATAGGCCATAGCTCCGGACCACAAATGTGAAACTAGCAGGAACCAATGCAGCAAAATAGCAACAACCTTACACACCCACCTATTGCGTCTAGCTGCTATTGATCCTATGAATAGACAGTCTGAAATAAACAAAGATAGACAGAGTGCTATCATAATCTGTTGGGGAACTGTTTCGTATCTTCTGTACTTCACAAAACAGCCTAATAAATATGCATAACTGACCAGACTTATTGATGTGCCCACAATAGACGTGTAGGCGTAAACTAGCTCGATAGTAGCAAACCATGGGTAAAGAAGATAGACTGTCTGAGCAGCTCTTGATGATACGTTAGCACTGATTGTCTCGTTTGTAGTCAACAATGTAGTGTTTTTGGATATGCAAATAGCAATTCCTTTTTCGGTTGGAATGTACTCCGCTGGCGAACACGTCTGGCGTGAATGGGTAATTATCAAATCCAGATTTGGCTGTATCGTATAGTCAGGCTCTAAATCCCTCATTAAACAATCTGAACCGTTCATATAGAATTGATCGCACAGCACAATTTTCTTTTCCAAATCATCTCTTAAATTCCAGTATATGAATGCATTGTAACTTGTGGCATTATACGTGGAGTTTTTACCGATAATCTTACATGTGGTGTCGATTGAAAAATCGTAAGAGGAATACTCTTGAGGTTTAGCGCAGTACTTGTGTTCTGGAAAGTTCCTTTTCGGGTCAAATCCATGCAAGGAAGACGAATGTGAAACTCTTTCTCGTAAGAGAAGTATGTGTTTAATCATTGACCTAGACTTGGTTATTACGGCGTGAAAATTTCGATCTAAAATATCAAATTCTTCTCGTAGAACATACAACTTAGGCCATTGTGTTTTTTCGAAATATTTCCGCACAATTTTCTTGATACTTCTCTTTTTTCGTTTGGAAAAAGGTCTAAAGGAGTTTTTGAATTGTACATAAAGGGCAATTTCATCCCGAAACAAGCAACGCTCGAATATCATCGATCCACCGGCATCAAGGTTGTGCGATTCATGTGTATCCACCTGCACACATTCGCTTCCTTCACGCTGGAAACCGTTCCTGCAAAATGGCCTGAAACACATTTTTGTTTCTTTGTCGTAAGCCATGTCCTGAGGGCACTTTTTACTTACTGATTTCAACAAAGGTCTTTTCTCCTCCTTTTTCGATTGACGAAATTCAACAAGTTTGTTCCATGAAACTAATCCATTACTTTGAGGAAAGTTTTCTGAGTCTCTAAGACGCTGGAACTGAGGGAAAGGTATTCCGCAAAAGGTATAGTAATGGCAGAGTGTCTCCTGCTGACGATCTAATGCTGCTAAATCAGCACATTTTTTAACATCAAAAGGTATTTCAGCTTTGTTGATATAACTGCAATATTCCGTTGTTGATCTTTGCATCGATGTTGCAACGGTAACAAAGTTGCACGATGCGCAATATTGATTTTTGTAAAAAACACCTTTGTAAAAATATGGCGGGAACTCTCCTAATTGCGACTGGAAACACTGCCTCGTATCATTAGAATTCGCTGACAGGTTGCACGATGGTGGAATTTGAAGTCGTCTCAAGAAAATAGATAAGGAAGAATTGTTAGTCGTTGTTGTATGTGTTAATAGCGTATTGTTGACATTTGTTACGTCCTTTTTCTCGCCTGTTAATATGTTGTGTTGATCATGTAAAGACGTTGCTGTGCTGTTTGAACTGGTTGTCCTGGTAGTTAAGGCATTCGAACCATTATTTATGTCTGTGTTATTAACAATTGCTGATGATGTGAAAATTAGAATTACAACAAAACAAAACAAAATAAATATTTTTCTTGTCATGTCTTCATATTCTTGATTCGCTCCAACCGTACTATTGAAACCGAGTTGATTAGATTTGAATCACGACTGAATCACATTAGGTATGATTATATAAGCTATTGTGTTGATAAACACGTTCTTTTCCGTTTATTGTAATTACAGAGTTTAATGACTACCGTTTATATATAGTCGTAATAAAACAAAAAAGAAATTAAACTTGCTATATCCTTTGATAAATAAATGCTTGAATAAAGAGAGGAACTGATTTGTTAATTAAATGAGCGATTGGGTGAATGAATAAATAAATAAATCGATGAATGAATGAATGAATGGATGGATGGATGAGTGAATGATTAAATTAACTGAGGAACGAACAACAAAAAGAGTTAAACGATTTTATTCCGAGTAGTCAGCCCACACCAAAATTATTTGAATCGTTTACAGACGTAATTGTACAAATTGTTGTAATAGGCAATTAGCATTCTCGATTATATAATGGCTATATCACGCACAATGCAATGTTGGTTGGCTGTCTTGGCTACTATAATTGTGATCTTTTTTTTCTTTCACCAGGAGTTATTATGCATAATACGAATAAATTTTTATTTGCATGTTTTGTATTCCTATGGAAACGTTTGACAAAAGACTTCTTACTTTAATTTGCTTAATTAACAAACAAATACTTGTTCTAGGAATAGTCAATCGTTTTTTTGGGGGGGTTGCGAATATTTTTCCGTACATATTCAGGGACATTTATCTGAATGAGGTCTGAGAAACAATCGTAAACATTTAACTTGATTTATAACTTTTCCCCGCTTGACGAGTTTTAAGGCGTGCATCATCGAGATCTCGATAGGTTGGGATTCATTTCCTATGTAAACAAGTGTTCTCGCTAGGCGGGTCAGATCGATTCAGCATAACTTTTATAAAATTATACAACTTAAAATACGTGACTCTTCTCACGCAGGGGAAAGTTTTCTCTCCTCGATGCCACGTGAAATAAAAAGTTGTGCTGGCACATTTCCCTGCTAACCGAGGAATGTACAAATCCCAATGTCAACTTTAATTTTGCGATGTCATCTAAAATGCCTTGTTACTTTCCCATATTTCTTTCCTATGGTTTTTTCCTAATATTTTTGTTCCACCTAACTTTTAATCTTCATTAGAACAGTGGTTCCGATATTTATTAGATGCGTGGTTATGATATGTCTATCAAAACAGAGCGTCATTTCCCTTACTTTTTCAAGAATTTTAATGAAAAAAAAAGATTGTTTGCCAATTATATTCCTATCTCTGTCTTCTTAAGTCATCATTAGAAAGTACAAAGAAACAAAAGGCTATTAAAACTAATATCCAATTTCGTTTGTTTGTCTCTATATAACTCTTTATGTGAAAGTAAAAGTTTTGTTTCCACATCACGTGCGCCAACGCGATTTGATGTAGGTAGATATCCGTGTCAAAACAAGCAATGTCAAAGCGTGATGTTGCTTTAATAAACCTTGCAAGTATCCAACTGACAAAATGTATATACTGATAAAGCCAATTGCCACTAAATTCACGTTGAATGTAATATAAACTATAACAAGCTACACATGATGTGTTTAACCACGCATGTTAAACATATCTTGTTTATTTTATGTCTGTAGGTAGGTGATATACAAACATGGGTATCTATGACCTGCCTATGGATATAAAATACAAAGTGTTTTCATCAGATAATTTTCAGGGGAGACAATAAGGATAAAAAAGAAGTAATTCGCAACCGTATTTCTGTGGAAATTTCAATGAGAAATTAAAAATTTAGGTTTTGAAGAAAAGCATTTTTGCGATAATAGCTATACTATACTGTCGTTAGTTGAAAGACACAGTCACAAAAAAAATTTGTATTAATAATCGGCCATTTTGGGCTAAAAAAGGTACATCAAGAAATTAAAGGCGCTGGTAAAATAATAATAATGAATCGGTTCGGTAAAAATGTCTAAAATAAGAAGGATTTCATACTTTGTAAGGCACAATGCCCGGTTGTCAAATAGGCTCACAGCCAAGCAAAGTGCGAGTATTATAATATAGATAGCCAGGGCTCCGCAATATTGTTCGTAGTTCTTGCTGGCACTAAGACCTGTGAGAGCGACGTAAAGCGCCATAACTAAACTCTAGAGTTGTATAGAATAAACAATGGTTAGCTTTTCCAAGCCACCAAAAGTTTTACAAAGGAGCCAGACATATGAAATAGGTAATAAGGAGTACGATAAAGAGGATTATAGAATGACATGATATTAAACGTATCTAAAGGAACTTTTGTTTTGTGGCTTTTAAAAAATCCAAAAAGCCTTAAAGTTATAAATTATAAATTATCAAGAAATTTTATGCGGATAAATGGTCCCGAAATGCTTCACTATGCGAAATATATTTCCGCGGATAACTAGATTTTTTCACAAATTTCGTGTAATTTCATTCGCCTTAGAACAGATATACACCTTGTCAAAAGTCGGTGGAGCGTTCAAAGCAATACAGTGTTTTGGGTGTAATATATGTTTCAAAAAATAAATTTCCCGCAACTTCAGATGAAAAAAGATCAGGCTACTTTATTGTTACGCCGTCAGAGCAAAACAGCCTACCAGCATATTTTATTTTGCACAATAATTTCCAATTGTTAATCTTGAGTGGCAATGGAATGAGCGTATGATTTAGGCAAACATTTCGCACGTTCGTGTGAAGTGCATTTCAAACCTTTTTAAATAAAAACATCACCTGTTACTCGTCAAGCTAAAACAGTCATTCGAATTTTTTCTTTAATTTGCAGACTAAATTTCCGTAAAAGTTTCAACAGTAACATTATTCACAAAAATTGTTGCATTACACCTGGCTACAGTAGAACATTAAACACAGAGTACCAAGACTGCATAGAAGTCTAATACAACACAAGAAACAGAAATACATCTAAAAAGTTTTAGGTATTTTGTTCATAAGTGGTTAGCTGCATAGCTACATCAGAAATCTGTTTACTTATACGTTTTTGCTATTAGTAATACTAGCCAGCTCTCGAGCAACAGGCTAGTTTTCAAATAAGATGACAATTAACAAATGCAAAAATATCCCAACCTCATCTGCAGCACCAATTAGGTTTTTCAAACAAAGACGGTTGATGTACATATTTATAAGAAACCAGGAAATTTGTCCTTAGCCCAGGTTATTTCTCACTTTTTTAGCCTGGAACTGTTCTTACTTGTCCTTAATGTTTGAGCGTTTTATATTCTTTTTACTGTATTATCAATTACAAATTTTTGTAAGCTATAATGTAAGATTTTTTGTTATTCAAAAAAAGAAGAGAAAATAAATGACATTTTAGCCTTGTCATTGTTCTTATTTGTTAGCAATCATTACAATCGTTGTTCTTATAAAAAAGTGTAATAACCGATAATCCAGTGGGAGTTAAAGGCTTTTCCAATTACTTTAGTTCTACAGGGAATTTTAACATTATGTTTAAGGTTTTTGAGAGCCAAATGAAAGTTTTTTAACACATTTTCCGGTTATTATCACGTTTTTTAGCCATATAAAAATCTTAAAAACAACATAAATATATTATCACGTTTTTTAGCCATATAAAAATCTTAAAAACAGCATAAATATTTTATCACGTTTTTTAGCCATATAAAAATCTTAAAAACAACATAAATATATTATCACGTTTTTTAGCCATATAAAAATCTTAAAAACAACATAAATATATTATCACGTTTTTTAGCCATATAAAAATTTTAAAAACAACATAAATATATTATCACGTTTTTTAGCCATATAAAAATCTTAAAAACAGCATAAATATATTATCACGTTTTTTAGCCATATAAAAATCTTAAAAACAGCATAAATATATTATCACGTTTTTTAGCCATATAAAAATCTTAAAAACAGCATAAATATATTATCACGTTTTTTAGCCATATAAAAATCTTAAAAACAGCATAAATATATTATCACGTTTTTTAGCCATATAAAAATCTTAAAAACAACATAAATATATTATAACGTTTTTTAGCCATATAAAAATCTTAAAAACAGCATAAATATATTATCACGTTTTTTAGCCATATAAAAATCTTAAAAACAACATAAATATATTATCACGTTTTTTAGCCATATAAAAATCTTAAAAACAACATAAATATATTATCACGTTTTTTAGCCATATAAAAATCTTAAAAACAACATAAATATATTATCACGTTTTTTAGCCATATAAAAATTTTAAAAACAACATAAATATATTATCACGTTTTTTAGCCATATAAAAATCTGGTTTTAATTCTCCATGAAAATATTTGGAACATCCTTTTTTCGTTTTCAGAGGTGTTATATCCTTCACACCTTCGAGAAAATATGTGCAAAATTTTTCATGATATGGAACTCCTGTATAAAAATATGCATGATAATATTTTTTAGATAGTTTACTTTCACCATCGATATACATATATAAATGTTGTCGTACAAAAAATCAAAGAAAAAAAATTTAATGTTTTAGGAGATCTGAGATTGATGTAGATAATTGTCCTAACAATAAGCAATAACGTAATCATCTTTTTAAAAATAACAAACGAAATTATCTAACAAGTCGACATGTGAAAATCTGTGTATTTATACGGCTATGTGCCATGCTATCGGAAGTCTGGATATTAAATTGGAATCATGTCGAAATATAGTTATAAAATCAATCCTTTCCGTTCTTTGAGAAAGCGTAAAAGTAATTTAATTAATAATTTAGCTTGGCCTGCTAAAAAAGGTTATCTGGTATGAGTAAAGGGTCGTGGTTTGATGATGTTGTTGAAAATACACCTTCGATAAATCAATCAGCAAGTGGGAATAAAATCTTTGAATGGAGTGAAAATAATGGCAGCGATGATAGTTCATTTTCTGATGCGGACGATGACGTCGAATAAATGCTAATATTGACCCTGGATATTTGTATTGGGCATCCTCAGGCCCGATTTCCTTTACCTACAAAAGAAAAAATGCAAATTTCCAAATTATTTATAAAAGGATATGGTAACGAAGTTGATATATATTTTTGAAAATTAGTCAACATCGATATTCTAACCTTCCTCACGAGCCCACATACAATAGTGCACATAACGGATTTGTTTATTGACTTTTCCACGCTTTTCCACACTTTTCAAAAGGTTCCCAAATTTTTTTGTATAAATTAGTTATAAGCGAATTATGACGACAGAAAGATAAAAATATGCATTTTTTTGAATAATTATATATAATTACAAATAATTTCATAACGAAGTTATTAGAAAAAAAATCCGGGAACCTTTTGAATTTATTTTATGCTGAATGTAATGGTGCAAAAACGAGAAATCTGCGACCACGCGTTCGGAAAAAGAAGCCATTTTAAAATGTACGGTGAAAAAAAAATGGTGTGTGTTTCTTTCATTATATTTTCTCTTTGGAAATCAACATCTCACGAAAATAATACCATCAATTACGACTTTCATCAAGCAAATGGAAATATCTTCACCAAATATCTTCACCAAGGAAATATTGAGCTCTTTGGTGAAACAGCCGGTCGTCAGTGTACATACAATGCCTTATTTTCAGTATGTTGGTCACTTGTCAAAAAGGTCTCATTATGGAAGTATTTTGACCTGAATAAAATTGTAAGTGAGGGTGATAAAATATGTAAATTTGTAAACAAAGTCCGTTACTTGAGTTTCGATGAGTTGCCCAAGCAAATAGATATTTATGTTTGTAAAGTAGATATAGATATGGACACGAGAAATTTGCACAATGGAATAACTGCACATGGGGAACCCTTTTTACAAAATATTTAACTAATGACTAATGCAATTAACAACGCTTGTCTATTTCTTATTTGTAACTACACTGGTGGGAGAATCCCAAGTTATAACAGTAATGGTGAATTAACTTCCTATTTTTTTGTTTGATTCGCATTGCCGAAATAGTTATGGGATGTTCAGTGCTTAGGCAATTTCAGGACTTGTTTGAGATTTAAAAGTATATTGAAGTTGCCTATGACATAGGTAAATTAATATATCAGGCTTATTTTCAATTACAATACGTAAAAGTTGACATTTCTGAAGGTCCACTTTCACACATCCAAAATTCTTTTTATAAGGACAGAAAAAAATTGACAAAACAATTTGATATATATATAAAAAGTATCAAGTCGGCCTCATCGGCATCAAAGGACTCAATTTCTATTTATGCTAGCCTGGAGAGTTCATAAAGTTCAAGGCCTAAGTTTAGATAAAGGTGTTGTTAGTTTTGAATTGCAGAACCAAAGATGCTTTAATCAAGGCCAGATGTATGTTGCAATTAGTAGAATTACCAATATTAATAACTTGTTTTTGATTGGTGAATATTCTTCTAGTGTATTTAAAGTTAATAGAGATGCTTCCATAGAATATGACCGGTTAAGACAAAGCAATCCCTTTAAACCGTGTAACAACTTCAGCCTCCACGGTAAAAGTCTCACCGTTTCTTTGCTTAACACACGTTCTTTAAGAAAACATGCTGTTGATATTGTTAACGAGGAGTGGCGCCGTAGTGGCGCCGTAAATTAGTGGTTATAGCTCTCGTACTCTGTGCGGGAGATCGGCTAGATTGGCTATATATAAAAATTACATATATGAATTTCGCTGTGGGCGCTGAGTGGAAAATTTTTAAAAATTTACATCTTTAGATTGGCGGAAAATGCCCTTCCAGACGTCAACGATCTCATTGTTCAACGGTAAAAAACACGATGAATGTTTCGATATTTTTGTAATTTAGAAAAGCTGCATTGTTTAATTGGCATCAAAATTTAGATAAAAATTTCCATCAGAAACCAAAAGATAGAAAGAGATACATAGTTACGTTACACGACTACAATAATATGAAAAATTATAAGAACACTAGAAATTTGCATCGCATTTGGACTTGTGCTGCCACCCCTCTTAAAACATTCAGTGATTTTGACCATGAGTAGAACATCTGTTCTATGTTTTTCATTTCTCTCTGGTTCTCTCTCATTTTCTCTGCCTCTTTTCTCTCTCTCTCTCTCTCTCTCTTCCTTTCTTTCTTTCTTTTATTTATTTATTTCTTTCTCTCCTTCTTTCTTTTTTTTAGTAGGAAAATTATTGGGGGGGGAGGCTGGCCCCCCGGTGGTTACGGCACTGTATTTATGTCTGACGGAAACACAACTTGGTATCCATAACAATCCTGCAGATATTGAACATATTTTGGATGATTTTGATATTTATTTCAATACAAACCTTCAAAAATTTCTATGTCTTGCCACTTGTGTGCGGCATGACATTGTATTGGGTAAACATGAGAAGTTTCCAGGCTTCATATCACAAAACCAAGTTTTTGTTATCATACTTTTACAATTCTTTTGTCATACCGCAGTCCTAATTCTTCACTTACTCTGTTATACGAAAGAGTAAGAGAAATCATTAATTCGCACATACATGTTGATATTTTAGGTGATTTTAATATAGATAATTTTGCGATTCGAACAGTCCACTTCATAATATGTAATACATGTATTACTGATTCACTTATTGATTATGTGTATATAAATACATCACTTTTACAAAATATGGTCATTTCAAATTTCACGCTTTCTAATATTAGTTTCTCAGATCGTGATGCTCTAAAGTTCCAAATCATTTTAAAATAAAATCCTTAACAAACCTTTTTTAAAAACTTTTTTTAGATTATATCCTGAGTACTTAAAATTAAATGTTTTTTAGATGTTATATTTATAAAATGTCTGATTCTCTCCAACAAAAAGTTGGCCATCTCCAACCAAATCTTGGTCATCGCCATCTCCGTCTTGGCCGCCAGGCGAGTCCTCGCCATATAAACGAAAAGTAATTGATAGGTTGACTTTTTCGTGTAACGGAATTTTTTTTATTATCAAAAATATATATGGAATGATGTAAAGGTCTCGAATTTCAATAAGCTTCTTTTCTTCCATGTGTAAACTAAGTTTAAAAATTTCTTTAATTGTACTAATTGCTTAAGAATTCTTCGCTGCTTGTATAAGGGAGATAGGCTGCAACATTATTTTTGATTTTAATTCAGGTACAATATCTATTGGTGGTTATGTCTATTCGCTATCACCTGCTAAAAATAACAGAAAATATTTCGACTTTAAACTCAACTTGGGTGCAGAGTCCATTAAATGTGTTTGTTTTGATGTTGACAAACTGGCTTTCTTTCAAAGCATCAATGGCGCTTCAGATTTGGGAGCCCATATGGCAAACGTCACAAGACCAGTGAAGGACGTTATTGTGAACTATCAATCCAAGGTTTCCAAATACAAACCAGAATTTCCGTTTAACGAATTTAAAAAGCCAACTGTCGACTTACAATTCATCATTAATCAAGCGGAAATATACGGTAAAGTCGATATTGTTGGAAAGTTCTTCGAATTTACTGAAATTTAGCAATGCTGGTAATTTTTATAGACAGGGTGTTTTGGTTGATGTTACCAATTCTGAGAGATCTTGTAAGGTATTTGGTAAATTGGTTGATATTGTTAAAGAGAACGTGCCATATAAAATGACAGATCTCAAAGTTGTGCTAGGCAAAGACCAACGTAAAGTCTTACACACCACCAGCTCTTTACTGAAATAGATGATGTGGACGTTGTTAGTATTCGGCCACGAGGAAACAAAGAGAACTTTGGAACCAAGCGAACGCTATTAGAAGATACTGTGATATTGATCGATATGTCCTCTCTTGCTGTTATACATGCATGTAGCAGATGTAAAGCCACGGTTGAAATTGATTCAGGATTTGTTATTGTTGTACCTCTTGCAACATGATGGGTACTATGGAAATTGTCATGACGACAAAGCCGAAAATAGGCTTTTGTTTTAAATATCTTGACAATACCAATCATGGGTGCAGAGGCTTCTATTTTTGAATATTTCACTGGACATACTGTCGTAAACAAAGTTGAACTGGCGAAGCACCTTTGTAAGATACCACCATGTATCGTCATCGTTAATAACGATGAGGTCACCACTATGGAACTCAAAAACAAAAAAAATGATTCTCAGGATTTTAACTAACATTTTTATTGACACTACCCACTTTTTGTAGTTACCAGTTATGTTATGTTTGTCGATATTGGAAACTGACATTAAGTTGTATTCAAGTTTTTATCATCTTATGTCTTAGCCCACCGTTGTTTAAGTGAAGTCTGGCTATAAGTTTTGTTATTTTTAAACCTAATTTTTTAATGTTTAACAGACAACCATTATTTTTTTTAATATTATTTAACTACAACTAATGTTTTCACCAGCTAAAACAAAAGAACAACATTTTTTGAAAACATGTACATTTTGTAATATTAACATATTTAACTACTTCCTATATTTAAAGTTAGAAAAAAAGAAAAAAAAGTTATTTTTTTATATTTTAAGAGTGTACATTTTGTAAAATATATATATATTTATCTCCAACTTTATTGTACGTCATATATTTTATTGAAATAGTGTTTACGGAGTCGCTTTTTCTTACCATTTTCCTTCTAATTTTGACGCATATCAATATTGGCGCAGCAGGAAGAAATTTTCTCACAGCAATTTGAACTTGTACAACTTAAGGCGCGGATTTAATTTTGTAATGGCAAAGATACCGTTTCGAGCCTACTAGTTCTTTTGCGAGTTTCTCCCAGTAATAACAAGTGAAGCGTTGCAAGCTATATTTAGCGTATATTAAAGGAGGGGCGAAATGCGTTGCGGCACGGCTGCTGAATAAAAGTTCAATTTCTCAAATATATTTTAATCAATAATAAGATTTTCGATTAAACAACCCCCTGGTTTTTAAAAATCGCGGAAAGATCAAAGGAATATTGGTAGCCATTTTGCGTGACGGACAGACGTATACGGGTATTATAATATAGACTAGCAGATTAGGCCCGTGGAAAAATCCACTTAGGCAGAAAAACAATTGAAAAGTTCTGTCATTTGAATTTTGATGACATCAGCAAATGTTTCAGTATATTGAATACTGCCTTTTACCAAAAAAAATAATCTGAAAATGCATAAAAAGAAAGTAAGTCATAATTTAACAAAAACGTTCTTAAAACCTAACACAAAATATCAAATGTCAAATCGCATGAAATCCTCCCAACAAAACTTCAGAAAAAAAATATAAAAAAAAAAAACGTCGTGCAAGGTGTAAAATCTAGTTGGTAGAAAGTGACAACATTGACAGTCACAACCCAGACAGTTACGACAACATTAATAATAATGTCAGAAATAACACATCTCAAATATGTATACATCTTATTATGTGATTATGTTGAAAACCTTCAATATTTTAATCTGAAATGTCGAAAAGAAAGGCTTGCAACAGTAAGCACAGATCTATGAAAATAAGTTGTTTACGCATTTTAAACATTGTCTTTTCCCTAAATGCTTATACAACAATACAACCTGAACAATATCAAAAAGTCAAACTTAAACAAACACAAAACACTAAAAAACAAAATGTTAAACTTTGAAAATTATTATATAGATAAGGCCCGTGGAGAAGTCCACTTAGGCAGATGGGCAATGGAAAAATAGGTTGTTTTAGATGTTTTGCTGACGTCAGCAGTGAAGATCCCAAAAAAATTAGAGAAATTTATTATATTCTTTTATTGTAATGTGTAGAGGTTAAAACGCTGATCAAAATAATGTATAGGATGATATGTTTTTGAGGAACGCAAAAGGAGATATAAGGGTTTAAAAATTGTGCTGACGTCAGCAAAGGCCCGTGAAAACACAAAAATATACCTGTTGTCTTCCTCGTATAGATCTTGAAACGCTGATCAAGAAAATGTATAGGATCATGTACTTTTGACAAACGGTTGCAGAGATATTAGAGTTTGAAGGTTTTTGATGACGTCATCAACCCGTCCATTTCGAAACGGGTTTGGGGACCTAGGTTTGGGAAACTTACCCAAATTGGTCCCAGGTGGTCCCTAGTTACCCACGCGGTGAAAAATCATTAACGTCACCACC
Organism: Hydractinia echinata; assembly: GCA_030067915.1. Taxonomy (NCBI): domain Eukaryota; kingdom Metazoa; phylum Cnidaria; class Hydrozoa; order Anthoathecata; family Hydractiniidae; genus Hydractinia; species Hydractinia echinata. The sequence goes on along the minus strand of JASGCC010000039.1, from coordinate 950,718 downwards.
TCGTTTCCAAGTTATTTGGCCTCAAAGTTTTAAGTGCACTGTAATGGCTTCCCATAAATTATAATGCAACAAAACCTTTTGTTATATATTGCATATATAAAAATATATCTTTAGTAAACTTTAGACAAACTGTTAATAAAAATCAGTCCTTTTAGCAACTTTCATGCTGTTTTACCATCAATAAGCCTTACACAAAATTTCAAATCTCACATAGTATTCTGTCACAAATGTTCACATAAAATATATATAAAAAATAACAGAGTGCAAAACCAATTGGCAAATTTTTTAGGCTAATTAGTCAAATTAGAAATGCAAAAACAAAGTTTGAGTCATAATTCATGTTAAAAAACAACAACAATCAATTTAACAGTTCATTTTATGTCAATTTGTGCACTAAATTTGCAACACAAAATACAAATTCTAAATAATTCCTATGGTTTTCCTTTAAGTTTAATCAAAATATAAAAGATGAGAGGTGAACAAAAATCAAAGTTTGCAAAATTTAATTATTTTGGTATATATGTCTATTGATATATGCCCTCTAAAACAATATTTCAATCCAAAATGTGAAAAAGAAAAAGAGTTTGCAACAAAATCAGTTATTCTGATGATATTGCATACTTTCTTTCCACAAAAGTGTAAAAAAAAGAATGGTTGTAGGAAATACTTCTGGTTCAACAAAAATCAGTATTTTTGATATTTTGCATCTTGTACTCATTAAATATTACCCAAATTTTAACTGTGATTTGGAACGCATCAAATTTAGAAATAGAGAGGGATCAGTCATTTCGGTATGTTGTACAGAGTCCTGCCCGGTAAAGAATTTATATATACAAAATATAAAAAAAAAACTTGCAATGTGCAAAATCTAATTCTCCTTCTGTATGTCTTCTGTAATCAGTCTTTGCCCACAAACTATATATTACATGAAAATGTCAAAACCATAAATTAGAAGAAATTAAATTTATACATCTTAAAAATAAGTAATTTCTGTACTTTATTCTTAGAACTTTTTTGCAGGAAAAGAACTTCGCAAACCAAAAATAGAATCAGGAAAATGTTTAAAATTTTCAGGGTTAATAACATTTTATGAATTTTGTGGCAATTTTACGTTTTGTATATATATTGTCAGTTGAATTTCTCGTTTTCATATAAAAACAGGAATAGCTTGCAAGTTGCAAAGTCAAATTCTACAAAAAATAGTTCTTTCGCTATATTGCATGATCCAAACACATAACATTTCAAAAAACACACAACAGTTTGTATATATTATATATATACACTATGCATATATATAAATGAAAAGTTACCCCAGCCTTTCATGTACATTTTTTACATTTAGGGTGAAAAATGTGAATCCTTCCGCTGCCTTTCCCAAAAAAATTAAAATAAAAAATAAATAATCAACAACCCATGTAAATACTGCAACAAAATCAAAAAATGTGAAAAAGCTACGTAAAGTTTCCCCATAATATGAAAAACCTCTGTCAAAGTTTTTTCGGTGTTGTACTCCCTCAAAAAAGTTGAAACTTTTCTTAAATAAGACAAAATGTCATAAACAAAAACATTTTAGTCAGAACATCTAGAACAACAAAATCACTACACTTAAGGTACCAGAATTACTACATGTTAAATAAAAATCGTTTCGTCATATTACATGTAACCGATGTATATAAGTTTAGTTACACAAAATGTGAAAAATACATTATTTGTATAGATACACAAAATGTGAAAAATACATTATTTGCTTAAAAACAGTCCTTAAACTATTCTTAAATATTATGTAATACTTTTTTAAAAGTTGTTGTGGCTTGGTAATTTAAGCTTAAAATGTCAAGTGAAATAAGTTACAGCCACATTCTTAGCAAAGACCACTACGATAACTACGGTAGCTAGCTTACATGTAAAAAGCAACATAAAACTCACAAGTTAGCTAGGTACTTGTAATCTTAAGTTTGAAGCTAACATAAGCTAGCTACAGCAGCTAATAGCTGGTCAGTTGAATATAAACTGGAGACTTAGCTAGGTATAAAGAACATGGCTACATAATTATAAAGTCCGAGCAAGCTAGCTATAGACGTATTTCACTATGACGCGGTATGAGTAGCTCCCAGACTTCTGCGCATTTCGACAGGCAAAAGATGGCAGCAGAAATGGTAAACAACATGCGAAAAGAGCATAAAATATTACTATAATTACTCCCAAAACTGAAAAAGGAAAGTCGTTTCGCTTATCGATCGAAGCTCTTGTTGCCATCTTATAATGTCTGCTTGCTCAACAAAAAAGTCCTTGCCCGTGGGGTATTTACTCGTTTATTATACATCCCTTCTGTTAGTATTTGAAAATCATGTTCATGAAAGCGAGAACAGCTGTCAATCATATATTTTAAGCTATGGATGACTATATACAACAAAGTTAAGCCGAGCCACAGACTACGTACGTTTCCGATAAAGTATAACAGTTTAAATAAACCAACATATAAACGTAGCCAAAAATGTACCGATTGTGTGAAGCACTTCCTCTTTGCTGATAAAAACAAACATTAGAAGGCACGTGCGTTTATTTATATTTCAACATGTCGAAAAATGCTGACTATTTTCAAAATCTTTCAAATGCAGATAAATCCCACTATACTGGAAAACTTACACTCGCAGATGGGACTATGCTTGCAGATCCTTACTCACTGCAGACTAGCGATTGGAGTGATGATGTTTTACTACTTCCAGATATAACTTATGTTGATCTATATGTGTATTTGGTTCACACTCCTAGCGAGTTCACACACGAGTCGCTTAAAGCACACAAATCCTTGGAAGCTTACAACTTTTATCTATCAGGGCACGTACAAGAAGTGTATTGTCACCACTTAAAAGAAGTAGACTTCTGTTACATAAAATCGTCTGTGTTACCAAGTCAAAGGCAGGGGAAAACGCAAAAATTATACGATACTTGGATTATATTTACAATATTGACCACCCAATTAAATCTTCCTTTGTTTAAGCCAGTATAAAAATAAAACATTTCAGGACATTGTTTCATTGACTTATAACAAAATTTATTTGATGAAAGTGTTTTGTTTTTGTTTCTAAGTCCATGTATTTCATTTAATCTATTTGCATATTCGCTATTCAATCCAGTGTATTTGTTTGAAATGTTCTGTTTTTCATCCACCTCATTATTTAAATCCTTTTCTAAGCATTTAACTTTCTCCTCCAGTTCTTGTACTTTCTGACATAATTCTGACATGGAAGGACCTTGATCTTCTGGGGGTTCAAAATCATCGTCAGATTCACTTTCAGCTACTAATTCAGATGTTAATTTCCTTCGTTTTGTTAGTCGAGAATGTCTATCTTGCTTTTCAAGCTTTCTTTTCCCACTCACTCGTTTTCCACAACGTTCAAATACTGAAGGTACCCAGTCTGGATGAGAAGGATCTCTGGACTTTTTTCCTAAAAAAGCAAACAATAAAAACTCTATAAACTTTTAAAAATTCCAGAGAAAAAGTTCATGTGGTTGAGGGGACAGAAAACACAAGATGGCTCACACTACTTTACAAAATAACTTTTAAAAAGAGTGAACAAAGTCACTTACCAGACACAAAATGTAAATGACACACTTTGGCATTCTTTATTAACTCTTCTGACCATTCAATTCTGCCAATTGCAGTCAGCCATCTCTCCCTCAACACAGGATGCTTCTTGTTAGGAATTTTGTAAAATCCACCTTCTTCACCCGTCTTCCGACGATTTGTACAATTAGGTACGCAACAGCTATCTGGCATTGTTATGAAAATAACAGTTTTTTAAAGTATTTCAAAAATAAATATATCCAAACAGTACAACACGTCTCTTCTCTTCAATAATCTCTAACAAAAGACACTGGGCGCCCTCAATGTTTTGCCTGTCGATTTTTTCGCAAGTTTGCGCATGCGCAAAAGTGCCGTAAAACGTAAACATTGAAATACGTCTATAGGTTGTTGTTGGTGTGGTTGGCTTTATGATGCTAGCTAACAAACATGTCTCACATCAATAATATCATCAAAACTAAAAAAAAACATAAACAAACCTTTGAAACCTTGCTATACTTCATTTACATACCATGCCTTTTTTCAAATGTTTTTGTAGATTTATTTTGAAGGCAAGAGAAGACAAATGCTTAAAAAGAACAGCCATCTTTTTTGCAAACACAATTTCCGTTACTTTGTGCTAGAACTTCATTTAACAAACCACACAAAACTCGCAGCTTTTCACGACAAAGAAGACATATATTTTACGGCAACATCAAAGATTTTTTTCGGCAACATCAAAGGAAAATGAACTCATCCACTTTGCCTGTTACGGACAGACACAGTCTCTGTTTGATTTTGATTTTGAAGACCAGACTGATGGCTTGGTCCTCTGCTCCACAAAATCACTATTCACTATAAATCATTTTGTTTACATCTTTGTGAGTGCGGAATTATTTATAATTGAGTATTTTTACACATTTGCCACACGGGTGGCTAAATTAAAAAACAATAGAATATATTTGAATATACACAAAGTAATTTAAACAAGAAAAAGTTGAAGATCAAAATAGCAAGAATGTTGAACAACATGTGACGAACATATTTTTATCTATATTATAATACCCGTATACGTCTGTCCGTCACGCAAAATGGCTACCAATATTCCTTTGATCTTTCCGCGATTTTTAAAAACCAGGGGGTTGTTTAATCGAAAATCTTATTATTGATTAAAATATATTTGAGAAATTAATTTATTTCCTTACATAATTTAACTATTTTAATTTACCAACCTTAATTAAATAAATAAATTAGGTGATTAAAATGAATGCATTATTTTTAATAAGAATTACCCCTGTGATCTCAATCGCCGATTTCGCTCAGGAGCCAGAGAAAACAAATAGGACAGTTTTACTGACAGTTTTACTTGCTTTGTTTTGACCGCTCGCACGTAGTATACCAATCAAAACGCCTGATTCTTTGAAAAACCAATCCAAGATTTTCGCGGCCTGCAGATGCCAACGAAGGAACATGATGACGATGGCCATTTTGGTTTTGAAAGTGATCGATTTGAGAGGTTTCTAGGTCTGTTTGACCTTTTTGTCTTCTAACAGCTTTTTATTTTGTAATATTTGTTTTCTGTATGTTCTTACATGTTAGGATAAATATATTGTCACGTTTTTTAGCCATGAACAAATCTTAAACGCACCATTTTTAGGATTTTTGGCTAGGAACGAAGATTTTTAAGGGTCTAGCTAGCTACCCTTAGTTATTACTTAGTTATTACTATATACTATGTGTTATCTAGCTAGCTCTGGATAAATAGTGAAAGTAGCCAAATGCACTGTTTGGCTGCATGCAGCACAATTCTTAATTCTTATGCTAAATAAATGCAGTTAGGCAGCTACCACTTTTATTACTGTTATGAAAACTTATGCTGCAAAATCAAATTGCTGACTATTTTTTTTAACTGAACAGGATAACGACATGCGGTTTCCTGGATTTTTTTTAACCGAAGGCCCGATAAAGTTTTTTTAAAAATGGTGTTACGCCTATACTCATGTGCGACACGGTTTACCTGTACTAAGCGCTTATAGTCCAGTGCTAACAAGGGCTGTTTTCTGTGTTTCTGTTTAACCGAAGTTGCAATAACGTTTTTTTCGGAAAAGGCTATTACACCTATATATGGATGTGTCACATTGTTTACCTGTACTAAGCACTCAGCTGAGAGTAGCATTTCTTTTCAACTTTTACCGGGAACATTCTCCAAAAAATAAAAAAGGTTGGCCAGCTGTTTATGCTATGACGGGTGACAACGAATTGCAATCTGTGTTTTTATTTCAACTTAAAATGTGGTATTTTTGCAAAAATTATTACACCGGAAACACCATGAATTGTGTGCACTTTACTCAATTTACTACATGCTATATACCTGTACTAAAGCGCTTTACCTTAATGTGTGGCACAGTTGACAGTTCTTATTAATCACTCATTCTGGTGTTCAACGTCGGGTAACACAGTTACTTGTGGCTTAACTCTGCGTTTCAACAGAGTGTATCCTGTGTCATGATTAATTAGTTAACGTTTACTGCAACTTATTCTGCAAAATAAAATAATATTGACTAATTTTTTTTGCTATGACTGGGTAACAACGGGTTGTAAACTGTGCTAAAAGGGTATTAAGCATAAACACGTGCAACACGGTTAACTGTACTAAGCGCTTAGTCCAGTGCTAACGACGGGCTGTTTCCTGTGTTTATGTTAAACCAAAGCTGTGAGAAAGTTTTTTTTGGAAAAAGGTATTGTACCTACATGAATGCGCGACATTGTTTACCTGTACTAAGCGCGCTGCCCGGAGTAACATTCATTTTTGATCTTTGACCGACATATGTATACCTGTACTAGAGTGCTCCACCTGAATGTGTGGCACAGTTTACGGTTCTTATTAATTGCGCCACAGGGTTTTTAAATGCTGGGTAACACATTTACTTGTGGCTTACCCCGGCGTGCGACGCCGGTCCCGGCTAGTTATTTTATACTACTGAACTTACTAAACAAATTTGCGAGTAAAGATAAAGAAAGTAAGGATTTTAGAATAAAGATGAAGCCACCATATTGCGCGTTCAATTTGTTATTGAAAATGTCCGGTCTGTATATTTATTAAAATTTGGCGCCATCTCATCATAACAAACTTTTTCGTTCGAAGTTGGTAGCATGTTGTGGAAAAGGGACTCAAAACATGAAAAAAATATTGGTTATGACAGATATTTCTTTAGTTCAAAGAAGTTTAAACGAAGGTTATAAAATGTCCTTACCACTATAGTACGTAACATATTCTTAGTTATCTCGAGTCAAAGATCTTATTTTTGATGTTTACTGGTAAATACATTTAAAACCTACTTATTTTCACCCCATACAGCTATTAAACTTCTGTAAAAATATTTCTAGGAAGATATATAGATACTTAGTTGTGAAATATAGTTATTTATTTGTTATTACAGTAGTTATCTCAATAGATTTTAGGATTTAGAAATCTATAAATTCTTTTCTCTCGCTTAAAATTTATTTTCTGGCTGCCACAAAATAATTTTTTGTTCGCCTACCCTTTAATTTTGAAAATTAAATGTTTCCATAATCGCCAACTACAGTTTACGCACTAATTTTTTTCAGAAAGTTTGCTAGTATTGCGTTGATTTACGCAATTTATCAGAACCACCGCAGAACATCCTGCCGGTACGGCTGGTTTATTTCCTTTACAGTAACCTTAAATCGTAAACAAACTGATTTTAAGATTTTGGCTATGAACATAGACTTCGAGGCAGCATCCTGCTTAAGCCAGCTAGCTAGGTATAGCTATCCTTATTTATTCCAATACTTTTAAAGTTTTTATTCAGTCTGTTATATTATTTTTTATTTTTATGTTGAGTTGTGGCTATCTAGTTAGCTAGCTCTGGCCAAAATGTGAAAGTAGCCATATGTAGTTTGGCTACAACAAAATTCTTAATAATTTTTATGCTAAATGCAGTTAGGTTGATACACCTTTTATTACTGCCATGAAAACTTATTCTGCACAATAAAATTGCTGTGTGATTTTTTTTAGCTCGCCGGGGAAACGACGGGCTGTTTTCCGTGTTTTTATTTAAACAGAAGTTGCGATAATAACAGTTTACCTGTGTCTGTGTGTTTCTGTTTAACTGAAGTTGCGATAAGTTTTTTTCGGGAAAAGGGTATTAGCTACAGCTATATAAATGTGCGACATTGTTTACCTTTACTATGCGCTCAGCCTGGAGTAACATTCATTTTTTCACTTTTACCGGAAACATTCTCCCAAAATTAAAAAAATTGGCCGGCTGGGGTAGCAACGAGTTGTAAACTGTTTTTATTTCAGCTAAAGTGCAGTAACATTATTCTTTGAAATATATATTACACCCGAAACACTATATATTGTGTGCGCTTTTCTCGTTTACACAACATATTTCAAACAGAATCGACAATATTTGTAGTATTTAAGGTTAATATTTGCACAAATAACAAATGCGATATATTAAACCAATCAGGCCCGGCGAAGCACTACGGCAACGCCGGCTTTGGCGCAGGACTTTTTTTGCTGCCAAGATATGTTTTTTTTCACTTTATAGAAGAATAAATATATTGACAAAATTTTATGTTGGAAATTCGTTTTCAATATTTTTCTTTTACACATCAATAAAATGCGCGTTATTTAAACAAATCACAAGGGGTTGTTAGGGGTTTGTCAGAATATCAAAGAATTTCGTTTCAAAAAGATATACGAACAAGAAATTGAATAATGGTGAATGTGAATTTAATTTTTTAATCATGGCGAAAAGAAAGTTTGAAGGCGTTCCAGAAATTGGTTGAAAGTCCAAATCAACCTAAACAGTTTCGTTTTCCAGATCGTAAATTTGGAAAGTTCGAAAATCGTTTCAAAATTATAGTTTCATTTGAAGACTCTTCTTTATGCGCAATGTAAATATACACTATATGTAATCGTTACATTTTAAACCAATTTAGCCTCGTAAATAGGCTAAAAATTTTTCTAAGGGGTCTTTGCCCCCTAAAACCCCATTGGGGGGCTTACAGCGCTCGCTACCGCCCGCTATGAACTTGCACTGCTTCCGCCGGGCCTGTTTTTACGTGTTAAAAAAGGAATATTCATCACTTTCTTAACACTTGTAAATCTTCAACAAACAATTTAAAGATTTTGCTACAAACGTACATCGCAAGGAGCAGTTAGTCAGTAAGCTATCAGAAAGGCTCTTCTGTTATAAAGTTGGTCGTAGTTAGTTTTTATGCAGTTTTAGTATTAAATTCTTTTTTCTTAGTTTATATGTTATATCCAATCTGATGGGTGAAGTCTGGGATATTTGGGTTACCTAGCTAGCTAAAAAGTCAAAGTAGCTCACATAGTTAGATAAGGTTGATTGCAAGAAAATTGTGCTATAACTTGTGTATAGCCTGTTTTTATTTAATCCGAACTTACAGTTCAATTTGGGAACTCCGAAAAGTAAATGCTGGACGACTGTTTTTGCTATGTGTTTACTGTGTCATTATTTCAGCCAAACTTGCGGGAAAGTTCTTTTAGAAAAAATATTATACCTACAATCCTGTATCTTTGTAAGCGTTTCACTGGGTTTACGACAAATCCAGGTGATGCGCATATGCTAACAAACGAATGTTTGTAAGCATATGGAACAAAAATTGGAATAAAAAAACTGGATGACATCATTACTCCAAAATGACGTCATCCTATAATCGCCGAATCCCAAAACAGACTAAATAAAACGGGTGGAACATAACCTTTGGATAGAGCAAAACTTTTTCAAACGTTTAGATGTTCAAAACTACTTGATGGAAGCATGAATATGAGTGTTAAAATATGGAACTGTTAGAGATATTCCATAAAAACATTTTTTTGTCTGATCATTTTTTCTAGATCACCTGTTAGCCAATGAATTACGATGACAACTGACGTTACGTCATACCAAAAATATTTTTAGACTATTCTATTACTAAAAATAATAATAAGTCGCCCAAATTTCAACCTCTAAAACCGTATACATCAAAAGTGGTATTAAAGAGTTATTACTTAATCACAATTTTTTCTTTTTCTTTAATAGCAGTGGTCTATGGTTTTGCAATTTTTAAGATTCCTGCAAGCCGTAAACTCGCCGTGATTACGGCTCTAGACTGGAGACCGTATAAAAATGAGGATCAAAGGCTATGCTTTAAAATTTAATTTGCACAATAAACAAAAAGGCATCTCAGACACGAATCCTATATATATTTTATATATTATTGGAATAAATAATATATAATATAATAAAATTATTATATACTACCCTATATTATAATACGCTTGTGTGAGTGACTATGTGATTCCACGACACGAAAATCACGGGTCAATTTCTTATGGCTCATGCATTTATCTCCCCAAAGCGTGGCGTTACGCTTAAATCTCCCAATAAAACGAGAAAACAGGGGGTCCATTTGTTATATATGCTACAGCGTCGTACGCGGCAGTAATGAAGACAGTCACCCAGCATACTTTATCTTGCAGAATATTCTCCCGTAAAAGTTCAAAACTAGCTACTTGTAAGTGACAGCGGGTTGAGCGGTTAGCACAGGTAAACCATGCCCCTAGCGCTCTTTAAGGAGTTTTGGTCCAACTTCGGCTAAATTAAAAACGTAGGCAAGAACCTGTCGTTAAATCAGTTTAGTTAAAACAATCACCCAGTATTTTACAGAATAGGTTTTTATGTTAATGTTCTAAAATGTGGAGTCAGTTTAAATGAAACTACAGCCTTTAATTGTGCGCGGAATTTTCGCCATTTGAATCCAATTAACTGTATAACTTGTGCCCAAGTTTGTATGAAAGTAAAGGGTGGAGCTACCTAACTACATCTAGCTAACATAAGTAATAAATAATATGAAAAATTTCGTTGTAGTTAACATTTTTTAACTGGCGGTAGCTGGGTAGTCACAACTTAAGTTACAACTTAGTTAAAATCAAATTGGTGAAAATAACACAAAAACACTAACAATGGATGGAATAAAAAGCAATTATATCAAACTGAATAAAAGCATCAGCGGAACAGCGTAAATGTAGCTACATAGTTAGCTAGCTAGTTAGGGTGCTTCTTTCTACGGTCTACGCGTGTGGCCAAAACCCTTAAAATTAATGTATTCAAAATTTCATGCATAGATAAAAAGGTGAAAAATTATTAATTTAAAGTGTAATTTACATGAATTCAAGTTTAATTCTGTCTTATATTTGTTGCGCATTCGCAGTACACGTTGTTGCTGAAAACCAAGCTACTTTTCACAACGGGAACAACTTTCTAATTTCCACATCAAGACCGGTTGGTCTCTTTAAGTTGGGCTTATTCACCGTTTTTGTCATTACTCTTCACGATGTAGTACGGATCGCGTTTATCCGCAAAATGAAGCGGCATATTAATTTATGCTATATTCTTTTTCCGCCATAAGTAAACAAGTCTCGCGCTTAATATGTTTTTCATAACACGAATATTAGTAAATGATTTTTAAAAACACCTGTCTTTCCAACAAAAAATTAAACATTTTTTGTTCAAACCCGCCAAAAAAATAATAATACAAAAGCAGAATGTTTAACGAGCAAAAATTGTTAAGCGTCAAAAATAAATTAAAAATGGTCATGGTTATGTTGAAACAACTGCGAAAACATTTAACACGAAATCTAATTTGCATAGAATAACTTAAATGGCTTTCAAATGTTAAATGCAGCGCTCTGGCTTTTTTATTCAGTTAAAAAAACAGTATTATCGCCTGCTGAAACACAACATGCTTTACCGAAATGATTAATGCCCCTCTAGAGACCAACTTAAACATTTTAACATTTTTTACAATTATTTATCAATAATGCAGTTGTTGAGCTTTTAAAAGTTTTATTGTTTTAAAATTATCCAAGGGAGATAATTAATTGATGGATTGTTCCACAATAACTTTTAATAGTAATTCTGTAGCAGGACTGTCATATGTGCAGATCTTTTAAGTAAGTAAAATGGACATATTCAACAAACAACAAATGGTACTTCATCTTCATCAAATTATCTAAATACAGTCGATAAAGCTCTTGTTGGTATCTTCTCCCTAATATTTTTCGTCGGTGTATTGGGTAATTCCTTCGTTATTTATGTTTTTGGTGCAAAATATAAACACCTGTCTTCCAAACAAGAAATATTGATATTATTATTAGCTGTGGTAGATTTGATTGCGTCGGTTGCAAATCCAGCAGTCTTTTTATACTACATCATTACAAAACATGGCAGATGGCACTTTGGAGAGGCTGGTTGCAAGATAATTCCATTAATAGGTCCTGTTGCAACGAGTTTGTCACAGGGAATTATCTTAATCATGGCACTTGATCGTGATCGAGCAATTGTTACGCCTTTAAAGAGTTCGTTTTCAAGAAAAACCATCTACAGGGCAGTCGTTGTTGCGTTGCTACTATCTATGCTGTCATATTTTGATTTTACTTTGTACTTGACAACACGTGGTCAAAAAACATGCCTAGCAAACGGTTCTACTTTGCTAGCCAACGTTCCACGAGTCTGCCACTTTCTAATAAGTGACCTTTTGTTTCTAATAATCTTTGTTGCCACTATTTCGAGAGTGTATATTGTTTTACGGAAAAAAGATGGAATGGGGTTTGATGAAGTAACGAAAAGAAATCGAAAAGAACAAAATAAACGAACACTGCGTTTGCTGTTGACGATGGGAACTGTTTTTGCGTTATGCATTTACCCAAGAGACCTATTTCAGCTGGCGTACTATTTTTCTCTGGTGGTACCTCCTAATATTGTATTCGATCAAAAACTTCGTATTAACTCCGCGCTGAAGGTCTTCCATACAGCAAATAGCTGTGTTAACGTATTCATATATGCGTTTATGCATCCTAAAATGAAGCTGGAATTGAAAAGACAAACTCGCAGATTAACACTGGGTAAACGAACAGATAGAAGTTCTGAAATGAAAGGTGGACCTGTAGTTACTTCAAACAAAACTATATGCAATGAACCGGAAAACACCATTTTGGCATCTCCAACAATCAATGAAATCGCTTTCACTAGGATTGTTCTTGCGAAAAAGAACGAAGATATCTTTGAAAACAATAAAAACGAAAATGTCATTGACAACAATAATTCCTGTGTCACCATGTCATCCGTTGCGTGAGGATATATGAACCACACAAGTGAAAATTTAAATTTACACTAAAATTCACATGTTATAAAAGCTTGGAAATTTTCCTTCAACGATAACCCTATAACAAAAAACTCTCGGTTAATAAATGTAGCAACATTTGAAGCTTACTTCGTGAAATTAGTCCTTGTAAGTTGTTGTAGCCTGTACATACTACTCGGCTACTGCATTTTTAGTTATATTTCAGTTGTATGTTTCTACTTTATAGAATTTAAGAAATTAGTGTGTCTGCGTGAATCTAAAAAATCATATTGCGCTAAAACGTGCTCCTAAAATTCTTTTCAAAAGCTTTGCTCTGATTTGACACCAGAAAGTTGCTTTTCGTACTCATCTTTCAATTTTTTTTACCTTTACACCGTTATAATTAAATATTTTTTTGCAAAAAGGACACCGTTTGTGGAGCATAATGTCTTGAGAACAATAATTTTTTCCTCGACATTCACGTAGAAACTTCTGTTTTGACATTTATATTTGCACGAGTTTCTTTTTTAATGTTTTAGAATTCTGTATATAGAGCGAAAATACGGTATTATATATTCACCAAAACGCAAAATTCATGTAGTTTTCAACATTTTTTTGTACCTCAACATTTTGTGTGGATTTCTTTCTTTTTTCTTTTAAAATTTATTGGAGTTTTATCTTACATAAATAATCCCGTAATATAACTTCTTTAATAATAAAGAACAAATTACAGCAAAAATAAATACGAGAAGTTTTTTTGATGACATTTTATTTCAACGGATATTTCGTCTTATCACTACAAGACATTATCAACTTATAAATTGTTACAGTTATCTTACAAGTTTATCTCTTATAATAATACGGAGAGTGTGTCCGTCTGTCTGTGACAGGCAAAGTGGATGTGTTCATTTTCTTTTGATGTAGCCGAAATTTTCTTTGAAGTCTCCGAATAAGTTATATCCATTTTGCCAGCGGGTTTACTTTGTTTACATCACGTGATCTAAATGAAGCAACTTGATTTGCTGAGAAAACTTTAACGGCTAACTCCCGAAAAATGGTTACCCTCGACACAAAAACAACAACAAGAAAACAGTCCCTTCGTCTTGAAAAAAGTGCAAAAAGTAATTCAGAGAAAGAAAAGTCCAAGAAATGAAGTGAGAAGTGGTAGCTAGAGCTAGAAGTAAAGTAGTAAAGTTAGAAGTATATAGAAAATAAAGGCTAGAGTATAAAGTGGATTTGAAATCACAAATAGTAAGAACTTTGATGTTTTCAGACGTTTAGTTTTTATGTTGTTTACATTTTGTTGAATAATTAATGTGTCCCCTGACGCGTAACTAATGTGTTTGTGCTAAAATTCAAAATGCTACATAAAGCTGTTAGCTGACTAACAAACGGAAAACTTTGGTTTGTTGAACTCACTGCTCACTGTAATGTTATTATTTTTACATTACTATTGTTTCTTCTTATATGTGTTTTACTAAGCATAAATAGCTATATAGCTTTAGTTTTAGCTAAGTGTTCCCAGTTTAAGTATATTTAACTGGCTGTCTTAGCTACTGTTAGCTGGCTAATGTTAGCCTCCAAGTCCTACTCCCCATCCCCATCCCCATGGCTAGCTCTAACCTATATGACTGTTGTTATTCGTCTTTTTTAATTATCTATACCTTAGTTTCCAAACTTCTCTTCTTTTATGAGCACGAATTATGATGTAAAAGCTAGCTAGCTACCTACAAAATCTTGCAAAGTCTTGAACTTTTGCAGGATAGTAGGATGTATTTTTATGCCCATAAGAGTATAATTATTTTCACATTTTCACAGGAGACCGACCACGTGCAATATGACAAGTGCAATAATTTTTTTCAGAATTTAAAGCGTGTGTGTTAAGTTATTTTTTATTGTTTTGTTTCTGACATCCTGTTAAACTTTTTTTCAGCCTACATGTATAATGCCAGGTTATTTTTACAGGGGGTTGTAGACATTTGATTGAAAATTTACGTGGGTTTATGACTTTATTTTAATTTATGAGAGGATGGTAAGGTTGTTCGCGTTTTTGTTTGTGTTGCAAACTGCTGTTTTTTAAAATTTTGTGTAAACTTTTGTGGGAAAAAGACTACATGCAATATACTGAAAGAACAAATTTTGTGGAATTGGCCTCCACTGAAGGCTGTTGTGTGAGCTAATGGCTTTTTCATAGTTCGTATTATAAACTTTTGTTGGGAAGAACTAAACTATATATATGTGATGTCATTTTTGCTGGAAGAAAATTCCATGGTTTCACGTTTTTGTTAAGAATTTTAAAATTGTGGTAATAACTGTGTTTGGTGATGATGAAAAAATTACTAATTGTTCTGACTAAAACCTTTTTGTTTTTTATATTTTATGAAATGCCTGATTTTTCTATAATTTGATGCGTTTCATAACCTTTTTGTGGAAGATTTATGGGCAATGACAATATAGAACATGCTAAATGAACTGATTTGTGTTCATTTGGATGTACTCCTCAAAAACCGATCTGTTTTACATTTTGTGTTAACTTTTTCTTTGTTGATTCGAATTTACTCCTTATTCATTTTTGACATTCACGTTTAAAATGGTTGGTAAATGTCACTACAGATCATCATACCAAGGAAAATTTTTTTTGTGTTCTTAACCTGTTAATTTTTACAATTTGTGTATATTTTTGGGGAACAGGATAGTATGTAATCGAAGAAATGATTTTCCAGATATAAATTTGATGTTTTTTGACACTTCTGATTGAAATATTAAAGGTTTTCAACGAAGTAAATATTTGAGATGTGTTATTTCTGACTTTATTACTATTGTTGGTGTTGTACATGATTCTATACATTATTTTGATTAGTGTTTCAAGCTCTACACATAATGATCTTTGTTGGTTGAAGTTTATTCTTGGCTCATTGATTTTTTGACATTTAGGTTTAAAATTGTTGGTAAAGGGCAGTACGGAACTAAAAGAGAACATTTTTGTGTTCTTAACTGGTTGATTTTTATATTTTGTGTAAATTTTTGTGGGAGAGGATAGTATGCAACCGAAATGACTGATTTTTCTAGATTTAAATTTGATGTTTTCCAAACTATGGCTTTTTCATATTTGTATAGGCTTTTAAGGGTTAGAAAAAATTTAAAATGTGTAAAAAACTTATTTTTGTTGATTTGTGCTAACTCTCTTGCTAACTCAAGCCTCCTTTTTGACATTTTAGAATAAAATACTGAGGGTTTTCAACATAATCACTTATAAGATGTACATATTTGAGATGCGTTATTTCTGACATTGTTATTATCCGCGTTGTGACTGTTGGTGTTGTGAATGTCGGTGTTGTAACTGTCGGTGTTCTTACTGTCGGTTTTGTGAGTTTGGTGTTGTGAGTCTCGATGTTATCAGTGTCGTTGTTGTAACTATTTTATCAACTAGATTTTACACCTTGCAAGCTGTTCTTTTTTATTTTGTGTAAGATTTGTGTGGAGAATTTAATGCGATTTGACATTTGACATTTTGTGTAAGATTTTAAGAACATTTTTTTTGTATATGCACTGCTGACGTCAGAAAAACATCTGAAGCAACCTATTTTTCATTGGCCTTTTGCCTAAGTGGATTTTTCCACGGGCCTTATCGACTTATAATATAATTTACAATGAACTCCACAATACGTATAAAACAATACTTAACAAAACATATAACACATAACAGCAAACCAAAGGGCATATAAACTCGACGTCTATATAACGTTGGTAAGGGTAACGTAGACCGCTCGGAGCACAAATACACTCCTTCCCTTGTTGTCTATAAATAATATTTAATTCTTTATTTATTCTATATTTAATTTCAATGGAATAGACAACTCCTGCACATTAAGCGTGGGACTGCTATCATAAATATACACGGCCTCAGCTATTTTTCTCTTTTTATATTGGTAAACAATTTTCTATTAAAATACTGAAGTTTTTTTGTTCAGCAGGTGGGTGATTCTCAGTGTCTTAGGATGTGAGAGTTCTTATCGCTTGGTGATCTATCATTCTTTCATTTAGCCTCCTCGCTGTTTCAATGTATGTAGCATCGCACGATTCCAACGGACAAGTACATTTGTACACACACCATGTTTGTATTCATCTTTGGTTCTATCTTTCACAGAAAATAGCGAAGATAACTTTCGACATTGATAAGCAATGCGTGGCCTGACATTGGCAGGTAGAAACTGTTTGGAAGTGTTATTTAGACTCTTTACTAAGCAGTTGTATGGTAGAACCATGAAAGATGTTATTGGAGGTTCATTGGTGCCTTCATCAGAAACAGTGTCAACATTTTGGATGTTGAAGCTTCGCCGTGTGTTATTAATTACATTAGATACAACTGTTTCTGGATAACCATTGATTTTTATAAACATTTTTTTTAAATGATCTAGTTCGTATTTCAGATCTTGTGATGAAGAGCATATATTAAACCCTCTCAACACCAACGATTTAACCGTTCCAACTTTCCATATTCTTTCAAAGATGACAAAACAAAGTAGCTTACAAAAATATTTTTGATGGTGTTTTTGTACAGAGACTTACAGTATGAATCACTCTGTTATTCCATATAGTCTATCTCAGTGCGAGATGCAGCTACAAGTTGAAAATCATTGCTGAATTACCACTTTTTGTTGAAAAACATGTGACAAATGGCCTGTGCCTAATTATTTTGATCACCATTGACTTTTCTAGATCCGAAACGCCTGGACCCTACTTACCGCAAAGCTTTGATTAAACACCTGGGCGTTTATTAATTTCTCGAACACTTGAAAGGAGAGGAGCCGTGTTGATTTGGCGGAGTATTTATTATAGGAATAGGAATGCGCTTCCATTACGAAAATGTGAATAAGAAGGCTGTTGTACCAACTTGTTTTTGTCAATAGAAAATAACATATAGATGGCCAAACTTACTTGGTCTTGCTGAGGCACCCTCCAAAAAAGACGAATATACAAAAGCTACCTAGGTTTTTGTTTTTTTGCTGTATTGTTTAATAGATTATTTAATATTTACAATCAGACAAGGAAAAGTGTGTCTATTAATTCGAGATACTTGATAATTGATTGTTGATTGTTGATAGAACAGTTAAAGTGCGATTATTACGAAATAAAAAATGCAAAAATTTAAACATTGGATTATGGCAAAGCTGAGTAAAAGGCAACTTTCGTTCTAGCCTCATAAAGGCTCTTGGGTTGGTATCAAGACTTCCAAAAACATGTTAATAGTAAATGTTATAACCAAAGCTGTTATAAAATTGATCTAAAAGTTGCTTTCCATTACGGTGTTATCTAGTTTGTGGGCATGCGTATTAGAATTGTTTTTGGCAGAAAACAACAACAAAATTACGAGCGTGATTCTTTGTAAAAAATTATGCCAACAAAGACTTGACTAGTTTTCTGCCAAATGTGGTAGATAGCATGACATATATGAGAGCGTCAGAAATAAAACTACAAAAAAATATAAACGTAGTATACTGCCACACTGTGTAATTTTCGCGGTTTGTTTGAACGTTCATAAAGAATAGAACAGCATCAGGTACAACAACGAATATTATAAACGTAACTATCAATAGAATCGGCAATAATAAGTCAGTTTGACGATTTTTTATTATCCCCCTTTTCTGGTTCAAGGTCATGGTAATGTCGCTGCGATGGTATTTTACAGACCTGGACCCGTTCAACATTGTTGCAGTGTTCTGTGTTTGTTTAGCTGATACATCTACCGGAATATTCGCCGTGTATGTTTTGTTTCTTCTCAATTTAGCAGCAATATAACCGTATGTAATCGACGCAACGATGACAAACAGAATATCTGTACTTGGGTAAAAATAAAATATATATGCCCTTCTTATATCTTCGTATGCTTCATCACCCAGCCATAAAACCAATACTACTGATAATACTACTATGGTCGATGTTATAACCCAACCAGCTAACATCAATAATTTCATTTTTCGGTTTGACCAAAATAAGGGATATTTCAAGTTGAAGTAAACCTCACAAAATCTGTCTACGGTTATGGAGACCATTACGAACAAGTACATCACGTATGTAGCGCGTAGAATTGTTAGTGAGACCTTACTCTGCGCAGAAGAGGGCGAATATATTTCTTGAACCACCAAGCTTGCTAGTGAACAAGAGCAGGCTAAAACTTCTGATATACTCAAATTAAGTAGTAGAATTTTTTGGCCGGAACCAATCTTTGTACTTCTCGTTAAAAGCAAGTAAAAGCCAATACAGTGTAAAGAAAAAGCTACAAAGCACACAACGTATGTCAAATGTTGGATGATTTCCATTGCCTTGTTTCGATTTCGAAGAGAGATTTATAAGTTAAAACTTGAAGTTCTTCTTTTTCTTCTTTTTTATTTACCGATACTTTATCCATGATATTTCCTTTTAGTTTAATTTCATATTCAATTTATTTTTATTTTTGTAAAAACGTTATTGTGATTACCTTTGTTATAAATTTGTACACATCTATTGTGACAGTACGCAGGTGAAATATGTTTTTTCAAACATATGGTGATTTTTTGCCCACAATCTTCCATCCCAGAACCAACTGTTCCAATAGTTTGGTGTCACTGGAAGGGGCAATTTGATTCTCGTCCATACCAGCCTTAAATTGAGGGTAATCGTGAGCTTTTGCCAAATGACAAGATGTCGATAATTGGGCATTCTCGTGACGTAATTGCACGTCTTAAAAAGCATTTTTGATTTTCGATTGGATTTTTTACGCAAAGGTTAAGTGGAAAACCTAAGGAATAAAATAATTGACGTTGGAAATTAAATTTTTTTCAGTTAATTCCTAATGGTTAATTCCTTTTTTAATGTTTTGATCAACTTTTCCTTGACCTAATAATTGCTACCCGTGAGCAGTTATCATATACAAACCTTGTTCACCTTGTTAAGACTGCAACGGTATGCAAGAAAAAGATTTCTATAAAGAGTTTATGGCAGTTATGCTCGTCAAAAAACAGGAAAGAGAACGGGATTTGTTTCTTTCCAAAGAAAAATTAGCTAATGTATAGTGGATTGTTAATGTTTTCGACTGGTGTTTCTCTTTCTTGGTTTTGCTATTACTAACCACTTTCTAAATTTTATATTTTAAATAACGAACACACGAACGAACGTAGTTGACAGCATCTGCAACTATAGTTGACAGCTGCAAAAGCAGTCTTATATTAAAGACATTTCGTGAAGTTAAAGAACTTAATTAATCCTCTCCTTGCTTTTTTTGTACCGTCTCGGTGTTTAAATTCGTTTAAGTTGAGATGTTCATTTTTTGCGCATTGAAGGTTAGAATCTTACTTTACCTGCAAAACTAAAGATAGAACTTACGGTTTCTTAAAGTAGGAGGGGAAGGTTAGTCTTTTGCCAGGTTATTTTTATCATTACCAGTATTTTTTATTAATTGGCAAGAAGGTGGATGGAGACTATAGAAAATTTAAAAAAATAACTATATAATCTTGTCGGCGATACAAAAATAATCCGCAAACAAGTTGTATTAACATTAAATTATAAACACATAATGGTGCGAATTAAAAGTTGGATATATTGAAAAGAGCTCATTTGGAACCTTATGATTTGAGGTGTTGTTATTCTTTCTTCGTTAAGCTTATTCAGATTTTAACAACAGAGCAAGTGTATTTTTATTCTTAGAACTTTTTTTCCTTAAGGAATAAAAGGTGAGATTGTTTAGTCAGCGCATAGTGTAGGATGGACACCATAAATATCGAGTCTAAAGTGAAATGAACACTAAATGTGTGAAATGTAATATGTGGCATCAAATTTCATCATAAAAACCTTCACTCTTTTTTGCAGTGTTTTCTACATCCATATATTCGTAGCCTTGAGCGTCCTTTTTGGTGTCTCTTTTCAGCTCTTGGTCTGTTTTGATATCATTCACCTCAGTCTTATCAACATTAACACCATCGCTAGTTCTTTCTTTTGGTACTTCACTTGGTGCAACCGATGGAACATCCGGAAAAAAGGTGCGAGGTTTCTGATCTTTTATTTCCGCATAGAAACTTTCATCTTCCGAACGAGGAGATAATGGTTCGTAGCTGTTGTCACCATATATGGGATTTTCTGATTTAGAATTTCTCCAACCTGGATTTTTGTCCCTGATGTATAGTGGATTGGTAATGTTTTCGACTGGTGTTTCTCTTTCTTGGTTGTTATTATCACCAACCTTTTTCTAAATTTTATATTTAAAAAAAACAAAGAACACATGAACGAACGTAGTTGACAGCTATCTGCAACTATAGTTGACAACTGCAAAAGCAGTCTTATATTAAAGACATTTTGTGAAGTTAAAGAACTTAATTAATCCTCTCCTTGCTTTTTTTGTACCGTTTCGGTGTTTAAAAATGTAACCAATTGTACGTATTTTTCAATATTTTTTTTCAATGTTTTTTACCTGTCGTATGTTGACTTCAGAATATCCAGAATCTAAAAAAAAAAAAATTGAAAAATTCAAATTTTATTTAAAAAATGTCGCATGATTCTTTTCTTTTTATCATACAGTGGAATCTCTCTATCTCGACTACTCTCTATCTCGAACTTCTCTCTTTCTCGAACTAAAGTCTCGGTCCCTTTGTGGTCCGCCTAAGGTATTTTCCTTTCTTTATCTCGAACTTTCTCTATCTCGAACAAATTTTTTGGTCCCTTGCGAGTTCGAGATAGAGAGATTCCACTATATGTTGTAGATATTGCTAAATTTTAATTATTACAATCCACCAAAGTACAGATAAATTTGCGATGTCCTTACAAAAGGGAATAGTCGATTCAAAACGCAATCTGACTATGCTATAGATTTAAAAGTATTGCATTATTTGTTTGAAGAATAAAAAAACATTTTTCTTTTTCTAGCATTACAGACTTACCCGAACTGTCGTTCTTTGCAACCGATATTTGGGCGCTATAATAAATGAGAAAACACGTTTTTTGTTACTTTTCTTACAGTAGCCTTGACGACTGTACTCAGTACCCATGTAAGACTCAGTATTTTTACCAGTAGAAAAAATGCCTTAATAAAAGATAGGGAAATTATACATCTTGACTTTTAAAGGAAAATCACGCAAAAAAATGGAAATTGGGTCACCCGAAATCAGTTCAATTTTTGAACTCAGAGTTGTTAAATGATTCCTAATGTGATTATAGATTATTTTTTTTAAGTTATTTTTTATTTTTAATATCTCAAGGGCATGTTTATGTAAACAACAATCTTAAAAGGGAAAACATTTCCCTGATTGCCATATAATAAGAAAATGGAGAGACATACGTTGCTATACAATAGGTCAGTAATGTGCTAGGTTGGAATAACAGGACCTTAATTTTAGCCTGGTGTTTCTTTATAAACTTAATTCTTTTACAAAAACGTGCAATGATACAGGCTAAGAAAGCTAAATTTAGTTGTGTTTTTCTTAAATTTTTAAGGTCTTTTAAAGTAGAAGGGACTTTATATTTAAAAAAAATAACACTTGTTCATTTAAAGTTACATAGTCACGGGAAAATTAATTTCTTGGTATTGTCGTGCGTCGGGTCCAATCGCAATGGGTTTCCCTGCGCCACTAAAATAGACTCCTTCGACTTTTATTGCAGTGTCAACAATCCTGCAAAAATTGATTTTCACTCCTTCTTTAGCAAAAGGTATACTTTCATAGCGGACAAATGTTTATATACAAAGCGTTTTTCTTTATCTCACGGGTATTCGATTTTGAAAGTCCAAGCTACTTAAGGACAATCTACTTTGAATACCAAATGAATAGGGTTAATATCTAATTGATATTTCATCCCCATATCTTGTTTTTTGAATGTCTGAGTTTGCTTTTGGACATTCACTTAAATTACCGGATAAGATGTCTATTGTAAGCTTTGAAATGAAAATTATATTTGTTTTCACCTACAAAAACTTTACGGTTAAAGAAAAAGAAGTTAAGTTCTACCTTGCTTTGTTTTTCTTTTGTCTTCTTTTTCGATATAGTAGGTATATAATAATTACAAGTAGAACACTTATTATAATAATTCCAACCACTGCTCCAATTATAACTGCAGTGTTTTTGTTGTCTTCACCGTCTACTTTACCCGCCTGTAAATACCAAGTGTTCAAATAGATCACAATTCATTAGAATGCCCAATATTATATTTAAGATGATTTTAGATGTTGTTTTTGTTCTCAGTGATCATTAACTTTTCCACCGCCATTAGCTCGACCATCGTGGTCGAGCTAATGGCGGTGGCGAGCTAAAGTCGGAAACCAACATCCGTTTTGTAGCCCCTTTAATAGCAAAAGTTCATTTTTAAAAGATATAGAAATATGCTATTGAATTAATTCTCGCGAATTTTATTTGTTCTGGAATTATCTGGAATTATCTATTCCTTTATATCACTTTCATCATTATTGTTCTTAAATTTTAACCAACTCTCGATTCAAAATCATGTTGTTCTTTTGTCGTGAAGTCACATTTATTGTCTCTCCATACGCAAGTTAAGAGCTTCTTGAACATATAAAAATAAACACCCCTGCCTATCACGAAAGTTAATTCTTGCATAAAATGTCACTGAAATAGTAAATTCCAAAAGTTATTTTTCTTGATTTTGCGAAATTTTTTTGTAGCTAATTCGCAAAAGTTTATTCTGCAAAAGTTTCTTCCTTTAAAGAAGTAAAACTAATATTGATGTAAATAGTATTAGAATATCAGATTGGACAGTGGAAAACGTATTTACATCTCCACTTAATTAAGCCTTAAACAGCGCATGTCATGCATAATTAGTATAATTAGCAAAACTTCTCAGCCAAAATCTTCAAAACAAGTTAAAAATTTTCAAAAAAATAAAAAAAATAAAGCACAAGCTCTTTCTTATGAAACAACTTGTTTTGTTTTTTAAAAGGAGGTAAGCTTTAATTTAGTCAGTCATTTTTAAAAAGAACAAATATTTATGTCTCATGTTCAAGGGTTGACATACTGTCTTAAAGGACTTTATTCATTACAAAAGAATAATTAGTCATTATACCTTTGTCGATTCAGGAGTGGTAGTGAAGGGTGTCACAGTAAAATTGTTTGTTGCAGTCTGTGCGGTTGTATTTAAAGTAGTTTGATCTTTGTTACTCATGGTGGCAGTATTTTTGGTACTCATTGTGATCGTTGTTGTTGTGGTTGTTGATGTAGTGGTTGCTAAAAAACAAACGCTATCTGATTGGACAAGAGTGACGAAATTTTTGTGCAACGACAATGTTTTAGGATACTCACTAAAAGCTATAATTTAGAGTTCTTTTAAGTGTTTTTTACCTCAACTACATTCATTTTCAACAAATGGACAAAACTGATGAAATTTTCATTTCCCGATAAGGTATATAATACTTGTCTGAAATTATTCAAATGAAAAAAGATCAAAATATTATTCACCAAAAAGATTAAATAGATCAACTGAATCAATCGTGAGGCTTCTACATTATTTAAAATAAGGTATTAAATAATTCCGCAAACTCATGACAAATCCACGCAAAGGTAAAAAAAATGTTGGTCTTTAACCATTACAGGCGGAAATAATACAGCTAATATAATTAGAAAGCAGATAATATTACTCTGGCTTAAACATTTTGTAATAACTTTTATAAAATAATAATAATGTAATACTTCAAATTTATGGGGTGCGTATTTTACTTTTCATTCTGAATTTTCTTTCATTAAATTAAACTTGACATTTATAAGCCAGAAAATATCATATCAGGACATTATTATTATTTTTTTTTATTATTAAAATTATTTACCCAGGATAGCCTCTTCAGTTCCTATTGGTACTGCTCCATTTTTCTGCCTCTTTGCGGAGAATAAACTTCAGCCAACGCGTACATGTAAAATCAAATGCTATAACAACTCTAACTTACTTTCAATCGGTATATCCCCTTCAACTTTAAATACAAAGCAACTCCATATGGTTGGCTTAGGCAACGTTGTATGTACGCATTCTATTTCCAATTTTGCCAACATGCCATCCATGCCGGTCATGTTTTTCAACTAAAAAGTGGAGTCACCCACATTTAAATTTAAAGACCAAAATATAATAAATATTAAAAATAAGAAAAGTAAAGAGTAATTCATACCTTTATAGACCTCCCACTAATAGAATTCTCAATTTCTATCCTTTCAGTGAAATTATTCTTTGAAAACAAGCTGAACGTCGCATCTAATTCACTAACAGCACGGATGTCTCTTGCGTAGCAATCTCTACCTGAGAGACTTGCAATAAGTGAAGGTTTTACAATCGACTTGGCATTGATATCATTTAACAAGACTAGAGGAATTATGTCTTTGTTTCCAGTACCAAAACAACCGGTGTCTGAAACATACAAATAAAACTGTTATTGCAGTCTAATGCCAGGAGGCTGTTTTATAGAAATAAACCCAAAAATTGAATACAGCATTCGTGCGTATGCTTTTACGTTACATTTTCTATAAATTACGTGTTGTATATTAACAACTTTGTATTTTGACTGAAGATGGCCGAAGTTACGGCCGAAAGCTTTCTTTAAATAAATTGGATTTGTCGACTCGCTTATTTTTTTTTTTAAGAAATAAACCCCTCTACATTACTATTAACTTAAAGAAATTTATGACGTTAACAAAGAACAATGGAACTAACCAATCAGAAAAGCTCTGACTTCAGAGAAGTCGTTTACAGTGCATGTTTTTCACTTTACTTTTCAAAATTGGTAAGGAAAATCACGCTTGTTTTTCTGGCTAAAACATTGCTGGAACCTTTGAGATTCTTAATCAAAGTTTAGTTTACTAAACAAGAACGATCCTTTATCTTTTGTATTACCTTTTATTCTCAAGACTGTAAATATAATATACCACATCAAAAAAAAATTAATTGATCACTACTTTTTTTTGCTTCATACACATTATAATTTTTTATAAGAAACTTTAAATTTCAGTTGAGTCTTGATAATCTTATTATTCATAATTTATCAGCTTTAAATGCTATCCGTACACATCTGCGAATTAGGATGAATATTTTTAGAACTTGGAGTAATAGATGTTGACGTTATCTCATTGTGAAACAGATACATATACTCATAGTAGAAAGAGAAACCATTTTGTGGCGATTATAGACACACATTATTTTGCTCTTATCTGTGAGGAAATTCAGCCTGAGTATGTTCATCAAAATATCAGCCTTGACGTACTTATAAACTTGTTTTTATTTAAAAAAACATGTAATATGCACTGCGCCTTTATGCAGACGAAGGTTGACGAGTGTCCTATTTCGTGCTGAACAACGTGTAAACATTACCTTCCTACAATTCGAAAGAATTTATTCATAACAAGGTAAAAAATCAAGAAAAGGGAAAGAAATAGTAAATAAGTAAAAAAAATGTTGAATAACAACATTACTTACTGTTCAACTCCTTCATAGTTTCACCAACTTTCTTGCAACCGTGCAAATAAGATAAAAATGTGTAAGTCGAATCGATGCACTCGCAAATTTTGCATTCGCCATCTTTACATCGAGCGTTAAGTGATGCACAAAAAGTTTGCTTTCCGTTGTTTCGAAAGCTATCCAAGGATGTATAGAAGTCAGACTTTTGGTCTTTCCCTTTTGACTCCCTACCAACGTCCACTGCATGCAATGAAGTTATAACCAAGAGAAACAAAACGAAGAAATACCTTTGAAACGACTTCTATAAGTAAAAACACAAATTGACAGATAAAATGCAACTTTGTTCAAGTTAAACGGTATATACTTGCTAATATGTAAAAAAAAGAGATATCTAGCTGAAAAAAACTTTTTTAAACTTCTTTTAACCCTATTATACCTGGGGGGGGCACAAAGTGCCCGCGGCCTTTTTGACTAGCATAACTTTGGATACACATGTGATTGAGTGCTAAAATTTTGTGACTATTCCTAACTTTTATTAGGGCTTCTGATGAAAAAAAAAGAATTTGGAAAAATTTTGTACTTTGCTGGGGGTATTGCATTTTTTGGACGGGGGTAAATTTTTTTGAATTTTGAAAACTGTTGACATTCATGTAAGAATGTTATAAGATGTTGTTATGGGTATATAATTATTTATTACATGTATGTTGGTTACTAAGTGGTAACCAAGGTGTTGCTAAGGTGATATATGGTTAGTAGGGACAAAGAGCACACCAGATTTGAAGGAAATATCGATCCAGTAAATTGACGTCATTTCGGATCCCAATGACGTCATTATATTGTTTTCCTTACCTCGATTATCTTTAAATGCCCTGTTATACATATATGCCAAGTTTAATGACACGAGCATCAATATTTCTGGTAGAACGGGTCTTTTTATCTTTATCGATAAAATAAGAAATTTTCTTGCCGAAATGACGTCATTTTTTATCCCAATGACGCCATTAAAATTGATTTTTTCATGTGAAACACATATTTTGGTATTTATTCCACAAATCTACCTAGAATCAAGGCCGTATCATTAGTAACACGCGAGAAATTAAAACGTACTGAAAAATTGGGAAAATGACCATTTTTCAAATGTGTGACGTCATTTTTTACCTGTATTGAGTTTGTATTAAGACATTCTCCAATTTAGCCAAGTTTCATCACTTAAGCACAAGTGGTTCAGGATTTATGACCCGCGGGCACTTTGTGCCCCCCCCCCCCCAGGGTTACAAGGGCCAAAAAAGCCCAGGTATAATTACATATGGATGACTTTATTACATAAATTATTTCAATTCTAGCTTTAAGAACTTTATCTATTAACCTGACCTGTCAAGCTTAGGTTGTGCTTAATGTATTTATCAAGTCAAAAAGGGTTTAAAAATAACCCTTTTTGACTTGACAAATCATTACAACTTTTGTGCATTCGAAATTGTGCGGGAATACCGTAGAAACCAATACCAGATATACAAATGTAATTTTCAATGTTGAAAATAAAAATCTTTGCAGGCCCCCAAATTTTGTTTTTAATAAGGAGACTCACTGTTAAAACTAATCTAAGAGAATTAAAAACTTAGTAACTTACAGATTAAAAAAGGACGTCAACTCCACAGTTTTTTATACTTAGTTAGAATCGAAAAGTAGTAAACGATATTTAGGTGTCAAAAAACAAAATTTTGTAATGTGTTGTTTAATGTACTGATTTTGTAGAAAAGTTTTCTTTTTAAAACTATTTCGACCTAAAATTATGTTAGGTGCCAAAAAGCGACATTTTAATGTCACCATTTTAATGTTCATCATACTTTTTTTGTTTTCTATTTTTAATAATTGTTGAAACAAACTCAAACAGTCACTCAGAAACAAAAACAAACCAAGGTAGCAAGTCACAAAAACAGCGCCCATGCAAGCGAGTCATAAAACTAAAAGTGAGACAAAGACAGCCTTGTTATAGCCGCAGAATCTTGTCCTGATGTTCCGCTTTCCATCAAGCATGATTTAATATACCACAGGTTTTTAGGGAACATAATTGTTCCTAGAAGTTTCAAGCGCTACTTAGATTTTCAATTACCGTTAAATAAATTTCGTTATATCAATTTGTCTTATTAGTCATTCTTATGTGTTATAACACAAGAGAAGATAACTGCTTAAAACATTTAAAATTCCTGCTTGCAGGAAGTTATTCAACGCAGGTCGTTTAAGTGAGATGATGAGAATTACGAATTACATGAAAAGAAAACTGAAAATCAGAACTAACCATTTGATGATGCTTCGCTTATAAAACTTTAATCTTGCTAATCAAATATACATCACTTAAACTGAAATCCTAATTGCTGTATCATCCACTTATCATTAATATCCCTATGACAGTCAATGTATTAGCAAATCCCAAGCTATTATCTCATGACATAATACATCTTTAATAATCTCATGACATAATACATCTTAAATAATTCTTTGACAATAAAGCAATGTAAATTGTAAGATGCAGTATTTTTATTTAAAAAAGATCAAACAATGAGGATTAATAAATTATTCTGTTTGTGAGAATGGAATCGTCTTGTAGTGATAGCTAGCTTTTTAAAACTTTTGTTCCATGATAGATAACTGTTTGACAGAGAGAAATTAACAATGTAATCTCTAAATTACTGTAATGGTATTATTATAATTTTTTTACAAAAAGTTTTTTTTTCAAAAATATGTGGAGTTTGATATTCTCTACCATAATATAAATATTTAACGAGTTGTCGGTAGTTCGCTTAACACCTTCTGCACATCTTTGAATAGGCTATTGTTGTAAAGGTCAGGTTGCGAAAAACTCTTTTACGAGGAATATTAGATGATCGTTTTTCACTATGTATACATGACTTAAAATGTCCGAAACTCCCCTCCATGATGGAGAAACTCAACAAAACTTTGCACACGTGCTCATCGATACCTGTTGCAAATGACTTTGTCACATTTTATGTATATTTTGATTATTTAAAGAAAAAGACAGGTTAAAACACAAAAGAGCGAGGAAAAATTCATTTTTTCACAAATTTTTAAATAAAAAACGAACGACGCGCTTTTTCGTAAAAATGTGATAAAGTATTGTTGCTATGGTAATGCTAAAGTGATTGATAAATATGACGCAGAAAAATAATAAAACGGAGGGGAGTTTCGGACGTTTTAGTGAAAAACAAAGATGTGGATTTATGGCTACCTGGAAAAAAATTTAAATTTCGTATTTATATTATCCTATAGACAATTTAATTTGCTTTTATATTCAATAAATAATTTTGAAGAAAAAAACATAATTTTTGAGAAATAATGAATATACTGAATATGTGTCTATACCCTTACAGTATCCTTAAGTGTCCTTAAATTGTCTGGGATGTTCTGAGTGCCAACTTTTGAAAAAAAACCGTGTTATTTTATCCTTTTTTTGGTTTATATACACGTGTCTAATGTATACGAAATGGCGTCGTTTTACGTAACTTAATATATCACACGCATTTTCAACGTTTTCGTGAATAGGAACATATTTCAAAAAACACATAGTCGTGAGAAAAAAAGACAGTATGAGTTCTCTGTATTTCATTCTTCCAATTGAACTTGTGTTTAACACTTTTCTTGAGCACGGGCTGATGCTAGGGGAAAGAAAAAATTAAAAACAAGTGGAAACCATAGTGTAGCTATGTCACATGTGGCATGTGGATTTGTGGTTATGTAGTTCGCTTCATAATCACAAGGTCCGTGGTTCGGTCCACAGCCCCAGCATGTTTAGCAAGTGTCTTTACTACAGCTACGGGCCATGCCATGTGAGGGAAATTGGGTAGGTAATGCCGGTGTATACTTAATGTATACATCCCGAACACAGGACCCACATTGGTAACAGTGTTTCAAACACTGAAGTGGCTATATCCTGTATAAATATTCGGAATAATAATAATAATACATACCTTGTATGAATATTTAAAGAGAACCTTCTATTAGTGAGAAAAATTAGCTTAATCCTACAGAAAATGATAAAATAAATTCTTTGAAGAGATCTAAGATGCAAATAATCCTAACAAAAAATGCAAATAAACTGTTTTCCAAACTTTTCTCTCATTTTTAGCTATCCTGACGATTGTTGGCTGGGCTGTGTTTTTTTACGAAGAATCAGAAGAAGTTCACGATTTGTATGATATGAAATATGGTTGGTCCATTGCAGTTTACTGAGTATTAGTTTGGTTGCATTAATTGCTCTTATACTCGTTGTAGTCGTTGTAATGGTCAAAGCGGGAAAACAGGTGGTCCATGTTACGGAGAGGTTCTAACAAACTGATTTATGTAAGTAATTTCCACCATCGTTTGTTTTTGTGACTAATCGTATTGGTACGTGTAGGTTTAGATGAAGAATATAGATGAATATCGATAAATATAGATGAATATCGATAAATATAGATGAATATCGATAAATATAGATGAATATAGATGAATATAGATGAAGAAACAACCCTGAATATATCGTCTCTTATCTACAACAGTGAACCAAATGAGCTATAGTATTGTTGTAACTACATAACATGTCCTGCAATGTTTAGTCCGTTAGTTAAAATCCTTCATAACCACAGCACACAGCGTTTGGAGTTCGGCGCTCAATACACACCATTATACTAAAGATGGAAGCGCTTTTAGAATTTTGATTGGTTGTCCGAAAAGACGTTAGGCGTTGGAGACAGGAATTATAATGTAGATACCAATATACCAAAAGTTGGGAGCTGGAGCAACAACTTTGGCAGTTGTGTATCAAACTAGCGTTGTAATCAATAGAAATCACATTTTTTTTATACGTGATTTGATAAAAATCCGATTCAAGTTATAAGAGAAAATTTCACAAAGATGAAAATCCAATTGGATTATAATTTTTGTATCTAGTTGGCTTGATTTTTTCTCTGTTCTCATAAGGGTGAAAATATAATTTGGATTTTCAGAGACCATTCTAGGCATGCTCACCCTCGTTTCCAGGGCTCTTTTATACCTAGAATATCACAGTTATACCTGCTCAACGACCGACGATTTGTCGTTTATAAATGTGGACAACTTACAACCTTATTTGCATATGTTTTAGTGGTTGTGCCTTAATGTTCTATCTAAATGATATTGCATTGACTGTTGCATTGCAAGTTTCTTCGTTTTTTGAAGAATTCCAGCCTCATGTTGCTTTTAAAAATTGAATTTAACCAACCTTGCCCACAGGGCCTTTTAGGTGTATAATAATATAAATACCTAACACGCCCGCTGGGGACGAAATTGGAATTTAATCTTAATCAAAGACATCGCAATTGCAAAATTCGTAACAATAATTTTTGCGTTTACATGAAAACAAGTCTATGGTAAAATGATCAGTAAACAGAAATATTTTAAGTCTGTTTAAACATCATTTTAAACATCATTTCAAATAACTTCACGACCTTGCAGTAACATTAAAAAAGCGCGCCATTTCCTCTCGTTAGTTCTTTACTCAAGACTCTCTTTTTCAAACTCACCTATTGTCTAATATGTTAGTGTCAAAGTTATCAATAAACCTTCCTCGAACAAGAACATTCTTCCTCATTTAGGCTCAGATGTTCGTAAAATCATAAGATATTACTATAAGTTACCGAAGTTCAGTGGGTACGAAAAATGACAGCAGTAACTGAACACGTTTAATTAATATATGTATTTCATGCTTTGATCTTTTATTATTATTTTTTTATCCCATACTCTTCTTTTAATTTTATATTTTAGATGAGTTGGTAGTTCTCCAGACGCAGGTTGTACTGTTTACTGGTTAACAGTAGCAGATGGAAACCATCTGACCTGACATCCACACGTTCTTATATCTTTAGCAGGAATTTGGTTGGGCATTACCTAAATAGAAATTAACAAAAGTAAATGCATGAATGGAAATAATGGAAAAAACACACACAATTTACCAAGTTAATTGATTGGGTGGGTGGGTGTATCAACGGAATAAGTTAAAATAAAGTACGTCTTCAATGGTCTTACCTGCAGCATTTTTGCAATAGCTGTCGAAACTTCCGAACATTTCATTCTTGTTTACATTAGGTGTAGCGAAATATGGCGAATAAAACTGATAGTTTGGCATCATTGGCGGTCTTATTATTTTGCTGAAAACACAAAAATATATAATTTAAAGCTGCGTGTTTGTTTGTTGTTGTTTGTTTTTGTTTGTTTGTTTGTTTGTTTGTTTGTTTGTTTGTTTGTTTGTTTGTTTGTTTGTTTGTTTGTTTGTTTGTTTGTTTGTTTGTTTGTTTGTTTGTTTGTTTGTTTGTTTGTTTGTTTGTTTGTTTGTTTGTTTTTGTTTGTTTGTTTGTTTGTTTGTTTGTTTGTTTGTTTGTTTGTTTGTTTGTTTGTTTGTTTGTTTGTTTGTTTGTTTGTTTGTTTGTTTGTTTGTTTGTTTGTTTGTTTGTTTGTTTGTTTGTTTGTTTGTTTGTTTGTTTGTTTGTTTGTTTGTTTGTTTGTTTGTTTGTTTGTTTGTTTGTTTGTTTGTTTGTTTGTTTGTTTGTTTGTTTGTTGTTTGTTTGTTTGTTGTTGTTTGTTTGTTTGTTTGTTTGTTGTTTGTTTGTTTGTTTGTTTGTTTGTTTGTTTGTTTGTTTGTTTGTTTGTTTGTTTGTTTGTTTGTTTGTTTGTTTGTTTGTTTGTTTGTTTGTTTGTTTGTTTGTTTGTTTGTTTTGTTTGTTTGTTTGTTTGTTTGTTTGTTTGTTTGTTTGTTTGTTTGTTTGTTTGTTTGTTTGTTTGTTGTTTGTTTGTTTGTTTGTTTGTTTGTTTGTTTGTTTGTTTGTTTGTTTGTTTGTTTGTTTGTTTGTTTGTTTGTTTGTTTGTTTGTTTGTTTGTTTGTTGTTGTTTGTTTGTTTGTTTTTTTGTTTGTTTGTTTTTTTGTTTGTTTGTTTGTTGTTGTTTGTTTGTTTGTTGTTGTTTGTTTGTTGTTGTTGTTTTTTTATTTATTTCCTTACCTCAGTTTCAAAGCTTGCTTGGTAACTGATGTTACTTTGTCCAACTGCGCATACTTTAAATTGCTAGATCTGAAGGAAGAGAAAAAAGTAATGTAACGGATAAAATAGCAAATTCTTTCTTTACTAGACCTGTCTCCTGTAAGTAAGCTATAAACGGAGCAGTTAAACAAACTTGCCATATGAAATGTATAATACCTTTTCGTTTGTTGTATATATTTGTCTCTTATATGTTTTAACTGGTCATTCTGTCGTTCATTAGCAGCATATAAACCCAAAGATATTCTGTCTACATCTTTAACTAAAAACAAAAATAAAAAGTATATTAACAAACATGAGATTTCCCAGCAGTAATTATTCAGTCCCACAAGGCAGCATTTGCATAAGAGATTCAGTTCGCCTGAACTTAAATATTATCTCTTCAGTCTTTAGAAATTCAGTTTGTTCTGATTTATCTAGGTCTTTTGAGAAGTGGAATTTCCTAGCATGTAAGTGCTACTACGCATGGGCAGTAATCATATGGTCGGTGTGAAACGAGGCTGCAGCCGGAAATATTTCTTTACTTTAAGGCGAAATAAAACTTTCAAAAACTTGCAAACGCCGCCTGAAAGTACCGAGAGGTCAATAACAGAACACAGTTATAAAAAGCTTTGAAGGCTTTAAAATATTATCTATCAATGTCGACATTATTTATTCGCAATTGCCTTTGAATACAAGAGAGAAGTTAGAAAAGATTAAAAAATTCTTTACAAACCTATAACATCTGCTATTTCCTTACATTGACTTTGTGCGTTCTAAATAGCAAAACATTTACAATCAAACATACTCGATTTAGCAAGAAGGGAAAAATCACAGTTAGATATGCCTGAAAAGGCTAACTCCTTAAAACCTTTATTTCCCCCTGTTGTGTTTATATTTATTGTTTTTATATGACGTAGCATTTTGTTCCCGTGGCCCTATTCTCTTCTCCGTTCAGGCGTCGAGAAAGGGTTTACGAGTTCGACTTGTTCGGTAAATAAGTACGTGGTGTATTTGTACCTTTTTCCCCGCGTTTGTGCGCACTTGAAGGCTAGAAGTCAAACTAAGCAGTGGCAGTCTCAAAATCTTATCCTTCAGTCGCTAGAGTGTCAATGTCTGAATAGCACAACAACTACAAATATTGCCGATACAATAGTAAGTTTATGTTTTATGTTTTGTCTAGTTCTCGTATTTTTGTTACGTTCTGTTTTCAGTATTTTTATTTCTGTTTTGTTCTAGCTTATAACACGAACACACAAGTCATGTATATCAGTTTATCATGATCGTTAACAGTACCGTCTTTGCAGTTGTTTTCTTTTGTCCCAAGTCCGCCACACCACCCCCCTTTGAAAAAAAAATTTACATTTAGGTACTTTATAGGAAGTTAGTCCAAGGTCAAATCACAGGAATAACGGAATCAAAATTAAGAATAACATTAAAAATACCTTGTTGCTACTGATAATCATAAACAACATCAAACCAAATATCAATACATCTCGCCATGTCAATTCTTCAACCTCATATCTTACGCAAAACAACAAATGCTTAATTCTGTGCTGGATCGGTTTTGGTACGTGCGCGTTTAAGAGGTTTTCAAATATACTTTGCATTGACTTTAAAAACAATTTACACAGCTTGATCAGAATTCCAATCTTTTCTCGTATATCTAAGAAAGATAAAAATGAAAAGATTGGAGTGATAATGTTCCTCCTATAATCCTTTGTGCTATAAACGAACAGCAAGTAAACATAACAGCTAACTTACTTTCTCGCCATTCTTTAACGTTACCAATATACACGACCAATTCTTTTTCTTCTTTACAATCCAACTTGACAACATCTTTAATTCTTTCTTTTGTAGATTGTGATCTATTCTCTGTGTAAAGGCCATTGGAATGAAAATCATGTACAGTATACCAAACATTCTTATTCCAGTAGAGTTTGTTATTGTGATGAGTATTCTTCTTCCATGAATTTCCATCTTCACAAATGCTGTCTCCATTCAAATAGTTGGTAAAAAGCTTTGCTAATGCTGTTGTTGGCGCTCCTTTTGTTTCCATCTTTGCTGCAGCTACTGCTGTTGCAAAGGTATAACTGAATACAACTGTTTTTTCAGTTGTGTTTAAACGATGACTTCCATCGTTGCGAATCTGTTGTTTCTTCCATTTCAAGTGGGTTCCAGGTCCATTATGAACAGCTGAAACTGCGTGGCTCAATCCTAAAAACAAGTAATGTAGCTAGCGGGTTACATTCTGTTGAGAGAAACAACTTAAGATCCTATGTTTTAAGTCCGCTGTAAACATTGACAACGTTAGCATCTATTAGAGTACAATCTGTTCTAACACGATGTGTTTCATTGCGTATCCTTCATAACTTTATAAATCTACTGTTAGAAAGCAAATTGTTTTGATATTGTAAATATTTCTGGTTTTCCACCAAAAACCTATCGTACTATGCTTACTTTAGAATATCAAAACATGCCTCCAAATAAAACTTTGTTTTCAAAAAAACCAGCAGTGTATTTATCACATACCTTCCACTTTCTTCTCCGTTGCGATCTGTTTTAATGAAGAGTTATAAATATAGGCTTTCTCAAGCATGAAACTTGCTAAAAGAACCGAAATCACTTTTACAAGAATCAACCACATCTTAACTCGTCAAGACTTAAAACAAAGTCACTTTTATTTTTGTGTTACATTGTATTTGACGTCATTTTTTATTCACGAAAACGTCATATGAATGTCATGTCTTCAGTATGGCGTGACGTCTTTTGCGTTTCACGTTCATAAAAATGTAGAAAGCCTTTTAAAACTCTTTCCAAGTTTCGTTTCACCATAGTCGCATGACTTACTGATGAAAGATAAAACCGTCCGTTATTGCCTGTGTGTAGCCATAATTGTGGGTTTGTGTGGGAAGAAACGCAAAGCCGGTTTAACCGTAAATGACAATCTGCCAGACATTATTTTTGGTTTCACACGCTTTTGTTAAAGAGACAACCTGTCACTTTAAGGGGAATAGAAGACAGTCCTAGAGAAGATAAAAGAAAAGTCAAAGGAAAGTTAGATCAATTTTCTTATACCAGACGGCAAGGTTTTCTGAACGATAAAAACGCTTACACATTTTCTTCAATTTTTTTTTTGTTATTCTTATTATTATTATTAAACATCCATCAATATATAAATGGTTATTTCGCCTTGTTAAAATAAAAGTATAAAATCCACATACGTGTTAAAATGTGTAAAGATTCAAGAAATAGAGTTTCTTTCTTACAGACCATATCGGGGTGAACAATCTAAAATGCATAACTGTTAACCAGAACAGATTCCTGGTGAATTCTACTTTTTTTACATATCTAACCTTTAAAATGTGATTACATAGCCAGATCAAGCTATCACCACGGAAATTAGACAAACACAAAAATACTCTCGCGCGGAGAAAACTTTTACAGAAAAAGACGGCAGTTTCAGAATAAAGTAGAAAAACATGGATGATATACAACATGTCACCGCCAGCACGATAGTTGAAAGTGGCAAGCCGACTGCTGCGACTAGAGCACTTAGGGTGATTCTCTGCTCCTTAAACAAGATTTTGTACTTGTCAGTAAGAGACCTTCTACAATCTTCATTAAGGTTTCTTTGATCGCCGCCAGCTGTGTCTCAGAGGATAATGACCCATGAGTTTGAAAGTTGTTCTTTTGCGAGCAAATTGACAACCTTTTTAAAAACTACAATAGACTACTATGGACATTGTATCTTCTTCTGACGATAGCCTTCATGGCAGCGGAAGGCCGTTGCAACGCTGTAGTGATGAAATTACTCTTCATATCTCGTAAAATCTCATTCTACACAGTAGCAGATTTTCGCCATAAAGGAAAATCTTCCACAACCACAACTGTTTTACAAAATTAGGAGTCCTTACCGGCTAACTTTTTTCATCAAGCTGCACGCTATAAAAAATCGTTAAAAAATTATGCGGGGAAACATGAGACGTTATCGTCGACTAAATAAATAATTTGTCAACAATAAATGGTTGTATTAAAGACGGTTTACATTACCTTAAAAAGTGTTGAGCAACAGTTCTACAACAGTGGCCGTTACAAATTTATTGGAAAAAAATGTTTACATCAAAGCAACGTAAGAGGCGTTGCACAACAATTGTTGTAGAGATAGAATATTTTCTTCAATCGGGCAAGTGAAATGTATACTACCAAACAGGGCAAAACGAGCACTCGGGTTAAGGAAAACTTTAAAACTCACAATACGTCGCATTTTGACCAGAAAAATTGGTACTTGTTGAAAAAGTACGAAATTCAGTAAGAACAATCGCGTAAAGTCTGCAAATTTATCACATTCATGCATTTTTAAAAGAATACCATCACTGGACGTTCCAGGGTGTGAAATGTTCCGTACCAATTATCTACCGTTTTTAGAACTGTTGCAATTCTGCGCTGGACAAAACAAGACTTTTGGAAACAAGGTGCTTCATAAATAAGAACATAACTAAGCTAGAATCTGTAACTTTGTTCTTAAAGTAAGAAGCCTTGTAAGGACAACTAAGAACACACTTAGCTGAGAGAAGATCTGAGAAATAAGAATATAAGTCTCAGGTTAGATCTTACTAACATATTTTTCTTGCGAGGGTTTATTTTAATAGATCTGAGGAGATTCTCTTGTAAATCCATATTTTTTCACTTACAGCAGTAACAAGAGGCTTAATAACAGTATTATAGGCTAACTTACATCGATTACCCAGCATGTCTTATTTTCCAGTCTAAATCCTAGCTAGCGAAATTTTACCCCCGCTGTCGAATTTGTACCCTTCCGGGTCCCATCAGTCAAGGCTATTTGTGACACGTGTCGGTGTCCGGCAATATTTAGCCAATCTTTAAAATAAGCCATACAAAGTCAAAATTAAGATTATATAGCTAGCTAGCCAACGAAGGCGCCGATAAGCCGCATACACCGTAAAAAGTGCAAGCGTTTTCGGGCGAGTTCGGCGTTTTAAAAAAAATTCAAGTGTCTGCCCGAAAAAAGCCGCATAGACCCCGACCAATGCCGGAAAAGGGTGTTGTTTAACTTGATAGTTTGCTAGCTTTAGTCGATATATAGTTATTACAAGCACCAAAAAATACAGACGGCCCCACCCTCGTCCCCAGGATTTTTTGCCTTCTTTACATGCTTTCATATCAAGAAGGCGAAAAACCCTGGGAATGACGGTGCCGACGGCCCAAAACGCTCAAAGTTTCACCACAAATGATTCAAAAGACTAAAATTAAAATAAACTTACTGTGTGAAGGCGAAGTTCTTGAAATAACGTTTTTTTTCCCAACTGTCCGCATGGCATGGTACAAGAAATTGCATTTCGGAAATGCTCAAGGCAAGTTTGGGCGAGTTCGGGATAGTGTGGCGGTTTCGAAGGACAACCGCCAATTAATTAACTCGCCCAAACTCGCCCTTATATATGCAGGCGTTTGCGGCTTATCGGAACTGTCTTGCTAGCTAGCTGCTACATACCTAGACATGTTTTAACAATTCTCATAATCGAATGTTATCACAAAAAAACACCAATCTTTGGAAACGTCCTAATTTCGCTGAGAACAAGGTGTTTAGCAGGCAAAACTGGCTCAAATCGTTATTTTGACATTTATAATCAATATTTATAGCAAAAAAAAGTTGAAAAAATGACAGAATGAAAAAAAATTCAAAGCAGTTAAATAATCGCGTCTCGTGAAAGGCAAAATAGGTCGATGCTAAATCATATCCACTTAAGAACGATTTCTATTTTTGTAAATTCATGCGTAGCAAAGTAGATATCTACTTAATCGTAGGCTTAAACAAGCTGCGTTTTTTGACCAATATCGTTTTCAGGCTAATTTCTCGGCGGATAGACAGAGTACGGGCGTTAATAATTGAGAGAAATGTTTAACAAAAGTAATTATCATTGTTTAAAGGAACATACAACATAAATAAGCGTTTTAAGAAACTAGTTCAAAAACATTGAAACAAATGAACAATAATGAGAGAATACACACCTAAAGAAAAAATAACAATATTTTCAATATTATAGATGAGTTGCGAATGTTTACGAAGTTCCGTATATGCGCGCGCACCCTGACAGGCAAGAAAAGAAGGGCCACATAACCAAATTAAACATTTATGTTAATTTATAGATTTTAAGGAATATAAG
The DNA here is from genome assembly GCA_030067915.1 of Hydractinia echinata. NCBI lineage: Eukaryota > Metazoa > Cnidaria > Hydrozoa > Anthoathecata > Hydractiniidae > Hydractinia > Hydractinia echinata. The sequence continues at coordinate 911,359 of JASGCC010000039.1, read as the reverse complement.
GTTGAAAAGGAATTGGAATTGTTTTTTTTTCAACTATTATCCTGTCTTTTTAAGAGCGACTTTACCAATTTTAGCGTCAGTTTTTTTTACACTTAACATCTTCGGTCAGTTGTTTATATTTTTTGCCTGTGCACATGCGTGTTCATGTCAATTGTTGTCGATGCAAAATCAAAACAGTACGTCACGCCGCAACTCATTTGTACATAAGAATATGTAGAAAGAACTAATATTAACACTTGGTGTAGTCATGCGAGGAAGCGAAGAAATATCACATTTCTTGCTATTCATAAAAACACACGAAATAAAAAAAATACTATCGACATTCGGGTAACGAGTTTAAAATATCGCGTAGCTAACGTTCTGATATAGTGTACTACTTCATTCAGTCTACATTCCGCAAGCCATTATGTGATGTTAACTATTCGGTATGGAAGCCGAGGAAGGTCAAACCTTATTTATTTTCAAAATCGAGATTTATTTTCAAAATCGAGATTTATTTTCAAAATCGAGATTTATTTTAGATTTATTTTTATATTTCCGGAATTCACCTTCGAAATAGGGTTTTGAAATCAGGTTTTGAAATCGGGTTTTGAAATCAGGTTTTGAAATCGGCTTTTGAAATCGTGATCGAGTTTTGAAATCAGGTTTTGAAATCGACTTTTGAAATCGTAATCGAGAGTTTAGTCTTAGATCCATAATGGTGTCAAAAGCACATGAAAACGTAGACTTCGATTAATTGGACTAAGAAAGAATGATATTTCGCCAACAACTGAAGCACCCGTCCGATGTATTATAAGAAATGAATTACATGGCCCTTCACGTATGAAAGGATATCGAAGTATGTGGAATATGCTTCGTACTACTTATCACATGACAGTCCCAAGAGATATGGTCATGAAAATACTAAAAGAAGAAGACAAAAATGGTGCGTTTTTATTCATCTAGTTTTTAAACGTTATATTTTATATAGACAATCGAAATCAATTCTTTTTGTGATTTAGGCAATGAGCAACGTCGATCTCGAAGGTTGTCCCGTCGCACTTATTTCTCCAATCAAGGAGGTTTTAAAAAGAAGGAGAGAGAATTCTTTTATTTCTATTGAAATCATCCGTGGCTCATGTTTACTTTTCTCTATTGTTCTTAAATCGAATTCTGTCAATCAAAATTTGAAATCTCGCGCTTAAATTAATAAATTAGCCGTTATCTTTTGTTATTATTTGCATAAATTATGAGCCCGCGGCTACTTTCCTCTCAGCGGTAGATGCTTGGTAGTTTATAATTTTGTCGTTTTTGCATATCATAAACAAGCAAGAAGCGAAATGGCAGGCGAAGACGTTAGAAATATAATAGAATTGGATGATGACTTATACAAGATCTTGGGTGGACCAAGTCAGCAGAGGACTTTTATGAGGTAAAAGTCAACGATGACATGTTTATTTTCTGAAGAAGAATCGAAAACATTATCAGAAAAGTTTTGAATTTGAACATTTTGAAAAAATATAAAGGAGACACGAGAACCTTTTTAAAATGAGCTTATGAGGGACACTTTAATTGATCAAGCCTGGGTGATACTTTCACGACATCTTGGAAATGAGAACTTATCAAAAATTCTCAAAGCTCAGATTATAAAAAAATGGTGTGACATCAGAGCAAAAGCATACGTCACTGCATATATACAAGTATAGTTCGACGCAAACTTGCTTCTCTAACATCGGAGAAAAAAGAGAAGATGACTGTAGAATTATCTAAAAAAGGTGAACCAGCAATGAGAAAAAAACTTAACTAATTGTCATAACATTGTTACCTATAACTTGTTTTAACTTCAAGAAATATATATCTTTTCCATATATAACGTGTGTTTTCTAGCAAAATAAGCATATATACTCTTATTATGTTTGTACTACTTTAACTCATTGTGTGTGAGTATATAAAAAAGCAATACAAAATGGTAATTTTTATTCACGTATGGCTGGAGGATATTGATAATGAACTTTACTGTTTTCTCACATTTTGTTATTTTTCATTTAGATCAAAACATTCATTAGAACACATAAAAAGTAAAATTATTGTTGGCTTCAATTATTGAATGATTGTTATCCATGTTTTGATCTTAACTTTGTGAATTGGAGTATTTTGGTTGCTGACTCAGCAACTATGACAATTCTGGACTGCCCAATACCTAACTGTGGCTTTCGGACCGCAGACATTGATGTAATTGGTGCAGCCGCGATCCTCCATGTTCACTCACACGCTCACATGAACGCACAACCAGCACCTGCAGTATCACGGCCAAACGCCCCGAAGCTTGTGCGACCCAAGATTCAGCACAATTCTACAAGTGAGGACTGGAATGCCTTCATCAGACGGTGGGACACGTTCCGTATTGGTACTGGCATCACAGATCAGACCGCCCCGAGCCAGTTATTGGAATGTACTGATGAGAAACTTGGCAATATCGTCCTTCGGGCCCACCCTCACTTCACTACCCAAACTCTGAATGATGCCCTTACCACCCTCAAATTTATCGCTGTTATCCCTGTCGCACTTGGTGTCCTCCGCTCCGAGCTGGCTGCGATGAGACAAGACCCAGATGAGCCATTTCGGACATACGCAGCAAAAGTACAAGGTAAGGCAGAGACTTGTGAATTCAAGACCGACTACCACACAAACTGTTCAAATTGTGACAATGTTATAGATGGAAATGTTTATTACACAGACGAGGTCATGAGGGATGTTCTCCTCAACGGAATTTCTGATATTGACATCCGTCGTGAAGCCTTGAGTGCTGAAGACATCCAAACCAAACCCATCGCAGATGTAATTGCTTTTGTTGAAACAAGGGAAACTGCACGAAATGCTAATCCCGCATCTTCCATCTCAGCCCTATCAGAATATCGCAAGTCTCGTCGGGACAACACTCCGAAACGGCATCCCAGGAAAAATGAACCAACACCATCAGCATTTGATCAGTCTTTGACAGCCAGCTGCCCAGACTGTAGCAAATCCTTCAGTCTCTACACAAAGAAAGCCCGTGGCTCGAACAAACGCCCATATGCCAAATGCGAGAATTGCTGGAGGAAGGAACACTCATCTATGTCTAGACAGACAGGCACATCCAACGCCATTTCCATCGACTCTGACGATACCCTTGTTCAAATTTCAAGTATCGAATGCTTCAAAAGCAAAGAGTCGATCTCCCTTAACCATCAAGTGTTTACTAAGAATGGCTGGCGTAAAGCCAAAGCGTCCAACCATCCCACAGTTATCCTCGAACTTGCAATGACGTCCTCCTCATCACGATCCATCAAAGTCACTGCTGTTGCCGACACTGGCGCGCAATCCAACTTATGGTCGTTAAATGACTTTCTAAAAGCAGGTTACAAATTGTCGGACCTGTCATCTGTTTCGCTTTCTTTAAACGCTGCAAACAAATCTCCGATCCATATAGAAGGCGCGTTTCATGCCTCTTTCACAGAACAATATCTAAATGGAGGCAAGATAACCTGCCAATCAGTTGTTTATGTCAGCCGGGATGTCTCTTCACTGTACTTGTCCTACAATACGATGGTAGACCTTGGAATTGTCACCCGCGACTTCCCTGAGGTCGGACTGCACTCCAATGCCGCAAACATTGGACCGGTGATGCCTTCTTTTGTACCAGATGCAACAGCCTGCGGGGTGACGAATACTGATGGAAGCATCTGCCAATGTCCCAAGCTTACCACAGTTCATGAACGTCCAAAATCACTTCCATTCCCATGCACGGTCGACAACAACGAGAAGATGCGCAAGTGGCTGCTTGAGACATATGGTAGCTCCTCATTCAAAACTCTACCATCGATGCACGGGCCACCAGTTGAAATACACTTGAAGAACGATGCAGTTCCTGTCACGCGTCACAAGGCCATCCCCGTCCCCGTTTACTGGCAGGAGCAGGTGTACAAAGATCTACTACGAGACGAATCACTTGGTGTCATCGAAAGAGTCCCGATGGGAGAACCAGTTGAGTGGTGTTATCGTATGGTCACCACTCACAAAACACGACGGCACACCAAGACGAACTGTTGACTTGTCCCCACTCAACAAATGGTGCAAGAGAGAGACACACAATTCCGAAGCACCATTCCACCTCGCCAGGAGAGTCCCTCGCAACACCTGGAAGACTGTCATAGACGGATGGAATGGTTATCACAGTGTGCCCCTCAGAGAATCGGACCGCCACTTGACAACCTTTATTACCCCCTTTGGTCGCTGGCGCTACAAAAGGGCCCCTCAGGGCTTTTTATCCTCCGGAGATGGGTACAATCGCCGCTTCGAAGCTGTCCTTGCTGACTTCCAACGTAAAGAGCGCATTGTTGATGACACCTTGTTCTACGACACCGACCTAGAAGTGCATTGGTGGCGTACGATTGACTTCCTCGCCACTGTTGGCCAATCTGGCATCGTATTGAATCCACTCAAATTTCAATTTGCCGGCAGATCCGCTGACTTTCCTGGATTCAACATCACAGATGAGAGGATAGAACCGCTTCCCAAGTATTACAATGCCATCAAAAACTTCCCTACACTATCCAGCACTACTGACATCAGAATTTGGTTTGGTCTAATCAACCAGGTCGGGAACTATGCGCAGCTTCGCGAGCACATGGAACCCTTTCGTCCCTTTCTTTCCCCGAAACATCCATTCGAATGGACACAAGAACTCGAACACGCGTTCCAAGCGTCAAAGAATGCCATCGTTGAAGCCATTTGAACTGGCGTGGAGATCTTTGACCTTCATCGCGCCACATGTCTCCGCACCGACTGGTCTAAACACGGAGTTGGATATTTCCTTCAACAGAAACACTGCAATTGCTCCGAGCTGACGCCCAACTGCTGCCGTGAAGGTTGGCGTATCACGTTGGCAGGGTCTCGTTTCCTAAACTCTGCTGAACGACACTACGCGCCGATCGAAGGAGACGCCCTAGCAATCACGTGGGGGCTCGAACAGACAAAAAGAAAAAAAATTTGCTTAAAACTTTTACCTAAATATACATAATTAGAACTAATAATTATTTTATTTTGTTCCATGACAATGGAAAACATCACCGAGGGCTGCGATACCCTACCGAGAAATCGTCTACTTCGAGAGTAAAAAAAACAATTTTATAAATAATCCCTCCTGACGAAACCTGTACAAAAACGTTAATCAACCCTTTAACTAACGTTTTCCCAGGAGGGGACATACGAAATAGTTTATAAGTTGTAAAACTTTCCGATCTCCCAAGGCAGCTTTTCGCACTTTGAAGGCACTTTACTCTTTCCGCGTCCTTATGGAAGTGGAAAAACAAACTTCACCCTCATTGAATCTTTTAGTTTAACTAAGTCACATGTTTTCTTGCTCTTCCGCATTGCTGTAAGTGTGATTTTTAAGATTTATCTTTTCTCGTTAAAACAATCGTTTCAATGTCGGTAGGTAAATATTGGGTCAAATCAGAGCCACGGATCAATTGAAAGGGGCGCCGACACAATAAAAAATTGAATAGAAAATTTAAAGGGACGCCGCGAGTTCTCTCTCCTTCATTTTAAAACCTCCTTGCTCCAATGGACCAAATGACGTTTGGCATGCCGACGGGTATGATAAGCTCAAGCCGTATGGGTTACCGATACATGGCTGTGTGGATGACTACTCGCTTCGCATTATTTGATTGAATTGGCTGGGGCACTTGGAAAGAATGGAGGAGGATAATTGGGTAAGAAAGTGTAGAGACTTGATAGTTCCTGGGGCAAAGCCCAGAGGCAGACCGAGAAAGACTTGGCAGGAGGTTATAAGGACAGACTTGATACAGAGGAAGTTGAGTTTAGATCTAACACAGTCTAGATCAGATTGGAAGAGGGTCATTAATATACCCCGTCCAACCCATGCTAGCATGGAAAACGGACGTTAAGCCGAGAATGATGATGATGATGATATGTAGTCGAAGTAATAACAACCCCGTCATTCCAGCTTATTTTTATACAAATTCAGTAGCAGAGATTGGTTTTGCCCCAAGACTACTTAGAACAGACGCAGGTACAGCAAACGGAACAATGGCATCAATTCAATGTTATATGCTTCAGACTACAGATGCGCATAAGTATGGGTCATCACAATCAAATCAGAGACTAGAGAACTGGTGGTCGCATTTTAGACGGGGGTTTAGCGGTTGGGTTATTGACTATTTCAAGGACATGGTCAGTAAAGCAGAAATAATATTAGGAAGTCATCCTCATATAGAATGTGTTTGGTTTGTTTATCACAAGTTTTTACAGGCACAATTAGATCGCTTTTCGTTGGAATGGAATTCGCATCGCTTTTACTGGAAGTCTTGAACCACGAACCTTTTGCAGAATTCCCTTGTCATTATGTTTCATGACACCAACGTCTATTGTCACATAGTCATCCCTTCGTTTTAAATATTTTCCCTTCTTTCCTCCACTTACTGCCATATTGCCACCCCCACAAAATCTTTTATTTCTTTCTTCTTTCTTCTGGTCCACAAATTTAGAAAAAGATAGTGGCTCATTTGTGGAAGGACGATGGACGCTTGCACTTGAAAGTGGTATAACTTCTTCGTTTAAATTTCTTTTCTTTCCACAGCGGACACACAAAACGTATTTTCTATGGCTGGAAATTCAGTCCAACAAGCACCACAGTACTTGTCCGTCATGTTTACATTTTACATAGATTTACAGACCAAAAGCTAGATTCCGTGAAACGCGATTCTGAAAGTGGATTTAAAAGCTATTCAGATTCCAAAACCCGATTCTGAATACCGATTCAAAAAATTCTAACACGCTTGATTCTGAAATGTGGATGGAAAGCAGTTTTTGAAATTTGAAAAGGTTTCCTAAAATAAATTGCAATTTTGAAAATAAATCAGGTTTGACTCTGAAATATGAAATCAGATTTAGAATTTTGAAATGGTTTCTTAAAATAATAAATGTCGATTCTCAAAATAAATCAGGTTTGACCCTCCTCGGCTTCCGTAATTCGGCAACTGACTGATGTAAATAAATAAAAATAAAAAAACTGCGGAAACCCATGGACAACAATGAGGGACTTTCGTTTTCAAATCAGCCTCAGGTGGCTTTCGTTTCGTGCCTACAGAAGGTTTTTTCCGGTGGTTCTTTTTATAATTTGATTAGAAATTGCTATCTTAAAAATAAACAAAAAAATATTCTGTCTCACCTCTATCAATGTTGCCAAAATCTTGATGCCACGAAGCATGTTGATGTGATGTGTAGAACAATAATCTGCTCTAGTGCTCTCTATCTAAACTGTTTGATTAGATGTCATCGGCAATTTTTTGCAACAACACAGGCTTGACAACCTGGAACTGTGATTTTTATATGTTTTACCTTCTTTAATGTTTACATTTTCCATGCAAAGACTTAGCTCTAAAATTGCATGGAAGGCGAAAAAGATGCTGGAGCTTGGTAAAACAAGGAAAATTCTGTTAACAAGTGCCAGGTCGGAGGTGCATGCAAAACAATATTACGGACAAGTTTGTGCGAGTTATTTTGAACAGCTACTCTTGTGGCTTTAACTAGGGCACGGGAGTAGTGGAATAGAACACTCTTCTGTCATTTACTTTTTTGATTTTAGAGAATTTCTATGCCCTTATGCGTACAGCTTGACCACACAGAGATAATGACTATGCAGAGAAAAAAGTATATATTGACTATACATTATAGCTACTTCAAATGAAAATTCAATATTTAAACATATATACATAAAAAAAAAAATATTTCTTCACATCGTATCACCGACCTGGTACTTGTTATTAGAATTTCCCTAAAACAAGGTCTTTGCATCAAAACATTGTTAAGGCTCTAAACTTTTACTGGGTGTAGATGGATACCTACTGATTCATATTCATATATATTAAAGGGGGTTTAAGTCAATTATATTTTTATTGTGAAATATATTTTGAAAGCTGTTTCCATTGAAATACTGAAAAAATTAAAAAGAATTCAATTTACCCCCATTTTCTGGCATACAAATTGATAACAGTAGTCACCATAACATATATATATATATATAATTGAAAAAAATCTGCAATGGAGATCTGTGATGCAACATACGCTAATATTAATTCTTTGCACTCTCCATCTGATACAGAATATATATAAACTATGATAGCACAATGAAAGAAATTCTTTATCGATCAACAATTCTGTAAGAGAAACTTGAATAAACAAGTTCACAGTTTCAATACAAAAAATGAGCAAACAACTTAAACTGTGAAGAGGTGTATTAAGGCACATGTGCTCTCCCTCTTTTATAAAGTTAATTGTATAATTATATATATATTCTTTTTAATTTTAAACATTTAATCTACAATGGTGTGCATTTTTTCAAACTTGTAACTTGCAGGATGATAGAGTGAAAATTGTGTATATATTAGGAGTGTTTTCACGTTTTGATAGAGAGAAGTATTCACAAAAAAAACATTATATACTTATTTGTATATGTGAAGAGTTTGATAATTTTTTTCTGATAACGTTGGTGACGTATGCTTGCAGTCTCCAGAACTGTGCAAGTTAAACAGAAGATTTCAGAATCTTTGTATGGCGTGATACATTTGTTGTCGTTCAACTTATCGTTCAATAAAGTTAAGAATTCTTCACAACACTTGTTTCACTAGAATCACTACTGTATTCCACATCTGAAATTGCAGAGCTAGAGGTGGAACTTGATTCTTCCATATTCCTTGCCACTTTTGTTTTTAGCGTTCAGCGTAAGCTGAATTCTGGAGCGTAACTCACGTCACAAAGTAACTGTTTCCCGAGTTAACAGTGGCGTCAAAAAGATTAAATGTCTTGTACTGTGCTCTCATTGAAGACATGAATTCTTCAACTAATTCTAAAGAAAATTCTGTTTTCTAGTATAACGCTTATTGTTTGTGCAAACTAAATACAGACAAAACCCACCAAACTTCCTCCTTCACTTTGATTTGATCTTTTTCCTGATTATCATCACTTTCAATTTCATTTAAATCCAGTTGGTACTTTGAATTATCACCTCCTCTTTGACCACACAATCATCCTTTGATTTAGACTGTCTGTGTTCCTGTTTTCGTTTTTTCACCATAAAATCTTCGATACGAACGATTTCTTCAGTTCGCAATATTTTCTGTTCAACATCTTTAGCAAATGATGCTGTCTTTGATGTGGAGGTAGATGGTGAACTCTCTTCTATCTTAATTGTTGGAGGTCTTCCACGCTTCCATTTTTTTTTTCCAGTCATTGTTTTGCTTTCTAATTTAATTCATAAAAAAGTTAATCAAAAATTTTAAGGCAGCAGCAGCAGCGAAAAAGCGCTGTGGTGGAAAATCTACAAAAAAATTGGCAAAAAAACAAGATTTTTCATACCATCAAATTGAATTTAGAGCAATTATAATATCCTACAATATCCTCTAAACACTAATATTTATTCCTATAGAACAGTGAAATGCAATGTAAAAGGTTAGTGGATTGGCTCTGAATAATATCATTCAAAATACTAAACTCATAATCAAGCAAAAGTACCAAAAAGAGATTTAGAAAAATTAATTTTAAAATCAACAAAAATTACTGCAGGAAGTTATCATTTTGAGATTTAATTGGTAATAGTTTAATAACACAATGGAAATACAAAAAAGTAACTTAATATTACTCCTATAGACCTTAGGTTTAAATGGAATTACTGGAAAGGGTTAAAAATGTCTATTGATAAATATTTAATCAAGTATTTACTGTACTCAAATATCATTGTATATTAAATTATATTTAGGAACATTTTTAGGATCGATAGGTGATGCTACAATAAGTTTTCCCTTCATTGCACCACGATATATCACTTCCACCAAATCAATAAAATCTTGTTTTGTAGCAAAAGGTCCAATAAATTTTGTGTGATCTTGTGTTCCATTGTCAACTTTCATGTGTTGGCCATTAAAAAAGAACACTGTGGCAGGAATAAGCGACACATCGAAGTTTTGAGTATACACAGGAACTTTATCTACATCAACTAAGTATATTTCCGCCATATTTCTTAATTTTTGAGCAGTCTTCGCCAAAATATCATCACACTGTAAACAACCAAGATCATTTTCACGACCAAACCTTAACACAAGCACTTTTTCAGCTATACACTTTTGATAACATTGTCGACTTCTGATTTTTGATTGAGTGTTTGTAAAACGAAACTCATACATAACATTCATAACCCTTGTTTAATATTATTTCATGGAATTTCTTCAATTATTTCTAAAACATATATACAAAGTAAGATTTTGAAAAAACTTCTATTTACAAATAAAATCCAATAAAAATACAGATCAACATAATAATAAACCAAAGTATGATTTTTCACTAGGTTTTAGAAATGTCAAAATATTTATTCACATCTGAAATTGCAGAGCTAGAACTGGAACTTGATTCTTCCATATTCCTTGCCACTTTTGTTTTTAGCGTTCAGTGTAAGCTGATTTCTGGAGCGTAACTCACGTCACAAAATAACTGTGTCCCGAGTTAACAGTGGCGTCAAAAAAATTAAATGTCTCTTCCGCGTGCTCATTGAAGACATGAATTTTGATATCAAAATTTTTTTAATTTCTTTTAAATTTCAACTTGGGTTTATAAAAAGGATCTAATTTTAAGGAAAATTCTGTTTATCCAATAGAACGCTTAATTCCCCTTTACTGTATAAAACTTTAAGATCTTAAGTTATATATTTGGTTAGATCTATAATATTATAAAGGTAGCTATAAGTTTTGCTGATGCGGCATAACATCTTTTTCCAAACCTTTCTAATAAATTCTTAATAATATTTTTGTGTTTTGTAGAATATAAAAAGTTGAGTATTAACTCTTTAGTAAAATAATAATAATAATAATAAATATTTAAAGTGGCTAGCCCAGAAAATCACAAAAACCTATAGTTAGTGGATTGTTTCCACTGGGGGCCACTAGAACAAAAAAGAAACAAAAAATGATAAACCTTAGACTGCCTCAGCTCAATCAAACATAGTAACATTTATAATCTGTGAAAATTGAAAAGAAAAAGAATAAAAAACAAAAATTAAAAAGTTAAAAAGTGATCTCCATTATAATTTGCCAAATACATTAGAGATGGAAGTCTTAAACGAAAGCAGACTTCCATCACAGGTCACTTGGTCTGGAAGATTATTCCACACTTTTGCAGCTCTAAATGGGAAGGCTTTTTTTGCCAAATTCCGTGTTGACCAAGGGAAGTGTGAACCTGTTTTTTGAAGCTCCTCTTGTTTGATGATTATGACAGTTTTTTGTCAAAAGTAATTTTAAGCGCATGTAATCAGGAGCAATGTGATTCATGGCTTTGAAAAGTAATTCTTAAAAAATCTTTTTTGTTCATAAGACATTTAAAATTTAAATATATCTTGAAAATCTGGAAACTTATTATATATATATATGTCATGATTGTTTTAAAAAATTCTGACATTAATTTGTTACCTTTAATATAAGATTTAAGATCATTATATATATATTTATTAAACTTCCAAGCTTAGTTCATGTAATCAATAATAATGTCATAAATTGAGACGGGTATCTTGTTAAGATAATTATGAAAATGGAGAAAAAATTCTAGACTATACAAGCAACCTTTTACCCCCTATATATCATAAATGTAAAAATCCCTATCAGATTTTTGTGATTACTTCTGAGTTGTTTCCTGTTATTGTAGCATATTTACGTGTGTGTGTGTGTGTGCCTTTTTTAGTGTTGATATTGGAAATATATATTGCCTAAATTGGTTGGAAGAAGAGAAAAACCTTTCTGTGGTGTTCAAACAGGACATAAATAGTATTTAGTATAGTATTTCATGCCTGGTACACAGATGTATTCGTAATCGCAGTGTAAATGTGTTTACTCAAATTGTTCAATTGCTTTTAGATAGCTACTATAAGGTTTATTCAAATCTTATCCATGTTCTTTACTGAGCTTCAATTCTTGTCCAGGGAGTTTATTATTTAATTTTTTTTATTTCCTTTTTTTTTTTTTTTTTTTTATTTATCTATTTATTATGAGCTGACCCTAGAGGTTGTTGTAACCTGAAATTATTGTCAGAATACACTATATATAATCACTATATATACTATATATATATATATAAATACTGCTAATAAGTACATTGTGAAACAGCTTCTTCCATATCAAATAAATTTCTCATCTACAAGTGCAGAAAGGCTGCCCGGATTAATCGGATTTTCATCTTAATTTGTATTATAATATTAGCAGATTTAAGAAGTGCATTAATTCCTTTGGTAATTATAAGTTTGCCTTTTTGACAAATAAATCTTGTTGGTAAATAAGTTGATCTACGAACTTCTCTGATATAAGGGAAATATAAGGGGGGAAATGAATGCGGACAAAAAATTTAGAATCAATGTTTGAGAATTTTCCTCATATTTGCAAACTTAAATTTCCTTTTTTTTAAAAAACACATTTATCCTTTGCAATTTTCCTGTGTATTCAGTATCACATTTACCTTAGACAGGATATAAGCAAAATAATAGGTATCTGATGTTTATTTAACTCTGCAAGTGTAATAAAAATTTTGGCATTTGCAATTTTTCATTCCGTATTTTGCACAATTCTAGAGGTCTTATTCATAAACATTAATTTCGCAACCTTATCTTCCACGAGCAATTTCTTCCCTTAGAGTAAACATAAAAACACTTTGTAAAGACTTAATAAAAACTTTGTTCAAAAGAAGACGAGAATGCATGTGTGTTTGAAAACAACTTATTTTGTTCTTTTTCCTTTAGCTGATGTAAAGAAGATTAAATGGAAGCACAACGCGACCACTCTTATATTGAATACTCTTCAATACAAGATAATGAGAATTTTCAGTTCTACAAAATGTTACGCCCAATCTTCCTTGTTGAGTTTATATTTGGCCAAAACTTTCTATCTGATAATTATTGTGCAAAAGCTACGTCAAAGTTCCTGTTTTTCCTCATGTTTTTACTGCTGTGTGGCGTGTTTTACCTTGGTGTGTTCTGTCGAGGTGATACCGTAGAGCGATGGTTGCAGTTATCATTATATATAGTTCCCTTGCTTGCGTTTCCGTGCGGAGCTCGTATATTTTTTTCGACTGCCTATTACCGTTTGCTGTGCAGAAACATCACCGATACATTTATGGTGCGCTTTTTCGTTACCTCGAGAAATCCCAACACCATAAAAGAGACACGCCCGCCTGCTCACAACAGGAAGTGGCTTCGTGAAATCGCTATAAAAAGTCTAATCTTTCCTTTGTCGTTGGAGCTGATACAATGGTGCGGATTCGTTGTTTTTACTAATGTATATAGTAACAGCACAACGAATTTTATAGGACGTCTTGACGACGAGCCGTTTCATGAATTAGATTATAGAATATGGGATACTTGTTATTATGTTTATTGGATAGTCACTGTGTATCTGGTTGGTTTTGTATCCTTCCAATTCGTTTTCGTCTCACGGTTGATTGTTAAAGATACTGTTAGCTTTATGAGTTTATTTGGAAACAGTTCAATGTTAAAATTTCAACCAGTTTACAGCCGTGCTGACGGGAACTTGTGTTTTCGATTTTTACAGTCTGTGGCGAATTTCTTTACAATGGACTTGATATCATCAATAACAGATCAATACGTTTATACAAACTGCGCCTACGTGTCAAAAGATACTAAGAACCGTACTAAGAGTAATTCTCATTTAAAAATTGTTCCTTCCCGTGTGCTTTCAAGCCCAGTTGGACAACCCTACGGACCACCTAGAGAAAATACTCCTGATTCACCAGACATTGTCAAATCGGATGCCAACGGAGGTCATATATCGCCTGGTGATGCGTGCGAGGTGTTTTCGTCATTTATTACAGAAATCGAAGACTTGACTTCGTGCTTTACTCCGTTTACGATTGTGGTGTCGTTTTTCGGAGTGGCCAACTTAGTGACACACGTGTCTTTATTCGTAAAACAGGACGTAGGCCATATAAGTTACTGGACGTTATTTAGAACTATTTTATTCTTGCTGGTTGCGTTAAGAATGTTGTTGTGCGTACAACAAGTGTCTACCATTTTGGGTAAACTACCACCACATGTGAGATTCGTGAAAACATCAGGTCGATTGGGATTTGAGAATGCCACATGTCCTAGCTGGGTCGATTTTATTGACTTATTGGATAGTTTTAATCTCGGTAAACGGTCTTTTGGGTTCCCTCTGACATTGCGGCAAGTCGCGAGTATTGCAACCTTTCTGAACATGACGTTTGTTATTGTGTTGTCGGTTTTTAAAACGGAGAAAAGAGATGATTTAAGTGGAAAAGTGGCTTAGTGTCTATTTTGATGCTTGATTTTCATTTAAAAATTTCAACTGTTTCTTTTAGTTGCGAGAACAACCTATTGTGGAAATAATTCTCTGCGAATTATCTTAGATTGGCTTGACTTATGAAAGCAGTTGTTGCAAATTTTATAAAATTTTTGACATTGAATTGAAGAACAGTCACTAGAATATAGTTTTCACATTTATTATGCATTACAATTATCCGTCTCGTTGCTAGCGTTTTTAGCTTATCTGAAGCGTAGCTGCCTATTTTTACAAACACTTATTTTCGACTCCATGTATTTTCTCGGGATTTAATTTTTGCGCTTCTTTTTAGAAAGAATGTACACTATTTTTCTTCTAATTTTTCTAGCACTTATGTTATAGACTTTGTAAATTTTAATTTCAGCAGTCTTTATTTTATGTTAGCTGCTACAGAAAGAAGCCCTGGAAAGGGCTACAAATTAAAAAATAAATGCTTTTAAATTTATTTTTTCACGAAATTCGCAAAATATTAGGACTTGCTTATTACGCGAGCATTAGCTGTCGTGAATTACTGCTATCTTTTTCGTTTTTCGACTTATAAGGCGAGTTTATATATTAACATATTTGACATCGAATTAAAGAAAACAAGTTACTATTGTTCTTGAACGCAGTATGCATAAATTTGATATTGTATCAAGTTTTACAATCTTTATACATGACTTACCTTTATATACATAATAATTTTGTATTTTTTCTTAATGAAGACTAAGGATTTCATAAAGCCTTGTACGTCTTAGTTTTTATTTTCGTGTCATTTCCGTGTCATCTTGTCACAAATTTTTCCAGGAAACGCGAACAGAATTTGAAAAGTCCATTTTTTACCTAGTTGGACTGGATTTTGTTACTTCAGTCAAAATGTGACTTAATTCTTACAACAGATTAGTTAGACTTTCGTGACTTTCCCGCCGTATACCCGCATTGGCCCTGAAGTACAATGGTGCTCTATCAGACAGAATTTGGCAGGTTAGCTAATTAGCGTTTAAAATGCACTAATCGTATGCTGGCGTCAGCAATATTTCACACATTTTAAGAGTTTTGATTTAACCAGACAGCCTAGCTATAAGCATTGATAATTAAAGTTTGATAAGTTCGAATTACGTGACTCTATTACAAGAATTTTGTTATATAACTTCTTTAGGAGAATTAATTTCGCAAGTTTTTGTCAATTTCGCGAAAATTAGTCCCCGCGAATATTATTGAAAAAATTCACAAAAATTTAAGTTAATCTTTGCGAAATTTGAATTTATTTTCTTTTTGAAAAACGATTTGACTAATCTTTGTTTCTTCTGATTTACCTAAAAATACATAAATACATACGTTTCAACCTCAGCAGTCCTTTGCCCTTAAAACAACGGTGTGAATTGAGAAATGAATTCTCGTCAAGTTATTTTTTCGCGAAATTTAAGCCTCCCGAAATATTAGAACTTTCCAACTTACCGAAAATGAGTTGTTGCAAAAATTGGGGGACAAGCTTCGAAATTTGCTAACTTGCTTCACCGCTGCATCTCCTTCACACTTGCTTCTCGACGTTTGTGTTGTGTATTTTCAGAATGCAATAGAAGAAACTTTCGCGATAATTTAATCCCATTTTCGCGAATTTTTTTTCCTAACAAAACACGCCTACATTGCTTAAGCGCGTTATTTCCGCGGAATATCAAAAGTTAAGAAAAAACTCGAAAATTTATTTCCGCAAAAAAATCACGGACGGTAAACTTTTAGTCAAAATATGGTCCTAATAATTTAGTATCAAATTTTTATTATTAAAATCGCAAACCAGGAACATTTACTCCCTCGAGTTATACGACGCAACTCTCAAATTCGCGAAAATTTATACTGGCGAATATTTAGGCTAAAATTTGGGCACTAAAACTTTGTCAGAAATCGCAAAAATATATTTCAACACAAAGCAGCTATACACAACCGGAAATCTATTGAGAGCATAACAGTGTTCTCACTGCAAATGGGTCTTGAATCTTGAATCTATCCACATTCTACATGTTTTGATTTAGCACTGAAGATACAACATGTGCGCTTGAATGTAGATAGACCAACTAGAGCAAGCCTATACGTGAATGGTAATAAATTTTTGCGGATATTGATTTTCGCAGTTTTTGCCCAAAATCGCGAAAAGTATTTATTTTTGTTGAACCAGCCAAGATTATTACCCGCAAAATGGATTTTTTTTTTGGACAAACAGTTTACTACAAAAATTAGTACAATTAAAGTACTTTATGGACCATCTCCACAGAATATAAGCATCCTCGTTCCCAGGGTTTTTTTGCCTGATGTCAAGGAGGCAAGAACCCCTGGGAAAGAGGTTTAGGGTATAAGCTATACATATATAAGGTATAAGGGTAAAAGCATACCTAGTTTTTAGAAAGGGTTCAACTCATTTAAGCGTACAAAAAATTTTGCAAAAAATAATGCAGGTGTTTAATGATAAAATGCGAATATAAGGGCAAAGCAAAGAGTAACTCAGCTGTTTTTACTGGGGAATGCCCACAATTTTTTTATTAAATAATGCTTCTACCTACAAAAACAACAATTCCCCTCAAATGAAAAGCAAAATTGCAGACACCGGCGAGCAAACCACAAGACAGGCTACTTTCATTTTTAAGGAAATTGATAAACATTGCGTAAGTAGCAAGTTACAAGTTACAAAAAAAAAACTTGTGCTTGTAAAAAAAATATTTTCCAACTTTAGAGCTGGAAATTTTATTTTCAAAACTTTGCTTAACAAAAATGTATTTCATATGCGAAGTTACATTGCGTTGATAAGTGCTAGTTTTTAACTTCTGCAAAAAAAGCTGTAAAACTTTATCTAGTTCGTAAGGTGGAATTTTTCAATGTTTCTTTATGTACCTCTTATAGCAGCACAAGTATGGTAGACACACAACCAGTTTTGTGTTGCTTTGGTGGTGTTTTTGTTTTTTATTTTAAAATTAAATCTTCTATTTGAGAAGAAGAAGCGGTATGGAATCTTTCCATTGTGTTTTGATAAAGTACAGCTGTATGTTTGTTCGTTTACTTAACAGAACTGCCCTTTCACTTTCGCAAACAAAGTAAACAAAGAGTTAGGGTTTGGGAACCAGATTTGTTTTCAAAAAGTTTCCCGCCAAGTTTCGCCATTATGAATTTTTTTTCAATATTTTGCACTTAAAATATGAGAAAATACACTCCCAATATTTTTATCTATCTATCTCCTTTTAGTCAATCAAATTCGAGATATTTTTCATGCTATTGATAATGCGATTTATTCTTTTTTTTCCCGGTAATTGCTAAGTAAATAAAGCTGTATTCTCAATGTTCAATCTCGTGTTAGTTCACAACGTGCTACCATTTTTAAATTGTCCATTGTTTTATTGAGAGATCCCTGTTGCTGACATTGACCTTTAGCGCTATATATATTGGCATATTATCTTTAAGAAATGTTTTAGATATGGACACAATTACACGTCAGAGAAGAAGTCACTTTTGTCGTATAAAACCTAATATCGCTATGAATAGTAATCAAAATTTTGGCGGGCACACTCAGATGTCGCAGAAGAAAGGAGAATTTTTGTCTTCATCATTAGCTGTCATTTGAACTTGCTAAAACAGTCTAAAATGATAATTTAACTATAGAATTTATAAAAATATGCATATTTATATATCATATCATATATATATCATATCATTGCATATTTACAAAATATAAATGTTGTTACATTGGTAAAATAGTTTCAAATAGGAAGGCTTAAAAACTAAGGGTTTAATTTCATAACTAACAGCAGGTCTTGGAAAGACCATTTATTGCTTTATTTTCAAAACAAAACAGAATTTATCCTTTTTTGCATATAATTTGTTTAGTAGAAATTGTGTTAGTTTTACACACCTTTAAGATTGCTTTTTGTTCGTAAATAGCACTTTCCGCAATACAAAATAAAATATTTCACATTTTGTGCCTTTGTCAAAGTTTCAACCTGTTCATGTTAACTAGTTGGAAACACATGCTTATATATTAACTTTGATACCTATAAAAGTTATAATAATAATTCATTTGACTCGAGTAGAAAGATCTAACATTAAGCATTTTTTTGATTTGATTAGTCCGTTCAGCACGTTTAAGTAAACACAGTAAAAAACGATAAAATCGGGAACTTAAATGATTTTGAAAATTAGCACCTGAACAAAGGAGGCGAAGAAATATTTTTACTTTTTATGTTTTTAAAAACAAATATTATTTAAAAAAAAAATGAAGGAGAAGGGGTGCCTACTGCCCCCTACTCGTCAACCTGCCCACACTTCTTATGGAACTGAATAAGCTGTATGTTAGCACTTTTTTTCCTTATTTTGTCTTCACCTATTTAGGACATGGGGGTGGGGCAAAAATGCCCTACCTGTCATACTTTCGTTAATAACTCTGGAACCATAAATGGTATTACCCTGAAACTTCTAGTAGCTCACTTTTTATCACTTTGGATCAGAAATATGGAAAAAAAAATTCCAAAAATTTACAGCAGGTGGTGTGTCACACCCAGTTTGAAAGGCACTGTTCCAATTATTTTTAGCATTTTGGTATATGGATATTATAATGGATACAAATGTTAACATTTAGGTTTATATGTTTAAAGTTGTCCAAATAACTTGCACCCCTCGCTTTTACTGCCCTTTGACGCCCGTGAGCTTTATTTTTTATTTTTAGAGTTTTTACTAACACTTTGGTATCTGCGTTGCTTTTCAATAATTTTTATATGCTTTTCTCATTTGATTGCAAGCATTTCTCAATAAAAACTTTATAGAATCAATCTATGAACTATGTCTCTGGTGTGCATATATACTCCAATTATATGTGTGAAAATATTTTTTACATTTTTTACACGATGTAATTGCATATAATTAACATTATTTTCAATATATACAAAAAAAAAAAAATCTATCATGAAGCTACACAAATTCGAAAAAAAAAAAATGCTGACAGTCAGCATACGGGGCATGATTTTTAATTTTCATGTGACAGACATCATCCGTACCAAGTTTTATAAGTTATAACCTAATACAAGGGAAGTTATGGGGGTAGGGCATTTTTGCCTCCCCCCCAAAGACTACACTCGCCCCCCTATACCCCGGCCTGAATAGGGTTAACTAAATAATTAATTTATCTCTCATACTGTTCTATTATATCTCTTATCATTTCTCGATTTTGTTTATTAAACTCGCCAGCCAATTCATAAGCTGTCTTGCCATCGTTATCTTTGATTGACTTATCTACATTATGTTGACGCAAAATCGCTTTCACACATTTTGTATAACCAAGCCAGGCAGCGTAATGCAAAGGAGTTTGTTCGGATTCGTTTACCCGATTGATATGAGCCACGTCGTGTCGACATAACGTTTCTAATACCTCGCTATGTCCTTTCTTAGCTGCGAGATGATAACTGTTGTTTTGTTGTTGATCCTCTGTCCAAACGTTACTCTCATTTTCAATTAACAATTTAACAATGGTGGAACTGTTTGTGTGATATGCTGTCCACATTAACGGTGTTCTTCCATCGTGATTCTTCACATGAACGATGCTTGGATTGTCTCGCAAGACACTTTTAAGTTCGTCTGTTTTATTTTTACCAATTAATGTTTGAATGTCTAAAAAAAGATATTTATCTAATCAAGCTAACTTCTTCTTCTTCTGGTTGTAGCTTAGAAAATGATGTCCATTTGAATCATTCTCTTCGTTGAAACTTAGTGAACCTAATTCTGTGAAAAACGCAATTCGAAACAACCTTTGAAACATTAAAATGGTAAAGAGGGTGTTTAAGAAACGAATAAAATTGATTTTGTGTTTCAATTCTGCTAAATGCGAGTGTAGAAAGGAATTTAGCCTCGCAGTGTTACCTAATTTATTGTTAAGCTTCAGTGCAACCTAGGATGATAGAAATAAAGATGTATATATCCTCCTAGGTTTAACCTTTGCATAATGAACGAGTTTAAATAGTGCTTTACAATAATAACAGGGAGCCCAAGCTTGAAGACACTTCAGTTAGACATTGTATTGATTTAGACAACGGAATTGGGAATATATTCTACATCCCAATTTGATGAATTTCTAAGAACTGAAACTGAGAGATTCAACGATAACAGAACTATGTCTTGCGTGATTTATTTTTGCTGAACTGATACTAAATTAGGACTATATTTTGCGACGGTGCGTTTCTCACAAATAAGAGATCAGAAGAAAATGAAATTTAAGAATAAAAGATGCATCGCCATCTTCCTGTTAAGACCCTCTCTATCGTTAACTGCAACTCATCGACCATCATTAGTACCTTCTCGATATGCTGTGGTGACGCGTCAACATCGTGGTATAGCGATTTGCATTTCACATTTTTTAAATTCGCGTTTATGAACAATTATTATATTTTTTGAATAATTTTTGCGAGTCTCGCAACAATCCATCCAGCGAAAATTCCTTTAGCATTCATTAATCCTTAAGATTCTTTGTTACAGCGAGTGTGTTAGCAGTGTGTCCTTGATTCAGGACATTATAAATAATTATGACTTAATTAACAACTTACATGATGAGATGTTTGATATCGGTGTTACAGAACTGAAACAAAAGAAGTATAGGTTATAAACTGAAAAACAAAATGTCATTAAAGTCCTCTTTTGCGTATTTAGCAAAATTTAATTTCTCGCGAAATATTGGGACTTCGCGAAAATTAATTTCATAATAATAAAATAAATTCAAATTATTCCTTACAGTCAGCAAATCGAAAAATTCACAAATATTTATTCAAGGAAGAAAAGTTTAATATTCAAAATGGTAAGACTTTTCGTAGACACAAAGTATATAAGAAAAACCTGAGACTACAAAAGAGGGTGCTGTATATTTTTTTTAGGGACGAAGAAATTAAACAAAATGAAATTATACAGTAAAAAAATTATGTAAAAAAGGTAAAATTATTGAAAAATATCATTCTCTGGAACTGATAAATTTTCAAAAGCAAAGTGTAAGGGTGTTGGTCAAAACTGACTTAAATTCCAAGGACTTCAGATCGGCTGTTACATATCAGTGTAGCTTATAAAAAAAATCTAACAAGCTTAACAGAAGACAAACTTCTTACTGGACATAATCAACTTCCGTACAACTTGACATGTTCACGTTACTGACAGCTGTGACAGAAAATTTATAAACTCCATAATTTTGCATTCCTGTTACGGTATAGTATCCATCACGAGTTTGACCGACTTCATACCAACCGTCTTTGCTGGTTGTGTTATTGCACTGAATAATGTAATTAAAACCCTCAGGTAGCCAGGATAATAAACATTCGTTCTTGTTCTTGTAAGTGCATCTTAGATTCTTGACTGCACTTGCACTATGAAGCCTGCGGAAGAATATAATCCATATTTTATCAAGAATTTGAGATTTCGACTACTAAAGCGACAATGCCTTACATATCAACTTCGTGCCAAGGAAAAAAATAAAGAGCTCTTGTTATTCTATAAAGAGCCCTAATGATCCGGAAAATGTAATAACTTTCGTCAGGATTATCCTTAAAACTTGAACCTCAAAGCAAAAGTTTATATCATCAAGAGGAATCATTCCGTAAATTTTTGACACGTTTTTAACCCGATTTTCCGATTTTCTAGGATTTTACCGAAAATTATGAATTATCGGATTTTTAGACGATTTTTGGCGTAAAAACCGCAAATCATGTTAAAAACTTTTATTTGGCTTTTGGAAACTGTAAACAGAATGTTAAAATTCATTCTAGAGTTATTGTAGTTAAATTTTTTTCTTTCATGATGCTATTATGATTCATTGTGCAAAGTTTTATTCAATTTAGAAGAGCCTAACTAACTTTATGGAGGCATTCCAATAAACATAGAAAATGAAGCTTATCGCTATAAATATAAAGAGGAATGTAAAGCAAAAGAGATATGCTATTTACATTTTGAAAGCAGTGGAATCAACCTTGCAGCTTTCTGTTTCTTGACACATAACCTCTTCTTGTTTTAACTTCATTATATTTTCTCTGTACTTTCTGCTCGCTATGTTGATTTGGAATTTATCTTTGATCCAGCAAGCTTCTCCGCGATTAATGCTCTTGTAGGTATTCTTAACAAGGAAACCTGCAAGTGCCACATCAACTAATATCTTACCAATAGAGCACTCTCTCCTGGACCCTTTTTGCAGCCAATGCGGTAACCATTGCTCTGTAAATGTAGGTGTTTTGTTAGAGTTAATCCCAATTATAAGTAAATCGGAGCGACTTCTCGTCATGCATTCAAGTACCAAGTGTTTAAGCTTATAAGCGGCTGGATCCACGCACACGACAACTTGGTCAGCCTCATTACCACGGCAGCCAAGATAATTTGTCAGCATGCAACAATTCCTGGAAGGAGATGTGATCAGTTTTTCATTTTTATCTTTTAACTGCCAGCCTGAATATTCAATGAATTCAACAAAATCCAAATTTGACAATTTCAGAGCATTTTTCATCACGCAATAGTGAAAGTGCGTGTTGCACAGAACAAATTTGCTCGTGGTTTTTTGAAAGAATGAATTGTCGAATATAATAGCTAACTTCGAAATCAAATCATGTGCGTGTTCTGAAGCACTTCTGCTTGATTGGAATCCTTCTTCAAAAGTAAGATAAACAGGTTTATCTCCAAGAATGTTGTGTCCACAGCCGTCTGTTTCAGGATAGGAGTATCGTGTCACAGTTTTTACACCCTGAAGAAAAATCTTCGGGCGAGAAGGTTCACTTGCTAAAGCAAGGTCGAAGTCATTTGGTACAATAAAATCGACTTTGTCTACGTTGGTATTGGGTATATATTCTTTATCATCATCTGAATCTGCACCTACCGCATCTGCACATTCTGTGTTCAGACTTACAGCATCTGAGTCGGTTTCCTCTTCCGCCAGTTCTGAAAGTTTAACTGCTAACTCAGAGTTACCGCTTTCAACGCGTCTGCTTTGGTTTGGCTGATGGAATACGACTTTTTCTCTACGGATTTTTTGCTCTATTTCCCTGGTTAGTTTAA
The DNA here is from genome assembly GCA_030067915.1 of Hydractinia echinata. Lineage (NCBI taxonomy): Eukaryota > Metazoa > Cnidaria > Hydrozoa > Anthoathecata > Hydractiniidae > Hydractinia > Hydractinia echinata. Next base: position 887,945 of record JASGCC010000039.1, on the reverse strand, counting down.
AGATGCTTTCTGTTGTTCGCATGCATATTTTAAGATCCCATATTTTAACTTCAGTTGCGCCAAACTGATAGTTTTCATGAGGTGTCTCACCAATTCCTGATACACATATCCTCTTTTTTTGCAACGAATGACATAGTATGGTAATGCAGGAATCTTCTAACTCCCTTCTCTTTAACGTTTCCTTAAGATCTCTAGCATTTGCAAGATTGAGCTGCTCGCCGTCAAACTCATCAATTACCACATGAAGAACAGTTTCCGAATAGTTCCGGATCAATTCCCTAAGAAGAAATGCTACCGAGGGCACGCTGTTTAGTTGAAGGTGGGTAGATATCTCTTTGACATTAAGAATGTGAGTTGTAACGAACTCTTTTCTTGAAAATGATTGACAGAATACTTTAACGTGGTTAATAATGCTGTTAATGTCCCAAGATATGTAGAATATATCTGTTTTGGTCTTGGCAGATTGAGCAAGATCTTGCATTTGGTAAAGACCTAGTAATGATTTACCAGATCCGAAATGTCCGCAAATGAATTTCTTTTTTTCTTCACTGTACAATATCTCGAGTTGGTCGGTATTTAGTAACAGGGTTTTGACCTGTTCTGTAGGTTTACCATCAAAAGCAGGTACATAAGACCTAATTGACTTTCTTGTTGCAAGGAAACCAAATATGTTACCTAATATCTTTATAAACGTTGATTGCGTTTTCTTACTTTTTCCGTTATTGTGATATTGCCTTAAGCAATCTTGAAAAAACTCTATAACAGTCTCGTAATTTCGTACTGTTTTTCTATCCATTACATGACATTTTCCGCATGTATTAGAATCCTCAAAACTATCAAGGTTTGGTGCTGCAACAATGTTTAAAAAAATAACTGTTTCTTCTTTCAACAGCTCCTTGTTGAGAACAAGTAAAGATTTGATGTCATTTTCACCGGCAGCAAGTACATTTTTCAGATCCAATAAAAAATGGGCTTCAGTATATCTGATGTTGAAAATGATTATTGGATTTGGATAAACAATTAGTATTCTTTGCTGATAATTACCAAGCTTGCCTATTTTTTGCATGACTGCATTTTTGTTATCATAAAAAAACCCTAAGTGATCTTCTGCATCATATCCATTTATAACTCCAACTTTTGCTATTTGAGCAAATGCGTTCCTTAAAAGATAAGCAAACTCTGACATTTTGTTTCCTTTTCTGTAGGGTAGAAACAGTATGGCTTCTCTTATATAATCCTTCAAAGCAAAATATGTATAAAGATATCCTTGACATTGTTTGTACCAATTTATGCGTGAAATACTTGGGGCTTTGTTTCCGCCATAAGGAATATAGTCCAGTCTTTCTTTTGGTTTCTCAATATGATCCAACAGGTGAATGAACTTTCTTATCGTTTCATATCCATGAGTTGAAATTTCTACTTTAGCGTTATTTTCCAGAGTACCTCCAGGTAAATGCGGTGTTTCTATATATAAAAACAAAATGTTATACTTTATTATTAGGAATTTTATGAGTGTTCATTTGCCTGTGTGGTCAATTGAAGTGAGCCACGTTTGCAGTAATTTACTTTAGTAAGAATCACCAATATATCTTAAAACAATGATTTTTATATAATTTTGTTGTGCGTGATAAATTAAGTTCGCGCTTATTTTTCACGGCAATGCATTAAATAATCGTTCTAAAATAAGTTTTTAGCATTTTTAAATGAAAAATATCCCGCAAAATCTTTTAGGGGATTTTTCAATTTCAGTATTGTTTATACCCAAATGCAAGCTCCGCTAGACCAATTTGCTTGTGTGGCTTAACCAATACGCTAGCTTTGCTGTGCTTAGACTTACATTATATGTTCAAAATCTTCGTAACGCTAAATGCTTCTGATAAGTAAGTACATGTGCCATAGATAACTATAAAAACATAAACGTCCGTGTATGTAGCCCACTTGCATGACAGAATGTATTCTTATTATTGTTTACCCCCACAAACACCATGTGGGGAATCCAGTAGAAGAAAAGGAAATGTAACCCAGCTACAGGTAGATGAAGCAAGATTAGTCTACAGATAGACGGTGTCATGTTTACTTAGTTGATAACTCGTAGTTAAAACCTTACAAGCAACCCGCACAAGAAAGTGATTGCCACGTTATATACATGTTTGTCACGTGACGTCATTATCTTTTCTTATTGTGATAAAAAGACGAAGCTACCTTCAATTGGTACAGATATCTTTAGAAATGAATCATCAACTGAGAGAATTTCTAATTTATCAGGCTGGAACTGTGAGTCTTTAAAAACATGGATCAACATCTTCCCTTTATTTTCTGTTATCCTAAAGTCGACGTCTTTTTTCAGATCTTTCACAACATTTTCTGAATGACTCTGAATATTTAATTGTTTTGTCGTAAAACTTAATAACACAATGATGTCCTCTCTGAAGTTTTTATAGAACTGATAGCTAAAATAAAAGGGAAAACTAAAATTGGCCATTTGATAGCGACATAACATATTGTATTTTAATATAACATGAGATTGAAAAAGAAACTGCTTTGCCACTAATTTAAACAGACAGAAAAATAAAATATTAATATAGAGACACCAACCTTTTTCCACTCTTGATTAGATCTGCAAAAAAACAAAAAAACATTTTTCTAAACAACAGTGGAGATATAATAGCTAATATAAAAACTTGGAATAAGTACATTCGTTTTTAGAAGCACACATGAGTTGTAGCCACATACTGCAATATTTTGTTGGCGTTACTCAAAGAACGATAACAGAAAAACAAGGGGATTTGAAGGGGGTCAATTGTGCGGATGATCACTGAATAATTTTTTCGTTGATTTAATCTCCTTAACCCTATACCTTCTAGGGGGAGGGAGAGTTATTTGAAGTCATATTTTTTCTGATTTTATTCGCACTTTTCCTAAAAAATGTTTAAAATATTTATTTAGCTGATCATAAATCTCTGGGACTAAACTTTCGACAACTGGTACTAAGCATGTATATTTTTATCAAGAATCTTTTGACATTTTCCCAGCAATATATTAAGGGGTTGTTTATATTAAAGGTAGAACGGGACGATTACCGGGACGGGACGCTTGCCGGGATCCTGCCTTAAATAATAAATAATTGTACTAACAATCACTAAACGTTTTTTTCTTTATAAACACACCGTCCCGGGATGAACGAGATCACTTCTGGACATTTTAAGCTCGGATTGAGGCACTTAACGAACAGAAATATTTACGAAATTAGGTAATTTGTTCTACCTTTTGCTAAGAACATAGGGATAAGAATCATTTTTAGTATCAACCTCCTTAATTGGGTTTGGCATAATTAGGAAATTCGGGAAAGGTCTATTAAAAGAAAAAACATCCCGGGACATTTAGGCGGGATAAAAATCATCCCGGCAATCGTCCCGTTCCGCCTGTCATATAAATAACCCCTAAGAAGAATTTTTTACAAGTAACGGTTTCCGCAGTTGTTGAATTTGTAAAACAAACTTTCGTCATCATGCCCTGGTTAGTGTGATTTTTAAAAAATTTTAGTGTGAAAATAGTGCGATTTGTGGAAAATTAAGCGTGAAATTATTTGTGTTAAAGAGAGAAACTATTTTCTAAAAAAAATAAATAATTAAATTCGACTTGCTTCTGTGGACATCAAAAGAAAACAAATATTATTCAAAATTCAGTCAGACCTTGACTCAGATTATATTGCGACAGTTGACATTATGCTAAAAATAACTGCAATCAAAAATTTGGATTTTGGATGTATCCACCTTTCCCTACTCCCATTGGTTACAAGTATTTGGAAAAAATAACGATTAATCTGTGAGATCTTGTAGGACATGAAGGTGATATCTGTTTAAAATATTGCTGAAATTGATAGCAAATGACAAATAGGTGAAAATATTTGCAGAAATATTTCTCACCTTCAATGTCATCGATAAGTTGTTTCATGTTTAAAAAATTTAAAACTGATTTTAATTGGTGCCAAGATGGAGATCTTTTATCCCAGCTTTCCAGTACAGCTACAGTTACTCCTTCAATATCTCCTCTTTTGTCTATGAATATCTTTTCCACGTCGTCGTAGGGAATCAGAAAGTGTGCTATGTAACGAATATCAATTCCTGGTATTTTTCTTGCAAGGTAACCCCATAATTCTCTTCTGTCTATTCCCTCAAATGAAATCGAACGATCGCCATCAACTAAATCATACAACATCCGTTAAATTTAGTAGCCAGTACTCTTACATGCTGAGCAATCGGAGAAAAGGAACTTCAAGGAAGAAAAACTTAAATCCAAGAAGGGGGGGATAAACAAGGAGAGTAGATATTTTGGTCCTATTAGAGCACATTTATCAATTTAAATTGTTTGCACTTTGCGAAAAGTTTTACAATTTCGGATCTTCTAACTGCGTCCTCAAAAAAAACTAGGCAATTAATAAACAAAAAAGAGGTATTCTAAGAACAAAAGAGTCGTATATTTCTTCACAAAAAAGGAAATTTTTAGAGTATAAGTATTTTTTGTAAGGTTCTGTCTTAAACTTTAGGAACTGGTTAGTAGATTGAGCATTTCTTTATTATCTTGTCTAATCATAAGTTCATACCTTCAGGCTTGAGAAAGGTGTATTTCAAATCATCTTGTGTTATTTCTAGACCCCTACCACATTGTGTTAAGCAAGAATTAACTTTTTGAATAATCTGGGTGATATGAAGACTCGTATTCTGCTTGAATAACCACTCACAAACACAATCTATTACTGGAAAGGTACGACCACTATCAAAGATGATTGGAACTCTGTGTGAATCGTCATCAAACAAGAGAATACAAAAGTACTTTCCGTCACTTCTGTATTCTATAAATTCTTCGGAAATCTTGTGTGTAAGTAACAACCGTTCTAAAAATAAACATTGAGATGAAGGTTATGTGTAATTATGTTCACTATCGATAAAAAATCGATAAAAACTTGTTAATAATCAATTATACTTCACATTGTTTTTCTGCCTAAGTGGATTTTTACACTAGCAATACAACTAGTCTAATATAATAATAGGCTGACTGTGTGTGCGCCAAAAAATGTACTTTCCGGACATGTTTATTTCTGACATTGCTAGCTCAATTAGCAGTTTTGCAGTTATGTGGAACAAGATCCGGCATTAATGTAGGAGACTAGTCATTAGCCCTTGAAAAAATCCACGTATTACGGGAATTTTTCCGTCACAACAAAGTTAATAGAAATATATATATCGCATTTACTATTTTAAAAATCCGTGGGGTGACTAATTTCTTGCGGACAGACGGACATAATGATAAAGGTGATTTGTAACTCTCAAAGCTTTGTGATATTTATAAAGATGAAAGATTTTTGGCAACTTACCATAATCCATTCTTTTACCTTGGCATATTATCTAAAAAAGATACAAAAATTAGTATTTTAAGGGGGAAACTTTCGCGAATAGGATTATTCGCAAGATTTTTGCATTTTGTGAACATTAACTTTCGCGAATAGGTCATATTAAAAGATTTTGCGAACATGAACTTTCGCAAATCAATATTCTTGGGAAATTTTGCGAGCATTAACTTTTGCGAATAACCAAAACAATTTTAGGGATTGAAGCTAAAAATGTATTCTTTGAATATAATAAAATTAAATTGAACGGTCATGGTTGGACTATATATGCGAAAATAGTGTCATATTGAACACCCATAGTTTGAAAGAAATAATTTATATCGCCCCACTTCCTACTTTTCTGTAATAACTTCTAAAGCATACTGCGTTTTGAAATTTGGTGACTTTTTATCATTTTTAGATAGCTTTAGGATAATCGATAAATTTTTGGTGTGACATAACGTTTGTTGTTATGGTGATTTATCAGCTAACAGGTAGTCGGAAAAAAAATATGACTAAAAATGTTTTTCTTGAAATATCCTTGTTAACACTTTGAAAGTCATATTTTTGGCCTTTTATGCTTCTGTCAACTACTTTTATACCTCTAAAGCTTTTGGAATAAGTTTTCTTATTTCAAAGTTAACGTTCCACTGTTTTGGCCTGTTTTCGGGTTCGCAAATATATGATGACGTCATTTTGGACTGTATGACGTCATCCAAATTTTCCAATTGTCCTCCAATATACTAACAAACTTATGGGGTGCCCCGGAAAAGTTGGACTTTCACTAATTCGGACCAAATTTCTCGGTCCCTTGAACTTCCTTACTAAATCCAAGCAAAAAATACTTAGCTTAAGTGAGACCCCTTTTTGAAGATCACTTGAGCAAAAAACTTCGGTTAAGTGGGACACAATGCAATGGCTTCCCAGAAGAAAGCAAAAAATAAATGAAACTAAATGAATGAAGTTCGAATGATAAAAATCGATTGAAGAAAAAGGAAAACACACTACTGAGCGAGTTGAAAATAAGATTTTGTTGCTGTCTAAAAACCACAGACTGTGAAGGGATGTCAGAAGTTGGCAAAAAAAACAAAAATAATTTCAAAATGAAATAACCGAATTTTACAAGCTAGTTAAAAAAAGTTGAAAAAGTGGCAACTCGTTATCTTCATAGCGAGAAGACATTGCATCCCAAAACAGACGCTGTTGAACTGGATGAAAGTGAAAGGTCATGAAATATATAACTATGTTGCTGATAACTTGTCATCGACAAAAAGGTAACGGTTTAGAGGATCGCCCTACGAAAATTTGGATGAAGCTTGTTACAAGTGGTTTACTAATGCAAGAAATCAAAACATTCCTCTGTCAGCTGCCATGCTTAAGGGAAAAGCAATTTCGCTGCAAAAGATAGAATGCAAAGAGGATTTCCAACCTTCAGATGGATGGCTTGACCGGTGGAAAAAAACCTTGCAGCAATGCTATGCATTTGCCTGTAGATAGTAAAATATTGCCTTTGTAAACCTTCCCTTCCCTCATCATGTGGCTAACAACGGAATTGGTGTCATCAATGCAGTCACAGCCGCGTTGGAAAAAAGACTGGAAATAACGAATATTTTACGTATTATTTACGAATATTTTATGTAAAAACTTATCGAGATCTTTTGAGAATGGATTTGGTTATATTAATCTTTCCATTCGAGAATATCAAGGAGGATATATTATTAATAAAAGTACAAAGTCTGTTATTTTATTTTCTCTTGCACAATTTTCTATGTCGATCTCAATGATTCTTGACACTTTAATAGTGAGTGTTTTAGATAGTTTAACCAAAAATTGAAAATTTCATCTGATTAAAGACTCTTCAAAATATTTACAAAACATAACACCGCACATCTTAGTTTCTATTAGAAGTTTGTTTTGGACAACTTTTTTAATGACGTCATTAGAAACAAGATACATTTTCGTTGTCATCATGCTACCGCACATATGTGCTATATGTAGGCCAACCTCAAACCCAGGACCTGTTGTCTCGTTTTGCACATCCGACGGAACCGCAGCGCCGGTGAGAGACAAAAAGCAAATGATTATTCAATCCGGTCTAACTAACCACAAATCGGCAGCCGACAAGGTAATTAACACAACGTCGTTTTAAACCTCGTTCACAGGTCCTTCAACATTTTGCATAGTTGTGTCATTTTTACTATATGATTCGCACAACCTTGTTCCCAGGGCCTCGTTCCTAATAATAGGAAATGCAGAGTGAAAATACGCAAAAATAATAACACAAAATAACTTCGTGCTATTACCAACATAGCTTTCTTACGTCGGCGACTTTTAGCTATAGCATCAATGCAGCGCAGTAAAAACGAACCGGCGCCGGAACATTTGTAAAATACGCCAATATCTATTGGCGTAAACAATGGCCATCACATTCCCGCCTAAGAACTCTGTAAAATAAACCTTGAAATAAACTTCGTGGTTTATTTCAAAGATGTTGGGGAACGAGAATGTGACGAACAAGTTTTTGATAACATTCCGGCATTTCCATATCCTAAATGTTTCTACCTATTAATCTGACCAATGTATAGCAACAGGAAAGATAACAAAAGTTATAAAAGTCTTTTCGCTGCATTATTCTCTTTTTCTTTATATGCTTCATGATTTTTTGTCATTATTATTATTCTTTTTCGCCAGCAATTTTTCTTAATTAATCAAAAACTGCTAGCTTGCTTACCTTTTATCGTCACCGTCATCGACCTCAACAGAATGTTTTCAAAAACTTGCATCACGAGTCACAGCACGCTCACCCTCCTGCACAGGGCTTTTTTACGCAATGCCACATGCCACAAGAAAAACGTAACAAAGAGAGTGCTCTGTAATTTCATCTCTGTGTTGGATTATTAACATGATGTGATGATATTTCTTTGCTATCTGATTGTTACGGCAAGCCTAGACAAATTATTACGTCACTGCAGCAATAATCAGGGAGGTTTTCTATATATGGCGATGACTCATGACTGTTTGCTCTTAACACAGCGTGGCGGCTTTAAAATATTTGTGAATATTCTAGAAGAGAGACCAAAGGAAAGGAAACAAAACTGACACAATTTTTCTTCCTACTCAAAACAGAGGTATTTTCTATGCTGCTGTTTGAACCGCAAAATAAGATTCATACTGGCCATACAACCACCTCTTGTGACAAGGTCTGTGACAGATTCAAAAGTAGTCGTTTTAAAATGAAAAAATGAAAAATTCTTTTTAGGTTTAAAATTACCATTTTCTTTTCTCTTTTATTTAATTTGTCCGAATTTTTATATGTCCGAATTTTTTATTGTCCGAATTTTTTAATGACCCTAAAAATCCACAATTTGCTAAATGGTGTTTTTTAGTCTTTTCTTTTAATAAATAATGTGGTTACCAACCTTTTTGTGATGAACCAGCTTATGCTCAATGGATTATTGGCTTCATAGCAGCTCATAGTCAAGGGATTTGATAAAGTCGGTATATCGGAAGCAATTGATCGCGAGTTCGAAACAAAATGAAACTATTTCAGATTAAAACTAGGCACATTATACTTAACCTTGTTCCCAGGCCATTTTGCCTTTTTATGAATTTGATAGCGGCGAAAATTGTTGGCCACTCCGTAATAACGGCTCAAGGGGCCACAAGACCCTGGGGACGAGGTTGCATTGTACTCTGTTAGTGTTTTAGAATTATGATGCAAGTAGATTCTTGATAAATATTAGTATTTTGTTTTGTTTCCATTATAAAATTAATTTTATTGATGCATTAAATCTGTCCGAAATTTTGTCCGAAATTTGTCTGAAATCGTTAAGATAAATGTCCGAATTTTTTTAAGGTAATGTATTAGACTCCCAGGGCACTGATAAGTTTTAAAGCCGATTTTATTTTTATTTTATTTCATTTATATCAGATTGTAGACTGTCCCCAAATAGTTGTTGGGTGATAGGGACGCTAGAAGAGCATATAGGAGTTTGTAATCTTTCTGGAGATCTGGTTTGATAAGCTCCCCTTTGCGCTAGTTGACCTCTCTGTTGACAATACCGATAAGAGCCACAACATCAGATGAAAAATTAAGAAGCTCTATCAGCTTTTTGACTCTTTATGCTACCAGCTTCTCAGAGTCTGTCTGCGAGAAAAGATAAACGGTTTTACACTTGCCACTAAAGGTTTTTGAATTTGCTGCAATTTTAAGCCCTCTTCTCTTTTTCTGATAAAGACGCCAGGATTCACTCCTGTGAGAATGATGTTTTGACAGTAAATTTGGAAGTAAATATTTTTTGCATCGTTCTTTCATTTTTCCTTTTGTTTTAACTTCATAAAACTAATTGGAAAGTATGTCTTCCAGTTTATTTTTTGTGGCAGACCCAAAGGTCTCACGGGTGCTTGGAGTAGTAGCTAATTAGTCAAATACACACGAACATATTATACATTCTTTTCACTTCTTCCCAGCAATGGGTGATCAAGAATAAATAACAACTCAATATGGTGATAATTGGTATTCTCGCCTCGTTGGCTTGGCAAAGCACGTATACAATACACCGCCTCGTTGGCTTGGCAAAGCACGTATACAATACAATTCTCGCCTCGTTGGCTTGGTAAAGCACGTATACAATACACCTCGCCTCGTTGGCTTGGCAAAACACGTATACAATACACCTCGTTGGCTTGGCAAAGCACGTATCTATATTATAATACCCGTATGCGCCTGTCTGTCACGCAAAATGGTATCGCGAGTAGCGAGACGCACGCAAGGCGGTATAAAAAGGACGGGCGAACCCGTGGATTTTTCCACGGGCAACCGACTAGTACAATACAATACACCAAAGCACGTATATAATATACGTATACAAAGCGTGATAAACGCGCATGAAAAACATAAATACAGCACAATATGCAACAATTTCCGACTAACTTCACAACTATGATGAACGACATGATGATCAGCAACTGGATGAGCCAAACGTGGGAGCTTTATAGCCTTTTTTCCGGAGAAGAAAAACCGTGAAGATGACCATTTGTTATGCCGGGTATCTTACAATATATATCTTTGTACTCTGTTTTTTCACGATTTTCGTCATAAACTCGACGTTTGGTGGTACATAAAAAATAAAAGATATGAAGAACGTCAAACACTGTTAGCAAAGTTTGCAATGTCATGGCCAACTGACGATCGAGGAAGAACCCTTGCGAGAATCACCTTAAATACTAACTCACTGCGCATGTGCAGTCAGCCCGCAAAGCCCGAAAAGAAACTTAGTTTCCAGCAATCTGCTATAGTGGAAACCTCGCTTCTTAAGAGGTTCTTATTAATAATAATTTGAACAACGAGGTTTAAAAGGTAGGTTTGAACTTTCTTGATTTGAAGTATGAAAAACAGTCGTTAAATTATTACTTTTCGTTTTATTTTGAAATATATAATACCATAATCTGTTACAAGTACTTTTTCCTTCTCTGTACAATTTCAAATAACAAAAATATCATTTTTTTTCTGCTCAAAGCTTCTTACACTCACACGTTTATAGTAATATAAGTTTCTTGAAGTAAAGTTAAACAAATAAAAGAATGGAAACGTAAAAGCTAGGGTTAAATAATAAGGAATAATAAATAAATATGTAAATGTATTAATTGAATAGCCTAAATATAAACCTCTCTTTAAATGCTATAACTTATCACTAAATCTTGGTCCCGTATCTAACAACTTTGTGTGTTGCATTCATCAGCTTCGATGCTTGCTCCAAGGTGCTGTTCCTTACACGTTTTACCTTTTCCTGTTCGTTTCGGGTTATCACAATGCCTCACCCTCTCTGTTCTCCCTTCTCCGCATGTCTTTGAGCATTCTGACCATTCTCCCCATACGCTATAACCACCATCTCTGTTACAAGGCTCCGTATGACACGGCTTTGTGTCTTCTGCATTTCCGTAGCCCATCTCCAGGCAGGTTTTGCCATTTCCGCTAGGTGGGGGAGAGTCACAAGCGCGCGTTCGCGTGTGAAATCCTCCTCCGCAATCAGCTGTACATTTGTCCCAGTGTGTCCATTCACCGTATCCTCCGTTAACCGGGCATTCGATTAGACATTCCGCACTCTCCTTATCAGGACCAAGATTACTACAATCTATTCCTCCAAAAGTTGGCTCTGGATCTGTGCAAGAACGCGACCGAGATTTTGTACCGTCACCACACGATACCTAAGAATAATTAGAAGAAAATATCTTTAAACCCTAATGCCAACTATTTTTTTTTGGATTTTAATAAGAACCACGTACTGAACATTCTGTCCATTCAGACCATTCGGTGTAGCCGCCATCGACAGAACATGGTTGCTCGTTACAACTTCTCTCCTCTTCGTAAACACCAAGTTTTTGTTGCTTGCAATCTAATCCTAGTGTAAAGAAAAATACTAAAAATTAAAATTTAATCAAAATATTTTCCATGTTTTTCTTATGCCATCAGTAGACGTAAAAGAATTCTGGAAACAAGGTCGGTACAAAGTAAGTAAGCAAGTAATTAACGCATAGTTAATGCAATCAAAAATTAACGCGAATTTCGAAATTGGATTTCAAAGTGTGTGGTAATGAACGCGAATCAACGAATTTCAAATTTTCAGTTGGTATTTAATTAACGCAAATTCTCAAACTGAGAGAATAGAAAAGACATAATGAAATGTCATCACACGTATTTGATCTTTCTGTCTAAAATGCTCAAAGAAGATTACTGAAAAGGTTATCTTTGATAGTGTTTTTATTGTTTTTACAGGCTGTTGTCATGTTATCCGTGATACCTGCTGCTTTCCATCCTGCTTAAAAATTTCAACATGTTTGTTCTCTTTCATTTCTATTGATCGAAACTATTATCCACGAGTTATTTTAACGACGCTTAAAAATTATTTTGAAGATTAAGGTTAACGTAGGATTTTTTAGTGCCACATATTAATTAACAGGATGAATAAATTAACGGGGTTTTAATTAAAGCGAATTTTCAAAATTGCGTTATTTACTTGCTTCCTTACATATACAGTAGAATCCTGCTTACTTGGACCCTCAGTGGGGGCAGGTAATTCACCCGACTTAAAGAATGTCCGAGACATCCGATGACTCGATAAGCCGGACTTTCTTGGTAAGTACGATATATCAGGATTTTATTGAAGATTTTTGGGGAATATAATAAATGCATTGGAAAGCTTTCGCCTTTCTCGATTTTAAATTAAAATTTTATACTTTCCAACAATCGTACGTAATTGTTTTTCTCAACTGCGTGACGCCATGTTGAAATTGAATAATGAACACTTTCAGGAAATCGTGTGATTTTAATGAAATTTGCAAGAATTCGAATTCCAATTCGAATCATTTGAAATACGGTTTTCACAATGTCCGAATTACATTACGTTTTTTTGCAAAAGAAAGCGAGAAAAATAGTAAGACTTAGCGAATGTCCGAGTGACCCAAGGTACGGCGAAACGAGATTCTACTGTACAGCGATATAGCTAGTAATGTATGCTCTATCTTCACTGTCACTTCTTTGTTTATTAAAAAGCATATAAAGTTTTCTATCTGCTTGTCAAGTTTGTAGATTAAAACTTGAAACCATAGCTCTTTGTACAAAGTTAGGCTGATCCGACACGTGACTGATCCAATTTCTTGATTTAACTCGAAAATAAAGAAATTAGATTTTTGGGTGATTTTCGATATATGAAATATGTGGAAAACCATGAAAATGTGTTAAATTACTTTTATTTGTCTAAAGAAACTTGGTTGGGAATGTTTATCCGCAGTTGCAAGGTTAATTTGACCCGTGTTAATCCGCCTTCTGCGTGATTTAAGCAGAAAGAAATACGTATCAAAAAACGAATTGTTTTCAACTTCTTGAAAAAAAAATAACCTAAAAAATGAAGAAATAAAATCAACTTACCTCCAAATTTAGGCACTGGATTAATACAGTATCTCACTCGTTTCTGTGTCCCTCCTCCACAACTTGAACTGCATTCACCAAATCTGCTCCATCGTTCAAAACCACCATTTACTGGACAGCTACGTTCATTGCATCGCAGAACCTCATGAGACAGTCCTAGTCTACTGCAGTTCCGACCACCTAGAAGAAGGAAAAACTTGGGTTACTTTTTTTTTTCTAGGGCCATTTGTACAATGTTATGTCAGCCGTTTACATCTATGCTAAAACTATCCGTATTCTGTCTGTGCAATACAAAGGTATTGTGCTACAGTCGCATATTTTTTTATGTATGCATGAAATAGCCATACTACGACACAGAATGTTAAAGGCGCACAAAATATTCACGTGTTTTTTTTTACAGGATAACGACTTGTCTGTTATAATAATACCATATTTGTTTTGGTCTGTTAAGAACTACTCTGTGCAGCTTTATTCCGGGCCTCCGGTAGAATAAGAGAGGGGGAATTAATGAAACTGCTCTTCATATATTATGGTATGAAAAAAACACAAGGCAGCCTAAAAGTCAAATAAGTTCATTATAACAACATATATATTTCAGCCGAACGTCCAGACCTGAGCTGCGGCCAGCTTTATGGCAAACCGGCCTTTTAAGTAACGTTAAGATAAATTGTATCTCACCTAGCGAAGGTTCTGGATCAGTACAATCTCGTTTACGATGCCTGACTCCACCTAAAACAATATAAAATAATGTCTGAGTAAATAGGACCGTGGGCAGTAATTCTTTATGGGGTGGAGCGTTTTTGTAAAATTGATCTGCCAATCTTAAACTGTAGGAAAGTTTCAAAAGATCCTAACTCTTTAAATATTGCTCTCAAACAGGCTCGCCTTAAGGTTGTACGACGCAGACTTGCAATGTTCAGTTCAGTAGATAGCAGATGATAAATCAAAATGTGGTGTTTATATATTCGTTTGGAATATAATTTTTTTATAAATCTACGAAAATTCTCAAGCTTCGTATACTTAAACATTGGATACGTAAGTGGTAGAAAAACAGACGACAATGTTTTGCTGACGCGAAAACATTTTACTTCAGTACGTCTTTTGATATGTGGAAGAGGTTCAGTTACAACAGAGGGAATAAAGCTTCACTTGCATGGGGTTTGCGACCCATAAACTTGAAGTACAGACAAACCTGTGACCAATTTGCAAAGTGAAAGGTTAAAGTAGGGCCTGTTCGGTTCGGCGCATAAATTAAAGTTTTTTACCAGCCTGGCTTAGACGTATAGAAGGGCTGGCAAAATATGTTTATAGCAAATGAAGGGATTTATATACATAATTTCATTAATAATTGTCCGTTGGAGTATTTAGCTAAATACTGGATGTATCTAGCTGAAATAAATGGCGCAATCGAGACATCAATCATTTTAAAAGAAAATTAAGAAGATTATCGTTGATGAAAGATTCTGTCAGTCAAATCAACAGCAACAAATTTAAATTATACTTGATTAGTAAGCTTTGATAAGTTGCTTATTACTCCATGTAAAGGTCATTGCTCAAATTACCTGTCTTGGCAGTATAAACATGCATTATGCCCTAAAGGCGACAGTAGTGATTTTAGGCTCTGATTTGGTTATCTTTGAAAAAGAGACAAAAGAATACAAATATATCTTACTGAATTTGCTAAATTTGCGTTGGGTGGACGGTCGTATAAACAAGTAAACTGGATAAACTAAGACTTAGAAAGTTTATGCTAAAATAACAGAAAGTATGACGTTATTTCTATGACTTTATTTTTTGTGTCCATACCTAATACAATTTTTATGCACGGGGGATAATGCGTATTTCGACGGGGGAGAGATACCCTTATTCATAAACAAGGGCGGATATTGTGCACTTGTGAACGGGGGATAGAAATGGCGCACTCCTGGGCAGATATTGTGTATTCATGTACAGGAGAAGGTACTGCTATGTCATTGATATAGGAGAGGCACCGTTGGTTTACAAACGGGGAAGAGACATTGTGTAACATGTCAAATGTAATTTTATCAATTATGAGATAAATCACTTTGGTAATCAAATAAGTGTATTGTTGACCTTGTTACGTAGTTTGAAAATAATTATACAATTAATCAGTTATTCACATACGTGAGGAACAACAATTTTTTTATATCAATGTTCGTTAGTTCATTAATAGATGTAAGAATAAAATAGGTCAAAGTTAAGGGTTGCTTTACAACATACTGAGGTTCTTAATTTCATCCCCAGATTTCATTTAAACAAGGCTGCTGAAGTTCAGGGAATGTGAAACAGTAAGAAAAAAAGAATATATTAGTCGAAAATAAAAAAATACCTTTCGCTATTAATTTTGAATTAATAATATAGCTGATATTATAAGTTTAACGTCAGTACTCTTTTCTATCCGTACGTATACTTAATCTTAAATTTTAGAAAAATCTTTGACGTGAAAACGCGACGTATACAACTGAAGAACAACAACAACAACAAACAAAGACGGATGAAAACAAAACAATAGTTTTACCTCCACAACTTACGGTACACTTTGTAAACTCTGACCACTCCGTGTAACCACCATCACGAAATATAACAACACCATAAAACTCGGTCAATATCATACAAATCACAAACAACAAAGTTATGTTTAAAATTACAACAAGAGCGCGGCCAAACTTGAAATACATAGCATTCATCTCGAGGCGTGTGCCATCTTTCGACATGTTAATAACGCACATTTTTTCTGTTTTAATGGTTATGATGGTACCGTGGTGGTGTATTAAAACTTTTGTCGTGACTTCTCACAATGCTGTCGAGTTGATCCGTCGTCCTAACAAATACATTTCCGTTTGTCAATTTCACATGTATTACCATTAGTTACCTATGAATGAAAAGCATGAATAGAAGTCAATTACGTCAGTGGCCTCCACCACAGGTGATTTTGGGCTATTTATGGATTTCCATGTGTTTCTCACGGGTAAAATTCACAATTAGAACAGAGGGTAATTAACTTTTATTAATAGAAAATTTAATACCTATTGAAATGTTTACCACGAGTTTCGAACGAAATTACGCTTCCTATATTCCTACCTAAAAGCGGGAAGTTTGATTTCTAACGGCCTTTTAAAAAGACAGTGATTTCTTATCGTTACCAAATCAAGATAATACTCAATTATTTAGAGATGTTTATCTCTATATGAATAATACGTGTATTTTGTGTTTCTGTACAAAATGGTACCAGAGTAGCAACAGCTTTTTTGGTCTTGCTGCAACCTCGTGTATAGGACCTTTTTTCGCTTTTAGATATCGAAACGCGGGTGGGAGGGTGGTTTAATTGGAACTTGCAATATTCTTATACGCCCTTTTAAATACGAACTGCGTACGCATTGTGGCCTTCTTAGTACAGTTAACTCCTGGTAACTTGAACCTCCAAGGAACCAAAGAAAACAGTTCGACTTAACCAATGTTCGACTTAAGCGAAGCTCCCGTTAATTCGAACTTAGACAAAAATGAGATATTAATTCGAGTTAAGGCGATTTTTTCTGCAAAATCTGTAAAATTTACAAATATTAAAATCTAGTAAGTTTTCACTGAGAGAAATTTCGTATGTCGGTGTTTAAAAAAGTGTTTGGAAACCAACTCTGTGGACAAATATGCCGTCGCTGTTAAAAAAAATGGGAAAGTGATTGGCCATTTGCCGTTAGGGAAAAATGGAAAGTTTGTTAAAACGATTTTTTATTTTCTACGGTCCCTATGGAAAATGCGTTATCACTTTTACTGCAAAAGCATTAAATCTCGGAGATGGTGATGGCATGCAAGTGCCTTGCATTATCCAACTGTCAGGACAAAAGTGTATAGTGGACATTTTAAAAAAGCAAAACTTATAAAAAGAGAACTGTAACTTGTAAGGAAGTAACTTTTGTTACGTGCAAAAATGTATTTATTTTCTAACCTTTTTTCACTTCTCCAGCCATCCATCTGATGCTTTAAAATTTGTAAGATCAACACTTTCAGCAAATTCAAGAGCCTTCTTTTTTATCATATTGCCATAAAAAGGAACATTGTTCTTAAATGGTTCTAATGAACATTTATTTTCGCTTAGACACTAAAACATTCGAATTATTCGAAGAAATTAACTTAAGGGGAACCAAAAAATGGTTCGAGAAAATGAATGTTCGAGTTATCCGGCGTTCGAGTTAACGAGTAGTTTTTATAAGGAAGTATTAAAAATGTCCAAGGGACCGTAGAAAACAGTTCGAGCTAATAAAAGTTCGAGTTAACCAGTGTTCGAGTTACCGGGAGTCTACTGTATACCTGTACAAGCGTTTAGTCTGGCGTTCAATGCTGTGTGACCCCTATATTCTCTTATATTAGTCTATTTGTCTCTTTAATTATTAGTCTTTATGATAATAGCCTTTATTTTATTCAAAATGATTGAGCGCGCAGCTTTTTTCGGAAAATTCTGGCAAAACCCTGCAGAACCCGATCTTTACGGACGAAGGAATAGAAAACAACCTGAGCTACGGCCATTTTAAATACTGTGGCGTTGACGCTAGTAAGTCTTTCTTTCCTTTTTTCTATTCTAAATATTTTGTAGGTTTTCTATTCTAAATATTTTGTTTTCACATGTCAAGATGAAAATATTATCCCGTTTTCTAGTCATGTATAAATCTTAACCCTATTCGGTCCGGGGTTTTTCGAACATATTATGACCGGGGGGGGGCGGAATCCGCCCCCCCTCAATAACTTTTCATAGGGTTGTTCAAATTGAATCAAACTTGGCACACTTATAGTACGTCATAAAAGGAACAAAATGGCAGCAATAAATTTTTGCTTGCGTCAGCACATTTTCTGTGACGTCATCAGAAGCTTGAAATTTGTTAAAAATGACACTATTCGCTTAAAATTTAATTACTTTTGTTCCAGATCGAATTTTTGCATTCTGTTTGAAGTTTCTGGAAGCTAAATAAAAGTTATTTAACATATTTTCCGGTTTTTACGTGGATCGCATAAAAAATTGCCAAAAATTGCCCGAAAATCCATTTTTTCCCGATTTTCGGGTAAAATCCGACAAAATCGGGAAATCGGATTAATCACGTGTCCAAATTATGCAAACTGATTCCTCTTAATAAAACAAAGTTGTGTTCCAAGTTTCAAGTTCTAAAGATAATCCTAACAGGAGTTATTAAATTTTCCCCATTATAAGGATTTCATAGAGATTTTTAGGGGTAGTTTCGAGTAATGGCCAATATCAAAGCCTCTGAAAGGTATGTGACCTAAAAATTTGACATGCAGGTGTCTAATAGATAAATATTAAAACTCAGTAAGTTTCATAGCCATATAACATAGCAATAAGGAGTTATTTAAAAAAAAAACGTCAGGGGGGCGGAATCCGCCCCCCCCCGGACCGAATAGGGTTAAACAAACCAATTTTAAGATTTTGGCTACAAACGTAGGTTTCGAGGCAGCGTCATGCTGAAGCCAGCTAGCTATAGCTAGCCTTATTATTTTTTTTTTTTAAAGTTTTTTTTATTATTATTTATTTTTATGTTGGGGTTGTGGCTCTTTAGCAAGCTCTTTAGCTACCTCTGGGTGACAAGTGAAAGTAGCCAAATGCAGTTTGGCTATAGCTACAACAAAATTCTTTATTAATAATTCTTATGCTGAATGCAGTTAGGTAGCTACACCTTTTAATACTGTCATGAAAATTTATTCCGCAAAATAAAATTGCGGAGTGATTTTTTTAGCAGGACGGGGTAACGACGGAATATTTTATGCGTATTTATTTGAACCGAAGTTGCAATAAAGTAAACACGTTTTACCTGTACTAAGCGATCAGCCCTGTGTTAACGACATGTTTTATGTTTAAACCGTAGCTGTAATAAGTATTTTGAAAAGGGTATGACGCCTATATGGATATGCAACGCGGTATAGTAAGCGCTTAGCCCAATGTTAACAACAGAGTGTATCCTGTGTTGTTATGTAAGCCGAAGTAGCGATACAGTTTTTTGAAAATGGTATTAAGCCTAAACGCATGTGCGACACGGTTTACCTATACTAAGCGCTCAGTCTAGTGAACGACGGGCTGTTTCCTGTGTTTCTGTTTAACCGAAGCTGCGATAAAGTTTTTTTCGGAAAAGGGAATAGTTGTATTGTAGGGAATAGTTAGTATTGTAGGGAATAGTTAGTATTGTAGGGAATAGTTAGTATTGTAGGGAATAGTTAGTATTGTAGGGAATAGTTAGTATTGTAGGAAATAGTTAGTATCGTAGGGAATAGTAAGTATTGTAGGGAATAGTTAGTATTGTAGGAAATAGTTAGTATTGTAGGAAATAGTTAGTATCGTAGGGAATAGTTAGTATTGTAGGGAATAGTTAGTATTGTAGGAAATAGTTAGTATTGTAGGGAATAGTTAGTATCGTAGGGAATAGTAAGTATTGTAGGGAATAGTAAGTATTGTAGGGAATAGTTAGTATTGTAGGGAATAGTTGGTATTGTAGAGAATAGTAAGTATTGTAGGGAATAATTAGTATTGTAGGAGTTTTTCCAGATTGTTTTAGATTTGATTCCACATTGTTGAACTTCTTACAAAAGTAATCACATAATTTTTTTCAGCCTTTTTTTAAACATCGTTAATACATACAAGATTGGTACAAAATTTCTTTTTAATAAATAACTTTATCAAATATTAAATTTACATTACTGGTTATTTTTGCACCGCCCTTGTGATGTAAGCTTTTGTAAGGTGTCTTAAAAAATGACCGACCTGACAACATTGTTTACAAATGTTTTGTATTGACCGTAAGTAACACGCACTAAGACCGTATCTCTTTTGCTCGGTGCGAGCGTTAAATTATGCATTTGAATTTACCATTTCGATTGGTCAGGTGTAAGTATTTCCGGATAAAGAATGAGTGAACCACCAATCAAATTTAAGAATACTATTTAGCGGGTGGCAGTGAAATTATACTAAAGGCTAACTCAAAAACACAGAGTGGATTTCAGAGTGGATTTCAGAGTGCTCACTTCATATTAACTCTTATTTTTCTTTCATTTCCGACATTTTTTGACTACAATTCCTGGTATATTCTTCACTTTTCCGGCTATTTTCGACGAGAATTTCCTACTATTGGAACCTTTGATTACTTTAAAAATGCAAATGTTGATAATAAACATATTGATAGAATTGATTGGTTAAAAATGAATGTAATTTTTTAAAACAATTTAAACCTTGCTAATATTGTGGAAAATAAAGATAGTTCTAATTAGCCACCTAAACCTAAAATTCCCGACCTACTCCTCACATTTCATAAAAAGACCACATTTTCCTTTTGCCTATATTTTTAAAATTTCTGACAAGCCCTGACAGAGTGGACATCCTGGCATACTCCATAAACATCCACGAGGAAAGTTCAGTTGAAAAAATAACAGATATACCACTAAGTCCGAGGTTGCATTCATCTCACAACCTTTAAAATAAATTCAGTGCTGAAAAAAATTCTCTAAAATAAATAAAACTAGCTACAAAAACTAGCTACCAAAACTTGTGGAATGGTAAATCCGGTAATCCGATAATTTGACCAGGATAATAAACGTTATCCTATTAGACTTTCCCGAAACATTTCGAGCGCACCTCCAATATGTAAAAATTTAGTGTAATTTAAACACTTTATATCTCGAGGTATGTGGCTGGGCTTATGTCCAGAAAAATACTTGTAAATGGTGACTTCTTGCGAACCCTCCAAATTGGTTTGAAAAGAAGGCTATGAATGTTTTGCTCTTAATAAAAATGGAGGAAAAAAATTCGTTTCGTGACACCAAGCCAAGCTTAATACCATAGATAACAAAGCAGAAAGCAGTTCATGGAGAAAAAATATGCCAAGAAAATTTTTCTCGATGACACTTGTTCAATCTTGTTTCGTTTCTCTGATCAAAGCCTGACCTAAAACGAAATAGATAAAACAAGTTTTACAAGTAGTTTGAACAGTTAAGACGAGTTTTACAAGTAGTTTGAGCAGTTCAGACAAGTTTTACAAGTAGTTTGAACAGTTAAGACAAGTTTTACAAGCAGTTTGAACAGTTAAGACAAGTTTTACAAGTAGGTTGAACGGTTAAGACATGTTTTACAAGTAGGTTTGAACAGTTAACACAAGTTTTACAAGTAGTTTGAGCAGTTCAGACAAGTTTTACAAGTAGTTTGAAATTTAATTCTCGCTGTCCAACCCACGCCAAACGTCACATAAACGACCTAACGCCAAATCGACGTTTAATGCTATATTGACGTCTTAACGTTACTTTTCGAGAGAGAGAAGGGGGATAAAGTTATGCGCAGTTATATTGAGTACACAAAGTACATTGTATAAATTGGGCGTCCACACAAATAAAATTTCAAAGAAAAAAAAAACCAAAACGAGGGCATGTTTCTACTCACGTTTCATAAACAATTTGATTTTTTTTCGAAAAGATTCTGGTACGACAAAACCTTTCACATCGTCTGGTTTAATACCTAAGTTATCCCTAAAAAATAAAAATTTAAAATAACACAAAAGAACAACGGTTATTTGGCGTTCGTGTGAGAGGGTTGAAAGCTTGTCTGCTGAAATATTAATCTATAAAAACAAAAACTTTTTCAATGCTTACATTTTGAAAATGAATTTTACTAAGACTATTAAACTGGTGCTCTTACCAAGGCAAATATATGAATAAAAACGCTCCAAACTTTACACAGTAGACTCCCGGGTATTCGAACAACACATAATCCTATTTTTCCTTTGTCCTTTTTTAAGTTGTTTCGCATGAAAATCACATGATAACTCGAATTTCTCTCAGATTTACCTTCATTATTACCAAATAAATGTACAAGAACAAAATATAAGTACATCTGCTTAGAAAGGTCGAGAGAAGAAAGCCCTTATACTGCATATATGTCAATGAATTCAAGTGGATACGTTGTTACGTATGCTTACATTAAAACTAATCCTAAATCAAACATTTGTTTCAGCCTCACTTTGACCTAATGAAGAGATGAAGTCATAGCTGATTGATTTATAGTACCTTTGACCTTGGAGGAAGGTTTGATGTATGCGACTCTGCTACAACATCTCTCGAATTACAAAAGAATTGGTTCATACTAGAGTAGCAAGTTTGAATATGCAGAATTAAAAATAAAATGATGAAACTTACAGACAAGATGAAACTTACTTGTAGTCAGGGTGACTTGTAGCAAGTAATCGAATGTCATCAGCAAGCATGAGGAACGCCTGAACAAAAAACAAAACCAATAAAAGAACTTCCACCAAACACGCAATTTCAGGCGAATTTACATTAAAGCGAAACATAGCGACATTCAGTGACTTATGCACATGCGCAGTCATATTATTGCACAATGTTTACACTTCACTGACTTTTGTCAGAGTGGTTTAAATTGTTTGAGTTCCCCTGGCCTAAATATCTGGAAAAAGTTACGTATTTCTAAATTAGCCGTTCAAATGTAATCTCGTCATGCGAAACGCTTCATGGTTGATTCAGATTCATTTTTTATATTTTTGGCGTTTTCTAAATAAAAATCGTTTTCGCAAAGATTTTGCTTTCATGGAAATCCGCCAATAATTGAAATAAAATGAATTTTTTTGTATGACAGCTGATGAGATCAAAGATGGAAATATAGTTTCCCAGAAAAAGGCATAAGCAGCAGCAAAATGTTCTGAAGACTACCTTTTTCCCTGTAATTTGACTCGCGCCCCCTAGAGTTACGACCTCTGTGCCATCGGTAGATGTTTTCCGAGAAATGTAACAGAAGCACGATTACCTTAGGGGAAGAAATTTCAGGCCCGAAAATTGCGGAAGTAATTTTCGGGAGTTGAAAATGAAAGGCATATTTCGCGAAAGAAATTTTAGCGAATCGAAGCTATCAGAAAATCTTCCGCACAGCAAATCTGAGACTCTGAAAACGTGTTTTATATATATTTAGATCTTTCAGTTTTCAAAAGTAGGTCAGGTAGCTATTTTATAACGATTCGAAATTTTTTTTAAGAAATTGTCAATTTTTGCAGAAATAATTTTCTCGAATGGACATTTTTAATTTATTTCGCGAAATAAATTTTGACGAATCAAGAACTATTGGTAAAATGCAGAAATTATTTTCACGAATTAGGGCGAAATTCGCCAAAAATTCTTCTCGCAAAAATTTCTTCTTGCAAAAATTTCTTCCCTTAAAGTATAGGGTGAAACATGAGCATAAGAAATTCAAACCTAAGTGTTTCTTACTAACCTTGCCTCCTGTCATCGGCATATGACCATTCTCGTACAACCATTGTTTATCGTCTTGATCACCCATGTACTAAATATAAGTTTATTATTAGCTACCTTTCAGCCCAAACTTTGGCGGTCAAAATTTTCGTCAACAAAACGCTAAAAGTTAAATACCACCTGTCCTTTTACTGCTTAAAATGTCCGTTTAACTTTATGAATGCACAAAGTTATTCTGTTAACGTCAGCAATGGTTCAATTTTTTTGTGGTGTTTATTGTGGGATTTTTTACGAATTCTAAAGTGGTCAATATTATCCGTCGTCCCATAAAATTATTTTGCGTCAGGTCTAATTTTCGTCCGCCGTAATTTTTGTCAAATGGGGCCAGCAAAGGTTGTGCAAATGACGTTATGTTAATCTTTAGGTAAAAGAGAGTGATTCCTTTCCACAAATTCAAGGTGGACACGCCTGTTTTTTCATACTTTAATGGAAGCTGTAACCAAGCCTACAGGTCGTCTCTTGGTGGATAATACTAGCTATTAAAATAATGTTATGACTGTTTTTCATGTCATTGAATGAAAAAATACACAACATCAAAACTAAAAAAAGCAAAACAAGAAAGATATAAACCTTAAATAACTGCGGGTGACGTATATACAATCGTCCTCGAGCTGATGCATAACCAAGTATTCTAAACATAAAAAAAACATAATGCTCAAATGATTTGTCACTAGCATCGCCTTTGTTCCTATACACATTGATCTTTTCAGTAGAACAACAAAAATAAAAAGTTACATGGTGACCACAGAAAATTCTAGGACAAAATTGTTTGTTATTCCACGACAATTCCGGGAGAAATTGTTAACATTAAAAATCACAAGCTCAATAAACCTTTGGAGATACAAGCTATTCTTTTAGATGTATGCAATGCAATCTAGAAATATTTGTGTGACCACTAGAAGCCAAATATGTTGCAGCATTTTACAAACCTCGTTTTTAATTAACCCTTTCACCCTCGTGACCTGCAGAGCGGCTTCTGTGGGTCCCTGATGTGCAGGCCTTGAAGTTTGCCCAAATATTTCTTAAGAAGGTAATTTATTTTCCCATTTGGAAAATATAATTGATTTCATGCAAGAATCCGATGATAGGAAACATAAAAGATCATTTGACTGCTTGAGGATGACATGTTGAAAAAAAATACACTGAAATAATCAGTGACCGCTTGACACAAAATGAGCCACGTTTCAATAGATTTTGTTCTTGAAGTAACAACTTCAAATTTTTAGTTCTGGGAATATAGCTGATTTATTCTTAAGAACGATGTTACAGTGAGTGAAGTGTATAGCTGGACTAACTTTAACTTAACCTAGATCTAAATTTTACACATAATAATCTTGGAGTGTCTCACTAATGTAAAACCCACTTCACTGTCTGGAGGATTAGTTTTCACAGGTATTAAATTTTGTGGAATGAGCACTTTATTCATATCTTTGAAAGAAAATTCATTGAAAAATATATATAAATATACTTTATGCTCATCCACTACATTAGGTCGAGAGCAATCGTCACAAAGCCTTGTCGTAATAAAAATCGACACACGTCGTTAAAACAGTCGGCACAAAGCAATGTCGTAATAAGAATAGACAAAGGTCGTAACGGTAGAAAAGTGCCAAGAAACATAGTCTTTTTCATGAGGAGAACTAGCTACAATAGGTACGTACTTGTTAGCTTTTACACCCATAATCAGTTCAGTTTCTTCAGTAATTCTCTCATCATCCCACTATAATGGTAAACGAAGATTCAAGTAATTCATTGAGATCAGAAAAGACAAAAATGAAGCCTGGCTTAAATACAAAAAATGCTTTTAATCTAACACAGTGTCCTCGATAGTTTTCCATGTTCACGAATGTTGTTTACTAGCCCTCAGCCCTGAAAAGATTCACGGGAATTCGCCCTCAGCCCTGCTACCACTACTCACAGCTACCATTTTGGCTTTCGAAATTTTCGCGACTTATTTTTCAAAATATTTTCTATATTTGCGAGAATAAATTTTTGCGAATCAAGTGTTTACAACATCTCTCGCGGGAATAAATTTTAGCAAATGAGAAAAGGAAAAAAAAGACTAATGATGCAGTAGAAAGTAGAAACTAGTAGAAAACAAAATAGAAGTATAAAATGTACAGACGTTAGAAACCTGTTGAAAAATTAAAACTGTCATTCGAGTTTTCTTTTGAAATCGCATTTCTTTCCTATCTGACAACTTTTTGCCGACAATATTAAAATTTCGCGAATCTGACAATTTTAAGAGTGAATATTAATTTTCGCGAAAGACGGTCTTCGCGAGTCGTATCGATAAATTGCAAAATTTGGCGAATTCACAAAAATTTCTTACCAAAAAACATTCTTTTCTAAAGGTTGGGATATACTTTCTTTTTTAAATGTTCATTGAAAAATGATAGTGTACACAGGGAACAGTGTCATCTTTTATTCCCTTATTTCCAATTATCATTAAAAACTTATTGAAAATCGCAGTGAAGTTCGTATGATGTCAAATCTCTAACTTATAAAAGATCAAAACGAGAAGATGGAAAGCTTTGAGGTTTTTAAGGAGAACATTGGAATAGAAAATTTGTCTAGAATACTAGAATAACTTCAGAAAAAAACTAAAATTTCCTTTCTTTATAGTAGCAAAACTATGAGTATAAAATGAACTTGCATCCGTTTATCAGTTTCATGTCATTGGAAAAACGAAAAAAAAATGAACCTTTTTATGAAATGTTTTTTGTTCTATGCTTTGTTTCGAGGAGAAGGCGTAATTTAAACAGGATAAATGTATTGTATATAACCATATAAGTATGAGCAAATATGAGACACTAATTTATAACTGAGAAAGTATTGCTATAAAAACTCCACAATGGTATGCAAAACAAAAAAATTTATGTTAAATTCCAGGACTTTCCAGGACCTTTTATCATATTTTCCAGGATTTCTACACGCTAATTTTCACGACACTTCAAGAAATTCCAGGACTTTTCAGGACCGTTTATCATTTTTTCCAGGACTTGTACACACTACATTCTAGGACACTTTGTTAGTGACATTCTCTACACGCGGCTGCATAATAATCCATCTCAGGGAAGGTCGAAAAATTTGGGGAAAATGATCATGCATACGTCAGCAACAATTAGCAAGTTTTAGGACTACGGATTTAACCAAATAATCTAATATCCTAAAAGTCCTAAGTCCGCTGTGAACATTGACAAGTGGACTTTCACAAGTTCAAATGTAATCACTTGTAGTGGCGAAATTCCAAATTAACTGTCCAAAAAAGAAAGAGATACACTAGAAATTTTCGTAACCTAATTTTTGACATAAACAACCAACAACAACAACAACAGGACTTCACGAAAAAATAGAACTTACAGGTGGGTAATCAAAATTATCTTTTTGTTCACTAGAAAATAAGACATTTTAATTTAACTAATATATAAATTTTTTGAAAGGATGTAAAGGGTTAAATCTTTTATTAAAGGCAAGTAAGATTTGCGATGCATAAACTAGATAAAGTCCCTTTTTATTTTACGATTCATTTTATGACAAACTGATTTGATATAACAAGCGCTATTTCTTTTGTAAGATTTTTAATTTGTTTGGCGGGCATTAAAAAATTACCCTTTTTTTAAGGTTTAAAAATTTAGTCAAGGTCAAGATGTTGGACAATAGTGGCCAAATTTTTTCGAGGTGTAAGGAAAATTTGACCGACGAATAATTATGTCCATTGTAAATTTTTCTTAACGAATTATGTGAAAATACTGGGTAGAAGTAATAGTTGGTAATTGATTGTAAAAAATAAAAATTAAAAATACATAGAGGCAAAATTTTCTGCAGGTGACATTTATTTTGCCGGACGAATAAAACTCACGTTTTTTCATCCTTCTTTACTTTCTTCTAAAAAACAAAACAAAAAAATTTACAGGTAAAATATACACTTAAATGAAATTGAAAAAAACTTTCGTATTGCTTCACGAGTTCACAGAATTTTATCTTAACAAATTGTTTTCACTGCTATTGTATTGAAAGCTTTTTCACTCAGACAAGTTAAGTCAACTAAACACTTAAATGAAATTGAAAAAAACTTTGGTATTGCTTCATGAGTTCACAGAATTTTATCTTAACAAATTGTTTTTACTGTTATCGTATTGAAAGCTTTTTCACAAGTTAAAGCTTCTTTGTTGAGTTTCCGAAACATCAACCCAACACAGTATTCACGAATTGGAATGTTTATGCCTAGAACAATGCTATCTCAGATTCTAGGTAAGACCAAAATACACACAAGTACAAGTAATTAAAACACCGAAGACTTCAAACAGTTTTTATATACATAAATGATCACCCAGTTTCAAAGCTAATGAAGAAAACGTATACAACAAAGGCAACGGGTAAATAAATTTCTTAATGAAAACTGCTTATAGTAATGTCATTGCTGACGTCATCAAAAAGATTTTTTCCATCATTATACATCTAACATACTTTACTGTTACCTTTTTGATAATAACATGACGAGCAGGTGTCCAAATCTTTTCGTCTTTTTTATCAGGAGAACGATTAGGGTCTTTGCTCTCACTTTGAAGCTTAAAGAGATTTTTTGCCTAAACATATAAAACAGCAGATAAAGCAAATACAAATATTTTAAATTTAGGCTATATTTATAAATCACATACTTTTTGATAACATAATGAAAAAAAAAATTTTTTTCGATAAGATCTGGTCCGAGGCTGACTGTTCTTATTCTTTGAGTCTTTTTCAGCCATATTATGTTCTTTTTATCGTAAAGCTTACCACCTGCAAAAAAAGCAACTGGAGCTCAAATAAAAGACTTTTGCAAGTTGTTTGGGAATTTTAGTTTCTGAAAAAAACCTTGGTTCTCGAGATCTTGATCTTGAAAGTTTAGCTAATTATGCAAAATTTTGATGTCACCAACTAAACATGTTCCTATAATTGAGCATAATTATATATAGCAACTAAATTTTTAAAATTTATGTAAAATGTTCAAAATGCCTGACTGAATGCCCCAAAACATACAACACTTTACTCAGAGCTCATATAGTTAGTGGAATTTAAATGTCCAAAAAATATTAAGAAACAAAACAAATTCCTAGACAACTTTTAAAGCTCTTAAAACTAATTTATTTTTTCGCAGGAGGTATATAAGTATAAGTCTTAATCAAAGTGAGAGACAAGTTGATGATACATAGTTCCAATTTGTTATCTCAAAAGTTTAATTTATATGTTTATATGAGAAAATTTTGTGTTTTTTGTTGCTTATACCGCTCTATATAAAGCGGAAAGTCATTGTGACAAAAAAATCTATCACAAGCAAGAACAATTAGCATGAACGGCAAGTATCCTGGATTGTTCTTATTTTATCAGAAAATCAACACTCAGATATTCATAGCTGTGAACTTATGATTCGAGCCATAGGCTGTTCCTGTTGTGTCCTTATTTTTTCCATAAAAATCTCATGTTTGTGTGATTATAAAATGTTCTTATAAAACAAAAGGCATGAAATATAAAATGTATACAAGGATGTTTGCGGGTATGGTATAGGACAAGATCTGATTAAGTTTATTCTTGCTAAAAAAATACATAAAAATAGTTTGTGATGGGTTATAGTTGTTTCTCATACCTCTTCCAAACTTCTTCGTAAAATATGACTGATGTGATCCTCAGTAACTGGCTCTTTAGTATTGTCGCCAACGTTATAAGCAGCCATACGAAACATCTGAACAAAAATGAACTCCACAGAATTAAATGGTTGTATAGAATACCAATATAATTTTGTAATAAAATATGCATTTATAAACTTATTCTATCTATTCAGATTGCTCGCCCAGTCTAAATTATTGTAACTGTGGGTGAGCGATTTATTGCTTGGGTGTTATTTTTTTATTGATAGGCTTGGTGAACTAAAAACACACAAGACTGTGCATAATTATCAGCAACTTTTGATGACATATAGTAGACTGCATCAGACATAATTAGAACTGTGAATATAAAATAAATAAATATCTTAGTGCTGTATCTTATTATGAAAATATCAAAACCAAACATGAATGTATTGCTTTGTTTTATTCTTATATTTATATATATTTATATATTTATACTTATATATATTATTCTTATATTTATTATTATATTATAATGAGATTATAAGCTTCATGTACTTTTTGCTGGATAAGAAAAAATGAAGCATACTTCTTGGTAGCTGTGTAATACTCTCTCAATTTCTACATTCAAACTTGGTTGTAACGCAGCACGCACTTGTTCTAAGGCTTTAGTTGGACTGCTATTATTGCCTCTATAAAGATATAAGAAGTTTAGGTTAATAAAAAAGGTTTAACGGTTTGAATTGACAACAAACCTTTACATGCAATAAACATACCTGGTGCGATTCAAAAATCCTGATGTATTTTTTAAAATGTGACGTCGTTTCGGGAAATTCCTGGCAGTCATGTTAAATGGATTAGGAGCCTAAAAAAAAATTTAATGGAGAAAATAGTGAAAAAATCGTAATATACCTTTACACAAAATTAATGTGAGTTAACAATGCAAATGGATGCAGTTAACGTTAATTCTGAATTTTTTATCATATTGTGAATCTTATATATTAATTCCCTTGCGTGAGTAAAACTGTGAGTCCACGACACGGAAATCACGGGTCACTTTCTTATGACGTGGCTGTACGCTAAAATTTAACTAAAAAAATTAGGGATGTACTTCATAGAAATCGCACATAAGGTGTAATTATATAACCCGCTGCTAATAACGATATAAATATATATACCCTTATGCCAAAAAATCTATATGAGCATATATATATAGGTATATGAAACGGTATTAGATATTCACAAAGCATACGGACTGTTAAATGAAGTTCCTAGCATAAAGTAGTGTATCAAGTGAGTGGTTGAATAAACTGAATAGAAAAATTACTCAATTTTACGAGTTTGTTTTTAATAGGTTTTAAATTGGCTCAATGATTTCACAGGGACGTTTTCTCGTCATTTTAGAATGAAACACGGCAACTTTATAGCTTTGCAGAGGCGTTTTCTCGTCATTTTAGAACGAAATACGGCAACTGTAGAGCTTCGCAGGCACATTTTCTCGTTATTTAATAACGAAATACGGCAACTTTAGGGCTTTGCAGGGACGTTTTCTCGTCATTTTAGAATGAAATACGGCAACTTTAGAGCTTCGCAGAGATGTTTTCTCGTTTCATTTTTCGTATTAAATTATACAATCGTTTCGTGAAAAAAAATTAAAACATTTAATTCGTTTCATAATAATTATTATGAGACGATGTAAAAAAAATAATGAAACGATTCCTATATAATGAAAATCGTTTCAATTCAAAAATGAAAAGATCTCGGAGACGATCACTTCCTTTTTTATGTTTTCGAATTTTAAATCACAGCGTATTTTTAGAAATGCGTATTTTTAGAAATACGTATTTTTTTATACGAATTTCGTATTTCGTATTTTCAAAAATACGAAATCCGTATTAAAAAATACGCGTATTTTTAAATACGAATTCCGTATTTTTTGAAAATACGAAATACGGTTTTTAAAAAAATACACGTATTTTTAAATACGCAATTCGTATTTTTAAAAATACGAAATACGGAATTCTATTGTTTTAAAAATACGAATTAAAAATAGAAGCGGTCGATTTTCCTAGAGAGCATCACATATATGCATATAAAAAAATGGAATTTTGCAAATTTCTGTTTTACCACTCAATTTTTACATTTTATATAAATTATTTGGGACAGAATGGTATGAGATAGACCAAAATAACAATGGCATGACATATACTGATAGAACTGATTTTTGTTGTGTTAGATGTTATATCTGAACCTTTTTGACATTTTATGTTAATTTTGCGAGGAAGCTCCATATATACACAGAAGAAGAATTCGATTTTACACCTTGCAAGCTGTGTTTTTCTATATTTTGTATAAATTCTTACAGCGAAGGACTCTGTGCAATATACCGAAATGACTGATCCTTCTCGATTTAAATTTGATGTGTTTCAAATCGTAGTTTTTTGAAATTTTGTGTAAGATTTAATGGGTAAGGACAACATGCAAAATGTCAAAAAAACTGATTTTTGTTGAATCAGAAGCACTCCCTACAACCATTCTTTTTTTACAGTTTGTGAAGCTTTTGTGGGGAAAGAGTGTATGCAGTATCATCGAAATAACTGATTTTTGTTGCAAACCTTTTCAAACTTTGATTTTGTTATTAACCTCTAATCTTTTACATTTTGATCAAACTTTCTTGGTCCAAAATAAGATAATTTAGTATTATTTAGAATTTGTAATTTGTGTTGCAAATTTGGTGCAAAAATTGACATAAAATGAACTGTTAGATTGATTGTTGTTGTTTAACCATGACTCATTATATATAACTGAAACTTTTTTTTTGCAATTCTTATTTGACTAATTAGCGAAAAAAAATTTTTTGCCAATTAGTTTCACACCATACAAGCTGTTTTTTATATATATTTTATGTAAACATTTGTAACCGATTACTATGTGAGATTTGAAATTTTGTGTAAGACTTTATTGATGGTAAAACAGCATGCAAGTTGCTAAAGACTGATTTTTATTAAGTTCCGGTTTACAAATTGTTTTTTGACATATTGTCTAAAGTTTAGTGAGGAAAGACTGTCTGCAAAATATCAAAAAACGTTTTGTTGCATTATAATTTATCCTTGCAATCCATTTTTTTACACCTTAGATAAAAAATTCTGCCAGAGGCACAATTTATTGTTTATTTTTCACATTTTGTGTCAACCTTTGGCAGGGTTTGCAATAAACTAACTGATTTTAAGATATATATATATACATTGAGAGAGATTTGTGTTTGACACTGATCAGCGATTTTTGTATGTGACATTTTGAGTGATTTAAATTTTATGGGTGAGATGTATTTTGAAATGCTTTGGTAAACTTCTATCCGAATAATTTTCGCATTTGTCAGAAGGTCACAGCAAGTAATTTTAGTAGATTTAGATTTTAAGTGTCACATATATACTGCAGTTGTTGGACACCTTTAATTTTTTTGGTCATTTATATAATAATGCAGATGTAAGATGCGCACTGCTGTATTGTTTGTTTTTTGGTGGACGTATATCTGCTACATAAATTAAATGAGAATACAGTGGATTCTTCCACGGGAAACAGCTAGTCTTATATATTAATTCCCTTGCGTGAGTAAAACTGTGAGTCCACGACACGGAAATCACAGGTCACTTTCTTATGACGTGGCTGTACGCTAAAATTTAACTAAAAAAGCTAGGGTTGTACTTCATAGAAATCGCACATAAGGTGTAAATATATAACCCGCAGCTAATAACGATAAAAATATATATATACCCTTATGCTAAAAAATCTATATGAGCATATATATATATAGGTATCGTTACATATAAAACGGTATTAGATATTCACAAAGCATACGGACTGTTAAATGGAGTTCCTAGCATAAAACGGAAATTGTGTTTACGAAAAAGATGGCTGTTCTTTTTGAGTATTCTCTACTCTTTCATTCAACATAAATCTTTAAAAAAACATTTGAAGAAGAGCATGGTTTTATAAATTAATCATAGCAAGGTTTCTGTAATGTTTCTGTTCATGTTTTTTTTTCAGTTTTGATGATATTATTGATGCCAGACATGTTTTATAGTTATAGCATCATAAAAAGCCAACCACCAACAACAACTAGCTAGCTAGGAATTTATATATATGTAGCCATGTTCTTTATACCTAGCTAAGTCTCCAGTTTAAGTGACCAGCTATTAGCTGCTGTAGCTAGCTAATGTTAGCTTTAAACTAAAGATTCCCAGTATACCTAGCTAACCTGTGAATTTTATGTTGCTTTTACATGATGTAGCTAGGTACTGTAGTTTATCTTAGTGGTCTTTGCTAGGAATATGGCTGTAACTTATTTGACTTGACCTTTTAAGCCTAAATAAGAAGATATAAGAAGCTACAACACCTTTTAAGAAAGTATTTATAATATTTAAGGATAGTTTAAGGACTATTTTTTATGCAAATATATAATGTATTTTTCACATCATTTTTGTGTAACTAAACTTACATCGGTTGCATGCAATATGACAAAAGGATTTTTATTTAACATGTAGTAATTCTGATGTTCTAGATGTTCTTACTCAAATGTTTTTGTTTATGACATTTCGTGTTATTTAAGAAAACTTTAAACCTTTTCGAGAGAGTTACTACATGCTAACACCGAAAAAACCTGTGTTTCTTAAATTCTTATTTGATAGAGGTTTTTGACATTATGGGGAAAATTTACGTAGCTTTTTTCACATATTTTGATTTTGTTGCAGTATTTATATACATGGGTTTTTGATTATTTTATTTATATATTTATTTTTGGGGGGAGGGCGGGGGAAGGATTTACATGTTTTTTTACATTTAGGGAAAAAATGTACAGGGAAGACTGGGGTGACTTTCCAATTATATACATGGTATATATAATATATACAAACTGTTTTGCTTTTCTTTTGAAATTTTGTGTTAACTTTTGTGGCACAAGGATCATGCAATATACCGAAAGAACTAATTTTTGTAGAATTTGACTTTACACCTTGCAAGCCTTTCATGTTTTTATATTAAAATAAGAAATTCAACTCTGACATTATATATATATATTCCCACGTTATATATATAAATTCCCACAAAACCCATCAAACGTTATTAACCCTGAAAATTTTAAACATTTCCCTGGTTCTTTTTTTGGTTTGCGAAGTTCTTTTCCTGCAAATATTCTGAAAATAAAGTTCAGAAATTACTTATTTTTAAAATGTAAATTTAATTTGTTTCAAATTGTGGTTTTTACATTTTCATGTAAGAGTTTGTGGGCAAAGACATAAATCAGCATGCTAAAAGAACTGACTTTTCTTAATTTAGAATTACTAAACACAACCATTTTTTTACATTTAGTGTAAACTTTTGTGCGTATGGCCATATTTAATACACCAAAAGAGCTACTTTGTTGATTTCGATTTTATACTCTTTGTAAGCTTATTTTTTTCTTCTTTTTGATATTTTGAATCTTATTGTTGTAGAAGGCATATAATATACAATATGTGGTGCTCTCTAGGAAAATCGACCACTTCTCTTTTCGTATTAAAAAATACGAAATACGGAAATTTCGTATTAAAAAATACGGATTTCGTATTTTAAAATACGCGTATTTTTAAAAATACGAAATACGAATTTTCGTATTTTTAAAAATACGCAATTCTATTTTTAAAAATACGAAATACGAATTTCGTATTTTAAAAATAGAAAATACGAAATTCTATTTTTAAAGATAGAACCTACGAAATTCTATTTTTAAAAATAGAATTTCGTATTTTTAAAACTATTAGTGTATCAAGTGAGTGGTTGAATAAACTGAATAGAAAAATTACTCAATTTTACGAGTTTGTTTTTAATAGGTTTTAAATTGGCTCAATGATTTCACAGGGACGTTTTCTCGTCATTTTAGAATGAAACACGGCAACTTTATAGCTTTGCAGAGGCGTTTTCTCGTCATTTTAGAACGAAATACGGCAACTGTAGAGCTTCGCAGGCACATTTTCTCGTTATTTAATAACGAAATACGGCAACTTTAGGGCTTTGCAGGGACGTTTTCTCGTCATTTTAGAATGAAATACGGCAACTTTAGAGCTTCGCAGAGATGTTTTCTCGTTTCATTTTTCGTATTAAATTATATAATCGTTTCGTGAAAAAAAATTAAAACATTTAATTCGTTTCATAATAATTATTATGAGACGATGTAAAAAAATAATGAAACGATTCCTATATAATGAAAATCGTTTCAATTCAAAAATGAAAAGATCTCGGAGACGATCACTTCCTTTTTATGTTTTCGAATTTTAAATCACAGCGTATTTTTAGAAATGCGTATTTTTAGAAATACGTATTTTTTTATACGAATTTCGTATTTCGTATTTTCAAAAATACGAAATCCGTATTAAAAAATACGCGTATTTTTAAATACGAATTCCGTATTTTTTGAAAATACGAAATACGGTTTTTAAAAAAATACACGTATTTTTAAATACGCAATTCGTATTTTTAAAAATACGAAATACGGAATTCTATTGTTTTAAAAATACGAATTAAAAATAGAAGCGGTCGATTTTCCTAGAGAGCATCACATATATGCATATAAAAAAATGGAATTTTGCAAATTTCTGTTTTACCACTCAATTTTTACATTTTATATAAATTATTTGGGACAGAATGGTATGAGATAGACCAAAATAACAATGGCATGACATATACTGATAGAACTGATTTTTGTTGTGTTAGATGTTATATCTGAACCTTTTTGACATTTTATGTTAATTTTGCGAGGAAGCTCCATATATACACAGAAGAAGAATTCGATTTTACACCTTGCAAGC
Source organism: Hydractinia echinata (assembly GCA_030067915.1). NCBI lineage: Eukaryota > Metazoa > Cnidaria > Hydrozoa > Anthoathecata > Hydractiniidae > Hydractinia > Hydractinia echinata. The sequence goes on along the minus strand of JASGCC010000039.1, from coordinate 851,864 downwards.
TGTGTTTTTCTATATTTTGTATAAATTCTTACAGCGAAGGACTCTGTGCAATATACCGAAATGACTGATCCTTCTCGATTTAAATTTGATGTGTTTCAAATCGTAGTTTTTTGAAATTTTGTGTAAGATTTAATGGGTAAGGACAACATGCAAAATGTCAAAAAAACTGATTTTTGTTGAATCAGAAGCACTCCCTACAACCATTCTTTTTTTTACAGTTTGTGAAGCTTTTGTGGGGAAAGAGTGTATGCAGTATCATCGAAATAACTGATTTTTGTTGCAAACCTTTTCAAACTTTGATTTTGTTATTAACCTCTAATCTTTTACATTTTGATCAAACTTTCTTGGTCCAAAATAAGATAATTTAGTATTATTTAGAATTTGTAATTTGTGTTGCAAATTTGGTGCAAAAATTGACATAAAATGAACTGTTAGATTGATTGTTGTTGTTTAACCATGACTCATTATATATAACTGAAACTTTTTTTTTGCAATTCTTATTTGACTAATTAGCGAAAAAAAATTTTTTGCCAATTAGTTTCACACCATACAAGCTGTTTTTTATATATATTTTATGTAAACATTTGTAACCGATTACTATGTGAGATTTGAAATTTTGTGTAAGACTTTATTGATGGTAAAACAGCATGCAAGTTGCTAAAGACTGATTTTTATTAAGTTCCGGTTTACAAATTGTTTTTTGACATATTGTCTAAAGTTTAGTGAGGAAAGACTGTCTGCAAAATATCAAAAAACGTTTTGTTGCATTATAATTTATCCTTGCAATCCATTTTTTTACACCTTAGATAAAAAATTCTGCCAGAGGCACAATTTATTGTTTATTTTTCACATTTTGTGTCAACCTTTGGCAGGGTTTGCAATAAACTAACTGATTTTAAGATATATATATATACATTGAGAGAGATTTGTGTTTGACACTGATCAGCGATTTTTGTATGTGACATTTTGAGTGATTTAAATTTTATGGGTGAGATGTATTTTGAAATGCTTTGGTAAACTTCTATCCGAATAATTTTCGCATTTGTCAGAAGGTCACAGCAAGTAATTTTAGTAGATTTAGATTTTAAGTGTCACATATATACTGCAGTTGTTGGACACCTTTAATTTTTTTGGTCATTTATATAATAATGCAGATGTAAGATGCGCACTGCTGTATTGTTTGTTTTTTGGTGGACGTATATCTGCTACATAAATTAAATGAGAATACAGTGGATTCTTCCACGGGAAACAGCTAGTCTTATATATTAATTCCCTTGCGTGAGTAAAACTGTGAGTCCACGACACGGAAATCACAGGTCACTTTCTTATGACGTGGCTGTACGCTAAAATTTAACTAAAAAAGCTAGGGTTGTACTTCATAGAAATCGCACATAAGGTGTAAATATATAACCCGCAGCTAATAACGATAAAAATATATATATACCCTTATGCTAAAAAATCTATATGAGCATATATATATATAGGTATCGCTACATATGAAACGGTATTAGATATTCACAAAGCATACGGACTGTTAAATGAAGTTCCCAGCATAGAACGGAAATTTTGTGTTTACGAAAAAGATGGCTGTTCTTTTTGAGTATCCTCTAATCTTTCATTCAAAATAAATCTTTAAAAAAACATTTGAAGAAGAGCATGGTTTTATAAATTAATCATAGCAAGGTTCTGTAAGGTTTTTTCATGTTTTTTTTCAGTTTTGATGATATTATTGATGCCAGACATGTTTTATAGCTAGCTAGCATCATAAAAAGCCAACCACCAACAACAACTAGCTAGCTAGCTAGGAATTTATATATATGTAGCCATGTTCTTTTTACCTAGCTAAGTCTCCAGTTTAAGTGACCTGCTGTTAGCTGCTGTAGCTAGCTAATGTTAGCTTTAAACTAAAGATTCCCAGTATACCTAGCTAACCTGTGAATTTTATGTTGCTTTTACATGTAGCTGGGTACTGTAGTTTATCTTATTGGTCTTTGCTAGGAATATGGCTGTAACTTATTTGACTTGACCTTTTAGGCCTAAATAAGAAGCTACAACACCTTTTAAGAAAGTATTTATAATATTTAAGGATAGTTTAAGGACTCTTTTTTATGCAAATATATAATGTATTTTTCACATTTTGTGTAACTAAACTTACATCGGTTGCATGCAATATGACAAAATGATTTTTATTTAACATGTAGTAATTCTGATGTTCTAGATGTTCTTACTTAAATGTTTTTGTTTACGACATTTCGTGTTTTTTAAGAAAACTTTAAACCTTTTCGAGAGAGTTACTACATGCTAACACCGAAAAAACCTGTGTTTTTTTTAATTCTTAATCGATAGAGGTTTTTGACATTATGTGGAAAATTTACGTTGCTTTTTTATATTTTTTGATTTTGTTGCAGTATTTACATGGATTTTTGATTATTTATTTATTTATTTTGGGGGGGAAGCGGGGGAAGGATTTACATGTTTTTTACATGTAGGGTAAAAAATGTACAGGGGAGGCTGGGGTGACTTTCCATTTATATACATGGTATAATATATACAAACTGTTTTGGTTTTCTTTTGAAATTTTGTGTTAACTTTTGTAGAATTTGACTTTACACCTTGCAAGCCTTTCATGTTTTTATATTAAAATAAGAAATTCAACTCTGACATTATATATATACATTCCCACATTATATATATAAATTCCCACAAAACCCATCAAACGTTATTAACCCTGAAAATTTTCCTGGTTCTTTTTTTAGTTTGCGAAGTTCTTTTCCTGCAAATATTCTGAAATTAAAGTTCAGAAATTACTTATTTTTAAAATGTAAATTTAATTTGTTTCAAATTGTGGTTTTTACATTTTCATGTAAGAGTTTGTGGGCAAAGACATAAATCAGCATGCTAAAAGAACTGACTTTTCTTAATTTAGAATTACTAAACACAACCATTTTTTTACATTTAGTGTAAACTTTTGTGCGTATGGCCATATTTAATACACCAAAAGAGCTACTTTGTTGATTTCAATTTTATAATCTTTGTAAGCTATTTTTTTCTTCTTTTTGACATTTTGAATTAACTTATTGTTGTAGAAGGCATATAATATACAATATATGCATATAAAAAATGGAATTTTGCAAATTTCTGTTTTACCACTCAATTTTTACATTTTATATAAATTATTTGGGACAGAATGAAATGAAATAGATCAAAATACCTGGTCTTAGTTGTTTTTAATTTACAGGCTGTGTCTGTGAAACTTTAAGGGGAACATTTTGTGGAAGACAATGGCATGACATATACTGATAGAACTGATTTTTGTTGTGTTAATAGATGTTATATCTGAACCTTTTTGACATCTTATGTTAATTTTGCAAGGAAGGACCATATATACACCAAAGAAGAATTCGATTTTACACCTTGCAAGCTGTGTTTTTCTATATTTTGTATCAATTCTTACTGGGGAGGACTCTGTGCAATATACCGAAATGACTGATCCTTCTCGATTTAAATTTGATGTGTTCCAAATCGTATATAGTTTTTTGAAATTTTGTGTAAGATTTAATGGGTAAGGACAAGATGCAAAATGTCAAAAAACTGATTTTTGTTGAATCAGAAGCACTCCCTACAACCATTCTTTTTTTTACAGTTTGTAAAGCTTTTGTGGGGAAAGAGTGTATGCAGTATCATCGAAATTACTGATTTTTGTTGCAAACTGTTTTTCTTTGGCATTTTGGATTAAAATATTGTTTTAGAGGGCATATGCAGTAGATATATGTACCAAAATAATTAAATTTTGCAAACTATGATTTTGTCGTTACCTCTCATTTCTTTACATTTTGATTAAACTTTTGTGGGAGACCGTCGGTATGCGAAGGACCAAAATAAGAGATTTTAGTATTATTTAGAATTTGTATTTTGTGTTGCAAATTTGGTGCAAAAATTGACATAAAATGAACTTATAGATTGATTGCTGTTGTTTAACATGACTCATTATGACTTTTATATATATTTTATGAAAACATTTGTGACAGAATACTATGTGAGATTTGAAATTTTGTTTACTTTATTGATGGTAAAACAGCATGCAAGTTGCTAAAAGGACTGATTTTTATTAATTTCAGGTTTAAACACCTTTTTTTTTGTTGACATTTTGTCTACAGTTTAGTGAGGAAGGACCGTATTCAATATATCAAAAAACGTTTTATTGCATTATAATTTATCCTTGCAATCCCTTTTTAACACCTTAGATAAAAATTTCTACTTAGGCACAATTTATTGTTTATTCTTCACATTTTGTGTCAACCTTTGGCAGGGTTTGCAATAAACTAACTGATTTTAACATATACAATGAGAGAGATTTGTGTTTGACATTGATCAGCTTTTTTTGTATGTGACGTTTTGAGTGATTTAAATTTTATGGGTGAGATGTATTTTGAAATGCTTTTGAAAACTTCTTTCCGAATAATTTTCGCATTTGTCAGATGGTCAGAGCAGTAATTTTAATAGATTTAGATTTTAAATGTCACATATGTACTGTAGTTGTTGGACACCTTTAATTTTTTTGGTCATTTATATAATAATGCAGATGTAAGATGCGCACTGCTGTATTGTTTGTTTTTTGATGGACGTATATCTGCTACACAAATTAAATGAGAATACAGTGGATTCTTCCACGGGAAACAGCTAGTTATATGATTATAACTGACTCCAAAATCCTTTTTCACAATTTTTAAATGAAAACCACTTTTTAATGCAATAAACTAAAATTTTTTGGTCACACCATTTGCTTAAAAGTCTTTGTGAGGCACAACCATTTGGCGTTGAGGGGAAAGTTTTGAGATTTGACATCTCTAGGTTATATGTATATCTTGTAGCAATAATTCATCTGCCAAATTTGGTAAAGTTTCTTTCTCGATTGGACGAGGAGCACAGAGTTTATGCCAACATATATATATCACACAATCTCATACCGGTTAAATGGTATAGTAAATACACTGTGGATACTCGCTGTATAATATGCTAACATTAAACATAAATAAAATTAATAATACTTACTAGTTTTACAGGCTCGATACCAGACACTGATTCCCTAGAAGTATAACAGTTAATATAAAGAATAATTCGTCTTGTGTACTCAATTAAAAATAATACAGGCTTGTCACTTTTTATAGAGTCAAATTTGAGGAGATTTGTGGACTTCCAATGAGAATATTCAAACTTTTTTGGGAATAGAAATAAAACAAACAAACCTTTTCCTTTTTGTTATTTTATGAGGGTTATCGGAAAATGGTCGCTGATAAGCCATACTTGGATGTAAACCATCAGTTGGCTTCCTACTGTGTAAACCTGGAAGCATGTTTTGAACCTGTGGATGGTCTGAAGTTTTAGACATTTTTCTAACATTGTACATATTAGGTTAAACAGACATGATAAAATGTAAGTTGTTTTCTCCTTAAGAAAATATTTTATGAACAAAGCTGGAAAGACATAAGTTTGAAATATTTATTTTACTTCCTGCTCATGTAGAGGAAACTTTGACTTTTTCTTTTAACTCCTAAGAGAATTATATACAAAATTAAATTTTTGCAACTTCTAATGGGGGTAGCATTCTAGGGGCAATGTGTGTCAATGGGTGAATCTCACAGATTTTTGTGAATTTGATACATGAGATATCATGAGCTGTAAAATTAAGTTTTGCGGCATGATATTTATAATTTTTTTCAGCATTTCAGCCCTTTAAAAAAGTGCATAGCTAATAGATAGATAGATAGATGTGCATATTTTACATGGCTAGCCTCACAAATATCGAGGGATATACCCTGTCTATTATTTCCAGGAGGGGCCATGGCTTAGATGGAGAGTCCTAGAGTATTTAATGCTCATTTTGAGCTACGCAAACCCAATTAGAGCCCACTCTCTACTAGACAACTCCCGGCAACATCCAACGGCCCACACAGTGTGCCATCTCCCCAATAGACCTATTTCAATATCCATTTCCATTCCGCAAAATACACAGTCGGAATAGACATACTAACATGAAAACGAGGTTAGTTTAGAGACAATTTTAATTTGTCAGCGAAGTGATGCACATATAGTTTGTTTACCTTTATTATTTTTCAAATTCACTTGTCAAATGGGCAAATTATGAACTTTTGGTAAAAAAAGTAGAACATGGCACTTATTTTATACCCATTGGGCTTATTAAAATTGCTGGTTTATATTTTTTTCTAGTGTTTAGCTGGCTAGCTAACGTTGATTGGTTTGGATTTTATATTTAGCTACACTTAGCACTAGCATTGGTTACTACTAGCTAGCTAGTTGGAGCTTTAACCAATGTTGTTGACATATATATACACTTTATTCTTTGTTATTGGATATCTTTTATTTTTTAAAACATCTGTAAATAACATTATGACTTGGCTATCCTAAGCATGTTGGGTTGGTGGTATTAGACTGAATATTGGTCTTCATCATGTTATATATTCAACAAAATGTAATAACAGCAATGCAATCACCCAAGGTAATACTCATTAGTATCCTTGATTATTTAAAAATTATGGCCTGTAAGAATGTTACGGTTGCAGCTACAGCTAATTGTTGTTGTTTTTTAAATTCACAAAATGTTCTGTCAATAAGTAGTATTTCTATAAGTATTGCCAGTAATATTATATTTATAAGTATTGCCAGATTGTTATTCCACATCTGGTATAACTATGGGTATTGTAATTTATTTGTACGTAAAAGCAAAGATCAACAACTTAAATGTTTTTAAAGGGTGCTCTTCTTAGACAAATCTGATAGAATTAACATAAAAACTTTTTTGTATTATACTTGTTGAGTTTCCGAATTTAAGCTACTGTAAGAGGGCAATATATTTTTTATACAGAAAACTATGTATCTTAATGAAATAATAATCAATAGGCATTTTTTTGGGAGGGGGGGATGATTTCTTTAAAAGCTAATAGAATTGTAGATGAACAAACCACTCACGATTTGTTTCAAGTCACATGTTGTTTTAATGCAATAACGTTTAGCCAGTTAAGTTGGGCAGCACTCCCTTAGATATGTTTAATACTTGATCGATTTACCACAATAACTTATAACAGATGGCCTAAGAAAGTTAAGAAAGTTTTAAATATATACAGACGGCCTTAAAACTAATAAATGGCTGTGTTTTATTTTTTTGAGGATAACCCAAACAACATAACCTTACAAGTTTAACACTGTCATTTTCAAAATAGTTGATAGAGGCCTAATCTTGCTGTCAAGTTAATTCCAAAGAGAATAAGAACAATTTTAAGAACCTTGAATCTATTTTCTTAGAGAATAGAGCAACACTACACCTACTAAATATTTTTATTTATGTAAATGTGTGACCTGTGATAAAAAATTTTCGTAAGAACAGCAGCATTTTCAGTTGTTTCTTCACCTTCTGAAAAAAATTGGTTTATGCCAGAACCGAAAAAATAAACAATTTGTGATTAGTATTGTAGGTTTATCATTTCTTGAACATGTTCAAGAAATGATAAGCCTACAATACTAATATGAATCTGAACAGACAAGCCAAAACAATAAACGATTTGTGATTACTGAGTACACTGGGTTGAGCCAAAATATGTTTATTATAAATGTATACTAAATGGAAAGGTTAAAGCATATTAGCAGGGGAGTGTGACAATAATAACGATACATAGCTGGGCAGCACATCATCCCTGAGTACATGCTAGCTATAACATCCAACCTATAATATCTGGCTATGAAAAGCTGGGTAACTTTTTTAGGAAAATAATTATAACCTATATAATTATAATATATATATCAATTATAAATTATAATTATATAAGTTATATGAAGTTTCAGTAAACTAGGTAAACATTTTATAACTTACAGTATAGAATATAAACTTTTTGTAGGAGTAAGAAACAAGACGGTTGTTGAGCTACAGTACAGTCTGAATGTAATCTACCGCGTACACGCTAATATCACACCTTTGCGTGGAGGACGGCAGTCGTTTGTCTTTTGTTATAATTAAATCCCTTAAGGGTTTTGCGAGTTTATATTTGGTGTTAAAAAACAATGCGCTCGCGAAGAAATATCGGAGCAATTATATTTCTTGTAATAGCGAGATGCATTGTGTAAATGTATTGAAAGCTATTCCCTTAAGTATTAGCGTGAAGTAATTAAATAATAAAAATCTTTCGCGAAGTTTTATAATACATTGCGCGAGAATGTATTGTTGATTTAATTACTTAAAAAGATTCCAGCGCGTTTAATTTAAGAAACATACGAGAAGAATTGTTCACAACTATTAAATGCCGCTTTTCGTTGATAAACTTTTAAAATGCGATCTAAAAAAACATTTCTATTGCCGCTATTCGTTTTTAAACTTTTAAAATGCGATTTAAAAAAACATTTCTATCGCCGCTTTTCGATTTTAAACTTTTGAAATGCGATCTAAAAAAACATTTCTATCGCCGCTTTACGTTTATAAACTTTTAAAATGCGATCTAAAAAAACATTTCTATCGCCGCTTTTCGTTGATAAACTTTTAAAATGCGATCTAAAAAAACATTTCTATCGCCGCTATTCGTTTTTAAACTTTTAAAATGCGATTTAAAAAAACATTTCTATCGCCGCTTTTCGATTTTAAACTTTTGAAATGCAACATTTCTATCGCCGCTTTTCGTTGATAAACTTTTAAAATGCGATCTAAAAAAACATTTCTATCGCCGCTATTCGTTTTTAAACTTTTAAAATGCGATCTAAAAAAACATTTCTATCGCCGCTTTTCGTTTATAAACTTTTAAAATGTGATCTAAAAAAACGCTTAATTACTGCAATTAAAAATTTCAAAAGAGTTCGCGCAAAATAGATTGCTAAAATTGATCTTGCAACCTATTGTGATTAAACAATCGATCGCGTGGGGTCATTGTTTATCAGCGAGGCAATTATTTTCTTAAAAAAACAAAAGCTATCGCAATGTTATTGTTCTGTGTAACTATTCATGCGAGTTTCGCGTCCGCGGTAGATTACATTCAGACTGTACTGTAGCTAGCCAACATTAAAGTTGCCATAAATACACACTTAATATCAATAAATATTCATAATTTTTGTCACACTCCACTACTAATACCCTCTATATACTTGTATCCACTACGATCCTTTCAATATGGCAGTTGAAAATTATAAAACCAACATTTGTTGATAACTAAGGTCAGAACAGCTAGTAAACAACTTGGCGTCCTGAACTTTATCTAAACTAACCTCGTTTTCATGCAATGTTTTGATTTTTCGCCACCACGGCTGATCATGAAAAGGCGATATCGTTGTTGATATGACGAAAGGGCCAATCTCAAAATCGGCAAAATTTTTTATTGCTGAATCTGAACAAGAAGATCCAGTTCTTTCATCTGCATCGGGACTTAAAGAGCTAATCTCACAGGTCTTCTGTATTTGATGTGGTCCAATCTCAATAATCATAATGTTGAATTATGACAAAAAGGCCAAATCCTACATTGGCCCTTTTTTCAAAATTTGTTAAAGTTTCACATAATGGCCAATCTCTACTTTGGCCTTTTTGTCAAAATGCTTTCTTTACTTTGTCACCAGGTTATAACCCTAATGCTGAGATTGGCCCAACATTGATGTTCTATCTTTTTCAGGTTTAAAGAAGTCATTACATTGTTTAGGCTAGTAAGTTAGATTTCCTAGGTTTAGAGAAGTCATTGCATTGCAATGTTTAGGTAAAAAGAAGTGTTTCTGCAGTTTAGATTAGATTAAAAAGTTTTATGGCAGCAGAAATTGCAAAACTACGTTGTCGACAGATTCAAGACTTTGTCTCTGGTGAGCATGTTTGGGTCGATGCAACCTACTAGACAATAGGCAAAAGAAAGTTAAAACTGTCACCCTCATAATTCATTTAAATGGTAACTGGTGCATTTGCGAGACAAAAGAAATTAAAAAAAAACGGTTAAAAAAAACTTGTTTTGCTATTTCCCGAAATGCTGATTTTGAGATTGACCCTTTTGTCATATCAACAACGATATTGAAATAGGTCTATTTCCCTCACATGGCTTGGGTTAACCCAGGGCTATGGTAACATTCACTCGCCCATGTTGAATCGCCGTCAAGAGGAATCGAACCCCGGTCTCCCGCACAGAGTACGAGAGCTATAACCACTAATCTACGGCGCCACTAATATCATTGCATCAAAGAACACTCCCTCCAAATTGAAAGAAATAAAAGATATATATAAAGATATTCAAGAGCAAGTGTTAAACTGAGACTAAGCATTGACTGATATAAAAGCAAAATTCTGACTAGTTTTTAAGAATTTAACGCAGTAAAGTCTGTGTCAAAAAATAAAATCTTGTACAAAACAAAATATATAATAATTCATCAGAAAATAAAAATTATAAGGGCAAGATGAAGGTCTGTGCTTTGCTGAGTTTAGCAAGAAATGCTCACGGTTAGGTTTGAATATCAAAGAGTTTTCCCCTTGCAGGTCACCCAGGAATTGATTAAAAATTTCAATCCTTCATATTTCTTTCTTAGCAGAAATTTAATGAATGATGTAATGTATCATCTATAGTATTCAAAAGGTGTGACCAGCACATGGATGGATTTTTAATGGAGCTAAACTGCAAGTTTTGTTCATGTTAATTGTAATGACAGAAGTACAGTTCTTCATCACGTTTACCTTAGCCATTGACAATGTCCAGTACAGCCTTGCACAGTGGGGGTGGTTTGGTTTGATCTTACAGGTTGCAAGGGAGATTATTTTCACTTGCCTGAAAAGGACTTGGACCCCACTCAGGTCTTGATTAATAATAGCTGCATATAAAACCCAGCACCTCACACTGCTGGTTCCTTCAGCTCAACAAATACCTACCCTCCCACCATTTTCATGTATATATTGAATTTTCTTCATTTACTAATGTTTTTGTTTTTTTATGTGATCAGCGTGTCTACGAATGGTGCAATGGAATGCAGACATCACCGAAATATCAACCTATATAGACGGCTTTCATCATGACATGTGTTGTTTATAATCCCCAGACCTCTTATGCGAATCGAGAGGCAAAATAATGCAGGCGGTAAGCCGTGGACCAGTTCATTCCAAACTTTTAATTTCAGGTAGAGGCATCTTTTGATCTTGAAATTAGAATATAGCTTGCATGTAGTTTAGATTTAGATCATATATCAGTGAAAAGATGCTAGTAGCCACAGTACAAAAGTTTTTAACCATAATTTGACTTTCTTTACCTACGGTCTGCACTTTTTGCCTGTCGATTTTTACGCGCATGCACAAGAATCCCATAAAAACATAAACATTGAAAACCCTATCATTGCTAAGAAGACCATGGCCATCAAACCCCTTAGCATTTGTGGCACTGTAGTTTAGTGGTTATAACTCTCGCACTTTGTGCGGGAGACCGGGGTTCGCTTTCCCTTGGCGGCGATCCAATATGGGCAAGTGAATGTTACCATAGCCCTGGGTTAACCCAAGCCATGTGAGGAAAATTGGCGAGATGGCACACTGTGTGGGCCGTTGGATGTTGCAGGGAGTTGTCTAGTAGAGCGCGGACCCTAATTGGGTCTGCGTAGCTGAAAATGAGCATTAAATACTCTAGGACTCCCCATCTAAGCCATCATGGCCCCTCCTGGAAATAATAGACAGGGTATATCATCCCTTAATATTTGTGAGGCTAGCCATGTAAAATATGCACATCTATCTCTATCTATCTAGCATGCAGCACAAACACAGCACAACTGCCTCAGGTTTTCCTGGCATTTTTTTAGGCTTAACTCATGTCAGGTTTTTTTTCCAGAGGTAATATTCTAGGAATAGGAAAATTCCCGCAACATCAATTTAGCTAATTAGTAGTTATTAGAAAAGGCAAAAAACAAGAAAAATTGCACACATGTCGATTGCATTAAATTCTAAGGCACAACACGGTCCAGTTCTATTTCGAGGAAAAAAGAGTGTCCAAACCAAACGAAGCATACACAATGGTATGCAAATAGAACAAAAATCAAATCGCAAGCTCGCAAAGCTTTAAACGCCATCATTTCTTTGCTTCGTTTTGTTTACCTATTCCGTTTAGCTTTCTTGTACAACCTAGTCACCAATCTGTTTTCTCCCGGGCCGCCACAACCTTGTTCCCAGGGCTTATTCTGCTGTGGAATTTGTTGTGGTAGGCCATCCTCGTTCCCAATTCAGCTAGACCTTTCTATACAAATTGCTTTTTAATGGCCGTAAGAATGATCAGAAGAACTGGTTCGGAGAAAGTGAGCTTGTCATGGTGGGTGGCAACTTTAATGGTCATGTTGAAAGTTATGTAAAGGTTAGAGATATGTCCATGGAGGCTATGTATTTGGGAGCATGAATGAGAAATGTGAGAGATTGTTTGAGTTTGGAATGGCAACAGACATAGTGGTTTACAACAGTAAGAAACAGAGATGACTCACCCTCATCCCCACGGTTTTTTACCTTCTTGATATGAGAGATGACGTCGAAACCCTGGGGACGAGGGTGAGAGATGACTGATAGCATATGGTAGTTGGCAGACACAGAACAGATTGCTTTCTGGCAAGAAAGTCACACAAGAAGTTGGATTTGAAAGCTATATCTGCTTTGTAATATTGTCTTAGTGTTAAGAACAGCATAGGCCTCGTTGGAGATTGTAGCAAAACAATATAGTGTACAGCAGTTGTCCCAGAATATTCACACCCTCACCTCCAGGGTCTCTTGGCCTGAGCCGTTTATTACGGAGCGGCTAACCAAAAAGGCTAAATACCCTGGGAACGAGGTTGTAATAGTCAACTTGATAGTGAAAATGTTGAAACTACTCGGGCTGCTTTGAAGAATTGTCTTATAAAAGAGGGGGAGAAAAAGCTAGTTTGAAAAAAATAGTATCCGAGGTTGTTTAATACTGAGTTTGATAGGGATGAGAATAATTTGCCTGACAATGATGCAGTAAAGGGCAAGCTATGTAGAACAAGACTGAATGGGTAATAAAGGTTATTAGAAAAATGAAGTTCGCAGCAAAATGCAGCAAGTCTTGCCATTTACACTATAAAGGATAGTGTCATCCCAAGTGACTGACAGTTAGGTGTATTTGTCAATTGTTTAAGACCAAGGGTTATGCCTTAGAAATAGGTAAATTGAAGTTGGTTCATTAAGTAATGAAAGTTATTGTAAGAGTGTTAAGGTATTTGGTGGGCTATGATAATATTAAGTGTAAAGGAGTGGCAAGTTAAGATGGGTCAGCCTATGTACAGCAATGCTAGAAGTCAAGTATGAGGCTTGGAAAAGAAGTGTTATGTTGTACGGTAGTGAGGCATGGTAATGAAGCAGGAAGATCTTGTCCGTTTAGAGAGAAATGATATGAAAATGGTTACATTTATGTGTGGGACAAAGTGAGGTAGACTGAGAAAGACTTGGCAGGAGGTATTAATGACAGAATACAGTCTAGATTAGAGATTTGAAGAAGGTCCATAATATACCCCGTTCGACCAATATTAGCATAGAAAAGGGATGTGGATGAGGATGAGGGTGAGGATGATGAGGATGATGCTTTTGACAATGACAATTTATTTTCAAACAAATTTTCTTTCTTTTTACTTTTGTATACAATGAGATAACTTCAAGATAGATAAACCTAAAATATTCATCACCATCTGTATCTTTATTTTATGAAAGAACACTAAATTCAGCCTCAGCTGAAATCGAGACTTCATTTTAAGAAAATGTGTATTTACCTGCAACGTTCGTCAATCTTTCATCTACGCATAGGGTCGAAACCTGTGGAATGCAAAAGCGATTACCGTTCGTGTATATCGCGACGACACCTTTTGTCTAGATAGCAGCACTTGCACCCAACCAATGCTTTAAATTTAAACCAAGGAGTATTTGTAGTTGAGAAGAATGTATGTAAAAAAATTAAATTCTTAACTTTAAGATACACATTGTTCAAAACTACAGTTTCAAAGAAAGGAACTTCTTGCATGTTTCATGTTTGTTTTTTTCTGTTCCTAACAAAATGCTTTGTTTTTTGATTAAATATGCATACCCTGCGTTCATCTACAACCTTCACCCTCAGAGATTTTTGAAAAAAGGCCATTTGGGAGAGCTGGAGTTGGAAAGTGATAACTATGAATTTGTCCCGCCGCATTTTTCCGAAGAATTCCAAAATTTGCATTATTTTTTGTCGACAGTCTTACCACTTTCAAATAAATTTCTGGCTACCTCCTTTCTCAAAGTGAGTGAACATGAGCACTGTCGGTTAGGAATTTAATTCTCTTTCGTATGGCCCTGCATCTTCATATCTCAAAGTTGAGTGGTCCCGAGTTATGACTAATAGACAACATGTTAGTATTTCGACCTCCTTGAGACGCCAACTGGCGCATTTCAGAGTCTAATTTTATTAAAAACAATTGTTTGTTTATATAGTGTTATTCTGTTCGTTAGACAATGCGTTATTAATATTTTAGAAGTAAATTCATACCACCTGAACACTTAGGTGAAAATTGATTTCCATGGAAACCGTACGCACGGGTAAAAATCTATTGGTAAATACACAAATAGTAACTGATCCGGCCTTCAGAGAACGTCGACATTGGAGGGAGAGGGAGGGAGAGGGAGGGAGAGGAGGGTCGGGGCGGGGTGGAGAAGAAAGGAGGGGGCGAGGGGATGGAGACGAGAGGGGAGGCAAGGAGGGGAAGAAAAAAGAAGGGGGGAAGAGGAGAGGCAATTTCTGCACAATCTTTTTTTTATTCATATTCATTCTAATTATAATTTAGAATAAAGAGTTGTATAAATATAGCCCATGAATGAAAAGTTTATATAAAATGTGTACTGGTCATGTAATCTATTTGATATATTTTTGGCATGGACTTGACTTTTTCAAGTGCATTGGGACGGTATAAGCTTGCATCATTAAAATATGGCCAATTTTTTTTCATAAGGACCCTAAGCCCTTATGTAAAACAAGAAAAAGAAAAAGAAAAAAACATCTCTCTATCTCGACTACTCTCTATCTCAAACTTCTCTCTATCTCGAACTAAAGTCTCGGTCCCTTTTGTGGTTCGCCTAAGGTATTTTCCTTTCTTTATCTCGAACTTTCTCTATCTCGAACAATTTTTTTGGTCCCTTGCGAGTTCGAGTGCATTTAAAAAAAGAAGGACAACAGTTTCTTTCCTTCTAAGCTACACGCTGTTGTTTTTTAAAAAAAAAAACCAACCTGTAAGCAATAGCCAGCTTAAAGTTACAAAAAAGGACAAATTAAACTTTCCCTATATAAAAATTCCAAGTTTGATACAATGACAAATGTGATACTAACGTTTGATTTCGATCGGTGCACCAGACTAACTGAGCAGCCAACATATAAATTGGGTCTTCTAAGCAGATATTTGACTACTAAGTCAACAAGCAACAAGCAAGAAACAGTTGAGACTGTAAAATACAGAATACTTTAACAACATTGACCATCAGTTGAAATTTTGTCTTGGCGATGTAACCACAACATGTATTCGCTTGTTTTTAGGAAGCATTTTATCAAGAGTGAGTTGTGAGACAATTCATGTCTGAGTTGTGTGCACATAAGTACTCTTCTATTGTTACGTTTAAAAAAGTGAGAAAAAAAACAACGCTTGCAAACTACACAGGGTTAGTAAACACATCACATGTTTCTCTATGCTCTTCCAAGCTAGGTTGGTGAGTATAAAGTAGCAGAAATTAATGTTTTATACGTCATCTTCAGCTAAATCATCTTGTGGAGCCAGCAATTTATTCTTGTTTTCGTCAGAACCACGAAGTTGTCTGCCACTTTTCAACTTTATATTGTTCTCATTGGATAATATAGATATAACTATGGCGACAAGAAATATCATTCCAATTAAAATCCAAAAAAACATGAAAATCATTAGACCGGCGCGTTTTCCATGGTGACCGCTTCTGATGACGTGCTCTTGTGTGTAGTCTCCAAGTCCGATCGTTGACATGGTGATAAAGCTATACCATAATGCATCACCGAATGAGAAGCCCTCAAAGTACTGCAACATGGCTGCAAACGAGAAGGTGAAAATCAAAAACATGATAAGCAGTATCGGCGTTAACATTCGCTTTGATGACGTGTGAATTTTGTTTTCGCTGTATTTGTTCAGTTTCGTCGGATTTTGCGTTTGAGGAATTTTGATGACGTCTAGGATGTGTTGGGACAGGATCCTTCCACCTGACAGCAGCATCATGAATGTAATAGGGATGCCTACACATGATATGAAGACGGCGAAGACCTTCCCACTACTTGTAATAGGTGTCACGTGACCCCAACCTGAAAGTGAATCAATATCAACTTTGTATAAAGTTTTCTTTTGCAATCATTAAAAAGGGGTCACTAACTGAAATGTTTTGTAGAACTGACAACCTTTGTTACATTCTCGTTTTCTGTTGTTTTTTTCTTTCTGTTTTGACAATCTCGGATCTGTTATAAATGAGGTCCTGGGAACAAGGATGCTTAATAATCACACACGCTAACGTGCTCCTTTGTTTAGGCCGGTTTCGATAAGGCGGAATATTCCGCGCGGGCGGAAAACCCGAGTGGAATGCTCGAAGCGTGCTCAGGGTGAATGATTTCCATAAAAACCGCGCACTCTATAAAAAGCAAAATAAAAATGGCGAATCTTTAAAGATATAATAACAAATTTTTTTCTTTCACTTTTTGCTGTACAGTTGTTCACGATCGAATCTGAAAAAATGCCCGCGAAAAAGTAAATATGATGGAAATTTATATTGTAGCATTTTTGCTTTTCTTTGTCGTTCATGTTTAGTAAAAGCTGCAAGAAAACGATTATTTTCTATGTGTGAATAAAATCCAACATTTTTTGTGATGTATTTTCTTATTGAGGTTATAAAAACAAATTTTGTAAAAAAGAAAATCACAAAAAACTTTAGTTCACTATTTTTATTGATACACGTTCTGTTATGTATAAATATTAAAGTTGATAAAAATTTATTTTGTTCAATAATTCATTAATTATTTTCTTATTCAACAATTTAAACAAAATAAGAGATTGTTATATTTTGTCTCACCATGAGCCAGTAGAATGTCTTAATCAATAGAGGCTGTCAGACCAGCTAAGGTGCGAATACGTTTTAGACAAGTGATGTCACATAACAGATGAGTTGCGAATGTTTACAAAATTCCGTACATGCGCGCACAACCTCGACCTCAGACTCTTTGTCTCTTTTTTTTATAACAGGGCGGCAAGAGCTTACTTTAGATACCTGTAAATAAATTCTTGATGTTAAAATCTCTACTACCCAGGGTTTCATTGAAATTACCCACGATAATACCCCCTTTTGTTTTTTGGTTACACAAGTAACCCTGAGTATGAGGTTGCTTTGGTGAAATAAACTTACCAATGGTGTAGAACAATGACAAGGTAAGTACCAATCCCTCTGAATATGTCATAGAGTGATCTGTAATGTGCGTGAAATCTTCTAAACGCTTAAACAATTTTAAAATTTCTTCGCTTGACACATTATGTGTGTTGCTAAAATTTGAAATAATATCAGTTTTAGTAGGCTCGCTACTCTGTGCGCCATCTTTGGTCTCGATAGCTTGAAATATACTTGCCGCGATGTTCAACGTCAGGAGAAATAAACAAATCTGCCAGACGAATTTTATATACAACGCTTTATATGAGTCTTTGATGATTTTTATCCCCGCCATTATTAAAACTTTTCTAGCTACTTTCGTTTGTCGATGAAGCTAATCTTTAATATTAATTATATCTCATACCTTCTCCTAGTTAAAGAAAATATATATTTAACTAAACATTGTTCGTTTCAAAAGGCTTCAACTGGCTTATCATCTCTTTTGTTTCTTCTTTGTTGGTAAAATGATTGATCTTCCCCGTAGAGACTTGTAAACAGCAGAGATGTTTAAATAAATAATATAGTTTCAACACAGATAAATTAGACAACTTCGATTCCAGTACAAAATTTTTTAGCTAACTTTTAGCTAAGGTTCGACGACGCCAGGGGTGAAAGGGGGACGCATTTCCCCTCTGGTTTATATTAAAAAATTTAAAAATATTAAAGAGTTTCTATAAATTAAAACAAAAAAATTCATAAAAGGAACCAATGTGAAGGTATTAAAGAGGGTCTGGAATCTAAAACTGTTTTTGCGCCCAACCATGGTGTCTCCGGCCCTGTTTGAGACTACAAACTACGTATTTACTATTCAAGATGTTTTTTATATGAACCCAAAAATCAACCCCGTTTCCAGGACTTTTTAGCACTTTCATTAATTTGATAGCGGTGTTAATGGCCGCTCCGTAATAACGACTCAGCGGTCATAAGACCCTGGGGACAAAGTTTCGCAAAAATCATCTTTAAAGCTGCTATCACTCATTCACCTTCGACCTTTAGAACTCAAAAATGTAGAATGACAAGCGTAAGACCTTAGAAATTCGAGTTGAAACCTTAAGCGAATCAAAAAATATTTCACGTATTTTGATTCACGTCAAATATTAAGGCAAAGAAAACCAGCCTTATCCAATATGCAATATTTACTTGGAAGAGTTCTTGGATAAGGAAAGTAAGCAACCTCGTTTCCAAGGCATTTTGCTTAGGGGCCATAAAAAAATTTGCGGACCAGGTTGGGAAGTAAAAACAGCAACGGTTACTCTTGTAGCACATTTTTACAAACATATAATTTGAAGATGTCATGTCTTGTCAAAATATATTAAAACCTTTTGCTGACCTCCTCCCCAGGACTCTTTTTCTTTCTCTGCCAACTTGTCAGAAAAAGAGCCCTGTAGACGAGTTTGATATTTTACTTACATGTTTTTTTATGAGCAACCCAACCCGATGGAGTCAGAGTTTAGGTTGCTGAAGGGGCGAACATTTTTGCTTATGATTGCTGACATTGTTTAACACCTAATTCTTTACTGTCACATTACTACCTTGAGTCTTTGGATCTAATCGTCAGTGAAATCTCCGAAACGCACTGAAGTGTTGTTTAAACAGTGATGTGTGTTGTTTCTGACAATATTTTTGTTAGTCCTACACGGAATGTGGCTAAGCGGGGATGATATATTAAGAGAAAGGAAATGAGAATATTGCTGGAGAAAGTTTCTAACTATTTGGTCTATTTTAAGTATAGATCCTTAGTAACTAAGACTTTCTTCACAAAGAATGTACAGCCATTGCTCCTCTCTAAAAAGGACGCCTCTCTAAAGCGGACTCCTCTCTACAGCGCCATCTCCCATATCAATAAGGCAAAAACCCTATGAAGGAGAGCGACATTTCTAGTCCTACGTAAATACTTTGAGTGAAATTGACCTCCATGAAGCCAAAATTAACAGACATTTCTTCCATTTACTGACTTTTTTCAAAAAAGATTTTTTCTATTTTCGTCCAAAAAATGACTTTCATTTAAAATACATAGCAGCACTCTCTCTATTAGACAAGAAGAAAAGCTTTAAGGGTGAAAAATCCGTCTGTCGGCTGCTATTTATTCATCTTAAAGAAAAAATACCCTGGAGACGAGGTTGAGTGATTAATAGTAAATGTTGATCATATTTAGAAAATAGAAGTGACAAAGGGAAAAAAAGAAGTAACAAAAACAGAA
This sequence comes from Hydractinia echinata, assembly GCA_030067915.1. Taxonomy (NCBI): domain Eukaryota; kingdom Metazoa; phylum Cnidaria; class Hydrozoa; order Anthoathecata; family Hydractiniidae; genus Hydractinia; species Hydractinia echinata. Next base: position 832,227 of record JASGCC010000039.1, on the reverse strand, counting down.
ATGTTCTTAATTTGAATATGGTTTTTAACTTAGTTAATTTCACGTGAAAAAAAGACTGGAGTAATTTCAACACGCAGCATTTTTTTCAAATTTAAATATGTCAGAAAAAGAGTTGTTTCTCTTTCTCCAAGATTTAAAAGTTGGATCATCCTACCCAAATCGCTTCTATTTGGCTATGGCGAGAAATTGAGCCGACAGATTTCAAGGACCAAGTACTTAGGATAGGTTAAATATTCATAAATTTTCTTACTTTGTGAATTACAACCGTTAGTAATAAATAACGGAAACAAAGAACTCATAATACTGGGAGACATTAACTGTAATTATCTTATAAAAAATAACAATAAACCGTTGAAAGATTTACTATCATTAAATGGCCTTATACAAACCATCAAGGGACCAACAAGAATTACGGACACCACTGAGTCGCTTATTGACGTTATTTTGACAACAAAACCCGAGAATCTAATGGAAATTAAAATCGTTTCAACCGCGCTGAGTGATCATTATGCCATTGGGTGCAAAAGAAAACTTAATAACATTAAACAACAGTATGAAACAATAAAATGTAGAGATTATTCAAAATAAAATAGTAAATTATCTCGCGATTTGAGTAATGAAAACTGGGATTCAGTTTATGCTGAACGAAATCCTAATAACGCCTGGGATACATTGAGAGATATTGTAAGTCGGAATTTCAACAAGCATGCCCCAAATATTACCAAAAAAGTCAAAGGTAAAAAATCACCATGGTTGACACGTGATATAAAATTGGAAATGAATTACCGAGACACGTTGAACAGAAAGTTTCGTAAATCAAGAACTTCCACTGACTTTGAAAAATTCAAGAGTCAAAGAAACAAAGTAAATAACCTTGTTAGAAAGGCTAGAAACAAACATAGTAGGACACTCCTGCAGGAAACGGCAAACGATCCTAAACGATTTTGGAAAACATTGAAAAGAATTTTTCCCTTAAAAGAAAAAATCTCAACAGTTAAATCTTTTATTATTGACGGCATAAGAAACTCAAATGCAAAATCTATCGCATCACGTTTTTGTTCTTACTTCTCTACCACCGTTTCGAAACTGAAAGCCAAGGCAATGCCACTGAAAAATTTCATCTGGGCAAAACCGAAGGAAAGTAATTTGAAAACAAGTACTACCTTTAAGTTCACTGAGGTCACAGTTAATGAAGTTTTCATGCATCTCAAGAAACTCAAACGTAGTAAGGCTTGTGGTTCTGACGATCTTCCACCAGGCATGTTGAAAGACAGCGCAAAACACTTAGCAAAGCCTCTTTGCCATGTCATCAATGCCTCACTAAGATCTGGTATAATACCGTCCGATTTCAAGCTGGGACAAGTGACGCCCATTCACAAATCAGGACGTAAAGATGACATGGACAATTATCGTCCAATTACCGTCTTGCCTGTTTGTTCGAAAATTCTGGAAAAATGTATTCACAACCAGTTATGTAAATTTCTAGAGCAGAATAAACTGTTATCTGAAACTCAATTTGGCTTTAGAAAGAAAAGAAACACGGAACTTGCTGCCACACTATTTCTTGACACAATAAGAAGGAATATAGACAATGGAGAGTTAACTGGTGCAATCTTCATAGATCTTAGCAAAGCCTTCGATTCGCTAAGTCACGCACAAATCATTGAAAGCCTGAAAAGTCATGGTGCTACAGGAATTGAAAAGGAACTTTTCACTGACTACCTCTTTGGTCGGAAGCAAACTGTGAAAATAAATAATGAAACATCTGAACCTGAGTCAGTAACCTGTGGTGTACCGCAGGGCTCGATCTTAGGTCCCCTTTTATTCTTAATTACCTTCAATGACATTGGCAGCGTCCTTTCAAACTGTAAAATACTGACATACGCTGATGACACTGTCATTTTTGTTTCTGGTAAAACAAAAGATAGCATCGAAAAATTGTTGACTGATGACTTCAATCGTGTTGCAGACTGGCTGGAAATGAACGATCTAGTTATAAATATGAAAAAAGGGAAAACGGATGCATGCTGTTTGGCACTACTCAACGTATCAAAAATAAGACCTTGGATATAGATTATCGGCATCAATCACTCTCTTTCACCAACTCCTACAAGTATCTTGGTGTAAAATTGGACCAAACTCTTTCACTATGTGAGCACATCGAGTCGACATACAAGAAAGTTAGAGGGAGATTATACTTGCTTCAGAGAATCAGACCTCAGTTAACCATCGAGACTGCATCAACAATTTACAAGACCATGTTGATACCAGTTTTCACGTATTGTTCAATCATTACATGTTATTCTACCAAGACGTATCAGCTAAAGTTGGAAAATTTAGAAAAGCGAGCAAATCGTATTATATTCAAGAAGAACGTGCCAAGAAAATCTAAACCAGCATCAATTAAAGATCTGTTAAGGAAACGTCTTTGCCTTCAAGTTTTCAAGTGTGTTCATGGAGACGTGTGTGAAACCTTTGTAAATTATTTCGAAAAAATGGCAAACAACACAAGAAATAAAAATCATTTACTACGACTTCCTAAGATTAAGCTGGAATCAAGTAGAAAAAGTTTCTTTTTTAATGGTGCAAAAACTTTCAACGAGCTTCCTCTGAAAATACGTGCTTCGACATCAATAGAAGATTTTGTAAAATTATATAAAGAGTTTTTTTAATTTGTAAATATTAATTTTTGCTAACACATTTTTAGTTATTATTATTATTTATTAAATTTTATTACTATTTTTTGGGGGCTAGGAAACAGGACACATGGAAGAACAGAAATTTTGTAATTATATATATTTTGTATATTTTACTAATTTTTGAATGGAAAAATCCTGTATAAATATTCGTTATAAATAAATAAATAAATAAATAGTATGTATGTTCTCTTGTGAATTGAAACTTAAAATTAAACGAAGGGCGTGATCAGCAATATCTTGATGCCAACAAGGCGAAATGCCATCTTATCCTAATTGTTCCTTGCTACATCACCTGAAAATATAGGTGAAGTTTACCTGCTTTATTTAGGGGCCTGAGAACAAGTTTTCTCTTTCTTCTTTTCCGACAGTTAGAATTTTCTCACAGTTCGAACGACAAATTAAAAACAAAAGCGAATCCTGTTTATCAGACTTTAGATTTCGAACATTCTACCTATTCCATGAAATTACCGAGTCATGAAATTAACGCGGTTTTTCAAAATTCGCGTTAATTTAATGCCCGTTAATTTAATGCAGTGTTAATTTAAAGACTGGTAATTTCATGACTCGTTAATTAAAATACTGTTAATTGGTGACCTTTTTACAATATATAAAAGCCTAAAAAACATAAAAATACAAATTTTCTATTATTTTCTCCCCACTGGACGATAACACAACAGTGTTCTTTTTTTCAGCGATCTTTTTTAGATAGCTTTTGTATAATTTTCATACTCTGATCCAAGTGGAGGATTAACTAAAAACACTTCTTTTTAACATTGTCTTTTTAACATTGTCTTTCCAAACAACGAAAACTTTTATTTTGATTTCCAAACAGACTTGTAATAGAGGAGACCGCTTCACTACCGTGGATTCCACTGTTTTTCAAAATAATTTTATTGAACCGCATTAATTTCATGACCGTTAATTTAATTCGCGTTAATTTCTTGACTCGTTAATTTCATGGAATAAGGTATTTTGACATCCTAAAGATCATTTATCAAGTTTTCAGTGCATCTCATCCTAAAATTGTTCAAAGCATTAGGGTAAAACTTGCAAACATAGCACTAACTTTGATATTTTTCAATTTTACTTAAAAAGCTTTTCATACTTATTTATCGCCACTATAAATTTTGAAGTCGTCTTTTAAAGCCTGCTTTTAATTATTAACTTCTTATTTTTTAATACTTTCATTTGAAAAACGTTGCTTCACCGTCACTGTTTATGTATAAAGTGATACATCTAGTGAGTGAAATACTTATACCAGTTTTCCTTATGTTTCTTTTACAGTAATTCGAAAACAAAAAAAGTAAGAACAACAGCACTTTCCAAATGCCTTCTGTTTCAAAAATCTATCCTTGGAATGAAATCAAAGCTAATAAAATACAACTTTAAAAAAATGTTTTCCTGTTTTGGGTACACAAACACGATTTTTTATTTCTTCCTGTTTTCCGACTTAAAATGTGACTGCATCATTTGCAAGCTGGTTTTAATTGGGAAATTAAATGCAGCTTTGGACACATTATGAGATACAATTAAAAAAACAGTTCCTTTTTTTGTCACACAAAAACGATTACAGTGGAATCTCTCTATCTCGAACAAATGTTTTAGTCACTTGCGAGTTCGAGATGAGAGATTCCACTGTATTAATTTTTTCCTCCTTTTTCTGTTTTGGACAGCTAAATTTCTTGCATTGAAAAAAAACCGCAACTTTTTAAGTAAGCGTATCCATTAGACATCTGTAATTTTACAATGCATCCTATTCTTCGGACGCAGCAATGAGTCAATTACATTCTATCATAGTGATTACATTTCTTGAATCAACTAAACAGAAATTCACATCACACATTATTGCCAATAGTGTGTTTGCAAAAAGTTCTCAAAAAATCTTTCCATATTAGATCGTCAAACGCGAAAAAAATGACTTGTGTTAAAGGTAAATATTACTACGAAGCCAATAGCAAAAAAAAATCAGGGAACGAGCATGTCTGCACATATGTAGTCATACTACTTCGTAATACTAACATTTCGCCGGCTTTTAAGAAGTTCATCAGATTGTTTAAACTGTCTTTCGATAGACTGAAAATCCAGTGCAAAAAAAAATAAAAATTTCCGACAAGAAGTGTAAACCTTAGTACTATTCCAATGGAGAAGTTAAGCAATGGAATTGGCTCAAGTTTCTTGGTGTTGCAACATGTTTATGCACAATGATTAAGAACAATAACTATCAATGATTATCTAGTTTGTAGGCTAAGGTTTCTAGAAACTCGTTTATAGTCAAATTGAAGCAGAAAAATGAGATACTTATTCCAATAACGGAATCATTTAATTAGGGTACAAAATTTATTGCACCCAAAAAGGTTTTTCTTAGTAAAGAGTCAACTTTCAACCCCCAAATTTAGGAGAACCCTAGAGTTCTCCTAAAGTTGGACAGCCGTGTTTATTTGGTTAGCAATCCTTATTCTTGTAAAAGAGAGCTCGAACCTAGAAAAATGATGCTTCATAACATAATTACCTGCCCATGCCCATGAGTTTTTTTTCGCCAAAAAATTCATTCACTTGCCCTGACTGGAAAAAGGGAAAAAATGAAAAAATGACAAATTTTAATTGTACCATTCAAAGTATCCAAAGCAAGTGATTTTAGGGATAAATTTCTGAAAATTTCTACAGGGCCTAATCATCTTTACTAGCGTTACATCGATAATTAAGTGTTTCTATAATGTGAACGTAGTGTTTTATGGTTATAGAATGCGTTGTATAAAGAAGAACAGGATTGAAACATACAACCACTCAAATACTACTTTTACACCCATCAGAAAGAGGCAACAGAAATCGTTAATGTTAGAGAGATTAATTTAATTTAAAGACTGTGCAATCCAGACTGAGTAAAAAATTTATTTCTCTCCTGAGCATAATATATTTTCTGCTACAAACGAGCAGACACCGAATCTACAAAAAAGCATCCCATTTCCCTTTATATCGACTACTTTGACGTCGGTCAATATTCTCCGGCATTGCCCTCATAAACAGTTATTATATGGTTAGTCTTACGAAAGACAGTTTAAACAAGCCGGCGAAGTGTTAACATTACGAAGTAGTTTGACTACATATGTGCAGACGTGCTCGTTCCCTGAATTTTTTTGCTATTCGCTTCGTAGGAATATTTACCTTTAGCACAAGTCATTTTTTTACGTATGACGATCTAGTGTGGAAAGATGTTTTAAGAACTTTTTGCAAACACACTATTGACAATAATGCGTGATGTGGATTTATGTTTAGTGTATCTATACGATATAATACCCGCCTTGCGTCTGCTGTCTGCGGTATAAATGTTCTTTTGAAATGCAAACATTACATGGAACAAAGAGATTTAGTTCATTGGCAAAGGGTGATCAAAAATAAGACCACGAGTTTACATCGTTTTTTTATTCTTATTTAAATAAGATGTAGCAAGTTGTAGTAAGATTTAGTAGCACCATTTAACATGCGCCGCAACTGACCGGACAATATCGAATCATCCCTCTAGAGTTAGTCTCGCATTCACCACGTCGAGCCCACCCATCACAATCAGTGTCGGAATCCTGACAAGGTCCACAAACGGAGCAGGTGTATCTGCAATCACGTAACCATGGAGCATTGTTACAATCTGCATTTCCAGCACAATCGTCTCTCTTATCGCAACAAGTTGGGTACCACGGATCACCTTAAGAATAAATAAAAGTCCAATTTCCTATTATCCTCTCGTTACGACAAAGTCAGACACAAGTTATGCAAACATTTGATATAATGTGGATTTCACTTACAATTTCGTGCGTGTGCAATATTGAGAGCAATCACTCCGATGACAAATAACAAAGCAATCTTCATTCTTGTAAATGGAAGCTTGATTCAAGAAATGTGATTCCTATGATGATAGATTCCTATGAGTCATTGCTGAGTTAGAAGAATAGAATGCATTGTAAAATTACCGTAGAAAAACAGACTGTTACTTACTGAAAAAGTGTGTTGCTCTACGAGTTGTGTTTCTTCCAGTGCTTTTTGAACTGGATGCCAATCCAAGACATACAAGTGTTTATATAGCCCAAAACAGGAAAAAGAAATAATAATAATAATAATAATAATAATAATAATAATAATCGCATTAGTACGTTAAAAAAAGGAACAACAGTTTTTAATTTAATTGCATCATAATAATTATAATTATAATGTGTCGCATTTAATATCCTAATTAAAACCAGCTTGCATACGATGAATTCATATTTTACGTGGGAAAAGAAGCAATCACGTACGTAATTTTGAGAAATATGCATACAGTTCGACGCTCTCTAATTCGACGCTCCTTAATTCGATAAGCTCTCGTTCTCGATCAAATTAAGTCACCGTCAAATTTCCTTAAGAAACTCTCATAAACGAAGCTCCATTATTCGACATTCTCTTATTCGATAAGCTCTCGTTTTCGATACAAATTTGAGGTCCCGAGAAGGAATTTTGCTCCCTTGTTCGATTGCTAGAGTGTAAAAAGGCCTTTACACGGTTTCGAATTTCAATCGAATTTCAGGCTTCGAATTTTCGTACGTTCGATTTCTAAAAGTTTTCAAAACAAACGGGTGAGGCGATACAAACAGTTGACAAAAAATGGCGACTGCATCGGTGAAATCAACGAAACGAAAACGTAAAGATGTAAATTTGGAGACCAAATACAAGGCCTTGTTGGAGTTAGAAAAAGGAAAAACTAACAAGGAACGCTGAAAACAAAATAGTCTCGTTTGTTATTTGCATTCCGCTCTCTAATTCGACATTTATCTACCAATGAAATCGCATAAGCGCAGCGTGAAAAAGCTGGTCTTAATTGGGATATTAAATGCAGCTTGCGACACATTACTATCAGATGCAATTAAATTAAAAAATGTTGTTCCCTTTTCAGCGTGCAAATACGATTATTATTTTTTTTTCCTGTTTTGGGCTAAGAGATAAGAGAGACGATTGTGTACATGCAGATTGCTTCCATACTCCTTGGACACATGAGTGCAGATTCACCTGCTTCTCTTGTAGACCTTGTAAGAACTTCTCCACTCATTGTGATGATTGGGCTACTAGACAAGGTTTCTGCGAGAGTAGCTCTGGAGGGATAGCTCAAGATTGGCCTGTCAGTTGCGGTGTATGAAGTAGAGTAAAACAAAATGTAAACTCGTGGTCTTATTTTTTATTTATGTATGCTAAGTTAACCAAATCTCGGTTTTCCACGTACTGTATGCATTGTCAATATATCTTCATATATTTATATATTTATATATCATATGGGCTGCCCAAGTATTCCTACGAAGCGAATGCCAAAAAAATCCACTTCTGTGCATCCGTGGTCATACTACTTCGTAATATTAACACTTCGCCGGCTTTTCACAAGGAAATCAAATTGCTAAAACTTTTAAATATTCAGCAATCTATCTGGCACTTGCAGAAATTATAAAAATCACTGATAGATAGAACACACGAGAAGATATAATTTTAGTGCTATTCCAATAAAGAAGTTTTTACTGTCCAGTTAATGGAATTAACTCAACTTTTTTTCGGATACAAGTTTCAACAAACTTGTACACAATAAATGAGCTGACTGGTAGCCTTGTGGTAGAGCGTTCGCTTCCAGTGCGGGAGGTTTTGAGTTCAAACCCCGACCGAGTCATGCCAGGGACTATCAACCTCGATCCCAGGACCTGTTGTCTCTTTATGCATATCGAACGGCTAAGCGCAGCACCGATGAGAGACAAAAAGCCCTGGGAACGAGGTTGAGAGACTATAAAAGTGTGAATCTATCCTTTCTGCTTAGCGCTCAGCATGAGAATAGGATTGATATCTTAGGCGGTTGTCTAGTTGAGCGATTGCTGTGCTGGCACGACTTTCGTAGCTCAAATGGGAGCTTTAAATGCGCTAGGACTCCTTTCGCAGGACCCTCGTTCGTAACAGTCCAATAAGAACTGAGAGGCTATCCTGTGCAAATAATTTTAATAATAAACAATAATAAAAAAAAGTTCTCTGATCAACCATTTTTATTTCTCGAATTCAAATTGTTTCTCTTTTGACATTCTTTCATTAGAAGAGGCACTAATTGAAAAATCTTATCCTCCAAACTGATCAGTCAGTTTTTTTCTATGAAAATATGATTATACATAATATATATATATACAAAAAAACAAAAAACAATAACAACAACAAAAAGAATTTCTACTTGACATAATTATATGCACAATGACTACCTAACTTATGCCCATAGATTACCAGGAACTATAAACGTCTTAACCCTATTCGGTCCCGGGTGTTTCGAACATACTATGACCGGGGGGGGCGGAATCCGCCCCCCCCCCCCCCCCCCTCAATAACTTTTCATAGGGTTGTTCAAATTGAATCAAACTTGGCACACTTATAGTACGTCATAAAAGGAACAAAATGGCAGCAATAAATTTTTGCTTGCGTCAGCACATTTTCTGTGACGTCATCAGAAGCTTGAAATTTGCTAAAAATGACACTATCTGCTTAAATTTAAATTACTTTTGTTCCAGATAGAATTTTTGCATTCTGTTTAAAGTTTCTGAAAGCTAAATAAAAGTTATTTAACATATATTCCGGTTTTTACGTGGATCGCATAAAAAATTGCCAAAAATTGCCCGAAAATCCGGTCTTTTCCGATTTTTGGGTAAAATCCGAGAAAATCGGGAAATCGGATTAATCACGTGTCCAAATAATGCAAAATGATTCTTCTTAATAAAACAAAGTTGTGTTGCAAGTTTCAAGTTCTAAGGATAATCCTAACAGGAGTATTTAAGTTTTACCCATTATAAGGATTTCATAGAGATTTTTAGGATGTGTGTATGTATGTATATATATATATATATTCTTTCTTTTTTGGTTTTATTATCAGGACACGCAATAATAGCAGTAATTTATTACTGAAGTGTACATCCTGTGTAAATATTCATAATAAATAAATAAATACCCAAATACGAAAGTCATTATTGATTGTACAGAGCTGTTTCATTGAATTAGAGAAACCCGTATTGTGAAGTTATTAGGATCGTTCTTATTTACTCATAAGATGTAGTTAAATATCGCAGGTAGAAAAGTTCACACAGCATTACCATGTGTTAACTAGGTATGAAGCTATTTAGAATTAAGAATTGACCATATGTTTATGTGAAAACTTTAATGTCAGTAGCAATATTAGTAGCAACAGAGTGAACATAAAAGTGCCTTATTAGAAAAAAATTAGCCGGACATAAAAACCATACTACATACGCTTGAGTATGAAACTACAGTTGTCTATTGTCTAAATGTGAACAGTTTCAGGTAAGAAATAATTTGGTGATGTCACGGAGCTCCGAAATGACGTCACACATACCTCAAATTGGCCATTTTCCCTTTTTTAAATATACTTTTATATATCACGTGTTACTAACATGATTCTTTCCATATATGAGACTGAGTACCAAATAATTATATGACGTTGAATAACATTGGTTTTAATAACGTCATCGGTTTAAAATTAACGTCATACCAAAATGTGCTATTTTAATGATGACATTAAACTTGGCACATATGTAAAATATTGCATTTAGAGATGTTCGAGGTAAGGCAAAAAAATAATGACGATATAAGATCAGAAATAACGTCATTCCGCTGTATTGATATTTCCTTCAAATCTAATCTGTATTATATCCCTAGTAACCATATATATATCCTTAGCAACCCCTTAGTAACCACCTGGTAACCAACATACATGTAATAAATATTTATATAAGAAATACAATATTTTACGATACTCTGCCAGCCTTTTTCAAAATTTACAGAAATTTTCCCCCGTTCCAAAAATACAGTACCCTCCGCAGACTAAATTTTTTTTACTTCAAGGCCCAGTAAAAATTAAGAAAATTCACAAAATATCAACACTTAATCACGTGCCTAACAAAAGTTATACCTAATCAAACAGGCCGCGGAACCTTTGTCTCCCCCCCCCCCCTCAGGCATAATAGGGTTTCGACATGACATTTCATAACCAAAAGGGCTGAAATGTTTGGACTTATTCTCTAAATACAACGCATGACAGGATTAAAAAGGCGCGCATAAATACTTCAGAATGTATCGCCACTTTTAATGATTAAAAAAAATTAATTTTAGAAATTGTTAATTGAAAGCCAGTTAATCGTTGCTTGATGTCAATGCTGGGAATTACTTAAAAGAGGAAGACGACATTAAATCAAAAGCTAACAACTCAATGAGCATTTAACATGAGGATTTTTAATGTATGATTCAGCCTAAAAAGTTTTAACGTTCCTAAACTTAACCCTATTCGGTCCGGGGGGGGCGGATTCCGCCCCCCATGACACCTGCATGCCTAATTTTTAGGTCCCATACCTTTCAGAGGCTTTGATATTGGCCATTACTCGAAACAACCCCTAAAAATCTCTATGAAATCCTTATAATGGGTAAAATTTAAATACTCCTGTTAGGATTATCCTTAGAACTTGAAGCTTGCAACACAACTTTGTTTTATTAAGAAGAATCATTTTGCATTATTTGGACACGTGATTAATCCGATTTCCCGATTTTCTCGGATTTTACCCAAAAATCGGAAAAGACCGGATTTTCGGGCAATTTTTGGCAATTTTTTATGCGATCCACGTAAAAACCGGAATATATGTTAAATAACTTTTATTTAGCTTTCAGAAACTTTAAACAGAATGCAAAAATTCTATCTGGAACAAAAGTAATTTAAATTTAAGCAGATAGTGTCATTTTTAGCAAATTTCAAGCTTCTGATGACGTCACAGAAAATGTGCTGACGCAAGCAAAAATTTATTGCTGCCATTTTGTTCCTTTTATGACGTACTATAAGTGTGCCAAGTTTGATTCAATTTGAACAACCCTATGAAAAGTTATTGAGGGGAGGGGGGGGGGGGGCGGATTCCGCCCCCCCGGTCATAGTATGTTCGAAACACCCGGGACCGAATAGGGTTAAGACGTTTATAGTTCCTGGTAATCTATGGGCATAAGTTAGGTAGTCATTGTGCATATAATTATGTCAAGTAGAAATTCTTTTTGTTGTTGTTATTGTTTTTTGTTTTTTTGTATATATATATATTATGTATAATCATATTTTCATAGAAAAAAACTGACTGATCAGTTTGGAGGATAAGATTTTTCAATTAGTGCCTCTTCTAATGAAAGAATGTCAAAAGAGAAACAATTTGAATTCGAGAAATAAAAATGGTTGATCAGAGAACTTTTTTTATTATTGTTTATTATTAAAATTATTTGCACAGGATAGCCTCTCAGTTCTTATTGGACTGTTACGAACGAGGGTCCTGCGAAAGGAGTCCTAGCGCATTTAAAGCTCCCATTTGAGCTACGAAAGTCGTGCCAGCACAGCAATCGCTCAACTAGACAACCGCCTAAGATCTCAATCCTATTCTCATGCTGAGCGCTAAGCAGAAAGGATAGATTCACACTTTTATAGTCTCTCAACCTCGTTCCCAGGGCTTTTTGTCTCTCATCGGTGCTGCGCTTAGCCGTTCGATATGCATAAAGAGACAACAGGTCCTGGGATCGAGGTTGATAGTCCCTGGCATGACTCGGTCGGGGTTTGAACTCAAAACCTCCCGCACTGGAAGCGAACGCTCTACCACAAGGCTACCAGTCAGCTCATTTATTGTGTACAAGTTTGTTGAAACTTGTATCCGAAAAAAAGTTGAGTTAATTCCATTAACTGGACAGTAAAAACTTCTTTATTGGAATAGCACTAAAATTATATCTTCTCGTGTGTTCTATCTATCAGTGATTTTTATAATTTCTGCAAGTGCCAGATAGATTGCTGAATATTTAAAAGTTTTAGCAATTTGATTTCCTTGTGAAAAGCCGGCGAAGTGTTAATATTACGAAGTAGTATGACCACGGATGCACAGAAGTGGATTTTTTGGCATTCGCTTCGTAGGAATACTTGGGCAGCCCATATGATATATAAATATATAAATATATGAAGATATATTGACAATGCATACAGTACGTGGAAAACCGAGATTTGGTTAACTTAGCATACATAAATAAAAAATAAGACCACGAGTTTACATTTTGTTTTACTCTACTTCATACACCGCAACTGACAGGCCAATCTTGAGCTATCCCTCCAGAGCTACTCTCGCAGAAACCTTGTCTAGTAGCCCAATCATCACAATGAGTGGAGAAGTTCTTACAAGGTCTACAAGAGAAGCAGGTGTATCTGCACTCATGTGTCCAAGGAGTATGGAAGCAATCTGCATGTACACAATCGTCTCTCTTATCTCTTAGCCCAAAACAGGAAAAAAAAATAATAATCGTATTTGCACGCTGAAAAGGGAACAACATTTTTTAATTTAATTGCATCTGATAGTAATGTGTCGCAAGCTGCATTTAATATCCCAATTAAGACCAGCTTTTTCACGCTGCGCTTATGCGATTTCATTGGTAGATAAATGTCGAATTAGAGAGCGGAATGCAAATAACAAACGAGACTATTTTGTTTTCAGCGTTCCTTGTTAGTTTTTCCTTTTTCTAACTCCAACAAGGCCTTGTATTTGGTCTCCAAATTTACATCTTTACGTTTTCGTTTCGTTGATTTCACCGATGCAGTCGCCATTTTTTGTCAACTGTTTGTATCGCCTCACCCGTTTGTTTTGAAAACTTTTAGAAATCGAACGTACGAAAATTCGAAGCCTGAAATTCGATTGAAATTCGAAGCCGTGTAAAGGCCTTTTTACACTCTAGCAATCGAACAAGGGAGCAAAATTCCTTCTCGGAACCTCAAATTTGTATCGAAAACGAGAGCTTATCGAATAAGAGAATGTCGAATAATGGAGCTTCGTTTATGAGAGTTTCTTAAGGAAATTTGACGGTGACTTTTAATTTGATCGAGAACGAGAGCTTATCGAATTAAGGAGCGTCGAATTAGAGAGCGTCGAACTGTATGCATATTTCTCAAAATTACGTACGTGATTGCTTCTTTTCCCACGTAAAATATGAATTCATCGTATGCAAGCTGGTTTTAATTAGGATATTAAATGCGACACATTATAATTATAATTATTATGATGCAATTAAATTAAAAACTGTTGTTCCTTTTTTTAACGTACTAATGCGATTATTATTATTATTATTATTATTATTATTATTATTATTTCTTTTTCCTGTTTTGGGCTATATAAACACTTGTATGTCTTGGATTGGCATCCAGTTCAAAAAGCACTGGAAGAAACACAACTCGTAGAGCAACACACTTTTTCAGTAAGTAACAGTCTGTTTTTCTACGGTAATTTTACAATGCATTCTATTCTTCTAACTCAGCAATGACTCATAGGAATCTATCATCATAGGAATCACATTTCTTGAATCAAGCTTCCATTTACAAGAATGAAGATTGCTTTGTTATTTGTCATCGGAGTGATTGCTCTCAATATTGCACACGCACGTAATTGTAAGTGAAATCCACATTATATCAAATGTTTGCATAACTTGTGTCTGACTTTGTCGTAACGAGAGGATAATAGGAAATTGGACTTTTATTTATTCTTAAGGTGATCCGTGGTACCCAACTTGTTGCGATAAGAGAGACGATTGTGCTGGAAATGCAGATTGTAACAATGCTCCATGGTTACGTGATTGCAGATACACCTGCTCCGTTTGTGGACCTTGTCAGGATTCCGACACTGATTGTGATGGGTGGGCTCGACGTGGTGAATGCGAGGCTAACTCTAGAGCGATGATTCGATATTGTCCGGTCAGTTGCGGCGCATGTTAAATGGTGCTACTAAATCTTACTACAACTTGCTACATCTTATTTAAAGAAGAATAAAAAAACGATGTAAACTCGTGGTCTTATTTTTGATCACCCTTTTCCAATGAACTAAATCTCTTTGTTCCATGTAATGTTTGCATTTCAAAAGACCATTTATACCGCAGACAGCAGACGCAAGGCGGGTATTATATCGTATAGATACACTAAACATAAATCCACATCACGCATTATTGTCAATAGTGTGTTTGCAAAAAGTTCTTAAAACATCTTTCCACACTAGATCGTCAAACGTAAAAAAATGACTTGTGCTAAAGGTAAATATTCCTACGAAGCGAATAGCAAAAAAATTCAGGGAACGAGCACGTCTGCACATATGTAGTCAAACTACTTCGTAATGTTAACACTTCGCCGGCTTGTTTAAACTGTCTTTCGTAAGACTAACCATATAATAACTGTTTATGAGGGCAATACCGGAGAATATTGACCGACGTCAAAGTAGTCGATATAAAGGGAAATGGGATGCTTTTTTGTAGATTCGGTGTCTGCTCGTTTGTAGCAGAAAATATATTATGCTCAGGAGAGAAATAAATTCTTTACGTCTGGATTGCACAGTCTTTAAATTAAATTAATCTCTCTAACATTAACGATTTCTGTTGCCTCTTTCTGATGGGTGTAAAAGTAGTATTTGAGTGGTTGTATGTTTCAATCCTGTTCTTCTTTATACAACGCATTCTATAACCATAAAACACTACGTTCACATTATAGAAACACTTAATTATCGATGCAACGCTAGTAAAGATGATTAGGCCCTGTAGAAATTTTCAGAAATTTATCCCTAAAATCACTTACTTTGGATACTTTGAATGGTACAATTAAAATTTGTCATTTTTTCATTTTTTCCCTTTTTCTAGTCAGGGCAAGTGAATGAATTTTTTGGCGAAAAAAAAAAATAAAAAAAATAACTCGCATGGGCAGGTAATTATGTTATGAAGCATCATTTTTCTAGGTTCGAGCTCTCTTTTACAAGAATAAGGATTGCTAACCAAATAAACACGGCTGTCCAACTTTAGGAGAACTCTAGGGTTCTCCTAAATTTGGGGGTTGAAAGCTGACTCTTTACTAAGAAAAACCTTTTTGGGTGCAATAAATTTTGTACCCTAATTAAATGATTCCGTTATTGGAATAAGTATCTCATTTTTCTGCTTCAATTTGACTATAAACGAGTTTCTAGAAACCTTAGCCTACAAACTAGATAATCATTGTGCATAAACATGTTGCAACACCAAGAAACTTGAGCCAATTCCATTGCTTAACTTCTCCATTGGAATAGTACTAAGGTTTACACTTCTTGTCGGAATTTTTTTTTTTTTTTGGCACTGGATTTTCAGTCTATCGAAAGACAGTTTAAACAATCTGATGAACTTCTTAAAAGCCGGCGAAATGTCAGTATTACGAAGTAGTATGACTACATATGTGCAGACATGCTCGTTCCCTGATTTTTTTTTGCTATTGGCTTCGTAGTAATATTTACCTTTAACACAAGTCATTTTTTTCGCGTTTGACGATCTAATATGGAAAGATTTTTTGAGAACTTTTTGCAAACACACTATTGGCAATAATGTGTGATGTGAATTTCTGTTTAGTTGATTCAAGAAATGTAATCACTATGATAGAATGTAATTGACTCATTGCTGCGTCCGAAGAATAGGATGCATTGTAAAATTACAGATGTCTAATGGATACGCTTACTTAAAAAGTTGCGGGTTTTTTTCAATGCAAGAAATTTAGCTGTCCAAAACAGAAAAAGGTGGAAAAAATTAATACAGTGGAATCTCATGCATGGCGAGATGGTGAGGTGTATAAAAAAATAGAACTCAGGTTTATCGACTCCTGTTGGTTTATGCCATCAAACCTGGATAAATTGGCAAGCAATTTAATAGGGACAAGCGCCGCCGGCATGAAATGTCAACATTGTGCGGATAATTGTCTGGAATTTCAGGGTTTAGACGCCGGGTATGTGGCAAAATTTCTATGTTCAAACTGCCATTTGAACACCACGAAGCAACTAGATCAGGAAAAAATAAAGGCAAATGTACCATGCATGGCCAAATTCATCGATAAGGACGACGTATTCCGCCTAATGCTTCGAAAGGGGGTCTATCCATACGAGTACATGGATGATTGGCAACGATTCGAAGAATCGGAACTGCCCCCCAAGGAGGTATTTTACAGTAAGCTGAACATGAAGGGGATTAGTAATGAGGACTATAGGTATGCACAAAAGGTATGGAATTGTATCACCCCGGAGGTTGATGTAGTTACCATGGGCGACTATCACGATGTGTACCTAACCACAGATGTCCTCCTATTAGCCGACGTATTCGAGACGTTCCGGAATGTATGCCTGACAAACTATAAGCTTGATCCTGCGCATTTTTATTCAGCACCCGGCCTTGCATGGAAGGCAGCACTCAAGTTTACCGGGATCAACCTGGAGCTCCTTACAGACCCTGATATGCTTCTCATGTTTGAAAAAGGTATCCGGGGAGGTATAACCCAGGCGGTACACCGGTATGCCAAGGCTAACAACAAGTATATGGGGGAACAGTACGATCCGGAGGTTGAATCCTCATACCTACAATATCTCGATGCGAACAACCTCTATGGCTGGGCCATGTGTCAAGACCTCCCAACAGATGGCTTCAGGTGGGTGTCGAACGTTGAGGCCCTTACCGAAAAGCGAATTGCGAAACTTGTCGAAAAGAACAAGCATGGATACTTGCTCGAGGTTGATATAGACTACCCCGAAAGGTTACACGATAGGCATAACGAGTTGCCGTTTCTACCGAAGCGCATGGTCATCAACAAGGTTGAAAAACTGGTACCGAATTTAAAACACAAGCGTGGGTACGTGGTACATATCAGGGCCCTAAATGAAGCTATAAAGCACGGGCTTGAATTGAAAAAGGTATATAGGGTCATTCAGTTTAACCAGGAGCCGTGGCTTAAGGGGTATATTGATCATAACACGAGGCTGAGAACTGCTGTCAGGAACGATTTCGAGAAGGATTTTTACAAGCTCATGAATTTGTCCGTGTTCGGCAAGACTATGGAGAATATCTGGAACCATCGTAATTTTAAACTCGTCACTAACGAGGACAAGTATATGAAGCTGGTAATGAAGCCGAATTTTAAGGGTGGAAGCCGGTTCAGCAAGCACCTCCTGAGTGTGGAGATGGGTAAAACAGAGGTCAGGATGAACAAGCCTGTATACATAGGCCAGGCCATCCTCGACATGTCAAAGCTCATCATGTACGAGTTCCACCGTGACTACATGAAGCCGAAGTATGGTAGCAAGCTGCAGCTATGCTACATGGATACCGACTCATTCGTATACCACATAAAGACACATGATTTTTATGTTGACATTGCGCAGGATGTTGAGACGTTTTGACACGTCCGCGTATAACAAGGATGATAACAGGCCCCTTCCCATAGGTAAGAACAAAAAAGTGGTAGGCCTGATGAAAGACGAACTAGCAGGGAAAATTATGACTGAGTTCATAACGTTGAGGGCAAAGTTATATGCCTACGAAAGCCTCACAAAAGAGGGCGCTAACAGGAAGGCAAAGGGCGTAAAAAGATGCGTTACCAAGAAATCTATCACTTTTGACAATTATAGGCGATGCCTTGAGGAGGGCGTTAACATCTACAAAAGCCAGGTCTTGATTCAGAACAAGAGCCACCAAATATATACCCAGGAGGTGAACAAGTTGGCATTGAACAGGGCAGATGACAAAAGGCTCGTGCAGCAGGACCAAGTGACCACGCTAGCCCGTGGTCACTACCGTCGGTCCGGCACCTGAGAATAAATGGAGGTGTGTTTGTATATTGCCATACTTCTACCGTATGCCCTGATCGCGTTTTGTTTTTTGCGATACCGCAATACAATAAATAGAATGTCAGATCTTGCACAAGTATTCGACACAGCCGCAGAATTTGAACATGTCGAACAACCCACCGATAAACGCCAATCCTTGAAGGAGGCTCTGCGTAAAGGCAAGGGGCATCTATTACCCAAAAAATGTACATAAGGCTTTGTCGACAAGGCGCCTGATGAGGCCATCGATAAGGTACATGCCGAGTACGTACAACGGGAATTACAGGAAAAGGGAGAGAAAACGGAAAAGGCGTTGACTACCCATGTGGTCAGCCTATACGCAAACATAGTTGGAAATATCATAGATATTGATAGTGTCGATGAGCTCCGTAAAGATACAGAAGAGGACCCTATTATCCGGGATGCTATGACAGACCTCGGTATTCTGGTGTACTGCACCGTAGGTAGATGCCTAGCTCCAATACTAGTGATGGGTCATACGGCCAGGCATATGGGCAAAAAAGAAGAGGAGGCGGAGGAGAAAGAGAAAGAGTTGTTATAACAAATGAGTGAAGAACGGGCACAAGAAGAGCGAATCATTACAAAATTAGTAAAACATCATCCAGGAAGGGTTGCGTAGGGGCACAAGTTGGCCAACGAACAAAAAGTTGCATCAAATGCCTCGATGCTAGCAAGGCGTCACGGGAACGTGCAAGGCGTCACCCTGAGCAGGAGAGTTGCGGTGAGGATGGTAGGATTGATGTAGCTGGAATAGCTGGAATAGATAGGGAAATTAAGGGTACCCAGCAAGACCAAAATTACCTGCGTCCCTACACCCTATTGACATACGACATTATACCCCGGTATATTGAACTTTTAAAGACACCCATCAAGATCCAATTCTTCCACCCCGGACCCTGCCCTGTCAGCCAGGAGAAGGCACGGCTCGTCAGGAGGTATCGCAAGGTACTGCGGTACCTAGGGGGTAAGCTATCGTTTGACCCCCTTCCTCTTGTCTACAAGAGCATAGACTGCCCTGTCTGTAATGGGCATCTTGTAAACAACCACGGCGGCACATGGATCTGTGCTGAATGCCTTTGCACCATAGCGAAAATGAATAAAAATAAATGGTAGACGTTGTGAAGGAACCCCATACGGCAATCTTTACAGGCCCGACCTCTTGCGGAAAAACGCAACTTGTCCTGGACCTACTTGAAAATGAGTATAAAAATCACTACTACAACCGACTCTACGGTGGAATACCACCTACCTTGAGAGAGCCTCGCTCTGGAGGGACGAATACGTGTGCCTGATAGACCCTAAAGATGAACTCTTTGAATGGATCCAAAAATTGTCGTCGTTACTGGCGGGTGAAGAGACGTTGTTTGTCATCGACGACATGATAGCCGACGAGAGCCTCGATAAGCGGCGACAACCCCTACTTGAGCTTGCCATCAGTGGTAGGCATCGAAAGCACAGTTTGTGGCTATTAACACAGTCTTATACTGCTATGCCCAAGAATCTGAGGAGGCAGAAAAAGCCCTTTTTTTGTGGTACCCTCATGAGAGGAGCGATCTGAAAATGATAGACGAAGAAACGAACATGATATCCGATTGGGATGATATCAAAACTGAATTGAAAAAATCCAAGCATGCGCGTCTATATGTGAGATTGGAACACACTAGGGGTTGGAAAATCCTCGACTGACCATACAAAAAATCCAAATTCTACCTGAAAATAGAACAAGGATGTCATTACAAGCCTCGCTTTTCAACGCAGTACCAGCCGGAGCAATTGAAACCCTGTTCGATGAGGAAAATCAACCCTTGTTCAAGCGCGCCGATCTCGAGAGAATATTTTAAATGCCAGACGGTATGGCCTTGATCGACATATGATATTATCAAGGCGAGAAATAGAGGGTATAAACGGTATAAGCGGTGTACCGGGCGAGTACACCGTTGGAAGAGGGAAAAAAGTCCACATGACGTCTTCGTGACGCTAGATGGTGCCCTGGGGATTGTTGTCAGATCAAAAAAGCCTAGGGCAGTAGCCTTGACAAAATGGCTAGCTCGAAAAGGTGTAGAAAAATTGCAGGATGAGGCCAGGGAGCTTGCTGCAGCCCTTGAAGAAAGGGACGTGGTCATGGCCGTCCTGGAGGACGATCTTGATGTTCTTAATCAAGATAACTCGGAACTACGGCGGAGACATGTTCCACACCGACATCAATACGATACCGTGCTATGCGTGGTTGATAAAAACGATCCCCACGAGCATGGAAAAAAAGTCGGGCATGATCACTACATGATCCGATGCCAACGGAAGCAGCTCAACATGAGAATAAACATATTAAAAGCAATGTACCCCGATATGGCTGTAAGGAAACCGGAATGTGTCGATCCTAATGCCGTGCATGCTTGGTGTAGGTTCAAGGATGATGTCCTTATCAAGGACAATTTTTACAAGAACCATTTCACGCTACCCGACGATGATACGCGGGAATTATTTGAGGGTATGTTTGATATTGATATGATGCCGTAAGCAGGCGCTAATTTTACTACTCTTGCGGGTAGTAAAATTACGGGCGAAAACCTCCGCCGAGCATTGTTATATTAGAAAATGTCGTCGCAACTTATGTTTAACGCAGGAGCCATCGAGACCCTACTGTCTAGTAACCAAAATCAACCTATGTTCAAACGTGCTGATATTGGCAGGTTTTTGGGCATTAAAAAGATTGCGGAGTCCTATCGCGATATTGCTACCCTTGCGCGTAATGAGATGTGGTTGGTTACTAACCAACCCCCAAAAGGAGACCTGAATGGGTATGACGCTTTTGTGACATTAGACGATGCATTGGAGATTGTGCGCCGGAGCAGGAAGCCCAAGGCCGTGGGATTGATCAGGTGGCTGGCCCGGGCAGGTGCCAAAAAATTACGGGATGAACTTGAGAAGCAGCGTCAGGCCCTCGAGGACAGGAATATTGACGTCGCCATTCTCGAGGATGATTTAGACCACAGGGATAGCCAGCTTATGGTGCTGGGGGATGAAATTGAGGAGGTCCAGGAACAAGTAGAAACATTACAGCAACGAGCCGTGCCCTACCCCGAAGACCCCCAAAAAGATAACGGCATGGTTGTGATCCAAAAAAACAACAACGACCCCTTTCCATACCTCGCCATCTGCGGCCAGCAGGGGTATGTGGCGCAAAAGATTCGGAATAAGCTTGTTGACCATCCCAGCGGTGAGATTGTCGTATTAGCAGAGGCACCAAATACCATCGTACACTACAACTGGCTCAGGGAGCGTGGATGTATCGAGGTAAACCCCGAGCGTGTGAGACATTTCAGGCTTGGTGAGCACTACACGCATGAACGTCTCCTGGAGCTCGCGGAATAGGCGACGCCTTCGCTGGTCCAAAGGGGTTCTGTCCACACCCAGCCAGGCACAGTTTTACCTATAATTTTTACTACTCTTGTCGGTAGTAAAAATTATATAGAAATCTACCACTCTTTAACGTCCTCCGGCGGTACCAGAACGTCCTCCGGAACCAGCATCAATTCCTCCGACACGAAGCTTCTTTCAGGGCCGTCTTTCAAGTAATACAAAACACGACTACCCTCTGCTATACGAGACAACTTGTACAATTTCTTGCTCCAAACGGCGTCGGTTGCGCGCCTTTTCGAATCACCATGCTCCTCCCCTGGCTGTAGCAGATAGAGATATAAGCCATCCTCGGGTAAGGGTTTTTCCTCGGGATATTGCTGACTTTTTGCAAGTGGTACCTCTTCGAGCTTAATAGCCCTGCTAGGTTTCATCTCAATCATGGCAGTTTTGGTATTGTTGAGACCTTTTACGATAGTGTACAGGTGCTTGACCCAAATGCTACTAGTCTCCTCGGAAACCAACTTTTGTGCATCCTGAGGCTTAAAGAGTCTTTCTGCGAGTACCCTGTTGTAGGATTGGACAAAAGCCGTAAATGTATGGTGGTCCTTGGTGGTGGCCCTCTTGATTTCCACACCCTTGTCCTCTAACAACCTCGTTACATCCAACTTGAATTCACTACCATTATCACATTGGAAGGTTTTAGGGTATCGTAAAGGCCCTGCCTTGTAAATGTCCCTGATCATGTCCGCAACCTCGCTAGCCTTTTTGCTACGCAATGGCCAAGCTACCTTGTACCTCAAAGCCACGTCGACCCCCGTCAATATGTATTTGTATGTGCTACCATACAGCTTATCGTGGGGCATATACAGCAGATCAAAATGATGCATTTCGTTGGGTCTTGTGATGGTATAATGAGGGTAATCGATACGTTTCGGGCCCTTGATGTGTATCAGCCACAAGAGTTGTCTACTCAACCAGTGGGTGACCTTCTTTTTGGATAGGCCGCTCTCCTTCGCTAGCAATCGGATAGCTTTTCGTCCGGCCCAGAAGTGTACTGGTGTATAGTAAATTTTACTTAGTTTTTCCGCCTCCTCCTCGGTAATGATATGTGCTTTTGACATGTCTTTATTACATGTATAAAACGTTTACAGATATTTGTACGCCACAAATACCAGAATGCTCAGGGAGCCAATAATGAAGGTAAATTCCCCATCCTGTTGTTTCTTAGAGGGTACATAGAAGTCCGATATTTTAGGTTTACCCTCCTCCGTTGCAATGTAGTACCTATACATGTCGTCGTCTAGCTCTCTCAGGCTCTTACCAGCCTGTACTCGCAATTCCCTTAGCTTCTGGAACCAGTCGATTTTGCCTTGCCTATCCCGTACCCATTTTGCTTGGGCTGATTGTAGCTCCTCCATAGCCTCATCATGCCTCTTCCGTTCCGCTTCGCCATGCCCTGAAACCTTAGAAAATAGGAAGTTTGTCCCAGAAAAAGCCAATGCGTTAATCGCGGCCCCTGCAACAAGAACAGCGATAGTTGCCATTTATTCAATATTCCACCCTGTGGAATCTACCGTCCAGGATGTTTAGCTGGGCATCTTGAAGCAGGTACACATAGCATCGGATGTCCCCGGTGCCGTCGGCTTTCTTGGTCATGTGCAACGTGATGCCGTCACTCAGGAGTTGTAGGAACCTTCCGCAGCCATGCAGAATATGATCAGGAGAGGCTCGGAAATTTATGAATAGGCAATATCTTTCATTAAAAAATTGCCCAATTGTGACCTTGGAATCGGGACTACCAAAGAGGTTTACAGCCCCCTCAAAATGATCCTTACCAAGCATGGCATGGGAATAGAGCTCATTAGGCTCGCCCTCGACAGTGATCGAGATCTTCTCAATCTTGGGATTGTAGAACCCCTCGTTCTTTCCAGCATAGGCCTTAACTGTTGCAGGGTCCACAAACAGTAGCAAGACACCTTTCAGACTCTTGGCAGGAGTGTCAATTTGAAGGTTGTAACTGGTATCTGATTTTTTAAGTGTTACTACCTTGCTCCGGAGTATTCGTTCATAGGGTAACGCGAGACGACTATACTGCGACATCATGGCGCTCGCGAGACCCTCGTGAATGACCTTGTCAAACTCCAATGAAATATTGGTAATCTTGTACGCGGCGTCGGCTGCCTTGGCTGCCGTGCTTCCTGAGGCTGCCGTACCCATATCCTTGATCACGTCACCGTACGATGCGAAATGTAGGACAAACTGCAATCTGTCATGGATCCCTGCCTGGTAAAACGGCAGGTCTCTCGTCAATTCAAACATTTTACCAAGGGGGACGCAAAATGTATTACCATACGCCGCAACAATGGCCTTTTCTTCATCTGTGCCAACGTGGTCAGTGGCCTTTACTTGTAGGCCCTGATGGTACCGTCATTAGGGTTGATCCCCTCTAAAATCAGACTATTGTCACGATCAAACTTAGATAGCCACAGGTCCCTGTAGACCGCGAGGGGTCCATAGTCGCTTATATTTTGAATTTCATTGCCGTTTAGGGTGATACGTAGATTTTGCACCAAAGCCTTGCCAACGTTGCTGACTAGGGTACGCTTCGTGTTCGTCCCTGTAAGGACCAGGACAAACAGTAGCCTGATGCTCCCCGGAAGGATGACATCGTTCTTCCCGATGTTTGGTATGTCAACATGGAGGTCCTCATTCTGGTTGATTGTAGAGGGTATATGACTTACCTTGACGCGCTGCCGCCTTCCCTTAATACCAAAAAGCTGTTTCGTTTCTGCGTAGGGGTTCAATGTAGTTCCAAATGCACTCATTTATTTAGGATGATTTTTTTTAAATAAATGCCAACGAACCCAGGATATGAGCACGATATTTATGATGATGGTGGGAAGGATGATAAGCCTGATGATACTACACCATCAACGCCAAAACCTCCATCAACGCCAGGGCCTTCAACCCAGGGAGACAACAGGGTGCCCAGGGGTCTAGGCTTGAGGAGCAGAGGGAAGAAATACTAAGATCAAGGGTCGACGACCTCTATGAAGTCCTTAAGAAGGATCCGAGGTTGGCGAATGGCCCCATTGCGATACCCTACGATGAGTTTAGTATGAAAGGGGAACGTCTTTTTTTCAATAAAATAGAGCTTTCGGCATTAATTACAAAAAAAAGGGGTGGGTTGCGAGCTGTCAGGAAGATGATCAAGAATTTGAAGGCAGATCTCGTGCGGGCTATGGGTTTCGCGGACTTTGTCACTACACCCAACAGAGGTAAGGAAGCGGCCCAGGCACTTGGGAAACAGGGGGCTGAGCTGGCGGGGAAGGGTGCCATTTCGATGCAATCTATAAAATCCATGGAAGAATTTGTAGATGCCACGGAGAGCTTTATGGAAGATACTTCGTTTGGCGGCGGGCCTGATGAAATTATCACTGAGCGTGAGAGAAGGTGGCTTGATCTTGAAATTCAAACCATACGGGGTAACTTGAAACTAATGAAAAATAAGATGATCACATATGATAGCGAGATTAAGAAGTCAAAGGGCAAGGTGAAGGAACTCGAGAAGCAGAAGGCCGGGGCAGCCAGGGGACAACAAGATATCATTGATGGGAAAATCAAGGAGCTTGAGGATAAGATTGAAAAATTGAACGCTGAAAAAAAGCTCACGCAGGATGCACATGGTGAACTTTCCTCCCAAATTTACAACCAGCTGAGGACCATCAAGGAGACCCTGATGAAAATCGCCGGGGATGACACGTCCCTGCTTGAAAAGCTTAAAATATTGTTCAAGAAGCAGGGCCTGACTATAGCGAGTATCGTGTCGGCCGTCGGCCTACTAATAAGCACCATCGTATTCGCCGTTACAGGAGGGGTTGCCGCAACAGGTGCCGCGGGAGGAAGTGCCGCGGGCGCAGGGTTTGTAGAGAAGCAGCTTGAAAGATTGGGCAAGTTCCTCAAATACCTAGCAGCCAAGGCAGGTGCTGCCTTACCTGGCATTATTGGTACGGTTGTCTCATTCCTTCTGAGAGTAGCGGCAACCATTATCGAATATGCAGCCAAGCATCTGTACATGGCAATCGCGGCCGCCGCTGGGTTTGCTGTGGTCTACGTTGATAAGATGAAAAAGGCCTAATATTGGCTATTTTTTAAGCCAGATGTACGCAATGATGATGCCTACCCCTGTCGTGATCAATATGGTCTTGGTATCCTCATGCGTTTGTGGGGGTTCCCTGTGTTCAGGTGTAGTATGTATAGGAGGCGTAGCATGTATAGGAGGCGTAGCATGTATGGGAAGCGTAGCATGCATAGGAGGCGTAGCATGTATAGCAGGTATAGCATGTTTGGGAGGTGTGGTATGCTTAGGTGGTGATTTGATAATATGCTTAGGGTATGCTTGATAGCCCTCTCTATGGACTTCACAATAGGCCTGTTATTCACATCAACCCGGGCCCACACATTGACATTGGCGGGTGCAATCAAGATATTGTTGTTATAGCCCGAGATTTTACCGATGATCAGATTCATGTCCGAGGGCAACATGTAGACACTTGGCATAACCGCAAAATTCACCGGAGTTCTGGCATATTGGAGCACTTTTTGGAATTCTGTGATGTCATGCCCCACATTCTCCTGACGTTGTACCATACTCTCAAATTTTTGCATCAAAATTTGCCGGGCCGTATAGTTGTCCGCGCCTGACCCGAGAAGGGATGCTTTGGCCCCTGCCTGGTACCCCAGCAATAGGACCACATAGGCCCTATTACTTTCACTTAGCTTAGTCAGGCCCTCCGACGTTAGACCTTGACTTGTTGGTATGATGAATTTGGCCCAATCACCATCAACCTGGGGCCACCATCTTCCGTTGGTGAGTGATGCACTTACTGATTTGGTTTTGTACAGACCGTTGGGCTCGGCACCATATTCGCGACATACCTGCGCGTAGCCAGAGGTTGAGTAGGGATTTTTGTACTGACTAAACCCATCGTCGTAAGGCATGGGTACCTTCATCCTTGGCAGTATACGACGCATGTGATAATACGCATGAAATTTGAAGATGGAGTTGACAAGGGGTACGGAGCCCGTCATGTGTTTGGTGGAGATGCCTAAGGCCGTGGTTGAGCAATGGGTGGCAAAATTCACCTGAATGTTCCAGTAGTCCAGAGCTTGTCCCTTCCATCCCTGAATGACAGGGTCATTAAGGTAGGTTGTTGTAACCTTGATGGGGTATTTGGTAAACTCAGGGAATACCACAGAAATGTGTGATTTTGTGGATACATACAGATCTTGGTGTTCCAAGTTGGTTACGACAAGAGGTCATTCTCCCCTGTTGGACTTGTACCTTGCCTTGGGGTTGTACGAATACATGTTCATTCCTTTTTTCTCACAACAAAGGGATGAAGCAACTCTAGATCACTGATATCGCAAAGCCCACGATGTTTGAGGACTACCTGGGACAGGACACGAGGATTGCCCTGAAATCGATAAGCTTTCGACCTGTATGGTTGAATCCTTACAGTGACAACGAGCTCGTCATCCGTAAAATAGGGCCCGATCAGAGGGAAATTAGAATTGAGATCATGAACGGCCTGTATAGGATCGAGGACCTGGCGGCTATCGTCAATAGTCAGGCACAGGAAAGGATCAAACTTTTTGTCCTGAAAAATGGACTATGCAGGCTCCGTGTCGGTGACGGGTACACGGTGGTGATTCATCGACAGCTGCAAGAGCTCCTGGGTCTATCCTACGACCCTAGTAAAAAGTATTATCAGAAGGGAGACTATGATGCATACTACAAGACCGACGTTTACCAAAGATTACCACTTGTTTGTCCCCAGTTGGATGAAGACGACTGCCTGCTAGATGGTAAAAAGTCTAAAATTCTCGCCCTAGTCCCCACCAAGGAACTAAACGCTTGGGGTGATATGCTGACCTGGGGTTTTGACACTCCGATCTACCTACCCTTGAAGGGTTCTACGGATCGTCTTGAGTTTATGCTAACGGACGAATTCCACCATGAGAAAAATGTATCCTTCACCGGAATTACAATGTGTCTGCTGATAGAATAAATGGCTGATTTAACTAAGCTGTATCCGAGCTTACCGAGCGCACCCGCCGCGGACCTGCAGGATGGAAGCCAGGCCTACAGGCTAAAAAAGATTGAAGATATTGAACAGTACCTGCGAAATGAGATTAAAGAGCGGGACAGGCTCGCAAAAAAGTTTAAACTGCATGGGGTCTGGGTACGCTACTGTGACCACGGACTGTTGGGTATTACTATAGTAACGTCGGGTGTCGGAATCGGGGCGTTGGCCTCGGGCTTTGGTGTTCCGCTCTGTATAGCGATGGGGGGTATTACAATCGCCGTAGGAGTTGGACAGGCAGGTCTGAGAAACGCCGGCAAGAGGCTTGGTGTGAAAGCCAAGAAGCATGAGGCAATTAGGCTACTCGCCGAAACAAAATTGAACTCCATCGTCGATCTTATCTCAAGGGCAGTGGAAAATGGGGTGATTGAAGACCATGAGTTTAGTCTGATCACGCAGTAGAAACAAAGGTATATGTTATTGAAGGAACAGATGCGACAGCGCGTTAATGAACGGGAGCGTGCCCAGCTAGTTGCAAGGGGGAGACAGGAGGGCAGGGATGAGTTTTTAAAAAAAGTTTAATCTGTACAGTATGCAAGCAGTATATAGATCCTCCGCCTGTTTACAAGCCTTAGTTTTGTATATTTTATAGGTCTTTGTGAGGCCTATAAAATATATGTTTTTTTAATGCTCACCTAGCAGCCATTTCTTCAGGTTTTTATACCTACATTCTACAACATGCACCTGAGGGTAGTAGTTGCTACCCTGAACATATACGGATGATATCGCCAGCACGCCATTAAGTTTGCAGGGCCCATTATAGGGTACCGGTTGGCCATGGAAGTTGGTCGTGATTGCGTCGCCGTAGTATTTGAGCTTGGCGTTCACGTAACGGTCCTTCTTCACAGGGTCCGTCGTTAATTTTTGCGATATCAATTCTTCGATCTTGTTCTAGATTTGACGATAATTCGCAACCCAGTCGGGGTACTCTTCAAAATCAATACTCATTGCTGGTACGGCACTGGTATTGTATTGACTGACTCCATTGGACCAGACCCCGGGTGTCTTTACCCTCAGGGCTACCACGAGGTCTTGCGTATGATACCCCACGATGTACCGCTGATCAGCGCCTTTGTTGGAAGGAACAGGGTCTGACACTGTCAGGTGGTCCACGTTGATGTCATTGATGTCGGTAAAGGTAGTCGCAAAACTATAGAAATTTCTGGAGTTGACAAGCTCATTTTCAAATTTTAGCATCCTTTATTAATAATAAGCAAGGCCCGATGATTGCTTCTCGCACATACACAACTACCCCCATTATAAGTGATATATTCTTGGTAGCAGTACCAGCACAGCATTTTACCCTTTACCACAAACCTACGTCCACAGGTACACCTATTATACTCATCCAGCATACATTCACAGTCCCTACATTGTTCCATTTATTATATTATGGCTTTGGGGTATGATATCTATTCCAAGGGTGGTCACATCTTTACTGCGCATGCGTTGATTTTTGATGATGTTTAGCATCCCTTTGTAGGGGGGAGGGGGTGTGATGTTATTTATGGGAGTGTGATGATGTCACCGGTGTGCGGGGGGAATTTTAGGGATTGCGCCAGAACTATTTTTACTCATTTGCAGCATTGATTTTGATACATACAGCTTATTAGGACCATGCATGACTACATATAGCTTATTAGGGACTTATGATGAACTTTATGGATCAACACGGCATGATGGCGATTTGTTGGGGTTTGACTGTGGGTATGTGCGACAGGGTGCGCCTAAGAACTGGCGGGGACTTATGATGATGTGCGTGCGCGTGTGCGAGATGTGCGTTGCGCCAAAACATACAATACTACATCTCTAACCGTCGTGTCATCTCCATTAAAAAATCAGTTAAGTACTGCTTTAGCAAAGACAAAAAAATTGTAATAAACGCGTATTTCTGTATTAAAATCCTCCTTTCAAACCCAATGTTAGTTAACAGTCCAGCCTGAACTGTTATCTCAATCTCAAACTGTCAATAAAGTTTTTATTTTTTTTTTCTCAACTTCAAAATGATGTTGGTAAAATATTTAGTAGTGTCATTTGAGGTCAAATGCTTCCAATACCCTGAAAAAAAGCTCCCATCATTAGGATACCAACCACCAGTCTTGGATGTGTTTGCTGCGTGACGTTGTGGTCCATGGTCGTACGTACTAAATTGCACACCGTTTACAGATGAGAATTCGTCTAGAATATCTAAAATGAAAGTAATAAGGTTCAATTCGCAACAGGCGAGAATTGGTATTTTAGTTATACTGTAGCCCTATTTAGAACACATTAACGGCTAAGGATTTTCTTTAAAACGATGTTTAACCCAATTTTGGGGCGGTTCATCACCAGGTAACCGGAACACCTAGGGGCAATTTCTCACCTGCCATTTAGTGAGTGAAATTTCTAAATTACTTGGCGTAGCCGAATAATCAAACACTCTGATTGGCTGACAGAAATTTTCGCCGTATAAAAGTAGAAATCCATGCTACTTTTAAACAGCAGAAATTTCCCTCAACCAATTAAAATGCTCAAATTATTCCACTCCGAATTTTTTGTGTAGATCAGCATTTACGTGACAAACGTAAATGCTCATCGTTAATGCTCGTAATTATGTAGAATTACGTTTAAAAGACGTCGAAAGATACGGAAAGCGAATGTCTGTATGTTTTTTGCTAAATGTTTACAAAACCTTTCTGCATTATTTTCTTGAATAAAAAACTACTTTCCGTGCTTGGCGATGACACAAAAAAAAATTTGGAAAGCTATCCGTCTAAAAACAAAATGCACGCCGTTCACCTGAGAACATGTTGAAGTTGCTCATGCTTGTTTTTTCATGTGGTTTAAATTTGTTTAAACTAGTGGGTGGTACGTAGATAAATCCACGGGTTTGCCTGTCCTTTATTTACCGCATTTCGTGTGTCGCGCTACTGCGGTTACAATTTACGTGACAGACAGACGTATACGGGTATTATAATATAGATTTTCTGACAATTTTACTGATTTATTTGAAGCGCTTGGGCTCTTTTCCTTTTTCTGACAATCTCGGTCGTCCGAGATTGTCAGAAAGACAAAAACAGTCCTGGGGACGAGGTTGAGCATTTCCCTACATACTTTTTCGAGAACACAGCACCAGATAACAGGAATTCCCCGAAACTATTTTCTTTTATGTACGGCGTCATTTTCAAAAACATATAATAGAAAATGAATAAAATATTTAAAATCATCACCAAAAATTTATCAAAGTGTGATATTTTTAAAATTATGCTGCAAATAAATATATATATGTTGTTTGTTTGACACCGAGGCTCGTAAAAGAATGCAAAACAGGGATTTATGCGCATTCTAATTTAGTCCAACTGAATGTAAAGGTGGTTGTAAATTCAAGCTGCCACCCTCGTCCCCAGGGTTTTTTCCCCGTTTTCTCTTATATAAAAAATGCAAAAAGCCCTGGGGTGTTTAAGCTGCCACGAGACAGAAAAAGATGGTGGAAATGCGTGCATAAAATGTAAACACCCATTTCCCCTCCCCTGCCCCTTTCTCCCTCAGTCTCGATACCCCCTTCCTTGTATGCAGACATAACCGATTGTATATATATATTTAGTATTGCAAGAATTAATACCTCCTAAATATGGCCTAAATCCACTGACTGTTAACCTGTAAAGATCTGTTTCGTTTCCAAGACTGAATTGCGCATAAGATACTTGAAAATATTCTCCTGGTCCAGACATGTGTGCGTACAGCTCACATGCGTACCTGGTCGTTAGCTTGTGGACTAACTCGTTACCAACGTAAAAAGAATTACCACCAAATCCATTTTTGTATTCCATCCAATTTCGGGAAAATCGTTCTCCTCTTAACATATGCAAAATAACGAGAGAACCTAAAGAAAAAGATAGATTACGCTTTTATTGATAAAAAAGGGGTAACCTAAATGTAGATGTATTGAATAACATTGCTTTGGAAAATTCACTCAAAAAACACACACATATAACATTTACCAGGAAGCTGGCTTGTATAGCATACATGGCAAAACGGGGTTGGAATAGCAGCCTCGCGGATAATCCAAGGATCAGTTTTATTTGCGGGACAAAACTCTGGGAGAGTCAATCCGGATTTGTTTTGACAGCTGTAGGATGACATGGAATCATCAGGAACGCACTTTTCAGATTCTTCACACAAATCGTATATCTGTACGCAGGGGTTCTAGTGAAAAAAAAATTGAAATAAAAAAAAGAAGAAGATATTTTTCAATATTAGTCACTTAGTCATCTAGAAATTTAGTCATTTTGACAGAAATATTTCGTTTTTGTATGTTCATAGATAAATATTTAACGTCCTCTTTGAGGACTTAAACCAATCCAATACATGATATCAAAAATGTATGTTCTCAAAATTAGAAAGTTTAACCATAGAAACTGCATTTACTGTGATGCTGAATATCTTATTTTGTTGTTTAAAACCACAGGATGAAATATCACATAATATCCGATTGTTGGTCAAGCAGTCGGAAAAATCCACGGGGTCGCCCGTCCTTTATATTACGCATTTCGTGTTTCCGTAACACGATGTTTTTCTCGCGCACAAACAGACAGACGGAATACGGCTATTATTAAAGAGATTCAAGGAAAATTGTACAATTTTTTCAATCATCACTCACTTTAACTGTCTAGAGCTGTCTTGTAGTGGCTTTTACAATCCTCAAAGAATGCAAAATTTGCGTTTCAAAAATATACTTGTTACCTTTTATCTTAGACGTGTTTTGCCAACACAAATTTACTAAGTTATTTATTTCGCGATTTTGCGTTTAAGTTTCTAGCAGATGTCTGTATAGAAACTTTTAAATTTTGGCGGTTTTCTTAATAAATTATTCGTACATTGGCATCTACAGTTATGATTGGTTTTGAGTTAACAATTAAAGTATTCTTTGGTTGATTAATTTCTGAATAAACAGTTTACAGGAAAAAAATGTGATAAAAAATATTTAAAGGAATACTAAACCTCTTTGGGAATACATCGCTGATATCGCGACCTTTTATTATTTCGTATTTAACTTCATTGCCAGCTTGGTAACAGTTATTTGAGAATACTAATTCTCAATTTTTTATTTAAAAATTTTAATAAAAATGTGATCATTCACAAATTTTAGTCCGCAAACTTTAATTCCGAATATTTTTTAATCTACCAATCATTGTGTTCGGTCAAAATTAACCCATAAACTGCGAAGTACGCCAATTTTCATAACAGCAATGCCGAAATACCGAGATGTGAAATATTAGCTATAACTCGTAATCACTAAACTTTAAACAAAATTGAAGCCCATATCAAAAAGAAATTTCCTTACCGGCAATGCTCAAGCTTATTACGTTGAGAAAGCAGGTGATCAAAAGTCTGTTTAATAGGTTTTTAAAAAAATTCTACCGATTCCGAAGGGTTAAGTATAGTATATTCAAAGAAGAAGAATAGTATAATGTGTGCTAATATGAAGTTCTAATAATTAAAAGTTAGAACATTTCAAATTTCCATTGTGTTTAGAAGGAAAATAAACGCAAATATACATACAGATATTGTGTGATGTGTTGCAGTCATATGTCTTTCCAATTTGCAAGGATTGCCATAGAATGTCTTATTGAACAATTCACATTGCAGAGTGGTGCCATTGATAGGTAACATATTAAAACCTTTGCATTCTTCTTTGAGTATGCATAGCCTTTGACATGTTCCAACATTTACCACGATTTTCTCAAAAAATGATGTCGAATTGAAGTAACGTTCTGTATACCTTACAAAGTTAATCCAAGCAACTTTGATGTTATTAAGACTTTGTGAGTCACCAAAGTGGTATACGTTTGACGTGGTACTACTTCCTGTGATCAGTGCAGTAATACAGAAGATTAATTTAATACTAAGAGATAATATTCCTCTGTATTTCATCTTTTGGTTTTCTCTTTTCTTTACAAGAATTTGTTGGTATTAGATCTTTAAGAAAAAAGTCCTTACAACATGTCTTGTCTAGATACAGATTCTTTAACCTGATTTGTTTTCACTGGAAACTATAGAAATCCAAAGCGAATTGTGAATATATGGAAATTATTATTAATCAATAGAGTCATTCAAAGGACATAAGCGTCAGAGCAACATGTAACTGAGCATAAGGATACGTATACGTATCGTAACGTATATGTAATCGCACGTTTACGAGTGCAATTAGGAAATAATCGAACGAGTATTTTTTTTTGCTTTTAATTTTCCGAGTCCGTTAGGACGAGGATAAATTTAAAAAGCAAAAAAATTACGAGTTCGATTTTTTCCAATTGCACGAGTAAACGTTCGATTACGAGCTAATCACACAATGAACTATTTTTGTAAGAGTAGCACAGGATGTCAATTTCAATGTTTTGATTTTTTTATTACCCGATTTATAATTAGTTCGATTCATTGTAAAGATATCTTTTTTGACTTATCATAAAACGCGAGAAAATAAATATTTAAATTATCGGCGCTCCTTAAAGAGTGCAGTTAAGATTCCAGAGTGCAATTAAGAAATAATTGCACTACGCAGAGTGCAATTACGATATGATTTGCACTGTAGAAGAAGCGCCAAATAAGAAAAAATAAGTCATCGTGTGATTAAGTTTGTAAGAACTACTACTTACCGCAAATGGTGTTACAATGCAAAAGATAAATTAAATACACATATTTTTGCATCTTATTTGCTGATTTTCTTCTACTTCTTTTTTTTTAAATGTCTCTAATATACCTTTGTTTTAGGCGGGGGAGAAGATGGTCGTTCTCCATTTGTATCTTCTGAAGTTTACTTAAGATCAGTTTATTCACGTCGACACGAATCTGCAAAGATATATTGAGTTCTGAATATGCAAAGAACAACCAATTGTCAATATACCGCAATTTTATTGTGTGCTATGTTAACCCTATTCGATCTGGGGTATTTATAACTTTTGATACGCCCTTCTAGATGGAATAAAACTTGGAACAAAATGGCAACAATGAACTTTAGCATATGTGAGCACTCACTTTTTTTTCTGACGTCTATCAAAACCTGAAATTTATTCAAGATTACACTATTACATTACTTTAGTTCTAGAAGGGATTTAACATGAACCAGAAGGGATTTAACATTAACCAGAATCAACAGAACACATTTTTATGGGCTGCCAAATATTTGCAACATCATGAAAAAGGCTCTTTGAATCACTTTCTAATATTGACCCTTATCACTGGTCTGTCTAAAACTCGTTTATCTCGTATTTTGTTATACGGCGATAGTTCTCTTTTTAACTTTGCTCAGAACAGTCAAATTATCAATTCCTCTATTACGTTCCTAATTGACTCTGAACGTTTTGACGGCGATCTTTTTTGATTGTAATACCCTTATAGTCACATCTACAAACAAACGTTGGACCCATCTTAAATTTTTATTTTTATTTTTATTTTTTAATATATTATTGATTTCCGTCACCGCTATGCGGGGCGGAATCTTTAAAATCGCCTGATGGAAGATAGATATATAGATAGAGAGAGACAGTACAGAGCCCGGACGCTGCTAAGTTTTTGTCCAGGCTAAACGCTCGGAAAATTCCATATCTTCGAAAGCCAATGAAGATGCTTTATTTTAATCTCTGTCAATTAAATGACCAATCTGAACAGAGAGTGTACTCTTCGTGTGGCCAGAACATTCCGTGTGCGGCCATGACTAAAAGTGCTTACATTTTGTTGGTCGCCCATTGCTGGTCTCTTTGGTTTGGTCGTAGTAGCTTTATTGATGGGGAGCTAAGCACTATTTTTTAAATTCGTGTATTTTATCAGGTAAGAATTATTTTATATATAGCTAAGTGAGAAAGGTGTGCTGGCTAGCTAGCTATCCTAATTTTTGGTGCTGACTTGCCAATTGGATCTCCTTTTGATTGGTGCCGACATACCCCTTTTAATAGTCATGAAATGACTTACTTGCTAGCTAGCTATGGAGCTAGCTACACAAAATAGTGCTTTGATTAGAGTGCCTTTTTTTCAAGAGCAAGCAACAAAAAACCTTTATCCTGCCTTGTGTAGTTCTTCCATGACTGGACACCCAACTCCTGTTCTTATGGGGAAAAAGGGGGCTAAAAATAACTTTCAAATAACACTTTGTGGGACTACTTCTATCAGATAAAAAGATAGATATATTCGCACAGGATTTTTTTTATATTTTTTGCAGAAAAGTTGTCGAAACGTGACAAAAGTTTATTGTTGCTTGCACTACTGAGCAGTCGGTGGGTGAACTGATAATTAACCTGTAACAATATATAGTTAGCCGATGCAGGATAATTAGATACTACGCCTAGTATAATTAGCCGTTAAAAGCTTCTTTGTGTTCTTTACAGCTAACTGCGTCTTTTCCATGTTTTTTCTTGAAATCAGAATAGTTTTGTTGTTTAATAATATATACGACATATGTACTGCTAGCTACAGTAAAATTATAACTTTTTGCAAAATCGTTTCTTGTTCTTTTTCTTGGTTTTAATTGAAGCACAACTTTATGTTGATATATATAAATATAGATGGCTATGGGGAGATCGATAACGAAGAAAAGTGAAAATTTAAGTAGCTGTATAAGCGGCTAATTATACTGTACGCACCGTATATATAATTATTCTGCATAGATAAATAGAATGTCTGTATATTTTATATGGCTAGCCTTACAAATCCTGTCTATTATTCCAGGAAAGGCCATAGCTTAGATAGGGAGTCCTAGAGTATTTAATGCTCATTTTGAGCTATGCAGATCCAATTAGGGCCCGCGCTCTATCAGACAACTCCCTGTAGCATCCAACAGCTCACATAGTGTGTCATCTCCCCAATTTCTCTCGCATGGCTTGGGTTAACCCGGGGCGATAGTAGCATTCACTCACCAATATTGAATTGCCGCCGAGGGGAATCGAACCCTGTTCTCCCGTACAAAGTGCCAGAGTTATAACCACCAAGCTATGGCGCCATTGAAAACGGCTAACTATTCTGTTACTGGCTAATTATCAGTTCTCCTTGTGCCTAATTTGCTTGAAAATCTTTCTTGAACTCACCCAAAGTATCACAAAATATTTTTCTAAGATTTCTTTAGAAATGACTTGATTTTTAAAAATCTCACGAAAAGGACCATCGATTTTTCAAACCCGCAAATTTATTGTGTGTGTACCCTTTTATGTTTCAACTTGTTGAATTCAATCTGTCAAACAAAACAATGACCAATCAGTTTCCTCAAAATGAAAACTTGCAACTAATCCGACTCCCCGAAAGAAATTCAAATTTGAGAATTCGAATAAAAAAAGAATAATTAACAATCAGTTGAATTCAATAAATCGATTTCAACAAAATAAATCCTGTATTGTCCACAGGTTTCAAAATCATGCATCGCCTGCTTAATATGTTACTTGTTTAACAAAGATATCAAAAGCCGACCTGATTAAATTTATATACATATTTATATATATAATATACCTGTGCATCACATCGCATGGATTTGTATCTTTGTATTAAATTCCCTTTTTAAATCAAAGAGGCAAAGAGAGGTTAAAGAGACAATATTTAAACAACCTGGTTTTAATGCAGTTTATGGTAAAATTGTATTCTTGTTTCTTACTTTTAAATCGTACTTCCTTTTTCAGATCAGCTGTTATCAAACCATGCACCATCAGCCCTTTCAAAAAAATTTTCAACAAGAGAGTAAATTTTGAAGGCCTAAACACTGAAATATTCAAATGCTAATATGTATTTATTCCTGAATTAATAAACAATGAACTACTTCATCATTCAAATTAGCTCGTTCAGAAGTTATTATATTCGAATCGTCAAGTTTCTACATAGCAAGATTTGTATTCTGGAATTTCCAGAATTTTCCTGATCACTTTTAAAAATATCCAGTTGAAGTTTTAACTGTTATTTTAGAATACTTCATATAGCTATGTAAAATTTTTAATTTTTATTTATTGAGTTGTATTTTAACATTGCAGGTTAGTTACAAAAATAGTTGAGAATTGTGATACTCGTGATTTGTTTACCCCATAATTCTCCGTTTTCAAGGTCTACTTTAAATTTCAAAATCTTTCAGGCTAATGACGGAAATCTTAAAGCCGCAGGGTTTCTTGTTTCACACATTCGTAGAAATGTGTGATTTGGTATGGGCTGCGTTCTGTCATGGTGGTAACGAAAAGTTGAAAGGGGCGCGAATAGTATCAAAATCAAAGCCACCACAAATAGCGCGCTATATTGACCAAAAGTTTGTTTATGCATTGTTTTTTTGCGTATAGCAGCGATTTTTTGTTGTTTTCTTATTATCGTGTAGCTTTATATAGTATACACAAAATAATGAAACCAGTAGATATATATTCTATTCGAATTTCGAGAAATCTGGCATCAAATGAGGGTGTTCATTGTCTTGAAATGATTGTTTTGATTTATTGTATGTTGACAATGTTATAATGTCCGAAATTGACTCGAGTTGTGTGCTCTCCAGCCATATCTCAGTTATCGAAAAATAGTCACAACTTTTAATATGATTCAATTTATCATCATCTCTTTCTCTAAGTTTGTGCCTTAATATTTTTATACCAAATTTTATCATTGTATATTTTATATTTTAATAAATACATTTTAATTATTTATCATCATAGTGTTGTGTGAGTGTTCAAACCGCTTCAGTTCTTGTTGTTTTTACATGAGACATTAGAAAAAATTCGATTGACAATATTTTATGTTAAAACTTGGACATCCATGTGTATGTGTACAAATTAAAGTAAAAATTATACAACACGTCTATATAAACAAGAACGTTGTCATAGATAGAAGATATATAAACATAATCAATACAATATTTAAGTATAAAGTATGTGTACAATACGAATGTGTGATCAAACCGGACGGTTTTCTTGTTTTTATTTAATTCTGTTAGCCGACCCATTTTTTGTATCTTTTAAAAGTGGGTTGGTGTATCCGTCTGTTTTCGTGTGTACTACTTTATTTCATTTTTTATTTGTAGTGTGTGTAAAATTGTATTCATCCTTGCATAGAAAAAAAAAAAAGAGCATTCTGTTTAAAGTTTTTGGTAGCCAAATAAAAAGAGGTTTTGAGCCTAAAAAGTTGACGTGCAGGTGTCTAATAGATAAATATCAAAACTCAGTAAGCATTATAGCCACAAATCATAGCAAAAAAGAGTTCAAAAAAACGGCAGGGGGTGGTTGTCCAAATAGGGTGTTAGACATTGGCTAAAATTGATTATAATAGGAATGACATTCTAATTTTGCTCTAAAAATGAATGCCCTAAAGGTCATTATTGATTCTGTATATAAAACGTCTCATAGCGGCTACAGATGCATAAAAAAATGAAACATTTATTAAATATTAAAAGTAATGCATGTGGACGTATTCAACAACCTAGATGTTCCTATCAGCCTCCAGATCTTTGCGCGCACAGTGAAACCTCCTTAGAAAGAACATCTTTTATAGCGGACACCTATTTACACGGGACAATTCTCTCAAGAAAGGACGAAATGACAGTCAAACTCTCATAACAAAACCTCTGTGTAGCGGATAGTTCATAGCTGGCGTCTTTTCACAGCAGGCGTGGTTTTAGGTTCCTAATTTACATTACCTCCTAAAACTGACCTTCCTTTAACAGAGATGCAGCAGTCCTTGTAAAGGGTTGTCTATATTATTTAAGACAAGTTCAAATCAACCTCGTCCCCAGGGTCTTGTGGCCCCTGAGCTGTTATTTCGGAGTGGCTAACAATGCCGCCGCTATCAACTTCATCAACAAGGCAAAATGTCCTGGGAACGAGGTTGAAGTTCAAATATATCATCCTTGTCCCCAGGGATTTTTGCCTTTTTGATATCAAATCTCATATTAAAAAGGCAAAAATTCCTGAGAACGAGGGAACAAATGTTTGCCCTGAAATAAAGCAAAATCTCAAAAAAGTTATTTTGTGAAGTCTTGAGTTTGTTGTACTTATTTGAATTAAATATAGGATATTCACCATGTAAACGTAATGTGTACTTTTGTCGCTAAATTTCAAAGGAATACTTTTTCTTGCTTGTTTGATTATTTCGTTGCTTAGTCCATATTTATTTCAAAGGCACCGATAATGCCATAACGGATTCAACAGAAGAAAAGATATAAAGTTGAAAAAACAACAGATGCCAAAGTTTGGCATGAAACAAATTTAAAAGTTCCAAAAATTTATTTTCGCTAATACTTAAGCCAGTAGAAGAGATTGTTGAAAGTTCTAAGATCCTATTTTTGCCTTATTGCTATCTATATTGCTATTAATATCCCCCTGGTGTAAAATACTCAGCCATTGAAGCTAGATATCATTTCGGAGAGAAATCATTCTGGAATATAATGCGTACAGGCAAATTATAAGGTCTGATTTAAAAACATACTCGCTTAGCGTCACCATTTTGTTTGGATTCTTTTGTTGCCGTTGCAGTGTTACATTTAGAAACGCATTTAAAATGATCGTGTATTTTAAGCCTTTATTCATTTCACTTTTTTCAGAATCATTTCGTTTATAGAAGCAAATACGTGTGGACAGACAACCTATCTGCTACAAAACTCGGTCGGTTTTCATAAAAATCTGCAACTAAAATCAACAACGTGTGGAAACCGACTTTCACACTCTAGCGATTTCACAACCTCCGGGCTTGATTGATCATTTTTAGGCAATTACTTCATTTAGCACCGGGCTAACTGGTCCCGACACACGACGTACAACATAATTAGCACCCCTTCATACTTTATCGACATAAAAACCCGATAGATGAACCCTCATTATCCGACATCCTCTCTGTCGCTACATAACAAATACATATTTTCTCTGCCGATGGCCATAACCAACGTAATATCGCATAATACTGCATAATTCCTTCATAATACTCTCTATCTCAGCCCGGTGCTAAATGGAGTCGTTGCCCATTTTTAAGACCTATACGCGCAGGCGCATTTGAACTTTCTGTCTGTGTCCAGAAGCAAGCAAGATGGCCTCCGTACCAAAGTTGTTTGCTCGTTTGGCTGTTTTTACTCCTGGGTAATTACTTCCATACTTTTAACTTTTTAGTTATATATGCGTTAGGAGTACCTTTGCTCTAACTAAATGCTCTAATAATTTACCAAACGCTTGCAAGCTTATAGCCAACTAGCTGGCCAGTATTATAATGCATAGCTCTAAGAGTTAGGTAGCTGGCTGCTCTAACCAGAAATGTTTACATTTTACTGCTTTTATTAATCAAGCACCTTTGCCAACCTTTTCAAGTGGCCTTCTAGAAAATGTGCTGTGAATGGGGTAGTGTATGTTAAGCTTTTTCCATTCCCTGAAACCTTCCATGTTTAGTCAACGGGCTTCCTCTTCTTGCGATGTAGCTAGAATGCCGTCCTGGAATTATCTCCTGTTTTTTTTTTAGTTTTGCTCACTTAGTAGTGTATATCCTTCCTAAAACGTGATTATCAAAACAGAAGACTTTTAAGACAATCTGGCAACTCTGCTTGTTACTTTATTTTGACTATATATTCATCTTGTGAAACAACTGCAAAAATACTGGGGTATATATTTGTGTAGGGTCGAGCAAAAAAGGAATTGGCCAAAACGTCCTAGATATATATACATCATAATCAGATGTGTTTATACCAATGTGAGATCCATTGGAATCCTATTTTATGATTAAAATGGTTTCAATAATTGGCGACTTATCTTAGATACTAGTAGTGACTACTTTAAACATTGCCATGTATCTCTTTATTGCTCAAATATCAGGCTAACATTTGGAAAACTTGCTGAAGCAAATAAACAAAGATCTGTAGCAGAGACCAAACATGGCAAAAAAAACAAAATATGCAGATTAAAATGTCATATATACTTCTAACACACACAAATTCTTCATCTACAAATTCTTCAGCTATCCCATCGATGTTTGGGTGTCTGTTAAAGTACACTAGTTTTGTTACCGGTAAAATTAGTAATATGGTAGGTCCTGGACTTAAGGCTAAGAATATCATGTAATAGTCATGCAATCGTGTCAGTTAACAGAGAAAGTTGGTGAGAGAAAGTGAAATCACGTAATTTAAGCATTTATGTAATATGGACGTTATATGCTACATTATTTAAAAATGTCTGACTTTGGGCTGCCACCATTTTTGGGCGAAAACAGCAGGATCCATTCAAACATTGCAGCGTGACATGTTGATTTATCAAGAATAATGGACATGCGCCACGCCACTGCTGTTTCAGCGGGCAATATTTCGGAAACTCAGACTGCGCATGTCTAAATTTTTTTTGGAATTAGGACTGGGGCGAGATGCGGTAAAATGTAAACATATTTTAGGCTAGCTAATCTTTATTTGGATACAGCTTTATACCCATTAAACAGACTGAAACCTTCAAACTGAGGTTTGATAATAAAAATTTATTCATTTATATATCAATAAAATTTTGAAAAAATTATTAAGTTTCATTTGTTTATTAGCTACCATAACAAGCTTAGATTTTTTGTCTTTTTTTTAATGAAAACAGATACCCTCTCAATCCGGTTAAATTATTGTAAACACAAAGTTATCCTGGCAATAAATTTAGTTAAAAGAGGTAGTTGAGGCTTACGTGAAACCTATAAGACATTGATTTGAAGTGTATCAGTACTTTAGAAAAATATATGGTCTGTGACAAAACACGTTTTTTTTTTTTAATTGTTAAATTCAACATGGCCACTATAGAATTTCACCTCGCCTTGATAGCAAAAACGTTCTACATGTTCAAAGGACTTCAGAAAATTGTTTTTTTTTTTCATAAATAAAGTTAGGGAACAAAATTTTGTCTCGCACTTATAGCTATGTCTTGGATACCTGTTTTTAGTATGTCGACTGACCTTCCACAATACCCGAGACAAAGGGGTTGTTAGCTACTGATATGTACCTCTTGTGTACAAGAAAAGTTTTTAAACCAAATTTTGTTTATGTATAAATGAAAAATTATCAATTTTACAAAATCCCAAGTAAGAATGTTTTGACCTTGACCGTCATGTAAGTAATTTTGTCGCTAGCAGGTTAATGTCAATTTGACATAACTTTTTAAAAAAGAATGCTCAGCCGAGCTAAACACATATGTTCAAACATTTCCGGGCAAACCAAGAAAATTCTTCCAAATATACTAAGCTTAGGCATTTTAATCCTATTATAACGACAAATTTTATTTTATTTATATCATGGTAGTAAACAGGAAATAAAGCACTGTGAGTACAGAATGAACGGGATTCTGTACTCACCATCAATTTAGTAAACTGGGCAGTTTTTTAGACATTTTATTTTAGAGGTCATTTATATTACTATTAAAGCACAAACTTTCAGGAAGCCAAAGGACCAAGTTTTGTGTTTTTACTTTTGCAAAAGAAAAAACGCATTGTGAGGCATAAACTGTTGTGAATAAAGAAATATAAAAAAATTCTTGCGCTCCAACTTATGAGTTTGAAAAGATTGAAAACCGTAAATGCCTAATTAATCAACCAATCTATATTTAACGCCTGTCTTCAATAAACACCCCTCCCCCAACGTCGAGGCTCTAATAAACACTTCATTCAAAAAGGTGCGTTTAAATTTATTTCATGTGAATTTATGATAAAATATAGGTTTGTTCCAGTAACGCTGCCTAGAAATTCTGAAAATTAAATAAACGCCCCATGTATGTTATATTTTATAACATTTGTCAAGAAACTCAAATGACCCCTAGACTTAAGTTACCTTTTTACATAGAGAAAACCCCGCCTGTTGTTGAAATATT
Organism: Hydractinia echinata; assembly: GCA_030067915.1. NCBI lineage: Eukaryota > Metazoa > Cnidaria > Hydrozoa > Anthoathecata > Hydractiniidae > Hydractinia > Hydractinia echinata. The sequence continues at coordinate 788,524 of JASGCC010000039.1, read as the reverse complement.
GTTGTCTTAGTGCAATTTCAAATGTAAAATATTTTACAAATCATTTGGAGAATGAGAATTTTTAAAAGCTTAAACCTGTGACAATCTGAGAGCAATCAAAATAGTTTACACCACATAATACATAACGGCCTCAAACTGCAATAACGTGTGGCAAATGCATATTAAAGTCTTGATTTGCAATGTCTCAGAAGCATTTTTTCCACCCTTTTATTAACAAAAATTTATGTTGCAGCAATCATTTTTGTCTGCAACATATGGCTAAAATCAAACGAATAGGAGGCATTTATTTCACTTCTTTGCTAAAATGGTTGCTTTTTTTGCAGCTGTGCCAGACCACCTTACACATAATTTTATTGGGCACTAAAATTTTAAATCAACAAATAAAACTTTTTCGCAAGAATATAATTGCCAGGCAAAAAATAGTTTTGTAAACGAGATGCCAGCTTGTGAGAATTTCTGACATTAATGAGTACCCAGGAAACAATTTTTTTACATGAAAAATACATATATACTAATAAATATTCACAACTGATGATCGCATAGCGTGAAACTTGAAGTTTTGTAAATATTTTATCCATGTATATATATATTTTGAAATATATCTAATCCACTTTGCAAACACTCGTACATATACTATAAATAGTATACTACAAATACAATACTAGGGGACTCTTTATTAATGCATTTATGGGAACTGAAAAACACAAAAAAACTGCTATTTGCTAAATATGCGAGTATTATGTAATAAAAGATAATTTATATATACAAATTTTCACAAGAACTATCAAAATTCCACGGCAACAGGGTGTTCCATCTCGTAAGCAAATGTTCTAACCTATTGAAAAAGCAAGTGAAATAAAAGATAAAAAACTAACAAAAATGCCAAAACAAATTTAATAATGTAATGCAACACACAATAAGACAAAAAGGCAAGAATTGATTACTATATATATATATATTTTTTCTGAAAAAAATATTTCACAAGCAAACTCCTTGACTTTTACATCTAGTTATACAACATTTTAAAGTTAGTCTGGGAACTTTCTTTAGCCAGACATGTGGTGGTCCCAATTGCAGCATCTAGCTAGCAAGTTATGTATAGCTAGCTAAAGGTTTGAACAAAATCGCAAAAAGGATAAAAAGAACCTATAATTGTGGCTCAGAAATTGTTTGAACACTGCGTATGAATACTACCTAGCTTGTGAATGTTGGGGTAATAGGTTGTCCTTACTTACTAGATATTAAGGTATCTATTCCATCCATGTTTGTCCATTTTTGCACTTTTGTGTATATTGCCCATTCAGCCCAGCAGCTACACACATGATTATCTAAAAGAGGCATTGCGTAAGGTATTACAAACAAATATTTTGCAGGAAAATTTTAGCTAAAAACAAGCAATTTTTTACATTAAAAGTAAAGTTATATCATTATGGTGCCTTTAGGTTCAAATATCTAGCATATTTGACCCTACCAGTAAATAACAATACTAATAAATTAGGAATTAACTACATTACATGCCAAAAAAGAAAGCAATTTTTTACACTTTGGGCACATTTTTTACCAAAAGTTTGTCAAAACAGTAATTTTTCAGAAGTACTGATACAAACTTAATTTTTTCTTTACCGGTTAGAGTGTTCTTTTAGCTTTCTAAAAAGGTATGCTGCACTAGCTACATAACTCCACACTGCCCACAAATTTAAAATATTTAGTGTAACTTTCATTTTTCCAATTTCAATCAAAAATGTATGGCTAAAATAGACCAAATTTGCACCAGCTTCTTCCAGCTCGTTTATGTTGTGATATCGCTGCCAACGGTTTCAATGATTTTGAAAAACTAAAGCAAATCCGCTGAAATTGATTTAATGTGTGCAATATGGAAAGTGTATCTACTTATTTATCTAAACTGTTTTTATTTTCGGCCAACCATTTTGCGCCCGCAACGTGCTTAAGGAACCAGCGCATGCACAGTCTTACTTTCTGCGCTGAAACAGCCGTGGCACACACATAAGCAAAATATAAATAATAGTCAGTAGCGATCAAGGTTATTAAGTAAAAAGGATTGATGCTAAAATGAGTAAAGTCTACTCTTAAACAGAGAAGATCATAGTCCAGGAAAAACATTTCTGATGCATTTTTATTCTTATGCTTAAAAATCTATAAATTAGTGTAAATAGCCAATTTGCTTAATAAAATTTCGTCATGCCAGTGTTGATTTTGAAGACCAGACCTTATTATTTAATTTTACATGTATATAACAGCTAATATCGTATGAAAAAGAATATTTTGATATTGTAAATATAGTTGAGTTTTTCACATCAAAAACAGTTAATTTTCACCCAAAAACTTTACAGAACAACAACAACACAGTAGACCCAAATGATAAATCAGTCAGTTATAAATACCAGATTTGTGAGTGCTGAGTTATTTATAATTGAGTATTTGTTACACATTTTCCAACCGATTGGCTAGATTAAAAAAACAATGCAACATCTTTCTCTTTATTGTGATGGCCACATGTCAATACTTAAAAATAACTTCAAAAAAAATTACCACTTATCTGTCTAGTAATTGTCATTGAATATTATCATGTCATGAACAAGCTGGCAAGATGAGCAAGATGACAGCTGTAACTGTCGAAATGTAGCCTAGCATGACATAATAATATCTAATTTAGCACACAAAATAATTAAACAAGAAGAAGTTGAAGATAAAAATAGCAAAAATGTTGAATAACGTGACAAACATTATTTTGTTATTACTGAACAAATCTGTGGGTAACGATAAAAAATTCGTAATTAAAGCCACCATATTTTGTGTTTAATTTGCTGAATGATTGCAGGCCTATCTCCTAGGGGAGAGCAATTGCTCTTGCTCACGCAAAGACTCGCCCAATTCTGAGAAATGAGAAACTAGCTGAGCCATTGATTGCTCCCCCAATTCCAAAAAATGTTTTTCTGGCTGAGCAATATCAATTCATCTGATATCGAAATCAATGTTCTCTTTCTTATTATTTACAGTAAAAAAGAACCAAAATATATAAAAAAGATAAAATAAAATAGATAAAAAAGACTGTAATAAAATATGCATTTATAAACTTATTCTATTTATTCAGATTGCTCACCCAGTTTAAATTATTGTAACCTTGGGGGAATGATTTATTGCTTGGGTGTTATTTTCTTATTGATAGGCCTGTGATTGCAGTCTGTATATTTATCAAACTTTGTACCATCTCAGACAACAAACTTCATCGTTCAAAGCTGGTAGTATTATGTTGTGGTAACAGACTCGGAACAAAAAAAGTTGTTAATTATGAGAGATATATATTTCTCAAGTCCTAAGAAGTTTAAAGAAAGGTTATAAATGTTACTAATACAGTACCTAAAATATTCTTGGTTATCTGAAATCAAGGGTATTGCTTTTGATTTTCACTGGGTAAGTATATACATAGCCATAAAAAATTCTGTAAAAATGTTGCTATAAAGATATATAGATACTTAAACTTAGGTTTCCCCAAATTTGCTGTGAAAGGAAACATAATACCAGGGCTTCTTCACCCTCTAAAGTTAAGCCATGGGGACTTGAGGCAATATTTTTAGGCGATGTATAGTAACAAATTCATTTTTATCTTAATCATCAAAATTGGAATGTTGTACATAGTACTTACAACTCTCATATTTTTTGAAGACTTAAGGCAACAAAGTTAATCTAAAAACACATAAATTTATTAGTATATACTATATGTGCATTAGGACTTAAAACCGCAATATTGCCTATTTAATATGAGTATTTGCGTGAACTACAGGAATTAGAAATATAAAGAAGTTTGCAAAAATTTATAAAAGAAAACCTCCTTGCCATTGTCCAGGAGCAATATATAGGTCACTTGCCATTGATCTCTTAACACATCAGTCATAACGAGCGCTTCTTTTGGGGCTAAACAAAAGATCATTTTATTTAAGTTTTGTCCATTAAAGCAAATGCATACAACAGTTTGATTGGAATATATATACCAAATCTTTTTATGTGATCAAAATTTCTATTTCAGCCATGGTGCAAGAAACTTGAGTGTATCACAACACCAGAATGCTACTTTAAAAGACAGTAAGTTGTCTTGATATTTGATTTGTTATGAAGAATGATTTCATTGAGTTATTACTGTTATGTTTTTTTTTATAGTTCGCTTGCGATTAAAGTCTGTGACCAACATTAAAAAAATTACCAAGACTATGCAGATGGTTTCTGCTGCAAAGTACGCCAGAGCTGAACGTGAACTTAAACCTGCTCGTGTGTATGGTACTGGAGCTACTGGTAAACACTTAACTTTTTTTGTGTGACTAGAAATATCAAAGTTTTGTTTTATGGCAAACATTCTGTCTTTTTATTTCCTCTGATTTTGGATTTAATCTCATAATTATGTAATTATTGCAGGCCTTGAACAACATCAAAACCTTTCAGTATTCTTTTTTATTTACCTGAGATTTTTTCAATTTGAAAAATAAATTTTCTTATGTTAACAAAAAAATCGAAACCATTTTTTAAAATTGTTATTTTCAATTGACCAAGAAAGAAAAAACACAGTTTTGACTCTGAGACATTTGGAATTCAAAATCATTCAATTTTTAACTTTTGTAAGTTCCCAAAACAAATTAAAGTCATTGTTTATGTGAATTGACCCAAAAAGATAGTTATAGGTAAGCGACCTTTTATGGTTATGGAAAACTGTTTTTCATTTGTTCAGGTTTTTATTGTACGATTTTAATATTGGCTTCCCAAACTGATTAGTTTGGCTCCATACAAACCCCAGTTAAAAAAATATGTAAACCAGCCAAACTAATATTTTTATATGCTAACTGTTTTTCCGTATCAGTAGAAAGTTCAATGTCAATATATTCAACCATTGACTAAGTCATGAAAAACAAAACTAGTCGTTAATAACCCATGGAAAAATTCACGGGGTCGTCCGTCTTTAAATTACATGCTATTTTGTGTGCCTGTTGCACAACACTTTTCTTGCAGACAGACAGACAAAATACGGCTATTATTATAGAGATGTGTATTATTTTCTGTTTGCGTATGTGTGTATATGTGCTACTGTATCCATATCTCCTGAAAAAGCCTGTTTATAAAGTTTCAAGCTTTATCAGCCAATATGGCTGTTCAATATGTATATAATTTGAAGATGGTATAATCTGGGAGTTTTGTAGCAAATATCAAAATGTTTTCGCTTCATATGAAATGTTTTGTTTACAGTTTTCACAAAAATAGTTAACCCAACTTGTTCGTTTTGAACTTTTGCCCACCCGTAGGCAGGCAAGAAACGTTGTTGCTTTTGTGGTTTTTAATAAAACCACAAATATTATTTTGTTTATATATACCAGAATCTGTAGTGAACTAACCTTACTCCCATTAATTATAACTATTATAAATTGAGTTGAAGATTTGTATGTGTTTTATAGCACTGTATGAAAAGGCAGAATTAGAGTCAGACAAGTCCAAGCCAAATCACTTGCTTATTGGCATCTCCTCTGATCGTGGTCTTTGTGGTGGTATTCATTCGTACATTTCGAAAGCTATCAAAGCGCAACTACTGGAGAAGCCTGCTGGTGTTAATACCAAATTGATTCTATGTGGTGACAAGGCTAGAGCTATTTTGCAGAGGGCTCATGGTATACAGCAAATTTTATAATGCTATTGTCATTATTTTTTTCTCCACTGTATATTCATACGTTTATACAATAAACAAAGGATAAACGACCCTTGCTCAAATTACTGAACTTCTCAATAGGCACCCATTTTTGAGAAAAAGCTTGAAGAAAATCCAAGATTTTTCTTAGGCCTGTAATATATGCTCAGCCTAAGCAGTACTCATTAAATTTCATGTTTTGGTTGGTTTAGCCGTCATGTTATACCTGTCATACCATCAAAGCTGAACTAAAACGTGTGCCACGACAAAAACAAATGAAAATAGTGCTAAATTATTTTACGGTATTGCCTGTGTGTGCAGCTAAATAGACCTTACAGTAAACTAAATGTTTTCTCTTGATGTAGTGAAAAACATATTTAAAATTTTGACTGCTTTGTAAAAAAATATCCTTTCTCCTTTTTTAGCAAAAGATATCCTTTTTCATTTCTCTGAACTTGGACGCAAGCCACCATTGTTTGAAGAGGCTTCTTTCATTGCTGAAAATATACTAGATTCTGGTTACGAGTTTGATGTAGCTGACTTGTTCTACAATAAATTCAAGTGAGTGTGTTCACAGTTATTTGCATTTTATATTCTAAGAGTGAAAAGCTAGATAACTCAATGGATAGCCTGTAAAAAAAACAGAGAAAATAGGGACAGTTTAAAAATTCATTATTATTATTATTATTGAAATTTTTCTACCCAGGATAGCCTCTTCAGTTCCTATTGGTACTGCTATCAACAAGGGTCCTATGAACCCTCTGTACTAGTGCATTTAAAGCTTCCATTTGAGCTACGAAAGTTGTTCAAACACAGCAATAGCTCCACTAGACAACCGTCTAAGATATCAATCCTATTCTCATGCTGAACTATTCTCAAGCAGGAAGGATAGATTCACACTTTTATAGTCTCTGGCATGACTCCGCGGAAGTTTGACCAAAGACCTCCTGCACTGGAAGTGAACGCTCTACCACTAAGCTACAAGGCTACCAGTGAAAATAGTACTGCTTTAACACAGCCTATACGAAACTAAACAAAAATTTTTTACAAAAAGTATTTTCAACTTATAGATCAGTTATCTCCTACAAAACTACACCACAGGAAATCTTCTCCTTTAACACGTTGAATGCTTCAGGTATGCACAGTTTTCCTACATGCAAGCTAACAAATGTATGAGAATTTCTGTTGATTTGGTTTCTGATTCAGAAATGTCATCTAGAAACAAAAATTGTGTGTGAAAGAAAAGATTTTGGAATTTAAATTGTAATTGCGAATTGTATAAAATGCGGAATAAAAAATTTCGAATGCGCATTTTTATTGAAATTGGGAAATAGTAACCTAAAATAGGTATAATTTTTATTTTTCCTATTTTCTAATTTTATACTAAACTTACCTGGAAGTTATAAACAAGCCAGAAATTACAATTTGAAGGAAAACTTTTCGAATAAAAATTAAGTTTGCAAACCTTTTCCTCTATGTGTCTATGTGCCACATTTTTTTCTTTTCCCTAAGGTTGCTGTTACTCTACAGTTTTTTCCGGTTTAGATATGTACTTCTAAATTCTGTTAATTGTTGTCCCCGCATGACCCTTCACTTTTTAGGGCCTTTCCGGGTCGAAATGTTTGTTTTTTCGTGGCACGTATGTTAGAATATGCGATCCTTTAAACGCTTTTCACCTGGCCAATTGTAACTGCAAAAGTATCGATTTTAAACGTGTTATAGCTTGGTAAAAATAGGCGAAAAACTACGAATCGTTCACATGTTTGTCCAAAGTTTTAGCTACCTATTTGTCATGGTATTTCTGTTTATTGTAAGAGCCCTTCCCTATTTTACCTTAAACGTAAAAGAGGAGTAACAAATATCTTTGTTTCGTATTTGAGACCCCAGATCTCATTATCATCTTTAGAAACCATGTTACAATACGATGACGTAGATGAGGATGTATTGCGCAATTACCACGAGTTCTCCCTCGCCAATATTATTTTTTATGGCATGAAGGAATCTGCTTGCTCTGAACAGAGTGCAAGAATGTCTGCGATGGATAACGCTACGAAAAACGCTGGTAATTATCCACTTTTTATTTTAAATCTATCGGTTCTTTACGTGAATAAGATATATTATACTATACGTTATTATACAACTTAACTTAACCGGATAGAAAAGTTGCAAAAGGTGGACAAATTTTCGAGATTAGTAAAGACCCTGCCAACAATTATTGTTCACCAACAATTGTTGGGTATAACGTCAAGTTTTTACTAATACCCAAAACTAAACGGTTATTCAAAATTAGGGACCGAGCTTGCGAGGTCGATCCACTGACCGAAACGAAAACCAAAATTGTTGCATGTATTGTTGCTTGAATTTCCACTTAACAGCAAAACGGAATGGAACGAAACAAAAAAAAAATGCGTAAATTTATTTGGCTATCTGCGAATTATTCTTATGTCTTTATAAAATTTTCCTGTTCCTGTACGCAAAAGAAAAATTGCAATGATTTTAACTTTCCGGAATAAAATGTTCGTCAACGAATCAGATGCCAGAAATCACATTTGTCCGTTTCAATTCAATTTATTTCGTTTTTATTCACCCTAAAGTTGCTTAAATCATGCTGATTTTAGTACAGTTGCTCATAAAGTGTATGCTTATGAAAAATACGTGTAATATATATATGTATATATTTATATATATGTATATATTTATATATATGTATATATTTATATATATGTATATATTTATATATATGTATATATTTATATATATGTATATATTTATATATATGTATATATTTATATATATGTATATATTTATGCCGCTTTAATTTCTTTTCAGGCGAAATGATTGGTCGATTGCAAGTCACATACAATCGTACCCGACAAGCTGTTATCACGACGGAACTTATTGAAATCATCTCAGGTTCAGTTGCCTTGGAAACAGAAGACTAATGTTGCTACTAGTTACGCGCTGTAATTTTGTTTTTGAAAATAGATGTTATTACAAATTTAAAAACAATGTTTTATTCTGAAAAAAAATGTCTTGAGGTCCTGGAGATTACGGCTCTGGTCCTATGCCGCGAAAATTAAGTTACGTCTAGCGCGAAAATTGAGTTACGTCTAGCGCGAAAAGTGAATTACGTCTACCGCGAAAAGTGAATTACGTCTACCGCAAAAATTGAGTTACGTCTACCGCAAAAAGTGAGTTACGTCTACCGCGAAATTAAATTACGTCTACCGCTAAAATTAAGTTACGTCTACCGCTAAAATTGAGTTACGTCTACCGCGAAAATGGAGTTACGTCTACCGCGAAAATTAAGTTACGTCTACTGCGAAAATTAAGTTACGTCTACCGCGAAAATTGAGTTACGTCTACCGCGAAATTGAAGTGCATCAAAAACTCAATGTAGACATGTTAAACAACAAGTCACAAGTTAGCAGACTAGAACAGTGAGTTGTTGAAAAAACCTACCAAAAATTTCTAACATTTCGTTCTTCTGATTATTATTTTTACATAAGCTTTACATAAATTTTGTTTGAATCGCGAAATTAAAAAGCGTCAAATTGTGTCCAAGTACGCTAAATTTAAAATATATATAAGACTTTCAGCCTCGTTTAAAGTTTAATTTTAACTGGGGCTGGCTTATTAGTTGCTAAAAATGTTATATGATTTCAGTCTCATGCTGCTAATTAAAAAGCGTGTAATTAAAAACCCCTTTTACCGCCATGTGCTGTGGTAATTCCGCCTCGCCAACGCCTCATGGCGTGGAGATTCACTAAAGAATTTTGAATAATAAACACGGTTTTGAAAGGGAGACTGGGTCGATTGTTCTAAAGGCGGGAAAAATCTAAAACTTTAAAATGAAATTGACAAATTTTTTGATGCGACATGAGCAATAAAGTTTTTGAGAGAAGAGCAGAAAACTGGAATGGAAAATGTTTTGAAGAGAAAACATTCTAAATTTAAGGTATGATAGAAGAGATATTTTTATTAAAGTAATGAGTAATTTTAAACTCCAAAAAATAGGTTTACTGTGGAGTATAGTAAGGTTTTTTTTATTTTAAATTCAACACTCCGTTGCTTGCTTAGCTTAGGTAGTACAAATAATTACTGGACAAATGGGGGAAAAACAGCTTTAATAAAATAGTGGCTCAGTACACACATTTTTTATAAGAATTCTTCTTATATAAATTCTCAAGTCTCGATTTCCAGAATATTATAAATATTTAAAAAAATAAATAGACAAGAAAAAGATTTTTTCTTGAAATTTCGAATAGTTACTTCTTTGTTGTGTTATATACAATTGGTTCCTTTTTAAAGTGTTTTCCACATTTAAAACAGTAGTTAAAATATTAGTCATTTTTTCGAGAATTATTTAAGACTCAAAATGCCGAAAGTTCTATGCTTCACCCTTTTTTGTGTGTGTTTTTTATGCTTTCAAACTTCATTGTTCGTTTTTTATGTATGAGTACCCGCGCGCAAGTGTTAACCACATATACTGTAACATATCTTCTAAAACTGAAGAGCTATGGACATATTTTGCATGCACATAGCCATTGACTCTATTTGGTATGGTATTTTTTTTACCTATAAAATGTGGGGGGGGGGGGGGTGTCCATAAATTCTAACTGCACTATACAATTGTAGTAGGAGACAAGAGAAATAAATTTTCACGCTGACCTTGACATATTTGTGTGACATCAATATCAATTTTAAAATTAGGAAAAATACCATACCTATAAAATGAAGGTTGAGAACGTCCTTGGCAATTGAATATTTTCTATTCCATTTTAAGTTTTTGTTAGCAATATAAATAGTTTATAATATATATATCATTCATTTTTTTGCACAGAAATATGGTTAAGTACTGCCAAAACCCATGAAATTGCGCTATATTTATATATTTATATATTTATATATTTCACTTCACTATTTGACAGAAATAAAATTAAAAAAAATTATGTAGAGGAGGATAATAAAAAAATCCAAAACTCTTGCGAGCTCTAAATGTCGCAAATCAGCCGTTTCGGAAACAAAACAAGCCGAATTTTTTACTAAATCCCCATTCAAAAAATTGAAAATCTGCAATCCTTCAGCAATATATTGAGACAATGGAATTTTTTCAGTCATTTTGCAAAGTTGCAAGAAGCATCAACTCAAGAATTCACCAGCAGCCGGTAATAGTAGCACTTTAAAACATGTCTACTCTACAGTATAATTCACGTTGAAGAAATGGCCATGCTTACGTCAGCAACAGTTAGCACCTTTTCAGGTTTGGAATCTAAACAAATAAGTCCGTTGTAATCTGTCCTAAGTCCGCCTAAATTCAAAATCCGCTGTAAATATTGACAAGATCAAATTGCGTGAACCTAGTATCAAAAATAGCCTATACAACTACTTTTGGAGATGAACTTTAAAATTACCACCTAGTCTCAATATATTTTGGGAGAATGGGTAAAAATTAAGTCCAAAACTGAACATGTTTTACACATTTATTATTCAAGTTTGGAGCAAAATTTTCCGCTCGGAAATGAATTTTTTGTTCTTAATTTGCGGGATTTGTTTTTCTAAATAAGTAATCCCACAAAATAAATTTTGCAAAAGTAGACAAAAGTGAATCAATTGCAAAACAACTTCCACAAACCCGGGCTATTATTTCCCAAATGTTTTGTTCCAGTATGGCTAAGAGTTAGACATGGCTTAACCACTGATTAGTTTCGTCTTAGCTACTTCAGTATGACGTCATAAATATGAAAGGTGGTACCTGAAAACTATAAGTTGCAAAAATGAGAATCATTGCAATAAAAATATATACAAAATTATATTTAAGAATGTTAGTTCGACTCGATACGAAATATAAAATCAAAACAGTCAATATTAGCAAAATGTTGGGAGAATTTGTTTATGATCAGAAGACTTAACTGGTTTGTGTTTTCTCAAATATACCACCTGTTTTTATAATATAATAATAAATATAATAAATACAATACATCGAGGCAAATATTCAAGTCAAAACTCCCGTCATATATATGACGTATGAAATAATCCCACTACCTCCCTCTCCTCCCATCCCCCGGTCTCAATCACCAAAATAATTTCTGCAAACATCCTTTTCTACAAAAATTTCTTTCCTTAAGGAATGTTAACCGATAAAAACAAAGGGCGCTACATATTTGTTAATGTTTTTTTCAGGTATGGGTGCTTAGGAGACCAGTGCAAATAAATCCTATTGCTATAGAGGAAATTAATATTTTGAGGTAAGTTGAGGTATCTACCTCTCCTTTTTAAAAGTTAGACATTTTTTCATCAGGTAATGTTGTTTAAACTTACCTTTAAAGACTTAAAATGAGCGTCCTCTTGGACTTGCCTGTATTATCGGATTATCCGACCGATTGTCCGAATTATCGTACTTTTCATTCAAGAACGGTAACAGAGCTTATTTTAACTATAACCCTTTCTTGTACGTCATATCTACCGTATAAGAAGTAATGGAATAAAGGGATGGAACAAGCTCATAGCAAAATTCCGTGAATGTTTTAGTGCTGTGTTCTGAGTTTAGTATTGTGGTTCGTGAGTCTGTGTTTTATACCGTATGTCACGTGTTAATATATAAAAACCTGTATCTTTTGTATTCAGAGCGTAATCTTCTCTATCTCAATATTTACAAAAGTGTGCCCTTATTGTTCATGGTGTGCATACCAAGTTGGCCACTTGGTATGCACCAGGTTGGCAATATGACAGTATCTTTATATTTTGAGTCGCAAAATATATACGAAAGATAATAACTAACATTTTCTGCGTGAAGCTCTATCAGTAAGACGAATATTCTCTTTAATCATAATCCGCAAAATTAATTTAATCCTACCAAAAGAAAGAAGCAAAGAAAAGTCAAATTAAAAAATAATATTTGCAAAAATTTCTTCTCTTAAGGTAAGCCGACTAAGGATTAGCTCTGTTGTAGCTCCAATTACAATGGCAATGCCGAAAACTCTGATAAGGTAATTGCGATGTAATTGCGATGTTTCGAGCCGCACGCTCGATCCCAGCTACTTTTACCGTGGCAGCGTAACTATTTTGCTAGAACTATCAGAAAACACAGCGCCATTGAGAAGCATTTAGTCCTGGGGACGAGATTGGGCGTCGCAAGCCAGTTGTAGCACTACAAAATAAATAGCTTTTCACAACTTTTTGCTATAAAATAATTTCTCTTATACATAAGTCAAGCCGATAACATGTAAAAGACGATAGAAACATTCCATTAGTTAAACCGTAGTAGTCATATTATTGAGCTTCCCAGGGCACATTTTGTGAGTATAAAAATGCCATAACTTGTGTATAAGGAGGATTATCGACTTGAATGTTGTTATGGGGTGCTTTTAGACCAATGTAGATCAATTAGGAGAAAAAATTGTTTTTTATTTCCTATACTTTCTGAGTTCCAGAATTTAGCCATTTTTAGAGAGAAAAATAAAACTTTTCGAAAAAAAGGATTCTGAGCGAACAACAAAATTAGGTACAATTTTTATTTAGCAAAATGATTCATTTTTTTTTCGGTCAAATAGTGATTAAGCTCGATCCGGCACTTTTTTTATATTCCACGACATGGCATGAATAGGGTTAATTCCCGGCATTATAGACCACAATTTAATTCACTGTGGCTATCACTTTTCAAAGCATGTTGTCTTGAGCACAGACAACCTATTAAACATACTTCATACAATATTCCGTTATAGTTAGCTTTCGTGATATTCCTTTCATTGGATACTTAATATTTGTCATTTGACAACCGCAAACTTTTTCAGCTTTAATTAGAACAAAAACAAATGCTGTCATGCTTTGATTGATTGATGTCCAAAAGTAATCGAGCAGTTTGACTTCAAGGAAATTTTAAAATTTGTAGTTCAATAAGAAAATTTTTTCGATCTACAACCGTGAAAATTATTCCCTACATAAAATATTTGTCTACCGTAAACTACGAACGGGAAACGATGCAGGCAAGCAAACTAAAACAAACTAAAGCTATCATACAAACCAAGGCACATCTTATTAATTGCAGTCTCAATAATTTTTGTGAGGGATTGTAGCTAGTGTATGATTAATAAATAAGTCTCAAAATGGTATGTACGTACTTTATGGGGACGACCTGTTAGGGTTTGTACATTCTAGAAACATTGTTTATTTGATTGCTCGAGGTTGGATTGTTTTTTACAAAGAGACATATCACAAATGTACCGTCATTATAATATATACAAAAGTGTGTTCTTTATTAAAAAAAACAGAGTGTACTTCATCTTTTTACCATTCCATGTTTATAGTTCGCAACCAATTCTCGTTTGTATTTTTGTATAAATCGGTGAAAACACTATTGATATAATTAGCATAATTATTGGATCAAGGATCAAGTCAATGTCTTTCAATAAATTCTCTAATAATGTTGCCCTCCTATGAGAACTCGCCAATCCAATCTTGTTGGGCTAAAATCGAAATTAGTTAAAATTCCTTAAAATCTAGAAGAGAAATCTAAAGGAGAAATCTAAGTGTAAAACTATTTGCAACAAAGTACTACAATCCCTGACTAATATTGATACTGCGGCACTTTTCGTCCATTCTGCAAAGTTGCATAAGCATTAACTTGCGAATTTTCCGCTGCTGATAGGCTGGCTTTTCCACATTGTTAGATTGCGCTAGTAGCGCTTTCTTACACGTCTGCTCTACGAAATAATTCACGTTGGGGCCCACAAAGTTTAAAAAAATAGCTATTCTGACGTCAGCAACTATAAGCACATTTAAGGGCTCGGTTCTAACCAAATAAAATAAATCCTAAGTCTTACATTGACAAGTTCCAACTGCGTTAACCTAGTGTAGAAATAGCTAAAAGCTGGAAGAGTAACTATACTTAAGTTGCTTGTATTTATATAGCAATCAAAAATACTTACTGGTGTTCTTTAATCATGGTGCGGATTATGTCACGATTGTCCTTTCTGCCACGCTCGTATGCTCCAGCTACATCATAAGCTGTGTCCCCAGTCTGATTTGTAATCCTTATGTCAGCCTTATAACGTAGTAAAATTTTAACGCATTCAATGTTACCATGAAATGCAGCATAATATAGCGGAGTCTGATGAAACTTATCTTTACTGTTGATATGTGTATCATTGTGTTTGCATAATACGTGTAAAACATCATGATGACCTTGGGCTGCTGCAAGGTGATAACAATTTTGGAGAACATAATTTTGTGCCTCAACATGGCTTCCATGAGAAATAAGGAGTTTTACCATAGACGGGTTGTTGAAGTGCTCTGCGGTGTACAATAATAGTGTGTAATTATCAGGTTTTCCTATATACACAATACGTGGAAACGAATCAATCAACTTTTTCACCTCCTCCACTAAATTTTCGGCAACATATTTCTTGGCATCTAAAACCAGGAAAAATACCAAAAAGACAGCATTACAACATTAGAGAGGATAGAAGTACCACATTAAATAGATTGTTTGACATAAAATAATACGAAAATACGCCCAAATCGGCGAAATTTAGCAAGTTTTCTTTCCCAAAATCTTCTTCTTAGGTTAAAGTAGCTTGCTTGTGTATAGATTAATTTTTCGCAATATCCATTAGATATTGCGAAAAATAACCCTATTATACCTATAGCGGCACAAAGTGCCAACTTTTATGGAGCAGGTGATTATCTGATGAAATTTTGTGACTTTTCCTAAATTTTATTGGGACTTGTGATAATTTTATATTAGCAAGGGGGGTGTTGCATTTTTGGGACGGAAGTAAATTTTGGAATTTTAAAAAGTGCTGACATTAATTTAAGAGTGTTGTAAGATGTTTTATTTTATATATCTATATCTTAATACGCCTTGTGTGTGGGTGCGCACGGTGAGGCCAAGGACAAAAATTACGGGTTTCGTGCCCTGAGTCCGTTCTAGGCGTAGGCAAGCAGAAATTGTTAAGGAACTCAATCTTTTTCTTTTAGCTTTGCAACGGTTTCTTATTGTTATCATGTGACGTTTTTGAACGCGTTCATCGATTCAGAACGTTCGATTAAGAATCGAATCATTTTACGCCGCTAGAAAAAATAAACAAAACAAACTGTGCAACTGGGGAGATAAATTTTTCACTTTATCTCCCCAGCACACAAACCTTGAGTTATATTGTTATTCCTTGTTCCTTAGTTATTTGTATCAAACTAGCCTTAGTAGTCTTTGCTAGAAATATGACTCCAAATTATTTGACTTAAGCTTTGATTTTACAAGCCACGACATCTTTTAAGAAGGAAGCGTCACAGCCAATAGCTATATAGCCAGGAGACCCAGCGTAATTTTTCTTACCACCGGGAAATCGGAGTAGTTAAGGTGGGAAAAATTACGCTGGGTCTCAAACGATATTTCTGCGGCCAAAATCTGGCCGCGCTTTTTGATTGGCTAATTCTATTGTTTTTTGCTCACGTGGTCCATGTCGGGGAAAGCCCTTTTCATCCGAATATTCCAGCGAGTGGTTTCACTCACCCTAACAAACATTAGTAAACTATAAAGTTTTTACCACAGTAAGATGTGGCCAAGCCTGGTAAACAACTCACAGATAAATTAAAATGGCCTCCGAAGCGATTAGTCACATTGTCCAATTTAAACTCGGGGTTTCCGCTGAGTCATTCGTTTGCGTCTAAGCTTTAGTTTGAGAGAAACTCATTTTATCAACTCGAGGAAGAAAGCTTAGTTAACTAGGCTAATAGCTATAATATTTTTCTGATATTTACTGTTATTTCAAAATAGTGTCGTTTTCACATCTTTTGTAAACATACATGGGGGGGGCACATGCAGTATGACAAAATGATTTTTATTTAACGTGTGGTAGGGGTGAAAGCTAAATATGTGTTGATTTTCGTTGTTCTGATGTTCCGAAAAAAATATTTTGTTTTTTGAAATTTCGTGATAAATTTCTGTTAGCCAGGCAGTACTGCATGTAAAATACCAAAAGGACTGGCTTTTGTAAAATCTTATTTCACAAGGGTTTTTGACATTTTGAGTAAAAAATATGCAGGAGAGGATGGCATAATTGTCCATTTATAATATTTGTGAAGAGAAATGCGTTGTATACTTTGTTGTTAGAAATATTTGTGGAAAGAAAATTTGATGAAACTGCAAAAATCTTATGCTCCTTCTGTTCATGAAATTTTCTTCCCACGGAAATTTCTGAAATATGTGTTCCAAACGTAATTTTTTTTCTTCAGAATTACTCTACGCAACCATTCTTTTTTACATTTTGTGTAAACCTTCATTTTGCTACCATGTTCAATACACTAAAAATTATACCTATTTTTGTTGTTTGAATTTACTCTTTAAAAGCCGTTTTTGGCTCGGTACATTGCATATATCCTTTTTTGACGTTCATCCAATAAATATAATAACGAAATGATTGAATTTTATAGTTAAAGTCAACATGCAAATTGCTGAAAGAAATGATTTTTCTTAATTTAGGATTTACTCCTCACAAACCGTTCTTTTTTGACATTTTTTGTAAAGTTTGACGAAGAAAGACGGTATTCAATATACCAAAAAAAACCGGATAAATTTTATTGCAAGGAGCACTATGCAATATTTCATATGTTGTTAACTGTTTATTTTTTTTAATTTTATGCCAAGCATTGCCACGTTGACTTTGCCAACCTATTTATTTATCATATTTAGCTATTTATAGAGATTTTTGTTTAACATGTTTTAAACTGTAGGTTTTGAGGAATTTAGTGATCAACCTGTTTTTTGTGCCAGACCTAATAAAATTGTAAAAATAAAATTTTTAGTGATTTAAATTTTATGGGTGGGATGTATTTTAAAATGTTTTGGTGATCTTAATTTTTTCATTTATTTTTCACCATCACATGGTCAGAGCAAGTAATTTTAGTAGATTTAGCATTTACATGTGACATATAATGCAGTTGTTGGACAGGGAAATTTTAAAAATACAATGTTTTTTGTTTATATATGAAGGCTCTTATTATAATCACTCTTAACCTTTTATTTGACTACCCAGTCAGATAATTTAATTCATGAATGAAGCTAGTAAAAGTATAGTTGAATATATTTTAATTTCTTTTGTACTAAGCTATAGTTGGGCATCATATTATACCTGATAAATAAAAACGATGTTACAACGTGGATTATTTTATAGAGCAGCCTTTTAAATTGACAAGAAATGTTTTGATTTAATGTTATTTAAGAACTACGGTTTAAAATTGTACCTTTTCTTTTTGTCCTCTATAGATTGGGCGACCCAGTCTTAAGACCAGCCACTCATTTTCCACTGTCCAAAGATTGGCCAGGCAAGTCTTAAGACGGGACGCGTTCCTAAATACTTCATGAAAGCTTCTACTTTTGCAAATTTGTAAAAGACGCACAAAATAATAATAACAGATAAGAAAATATATTTAATTATAAACTTTACAAGTGACAACAAAATAGCTAGCTAAACAGCAAAACAAAGTTCTCCATTTCTCAGACTGGTATAGTACAGGCGATTGTGTGTAGTATAATCGAGTTTCAATATATTGAAACATAAAGAACATAGAAAATCTCTCAGTTGACAAGTTGGCTCATTGCATTTGATATCTCGAGACAATCAACATCTACTTTTATTAACCTCCGTTTTGTATTTCTTGATCCTCGAATACAGAGTATTGCTGAACGCAGTAAACAAAATGATAATTTCGTCCGAAGCCAGTTTGTAACGGTACTTTGTTCCAGATTTCTTTTTTCCGCTACTTTATGCGACAGAGTGGAGATAAAATGTTCTGTCTCTCGACTGGATCCTCCATATGGTGTGAAAATCAGCGGTGTCAATGATCCATGTTCTACTTCTAGCACTCTTTGTCCATATGCACGTTTCTTGATGTTTTCATTCGATTTGAATGCATTAGCAAGTTTATGATTGAGGTGTGTCAAAGCGAATGGGTTAAATACCCTTACGTCAAAAAATGCTCGTTGACCTCGTTGCCAGAATCCTCTAACGCTAATGTCGAGTCTAGCTTCATCTGTGGAGTTTGCAGAATTGCTTCATTTTTCTCCAGTCAGCGGTTGTAAATGTGGTTCTGTTTCTACATCATTGGAAATCTCTTCAGATATATTTGCCAAAGTATCTCTTAATTCGTCGTCACGTTGATGAATATAGCCACCTTTGACACATGACATAGCATGGTCGATCGTGAAGCGTTTTCCACATACACAAATTGTTGGTAGGAACTTCAATTTCCACCGATATCTCATTCGTATGGCATCATAAAACTCTCTTTTGTTGAGTGCGTAATTCTCAGATTTTAATGGAAGTGCTGACAACCAACTTGAAGCACCTTTCATTGTCGCCAAATCATTTGCTCGTAGTTGCTCATTCGTCATGTGTTGGCAAACTTCTTTCAGTTTTTCGTTATGCAACATTAGTTTCTGTTAAGGATTTTGCTTTTGATATTATTGTGTAACTGTTTGTCAAATTTATAAGACGTTTGCTGTAGTTTAATTCTTTCTGCTAGTTGTTTTGTCATTTCTACAGAATTTTCATGTTCTCTCTTTGATGATTCGACTAATATCACAATTCCCATACCACCATAGCGAATTGGTAAACTCAGTAATATTCTCTCGTTTTCGGTACATTTATGCCCCTCTGTCAATGCTGGGATCAATGTATTGTCGATAACATCATCCAGTACTTTGATATACTTGTTCATATCCCCAAGTGTTCGGATAAAATAGTTAAATTTGTGTTGAAATCCACTTATGTAAGCAGCATAGGCAGCATGTGGTTCAAAAAGTGCAATTTTAGCTAACTTCTTTATCTGAACAATCCATTCATTTACCCAATGATGTACTTTTCTTTCTCATCTTGTGTACCTATAAAGCTGCCAAGATATTTCTTTCCATCTGTAGTGATATTTATCTTCGTGTCACTGAAGACATTATCAGCTACTAATTTATGTTCATCCTTTACTATTAACCATGATTTTGATGCTTTAGCATAATAGCCGAATAATGGACCATAATGCTCAACTTTATCCCACCATTTTCTCAATTCAAAAATTTTCCTGCACCTCCCAGATCATCAGCATAAGCGCATTGAGTTATGTTCAACTCTCTATCTTCCACGTCATTCTTCAACAGCGGGAGGAGAGGAACAATTCCAACTGCATAAGCTGGCATAGCGAACGGGTCACCTTGAGTTATTCCTTCTGCCGATAATATTTCTTTCCCACCCATAACAAACAGCCTCGATGGTGAGCCATAACAATTTTGTATATACGTAGACATAGCTGGACATATGTATCGGATATTATGAAGTAGTACTTTCCGATTAAGTGAGTTAAAAGCATTCGTAGCATCTACTAAACGTAATGCGTCTGTTCCTTCTTCTTCAAAAATTGTTGTCATTGCATGAGCAGCTGCCTTACATCCAGAAGGGAGACCAGCACATAATTGGAGAGAACCAGCGCTTTCAAGTATTTCCGGTTTGATTACTGATATTATGGACTTTCCAATCACCCTTCAAAGAACCTCCCCCACACCGATAGGCCGCACACCAGGTTTCTTATCTAGTGGTATTAACCTACAAGCGATGTATGCTTCCAGTGAATTGCCTTCTGTGTGATCGAATGCAGTTGTACAAAGATTTTTCGCGAACCAAGCCAAAGATGATCTAAATTCTACACCGATCTTTCCAAAATTCTTTGACACTAACCAAAATAATAATCAAAACATATGTTATTTCTTTGCGGCAGAACATCTAAAAAATACTATGCAATTCTTGCATAAAATTTGCGAAAGAATTTCATTAAAATCGTTAAAGATAATATGCGATGATATACTGATGAAGATCCCAATATGCTGATTTCAGCTGCAGTCACCTGATCTGGTGGCCAAAGTTAAAAATTTAAAAATGGCGACATGATATAATCAAACTACAAGGCAGCTATGTTATATAAAGTTCAAGAAATAAATTGCTAGCGAGTTCCAAAGTATCGAAATATCTTGTTTAGGTAGCCAGCTAGTTATATAAACTCATGTTTATTACATTAGGAAGTTACGTGTTGATACAGAAAAGTTATGGAGAAAATAAACTTAGTTTACATATGAGTAAATAGAAGGCTTTGTGGACAAGCTACCTTTGTTCTTGTAAACAAAACTAACCTGTGGCGTGATTTGTGCCTACCATTTTGTTTTTTCTAAAAAGGGAATTCTCAGGACATTCCCGTGTGGTTGTTGTTGCTGTGGTAACACGCATTGTCTTGTAAAGAAATTTTTGAACATTCCTGAAAAATACAGCTGAAGCATTCTTGCTTAGTCCCTATAAAGCCTTCTAATAAAAAAGTTCAAATTGTAAAAGTTCGTCGACTTGTTTAATCCGTCGGCCTTAATTTTTCGTCGGCCATAAATTGTCGTCACCTCAAAGTATTTTTTTCTAACATTCTTAGTATTTTTAATCATTTGCACCACATTGCAAAATTTGAATCAAATTATTCACAATTTAAACGAAATCATAACAATTGATTCTGTTATATCCATAATAAAATTCTTATTCAAAATAACATTGGGTCAACTGAATGGTGGAAATCGCTACATTGCTTTTGTAAAATTTCATTCAATGTGTACTTTATTGTAAGAAATTTTAGCGGGTTGAAAAAAAATCTTGCATTTTCGCGGTGGCGGAAAATAATGAATTCCGCGGAAATAAATTTTCAACAGTTTTATCAAGGGCAAAAAATTAGTAGATAATGAGATAAAGTTTTCGGATGCAGGGTTAAAACGCGTTACGGGACTAAAGATTTCCTTACCCTGAAAAATCTTTAAGGCTTTTTCTTCATTCCTCCTCGCTCTAAAAGAAACGTTCGTTTTAGCAGAAACATTCTCCAAAACATTCTCCTTCCTTTTATGATTTTCTTTCTATGTTAGTATTTTATGTAAAAAGTTTTATAAACTTTTAGTCGGTGGTCCGTGGATAAATTCATGAGTTCGCCCATCTTTTATTTACCTCGTTTTGTGTGTCTCGCTTCTTGAGGTTACGATTTTGCGTGACAGACAGACGTATACGGTTATTATAACACAGACTAGTCGTTAGCCCGTGGAAAAATCCACGGGTTTAAATTTACCCGTCGCAACAAAGTAGATAAAAATATATCGCATTTGATATTCGTGTTTCCGTAGCACGTTTTTCTAACACATAGGGTTCGCCCATCCATACCGCATTTCGTGTGTCTCGCTACTTCCGGTACCAATTTGCGCAAGGACAGACAAACGACGGCTGTTTTATAGAGATGTTTACATCTTATGTAATTTGATAAATAAAAATAAAAAAATAAAAAAATTCTTACTCAGGGAAATACTCTACAACGTGACGTTCAGATTTACCAATTTTATTGATGGCTTGTACAGAAAACCTGATTACTTCACCACTTATATCTTCCATAGTGCATTGACCAAGTATGTCATGTTCCATTTCTATCCATTGAAATGAGTTCGGGTCCTCTCTTTTTGCTATATATTCGTATCCCTCATCTTGCCATTGCAGTAAGCAAGACGTGGCGGATAAATAAACACAACGTACATTCTCAATTGTTGAAGGAGGATGAAGACTAAAATCAGAATAATGAATTACACTTGTAAAAATTTTAAAATATAATAAATATAAAAGAAATACCCTAGTAGGGAAGGAAATTCCCCGGGATTTTTTTTTTTAGCACGAAATGTCGCGAGAATTTAATTTTAGCAACTAAAAAGTGAGTGAATTTTAATGAAATTTTCAAATCCGCACACCTCTTTTATTGGATGAATAATTTTTTGTGGAAAACAAATATTAGGTTATTTTTTACTCTGGACACATCTTGCACTAAATGATTTTATTTTTGTTGACTCTTAAAAACTTTAGCTGCCTAAGGCCGGAAAAAAAGTTTGAGCTAGAGAAATTGGTAAAAAGTGATGCTATACTGTGACAAGAAGTTAAAGGAAATGACACAAACAATGAAAAAAGCTACAGCCACTATCAATTCTATCTGTAGTGTTATACCTTATCTATATTTTAACTAAGCTTTTAGGCTCCTCAGAACTAGTGGAAAACATTATACAATTGAGATTTTTTGTTGTTGTTTTTTAAAAAGATATCAAACTTATTGTCTCCCTCTGATTTACCTGGCACTGTATATAATCTTAGTTGAGAGATAGATGAATTCTAACTTCAGCTTTTATCAATATGTCTCTTACAATCTCATCAAATTCTTTTTTCGAAAAACACGCGAGAATTTAACTTTCGCAAGATATTAGGACTTGATAATTAACTTCGTGAAAATTAGTTATCCAGAAACAGGAAAAAAAGTTGTAGTAGACCAAGATCGAAAGTGAAGATTTATTCAACAAAACGTCAACTGTATATACAAAAAAATAAATTGGTGAACAGGTAATCAAAAATCAAAAACGCTTTGTATATTTAAAAAACCATATTTCTGTTCTAGAGTGCAACAAGCGTCAATTACCTTATGCTAATTCGGTAGGTATCAACGATTGTTGTCGGGAAAGGAGTAATTTAAAAACCGGGAATATATCTTAACAAAAAAACTTACTTATTTAGTATGGATTTTCTTATCTCTGGTACTTTTGTACAATGGAATTCATCTTTGATACTTTTTGCTTCCATCATTTTCTTATACCTCCAAGAATTTGTATTGACATAACCTATCGATCTCCCCATACTTACTGGCTCCTGTAATGTGTATTGCACCTCGTCATTTGCATTAAAAGTGAATTCAACACGAATTTCATCTAAATAATTTCGTAACAGCTCTCTGATAATATGACCAGTTGATGATTCTGTTTCAATCGCAGAATCCAAACTGCAAGGCGAAGTGAGAATTAAACTGCCAGTTGATCTAGACATACCTTCTAATGTTATATGTCTTAACTTTGTGTCGTTCAAATCAACTGCACAGACTACTTCTGAGAATTCCATACCTCTGGTCCGATTAATGTTTGATAGCAGATTGTAACCTTTATCGGGTGGAAGAACTTTCACATCTGTATTATCAGAATAATCAAGGAATTCTTTGTCTAGCAACAGCAAAACCTTTCGAAACATATTTCTTTGATTTTCATTCTGATAAATGATGCCTTTGCGATCGAAACAAATATTTTCGAGCGCTAGTGCTAACGCGACTATAGCATCTTCTCCTTGTTTCTCGATGTTATTAATATGAAGAAAAATGGGCTTTTCGCCTTGAATATTGTGGCCAATTAGATCTGCTGTGTTGCACTTTAACTTAGTCATAGTTTTGACACCGTCAGGAAACACGGTATCGTCAACCATGGCTGCCAATACATCTATATCCATTGAAAGTTCAATCGCTTTCTTTTGCGGCTTTGTTGTCGCTGATTTCAGCGGCAAGATATATGGCAAGTCAGTACTTCTTTTTTCTTTACAGTATATGGTTCTTTTTTCCCGTTCTAAACTTGTTGTTTTCTGTTTTAAATGCGGCATTATGTTTCGTGTATTATCAACGGGATGTTTAATAACTGTATCAACCAAAGACACTTTTCTTTCAAACTCAGATAAAAAGTTGAAGATCCTATTTGGTGTTCTCATGGCTTTGTTTAGATAAAACACCTCCATGTCTGTTTGTTTATACTTATACTTGTTGTGCTCTTTTCGCTCTTCTGGTGAAACAAATGTCCGATGTTTTTCCAAGGAACGGGGAAAGAGGATCACAAAAGAATTTACCATTCTACTGTACAAAATATTTCCTAAGGTTAACGCTTCTGACTCGTCAAACATTTCTCCGTCAACCTCATCACCTATCAAATGGAAAGGTAGATTTTCATGTTTTTTTAACAGTGATAACATGATCTGTGACACTGTAGGTTGTTTTGATAGGTTAAGCTCTTTTGCTAGCTCAATCACATTCCTTATGACCAGACTGGCATTCCTTTGGGCTCTGAGATTAGTAGCAAACTTCTTCACCTGATCCATTAGTAAGGTCTTATCATGCCATACAACATAGTATATGACTGATGCTACCTCACAGTGTTCACAAATCCACTCTAAATGTGATAATGCTAGAGTCGTTTTACCGCTACCCAAAGGCCCTATGATAATTTTTTTTCTTGCTTGATCATACAAAAAGCGTAGTTGCTGTGAAGATAGTATCAAAGTACCAATTTTCTCGTGTACTTCATCTTTGATTGTTGGTACATTGTGTAGACCTTCTCTTGCAGCCATGGACACCATTATTTGTCCTGCAATACTCATGTACACTTCTTTACTCCTTTCACTCACATTCTTATTAGCATTGAGAAGGTTGCTAATATATCTCCCTATATTTGCATCTGAGCGCAAGACATCTTCATCCATTATTAGACAATCCTTGCAGAGGCTAGTGCACCCTTTTTTAACAAAATTAGGTGCAGCCAGAGCATTAATGAAGCTTACTTCACCACTTGAAACATACAATCTGTTGACAGCAGCCAAATGTTTAATGTCTTCTTCACCTATTTGAAATTGTTGTTGGATAATTGAAGCAGGTTTCGTATCAGTGTACCTAATGTTGATGAACGTATTGCCATTGGGATGGAAAAGGAGAATTCTGTTCTTGCTGTCTGTTGTTTCATCCACAGATAGAAGAAATTGATTATCCAAATTCAGCAATCGTAGATTCTCAACGGTGTTATAGTGTGTGAATATGATAAATAAATTATCTTTGGTATTGCTCAGTACGTTTTTTATTCTGTAACCAAACTGAGAGATTTTCTCGTTTGCAACAGGTGGGGGAAATTGGATGGATTCTTTTATAAATTTGCCACCCATTGTGAAATATTCACCAATGTATTTCTTTGAAAATTCTGAGTAATTATTTCCTGACATTTGTTTCAGTGTTCCACAGCAAACAAACTTGATACTTGATTCAACGACTTCAGCATTAGTAATTTGTTCTATCTCGCCATATATTTTGATAGAGTTATGTGTCCTCAAAAGAAAACCATTATTTTTGTTGACGTAACAGCAAACACAAACCAAAAGCACATCTAAATATATTTAGCAATAACTTACATTAAGACGGAAAATGTTTCGGCGGAAAAACTTTAGGACACAATTTTTTATTTCAGCGGAAATATTTTCAGACAAGATTTATAAAGTCAAAAAATGTGTGGGTAAGTCTTTTGAACAATAATATCTCTATGTTTGAACGAATTTTAACCAAATTTCAAAAGTAATGATTACGGGAAATGACAAAAAAAGAAGGCTAGAAGCAGTTATAGTGTACATATATTCAATCAAGATTTAAAAAAGGGCCTTCAGGATCCATCTTTATAGATAGAGCCTCAGCCAAATGTGAAAATAACGAAAATAATAAGTTCAAAAACTGCAGTTTTTATTGATTTTCTGATTACCCTATATATAATTTCTATGCACTGCTCCTTTTTTATAAAAATTAGAAAAACCGAAATTTTCGGACAAAAAAACTTTCGATAGACACAAATTTCGGACGGAAAAATTTTCGGACAAAAAAAGGGGTGATTTCGCCGGACCTTTTTAGCTATTTTTTAGTTTTTTCATCAAAGGAATTACAAATTACTCTGTAAATTTTGGACTTGTGATTGGGTATTTAATTTGTTTATTTTTCAATAAAAATATGTGAGAAAGTGTTTTTAAATCATTAAAATTGTAAACAATAAAAAAATTAATGGAGTTCAATAGACAATTTTAGTTGGGTCTCTCATTTTTACAGTAACCTGAGGAATTTAAAGCCTATTAACGCGCCACGCTAAATCAAAGTAACCTGATGAGTGGTAAAATGAAATTTAATTTTTTCGCGAATAAACATTTCAAGATTTTGCTGAAACAACCTTTTTTAAATGTAACTTAAAATTTACTTGCATAAAAATGGCACACTTACCTTTTATTGCGAATTCTATATTTTCTTTGTTGGTTTTTACTGTTATGATCAGATCACTAGCATCTTCCATTGCTTGTTTATAGAATGTAATTACAAGATTGTTGTCTTGTTTGTCTTCATGATAATGCTTCCCAGCATGTAGTTCTGAAACAGCCTTTGCATGACCCTTTGTAATGGTGACTTTAACCGCTTCAGTGATATTTTCATCGTGGAAATGTACAATAATATTCTCTTTGATGTTTTTGTACAATATGAAGCTAAAATTGTAAAAAAATTAATTATTATTTCCGTGGGTTGGGTGCTGCAAGATGAGAGCTATAGCATACGAGATAAAATGTCTCTAAAATCGTCATAAAACAAGAAAGAAAAAAAAACGTATCGCAGCAAGGAGGATAGAAAAAGATTGTATTAAAGTTTGTTTTTTCTTTTTGTTATTATACGTGAAGGGTAATTATTTGCAAAATAAAATTTTGGCAAGCTTATTCTTGCGGATGATTGGTTGCCCAAATTGCTTCATATTGCGGAATATATATTTACAGATGACTATATTTTCCAAAAATTTGCGGAATTAATTTTTTATTAATGCTAGATATTCAGTAATTTTAGAGGTGGCTCGCAAATCGAACGCTAAAACGCTGAACGTCTATCTGACGTTAGAGAGGGAGAGGGTTAAATTCTTCAAAGTATAAATATTTTACACCGTAAAACATCGATTTTTTGGCGAATAACTTGTCTTTTATACTTTTTACCTTTTTGTATCTCCGAGTGCTTGTGATTTTAGGGATTGGCGTTCATTTTTGACGTTTAGTGCATTGAGGGAGGGGTTTAAATCTACATGTCGGATTGACGTTCAGGGTGTACACTCTTCGCTTTGTGAGTCATCCCTTAGTAGAAGCAAAGTGAGAATTTTGCCTGACATAACTTTCGGAAATAAAGGTATTTTTAAATTAGATTTAGGCAAGGAAAAATACGATGGCTTAGATTCTACATAGTAAATTGAAGAACTAAAAACTAAAAAATGCGGTAGAGATTGTTGCTGAATGCAAGAAAATTTTGTAAAAGAAATTTACAAATAACAGATTTTTAAATATTCTTGGTTATTTGCGGATTTGAACCGAATTCACAGAAATTATTTCTTTATAAACAAGGCGTTGCAACAACTGCATCGGCAAATAATTTGTTTACTTTATGTATTTTTTTTGTGTGGTTAAAACTGATCTCCTGTGCATGCAGTCATGAAAATTTAATGAAATTTGGTTTGCTTCGGGGTTTTTTTTACACATTTAGTTTAGAAATTAGAAAAATAATTTTACTGCATTCGATGACCATAGATTTTTTTATAAAATTCACTGAAAAGTCATGGGAAATTAATGGAATATGTTTAAAACTTTCTATGGCCATAGTATGTGTTTAAAAAGGGTGGTAAAAGAACAAATTACTTACTCAAGTCTTGTCTAGTGACAATATAAGGAACAAGACACCAGTACTTGACAAAGAACTTTTCTTTTCTTATAAGTACGCAGCACTAACTTACAGAACTATAGGTCCCAATGTCTACAAAGGGTTTGACACTCAAAATATGTTGGTAGTATCACGGACAATAAAAATCACATGGCTGACCGGACATTATTTAAAAGGCATTGGACTTAATAATTTGGCCTGCAGGTGTCTAATAGATAAATGTTGAAACTCAGTAAGTACCATATCCATGCAACATAGCATAAAGCAGATATTACAAAAAAACCATAAAGGGGGCCGAAATCCGCCTGAATAATATAATAGACTAGTCAATAAGACCCGTGGAAAAATCTACTTTTGCAGAAAAACAATGGAAAAGATCCGCTATATAAATTTACTGACTCCAATGTAGATCATATAATTCTTTGGTAGTACCTTTCTAATGCGAATTCCAGTCTACAGTTAGAGAAACTTATGGGATATTAATTTTGTGTGTTTGTATTGCAAGATACTTGAGGTGTACAATGCAAACCAAGTTTGCCGTTCGTTGTTAAAAAAAATATTCCTTAGAAATTGCTTTACCCGTCACCTCTATTTATAGATCTTAAAACGCTGATCAAGAAAATATATAGAACCATGTGCTTTTGACGAACGGTTGAAGTAATTTATGCGTTTAAAGATTTTGCTGACGTCAGCAATGACAAAAAATTCTTATTATAAATTTGTCTACCCGTTTCCTGTTGTGTAGAGCTTGAAATGCTGATAAAGAAAATGTATGGGATCACGTGCTTTTGACAAACGTTAAAGAAGATATAATGGTTAAAAAACTTTGCTGACGTCAGCAAAGACCTGCCGAAATACAAAAAAAAACAAAAACATTTGTATACCCGTTTGCTTAAAACGCTTATCAAGAAAATGTATAGGATCATATACTTTTTACGAACGGTTACAAAGATGGTTTTAAGGTTTTTTGATGACGACTTTCACCCGTCCATTCCGAAACGGATTCGGGAACCCAGATTTGGGAAACCTACCCAACTTGGTCCAAGGTTGTCCCTAGTTAACCCCATGGTGTTATTTCTGACAAATTGTATATTCTTTTTTCGGCGACTGCAAAGAAAATTTGGGTGTCTTTAAAGGAAAATGAACACATCAAACTTGCCTGTCACAGACAGACAGACGGAAGTAGCCTAAGGCTATGGAATCAACTTCGTCATGAGTTAAAAACATTTCAACGATCCCAGTTGTGACTCCTTCAATTATAAACAAGTAGTAGGTATCATTGCAACTCACTTTGATTCTTTTGTTTCCAAGTACTGTTGAATTTATGTTGTTTTTCTAAAAGAAGGATAAGAACTTCACCAATGCTGCTTTGAAGTTACGATTTCTCAATGGTCTAGTTATCTAATAAGCTTCGTGTCTCTCAGTACATTGCAAATCCCTTCTACAATCTTTGATTATTTTGTCTAGAACAAAATGTATTATGTTTCCCTTAGCACAAACAAGTTTGAAGTTGAATGTTGCTAGAGCTTCAAATGTTGCTGAAAAATAACAAAAGATTTAGAAAAAATATTCACCGATTATTTTAACATCTAACATGTTTACTTTTACTTCAAACTCGATCAATAATTTGATTTTTTGGGGTTTTTTGCCTTTTGCAATACTTCAGCACCTCTGTCATATCGATTTCCTTTGTAGCGAATGGTATAAGATGCTACCAATCAAATCTCTTATCATCGTTAAAGCAACCAATTTATTGTCAGCAGCTTTATATGTTATACTTTTTTGCCCCAGTTGCAAATGTGTGTAATTTTTATCTTGGTATAGTTTTCTCGAATCTTGCTAGATTAAATTTGTGACGTACTTTGCTTCCTACACTAACAGCATTGAGCAAAAACTTTGTTGTGTCTGGAGAGGCTGTTTTTCCTGATGCTATTTCAAATATTTTGTTTTTCAATAGTATCTCTAAACGGATTAACCGTTTCCTTGACCATGTTTATAATTAAATCTTTAGAATTTGATTGCATTCTGCTAGCCTTTAAATTTTGAGACACATCTTTCTGCTTTGTCATCCTCAAATTTTCAAACACATATAACACGATACTCGAATTCAATAACATTGTGCCCACCGTTGGCGAGCAGAAATATAGAAATTGTTAAAGCTGATGCATTTCCGCTGTAATGCAGCATCTGCATGTGGTCTGCTCTAACGTCAAGAGTCTACTGGTAATCTTGAGAATGAATTTTGGGTTCTTCACAGTGAGAATGATTCCTTTTGAAATTCAGTGTAAATCTTTTAGTTTGGAAGGTTATCATGATAACGGACAATCCAGCGAGCGTAATTTGGATGGTTCGTGCTGAAGAAATAAATAGTTTGCGACTTTAGGCAATCAGTACACATACAGATCTACGTTTTCATCTCTCAAGCTTCTACTGAAATCATGTTAAAGTCATCTTAACGCAATCCATCCAGTATTGTTCTGTTGTACCATGATTTTCTTTCTCTGTATCTAGCCTGAATTGACTGTATTCACGCAAGGCATTATTGATTTCTGTGGATACCTTCATGCAAGCTCAAGAATTTTTCTGATTTAATAAATTGTAATTTCTTTTAATTGACTTCCTCTTGTTTGAAGAAAATATTAAAAGTGCAAGTATTTGGTGATATCTTTTACTTCTCTTGTAACACTCCCACTCAAGATGAATTGAGAGAACCTTTTTTCAATCACACCTGCTTCATTTAGAATATGCAGACAACCAGATTCGGTGATGAACTTGTCAAATGCGCCAGACATGGCCATTTTATGCATGGAATGCAATTAGAGCCGTAAATAGTGTGTCAAACTTTTAAAACTCTTCTGCTTGGAGTTGTATAGTCACTTTGGCAATCGCGAGACCATATGTTACGGAAATGATTTTTTAACCAGATTCAGTCGCAATCACTTGGGCACGTCTCAATGTTTCAGCTACGAGCTATAGTGGTTGGAGAGTGGTCAATTTGGGGTAGGTACCAAATTTTCTTGAAGATTCTTGGTATTTGAAAAAATT
Source organism: Hydractinia echinata (assembly GCA_030067915.1). Classification (NCBI taxonomy): domain Eukaryota; kingdom Metazoa; phylum Cnidaria; class Hydrozoa; order Anthoathecata; family Hydractiniidae; genus Hydractinia; species Hydractinia echinata. The sequence goes on along the minus strand of JASGCC010000039.1, from coordinate 757,419 downwards.
ATAAAATTCAAGCTAAATCCATGTAGATGAAAAATAAAAATCCATCATCACCATATATCAAAGCAGACATGTACAATATACATGTCTGCTTTGATATATGAGAGGGGTTCTAATGCTCTTCTCTACTCATTTAGTTAACATCTAAACATCTTAGTTTTTTCTATTATTTGTGTATTACATAGTTGGTATAGAACACAAATATTTATACCTAAAAAAGTTTGGGTTTTTGAGTTTTGTAGTCACCGGGATATTTTTACCCTGTAAAAGATGTTTATAATAGGGATATGGGGCGAAGCACGGTCTGACTATGCCAAGAGATCCAAATTTTTGGTCCAACCACAGTACACTGTGGTAGAGAATGTTTTGTGCAAAATTTGGAGTTTGTAGCTTATGTGGTCAAATTAAAGTCCGGATTTTGAGGGGGCTTGACCTAGTCTTAAGACTCCATCTTTCTGTTAGCTTTGTCATTTTTTAAATTCCTTCATGCACGTGATGCCAACTCTCAAGCTTTGAGAATTATAGATCCAAATAGGAGTCTCAAATTAGGATAATTTTATGGGACTGGGACCCAACCGTCCTCAAATTGTGATCCATGATACTACCAGTATGTTTTGAGGGTCGCTTTTGTAGAAAGTATGACCTAGAGTTCTGTTATGAGCTTGTGAATTGGGATAAATTTTCACGTTTTTTTTTCAGATTTTTTTTATTCATTTTGCGAGAAATATTCGCAAATCAGGTGTTTATAAATTTGTGGCGGGGAATTAATGTTGCAAATGAATATGTTTAAAAAATAATTTTCTTGTGTTTGTGATTTCGCTACGTTTATCTTACGAAAGCTTAGACCTACTTATCTCTCTCTCTTTTTAATTACTTTTCAATTTCCAAATAGTTGGAAAATTTCTTCACACACACACAAAAAACTGCAAATTCTCACCAGATGATTAAGGAAATTTTATTTAGAACCAAAAATACGTAGATAAAAAGTGCAAAAAAGTAAGCACTTTTTTCATATTTTTTTTCATATTTTCATATTTTCGATCTACCATTTTGACTTCTTTTTGTCGCGTTTTTCGTTTGTTTGTTTGTTTGTTTGACGTAGCATTACATAAAGGCTGTTTCTAATTAAACCGCTTTTGACCGCATCTTTGGGTATACAAATTTGAATTTTTCTTGGTTGCGGCGTATTTTAGAACCTTTACAAATTTAGAGGAGTCAAATTCCAAGCGTTTGGAGACGATCAACTTTTTTTAACAACCAATTAACATTCGGAACACTGCCATCTTTAATGTAATCAAAACTGACCATATTGAGCGCCGATGTTAAAGCGCTGGAGCTGCAGCCATAAACGCTATAATGTAAAGTAGTTTTAGCGACCTTGGCTTTTTTTGTATGTCTTCTATGTTCTACCATGATCTTCTTTGTTTTATGTTTCTTTATTTCTCCATGGCATTTGTGCAGCCATGTTTTACATGCATAGAAAATAAACAAACACAAAAGAGCAGCCAATGTCGTAGCCAATTATTTCACCCTGTATTTCTCCATTTTCTAACTTCCTTAGGGAATTGTTGTAAAAACGAAATCTACACTTTATACACTGTGTGCAAATAAAAGAAATATAGGATAAAGAGGATTAAACACCGCGCATTTGAGGGCACATAAACAATATGAAATACATATTTTTATATCTGTATATACCTGTTCTTTTCCTTCTCACTCTGGACTTGTTTGTGTTTATTCTCTTCCAGTTCAGACTTCGGAAGCATGTGATCATGGAAGTTGATATGATGTTCCAGTTTATTTAATCTCTCATCATGCGTTTTGACGTCTTCTTTCATTTTATTGATATCACCTTTGTTTTGAAGAATATCATTTTTGTTTTGCAGAATATCATCTTTGTTTTGAAGATTATCATCTTTATACTGATCAATTTCTTTTTGTTGTGATTCTATTCTGGCTTTGTTTATTGATACTTGAAAGTGTTCCAAATCATCCAAACTGCCTGACTTCAAATCTTTAACAATATTAATATCATATCCAAGACTTTGAAGACATTTTTCTATATGAGTCCATCTGGAGAGAAATTCAGAATATGCGATATTTGGTTTATGTATTATCGCATTTCTTTCAACTCTTATTTCCTTGATATTTTCACGCACATGTTTGGGTAAATTTGCACATTTAAGAAGAAATTAACTCAACTGAGACACATCAAATGATTTGGAATCTGTTTTTTTGCCATTTGGTAAAACAAGCGGTCGTTGATGTGGTAGAAGATTATTTAATTTGCCTCCGTTATCCAACTTAACCATGACTTTATACAATTGCCCCTCATCGTTTGGAAAATTACCATACTTAGGATGATGAAACAAATATCGCAAATATTTTTCACCTTCGTACAAAAATGTTATCAAACGAACTTTATATTCGCTGTCAGCAAGAAGAGTTTGATAAGATGCGGCCATTTTAGATCTGTTTATAAGAATCCAAACTCTTTGTATAGATCTATGTTATTTTGATACATCTTCCATATACAATGTACTAGTGACAGATAAACATAAAAGCATAATTTCACATGCTCAAAAAAGTAAAACCAATTCATTCGTTGTCTTGTTCAACTTTCGTTTCACTTCATGTTTAAACTTATCGCAGTTTCATCTTTTATATTTAAGATCGCAACTTATTACTCAAATACGGAGATTATAGTGTCAGGCACTCCTCCACAGGAGCCACCAAGAAAAGTTGCCACTAATGATTGTAATTCTTATGTAGTTACGTAAATAAAACTGTAACAAGAAACCGCGCAATCTCGTTCCCAGCGCCAGCACGCATATCCAAAAAAAACGAAAAAGAAGCTCCTGGGAACGAGAATGGAAAGCGCAGTCGGTTTGAAATTACACGTACAGACAAACATCCCAGCGTGCACGTTCCGGCCAAGGGTAAAATCGGTATAATAAAATGTAAAAGGGTATAATATCGATATAGATTTTAATGGAAAAGATAATTAGCTTTATCTGTAGTTACCTTGCATTTCATACTGAAATTTTGTAATTGTGTTGGGTCTATGGGATGATTCCAAGTTATTCAAGCGATGTTGCTACGATGGTACCGTTAAGCATTCGGAGCAATGAAGCCCCACTGGCGCTTTACTTCTATGTGATTTACAGCTTGATTTCATTTGTTCTTTGCTTTATCGAGTGCCGCTTTAGTATTTGAAGAAAAGGGGTATTAACTTTAGACCTTTAGCTACTACGCTAAGGATCTCCCATCTATTTAAACTAAAAACATTTTAATACAGAATAGATAGAGATATGTTTTATGATTTTAAAATAAAAAAGACAAATAGTTGAAGCAGTTATGTTCTATATAGATGGTTTGTACTTGGGTTTAACATTTGAATCAATGGATTTTAACAAAAAACAACTCAAAAAGTAGCACTCCCCTTCTTCGAACTGTGTGTCCGTGTATTATGTCAGCAGTTGTGCCTAGCGGTATAAAAACTGCCGGAATTTGATATTACAATGGGGTCCGGCAGTTTTCGGCTGTCGGGTATATAGACAATGCGTTTTTGAAATTGAGCTATTTTTAACTTTCGAATCGATGCTCTTGGAAAATTTCGCGAGAAACCAAAGTTGACCTTAAAATTTCGAGAATTGTACTTCAAAACGTTTTCTTTTTTATTTAAGGGATAAAATTGAAACTGAAATAGACCATTCTTGTGGGCTTTTAGAGTTAGCTTGGAAAAATGAACGAAATCTTTGCTTTCATAAACATTTGGCGACGGGAAAGTTTGATGAAATTTTTAAAGAATACCATTTCTTCGCCTACAGTATTTGCACTCAACAAATTGACGGCTGAAATTTTATAAAACTCGAACAAAATTACATTGGAAGCTTTACTTGTCCTTGACTTGTTGACTGAGTTAATGGCTTCTTGAGGTTCTCCAGTTTTTCCACATTGCTCTTCCTTATTTTTCTTAATACGCCACGAAGGAGAGTGATTGATTCATTAAAACAAATTTTTAATGATACGCTTCGTTTATACTGAACGCTGTTGCCTTGTAATATCAGTCTGACTGACTAAAGCTCAACCTCGTCCGTAGGGCTCTTCTACGCCTATAATATTCTGGTGGGAACACTTTCTTTATTTGAAAGATTTGTTACAGCAAAGAGGTTATAGTAAATAAAAAAGGATGCAGGAAATAAAAAATAGTAGCGTAAAATGATTTTGTTACTAGTTATTCTGGTTATAATACCATTCTTGCATTAAGGTACTATTTTCGCCACAAACGGACATAATTAAACAGTTAGGGGATAACTTTATTTCATTGAAATTGAAGTTACATCATGGTTAAGTACTTTATTCCACAAATTAAAAAAGTATAAAACCTGTTTCATATAAATATGCTTTACACACTTAGAAAAAACACATGCAAAACTTTGTTTCATTTAACCATGAAATAAGCAGTGTTATTGCAGAAAAGACCTTGAATAAACGAGCGCTTTTTCGTTAAACAATATATATCGCGCAAAACTAAAAAGACAATTTTGATTGACTGGTCAAATCTTGGCCAATTCTCAAGCGGGATATTTCATCTTGAGAAGAACAGGTTTTAGTCACACAAAGTTAGTTAGACAAGGAGTTACCTTGTTAGTATATAAACACAGCATATTTAAATACGTGGAATAAAAATTATTTGCAAATACATGAAAAATACGTACCATAATTATTCGATTTGGCACCGCCTTTTAATAGGTGTCGCAATTGTAGTCGAAATTTAAACTAGGTAGCAACGCCAGAGAAAAAGCGCTGCATTAACCCCTTGACGCCCCAAGACAGTCCCGCCCTTTATTAAGCGTTGTACCTAAAATCTAAAAAACAGTTCTTCGGCGCTTAATCAAACAATTAGTCATAAAAAGAATTTCGTTACATACTAAAAATAATATAAAATATAGAACAAAAATAATACGTAAAACCGTGTTAATCACAGAGCAAAATAAAGGACTCTCTTATCCAGACTGTTTCTGGTCAGCGGCGCAGGTTTTGTAAATATATCTACATAAAATCGTAGACATATTTCGAGAATTAGTCAAACAACTAAATATTTAAATAGGGAAAATTTCAATTGATTTCCACAAATATATGTTATAATTAAATATTAGTTAGGATCTCCACAAAGTATCCTACACACTTCTGGTAAAAGTTACAACACGTTGTCTATTAACGTGCGATTTCTCGTATAACGAAACTTACGCCACTAACTGTTCGGTTGGACTTGCGATACGGCTATACTCAATCTTCTTCAAAGCAGCTTCATCTGGAACACTGACTTCATGCCAAATCTTAAAATAAACATAGAGAGCACGGTTACTTGGGATGTAACTTAAAGTAAAATTATTAACACCAGAATATGAATGTGAATAACACACTAGGAAGAAGTAGAGTTTATAGGTTATTGGAATCTTTCAGATACATTAAACTTTATGTCAGACAAAACCGTAGGACAAGACCAGCCTGATAGCCAAAATACCTAACCATTTTTTCCCCTAAACTGTGCTCCAAACCAATATTTATATTTAATTTTAATTTTACGGTCTATTTTATTTTACACAGCATAAATAAAAAATGGAAAAAATGTGGGAAGTTTGGAAATTTGAAGAAAGTTTCGCATTTCTTGTAAATTCGCAAACTTTGCAAATTTTTTTGACTCGCGAATATTTCTTCAATTAAACCAAACAAAATATATCTCACCGTTCTCCAATCTTTCTTGGTATCGTTTGGTGAGAAAGAGTTCCTGGTACGGGATGCAGCATACACAACATAGATCATACCAATCGGTATGCAGATCATGGATACAAGAGCCAACATCCAACCCAATCCCTCAGCCCAACCAGGATATACGTAATTTTTTCCGAACTTAATACCTTTCCATTGTGTCACGCCGTAGATAAATGTAACTAATAAAGAGAGTATTTATAAATAAAATAGTGAATAAATATAAAATGCTAACAAACCGTAGAAATTTGGGCTCGTAGTACATTTAGTAGTTGTTGATTTTGGTCTGAAACACTAAATTAAAGGCGCGTAATCACCCTTACCGAATAAAATTTAACATATTTTTTTGATTTATGACTTTTCTGAAAATTTGAAGATATAACCAATACTTATCGTTAGGAAATGCTTGTGGAAGAAAAGAACGCGAAATTGCGACTGAGTATATTTTTTTGATCTTGCGAAATTAAAAATTGCGGATTAGTAGTCAAAAATCTGCCAGTCCAACACCGTACTAAGTACGAACAAAAAAAATTAAACAATTTATCTGTTGGTAAAAGATTTAAAAACAAAATGGAAGGTTTTTTGTTTATAACAACATAGGAAGACATCGCCACCCTTACTTGGGTTGACAGTCAACTGAAAAAAACTATACGTACTTAAAATCAGCAAGGGTGAAATGTACTTCCAGCATATGGCCCACCACTTGTGAGGTTTGTAGCCTATCATAGTCTCAATGTTTTCCAACAATCGATCTGCACCGTATACCCAGCCAATTGCGACAGATTCGAAAAATGCAAGAAAGAGTAAAGAAACACCTCCAGCCTGAGTGTTGAACATCTCCACCACGTATGAACCAGCCTAAATCATGGTAGAATAACAGCAATGTCTTCAGTGTTGTGTGGCCATTGGAAGAAAAAAACATACTGTACGCTTCTGTCATTTCATCTGTTGTTTTATATAAAAAATTTGCATACACTTTCATTAACTCTATTTACTAGTAGTTCCCTGCAATAACCTTGTTTCTAGTCAATATTTTCACTTAACCTGTCGATCCCGTCTAGGTAGCGGGTTTTTGTTGTCGCTGTATTTTTATAGTATTAATTTATATAGTATTTTTATAGTATTAATCTAGTGTACACTTGTTTACTTAAAAATCTGCCACACGACACTACATGAAGTCTATTTTCCTAATGACTGAAAGACTGTAAATTCGCAAATATATGACATATGAACACCGGTCTTAACCCTATTTATACTGGGCTTCTGTATCAAATATTCAGGATTTAAGTCTTAGAACAAATTTATTAATATGGTTGCCATGGGATTATAAAAGTTTTCCATAAAATTACTAAATACAAATTAAGCCACCATACTGCATTCTACATACTATGTATACCATACCACAAGTACAGCTAAGTGGCGATCAGATCAGCAAACATGTCTACTATACTAATCAATGGGGAAGGTTGATATGTCAGAAAGCAGTAACAACCATCACCTGTGTAACAGTTGGTAGTCCCAACAAGAACGCAAATATACACATCACCATGATAAAAACTTCTTTGTATTTTCGTAAATATTTAGGATATTCATCACTAAGACTCGATATCACACATTCCATCATTGCAAACTATAAGAAACAAAAAACACTTAATGTTAGAAAAATTAGTTGCACTTTATGATATGATAGTTACGTGACGAAAATTTCTTTATTGGAAACCAAGATTATAGTGCCGTCGCAAAAAGAGGAAGCCGGTACTAAGGCGGATAAAAATTGCAGACGAAATAACAAAAGCCTCTAAAATTAGAAAGTGACTATGTATTATCAATTTTTTGTTTGAAATCTTTAACAAACTAAAATATTTGACAGGAAGAGTTTTTTACGTTATTAATTTTATGATTTGCAATAACTGCTACAAAGTGAACCATGATATCGAAATAGCTTTTGTTTTTTTTGTCAATCTTTATAAATGAAAGTATTGCTATACTTAAAGAGAAGACATTTTCGCGGTTGAGCAACTTGAACGTGTTAAATAAAGTCTAATAATTTAATGTGACTGTTTCTTCCTTTAAAATAAATGAAAAAATTAATTTGCTTCTTTTTAATTATAAATCAAAACAGATCATCAGCGTTTCCTAATAAGCAACCTTCTTATAGGTGCAAAAGTGCCCACACCTCTTCAGTGGCCTCACAACTTGTAAAAAAGAGTTAAGAAAACTAAATAAAAAATCAACAAAAGGTTTCTATAAGCAACATACCTGACTATCAAGACCTAATGTTAACAACATAAGGAAAAACAAAATAGCCCACAGTGTGGATACAGGCATGCTGGCAATTCCAGATGGATAGACCACAAACACTAAACCAGGTCCTATATAAAGAAACATGATATTCATTAGAACCAATCATAATCATAGCCCTTTTATGTTGCCAGTGCTGTACTATTCATGGATTGTCACCAAAAAATACTTTTCTGGAATTGTCACCAAAAAATGATGTACAAAATACCAGTTTCTCAAGTCATTTCTTGCAGTTTTCTCAAATTTCTAACAAAAGATGTGCAAGAATTTTGAAGTTTGCTTTGCAAATTAAAAATTTTTAAGAATTTTGCGCAAAACATTTTTAGATCACGGTATGTACAAAAGGAACCATAAACATAGGAAATTGCAAAAAAGATTCATTTATTGCAAAATGTATTACAAGTACAAAAAAAGGAAAAAAACAACTGGTTAAATACAGTTTTCGGAACACAGGATATTTCAGCTTTTTCCCCCAAATTTATCGTATGAAGAGTTGTGTCATATAATATCTGGTGGTGTATTTCAGACGTAGTAACAACTCACCAGCTTCTGCTACTTTAGAGATGTCAAGATTCAGCACCTCTGACAAATGACCAAGCACTGAGAAAACAACAAAACCACAGAAGACGCTTGTACCACAGTTGATCAATGAAACCATCACTGCATCTCTAAAATGGATATACAAAAGGAAATGCACTGCTTTTTTCGATTACTTCTTCCTTCAAAAATAATTGAGCCTGACATATATCCTTATAAAAATACAAAAATGAGGAAATGTGTTTAAAAAAAATCTCGAAAATGTTAACAACTCTACCTGTAGCAGTTATTGTTAAATTTGTTATAGCTTCCCATTGCAATAAGAGAACCAAACCCAATACCAAGAGAGTAAAATATCTGTGAAGCAGCTCTAACCCAGACCTAAAATACAAAACTTTCAATTTACCAAACATCCTTAATTGCAGAAAGAAGTAGCTACAATATTGACAGAAAGATTGCAAAAAAGGAAACAAATAAAGTATAATGCAAAATTAAAGGCAAAAACAAGGCAAATTCGCTGTTATTAATTCCACATTCTTTTCTGCTGTAATCCATTCATTAAAAAAAAAGCAGTAAAAATGTGATACCATTTAAAGTGCTGGCTTTACCAAATTAAATTCCACAAAATGCATTTAATTGAGCTCAATAAGAAAATTGTATCCTATGAAAATTATTTATTTTTTGGAAACAGCTATTCATGTAGCTATGACTTCTGGTCCTATTGTTAATATTTAAGGTCAAATTTGTTAATTGCGATTCTTGCTACTTTTCCCAAGAGCTTACTCCCAAGGAATAAAACTAAGATTACTAACAAGAGGGTTTGCTTGTATAAGAGAAACACGAAACATTTTGTATAGAACAAAAAAGTTTATGCTATAAATCAAACACATACCTGAGGTTGAACAAGCATTTTAAAATCTGGTTCTAGGTAATATCGTATACCTTTTCCTGCTCCTGGTAACGTGACACCACGGATCAACAGAATAAATAAAACAAGGTAAGGAAATGTGGCGGTTACATAAACAACCTAGAAAATTAAAAAAAATTAGAAATTATATTTCACAATATAAAAGCAACATCAAAAGTTTGACAGTTCTGGTAGCAATGACATTCTTCCACATGCAAACAATAATAGCATGACTATAGTGGCCTTTTAATTCACCAGACATAAAATATTCACTATGTATTGACTACACATGTGCTAACTTAGGCAGTAGTATAACATGGGAACAATGAAAAACTTGCACCTTTCCAACAGACTTTACACCTTTCCAAATGCAAAAGTAAACAAAGATCCAAGCAAACAGCAAACACAATGCTAACTCCCATTTGATTTCACCAGGTTCATGTATACCATTTGATTGATTTAGAATATAGTTGCTAAACGCAAAAACAAACAATTTTAGCAAAATTATTAAAAACGGCATTAAGAAGAAGGGAAAACTTTACCTCAATAATATGTGAGTGATTATTTTTTTAAAGGACTTCAAATTTATAAAAAGTAGATTCAAACAAATAACTTAATTTGATGAACTTGCATAAGTCATTGAACAGTTAAATATCTTTTTGCTAATTTAGGTTGAAGAACAAAATGCAAGTTTTTCATATTTTTTAGATAACACATTGTCTCTTTTTCAAAACATACAAAGACTTCACTTTCAGTTCATTTCTATAAAGCATAAATTTAGTTCAACAAAAAGTACACCAAAATCTATTCTTAAACATTGAGTTCTCTTACTTTAAGAATTCTTGAGCTGGCAAAACAGGTTCAGGGTTATTGTATGTACAGTTAACCAAGAAACGTTGTGTATTATTAGTGCTATTAGAAACCAAGGTTGACATGGTCGTGTGCAAAAATTGTTCTGTGGCATTTGTGCTATTTGACATTGTAGCATTCCCAGCATATGCACCTATTGGCCCATAATATGGATTAAACTGCTCAGCACATATCCCATGAAATGTTGTGTTTGTTAATCTATCAAAAACTGTTTTATTTATTTTGCCATCACCAGGTGGACCAGCATAGCAAACTTTTTTATTGTTCCATTCATTGTTACAATCTCGCCAAGGCACATCAGAACGAAATGATTCAAATAGATAGTAAAACACCCACGCAATGATTGTATTGTAATAAACACAAACTAAGAATGAAATGATCAGCATGGAGTATCCAATACCTAAATGATAAACAAACATTTTAATTTTTTAGTAACAACACAATTCCAGCAACTTGTGCCTTCTAGTACTAATTTCCACATATTCTTAGAAAAAAGTTATGTGGGTGCAAAACAAAAATTCATATGCACAAAAATGAACTTTCTTTAGAAACAAATGTGATTTTGGAAAGGCATTTTTAATGCGTCTCATTTTATGTAAAACCATGAATTTCCCTATTTTCTTATGTGAGTGTATTTGAACTTGCACAAAAAGTAATGTGTGAAATATGTTCATATTGCATTGTGCAAAATGAACTTTTCTCTGGTAAAAAATATTACAAGTAAATTGAAATTTGACAGCAATAGTTGGTATGTCTTCTTTTTATTATTTGTCAACTCTCTTCTTAAAATATTGATAGTCTTAACTAAGGTCACTAATTTATTAAATTTCTCTCAAGTAAGGCATTGTATTTCAGTTCCTACCTTGCAGAAGAGGAGATATTGCTTTCCAACATCCTATAGGTGCCAATCCAATGTATTGACTAAGTGCCAGTTCCATAAAAAACAGTGGCATTCCACATATAGCCAGAAAAATAAAATAAGGTATCAAAAAAGCACCTGAAAAGAATATTAAAGAAAATAATTATTAAAGTAAAACATCACAAAGTATTTAGAAAACAGTCTATTTTTATAAGCAGCTCCATTTTCGCATTTTAGCCTCGAAAGGGAAATTTTGACTTTGGGCTTGAATGAACTACAATATTTCAAATTTACTATACCGCACTTTATTGTTATTAGTTATTATAAATAAAGAATAATATTTTTTTAAAGAACTGCTTAGTAGATTGCTCAAAAGATTATCGAGATTTAAGCGTCAATATATTTAACATTCAAAATTTTTAAAGTAGCCAGTTAATATCTTCAGGTAAAAATTTGTTAAGGAAGAATTTTTTTTTAGAATCTTGTCATTTTGGACCTTATTAAAAAAAAGTTCCTGCAGTCACATTAAAATTCAGGATCATATTTTCACTTAACTTTGTAATTATTTATTTTTTTTTAAAAAAAAGATCTTTCTTCTTAACATTTTCCTTGAGATTGTTTTTATAAGAGAGCTTTACGATTTCAAATATCAGATCCGCATTTTTCCCCACCAGAACTTTCAATTATACAAAAAGGTTCTACATTGTGCAATACAATGGCAAAATAAACTCAGCAAAAATTTCTTCCTTAGGGCAGAAATGATTGCCACATGCGCAACAAAAATTGGACAATGGCCTTTATGTTGGTAGATGAAGAAGATTTCTGTTTGTATTTGCTAATTAATAGAAAATCCAAAACTGTATTCTGTAGTATGTGAAAATAAAAATTTACAATACCTCCTCCATTTTCATAACAAAGATTTGGAAATCTCCACACATTTCCAAACCCAACTGCGTAACCTACACATGATAACAAAAAGTCTAATTTATTTCCCCACTCTTCACGCTCAACAACATCATCATCTTCCGGCTCATCGTTTTTCTAAAATAAGCAAAACAATTATGCAGTCAATTGAATTATATTACAAAAACAGTCCAGATAATAGCAAAAAACATAAGATTAATTAAAAACAGGCTACCTAAGAGGCAAATATCTTCCAAATTATACTTTAATCCAAGAAAGAAATTACAGAAATTTTCATAACGTAATTTAGACCACAGATATATTATTGAGACAACAAATTTTTTTTTTTAATAAAAAAGTATTACTTTCAGTGCGAAATTTAATTGACCTTTTAGGAATTCAAAACATTGAGGAAGCCCTGTATAACAATGACATTACTTTTCATTTTAGTTGCTGCCATAGTCACAAATTGATCGGCAACGGTAAAAAGCCTGGCATTAATTTTTTAATTAAATGCTAAATTAAGAAGTTTATAAATAGCCTGTATTCTTTATTCTTGTTTCCTGTTTTACAAATATTCTGTTTGATACCTTCATGTTGCTAAGTTTTTTATTTATATATATATACTTAGTAAATTAATAATGGACTGTTTTGTTTGTTTTTTTGCTATTATTTGTTATGATGTAAAAATCCACAGGAATTAACCAGTCAGAAGAATCTACGGGAATTAACCCGTCAGAAGAATCTATGGGAATTGTCTGTTGGGAAAATCTATGGGAATTCAGCTGTGACAACATACAGCTACCATTAAAGACAGACTGGGTATTATAATCCGGATGATTATAAACCCAGGGAAAGAATTAATTCTTGTCATGCATTATTGTAAAGTATATAAATCGTTCTTAAAATCTTTACCACATTATGACAAAAACATTTTGGATGTGTGAGATAATCTCTATTCCTGTTCTGTGCATTTGTCTGTGTGAAAATATATATTCACATTAAATAGAAAACAAATAATATCCAAAACATTTTTATAATATTAATAAGTAAATTGTATGTTAAACAGGAAGTCATAGCTGGGAATTTTTTGATTGGATGTTATTAATAACACTTGTAGTTATGACGATTAGAAAATAAAAACAAACTTCTCAGCTCCAGGCACTATCATTACATAAACAAAACATATATGATAAAATCAACATCAATCAATCAATCAAAATACATATGTATATATATAAATTCCTGCACTTTACAATAACAAAAACTTATACCACAGCCTTAACTTCAAGTTATGTTTTAATAGCACTTTTACATGAGAACCTTCATAGACTTTATTTATTCAAAAAAATGTGTGTCAAGTATTTTGTGAAATGTTAATCAATGTCAAGACAAATTATCTGAAATTCAGAAAAAAATGTCTGGGTTATGTACGAGCATTGAGAAGTTTAATACACAATAAACTGTGTATGAAAACGTCATCAAAAGAATATTTACTAAGAGTGATTTAACATACACAATATTTTAAGTATCACATTTTTAAGCAAACAAGGTCTTTATTTGCATATGAAATGTAAAACTAATCTGTCAAGCATGAGAACATGTGTGACAAAATGAGAACTACACAAAACATGAGAACATAGTTTTAGTTATTCAAATGCAATATTTATTGTCTTATATACGAATGCCTAAAGTTTTGCTATTTCTTAACAACTTGTCCTTTAATTTATTTATTTTTCACAAAATATGCATTACCCTGATCTTGTTTAGCTAATTTAGGTTCACAGGATTAGTTATCTTTTTTTAACACATTTTGTATAGTTTCCTAAGCGATTGTCAAGTAAACATTGATGATAAAGTTTAACAACATTAGAACATGTTGTAATGCTTCTGATTTTTCCCCCACAACATGAGTAATAATAATAGTTATTAGGTTATGGAATAAGCTTTCTCAGTCATGGAATTCCATGCCTGAGAATGCTCTCTGGATTTTTATTATATAACAAAAATAATCATAGGGTTATTCTTAGGAAATTGAAGGTTCATGTGACCCAACTCAAGGCAAGTTACTCAATTTGCTCACTTCACCAAAGGTTCATTTTCAAAATTGTAGCGTTAAAATTTAAAAAAATTATTAAAGTATATAGATTATGTTGCGCATGAGGAGCAATTGTGTTAGGGTTACCAGGACTTTCTTATATACTTTGTTTATAATACAATCACACTTTACTTATATTTATACTTTGCATAAATATAAGTATAAATATAATTTGGTCATGTGAAGTACAAATCATCGTTTTAAGTATTTATCATTTAGAATAGTTATTTTGGCAACATTTTCTCCAGTATGCCATAGCTGGTAATAATATGTTGTAACATCTGATAACAACGTGTCAACAAACAACTTAAAATCAAAAGACATCAAGTTACACATTTATTTACCACATAACATTATTTTTATCATCATAAAAGCTTTTGTGTATAAACAAACCAATAAATGTATTACACAATGTTTTCATTCATATATTTTCTTTTGGATTAAAAAATATTCATTAAAATAATGTTTTTACTAAATAGACAGCAACTCAGGCCATGGGCTATTATATTTTATTGGAACAATTATTGACTTAGAAATCACAAATAAGTTAAAAACTTATTACAGTTGTTTAAACAAAAAGGCGAAATTAGCAAAAAAAATAATTTTGTTGAATTTCCAGAACTTTGACCAAATTTATGGGGAAAAAATTTTGACAACATATTTTTTTCGCAAGTAACTAAACACAAAAAAAGCAAATGAACTAGAAAGTGAAAAAATGGTTTGGATCATAAAACTAGATAAAAAATTGAAAATATTTCAACCTAAAAGCTGACAAAAAAGTTTATCTAAATCAACTCAATTATTTGTTCAGATTAAGAATATAATTTTTTCCTAAAATTTATATTATATACTAGAAATATAATACAATGTTTGTCTGTTTTTTGTTTCTTTACTGACTATATACATTTAACTGAGCTAACTTTCGGTATGTGACGTAGTGGAATGTGTAAAGAAAATGAAACCCTCAGAATATTGCAACTCAACTGCATATACATCTAAATAAAAACCCTTCTGTCTTGCTTTTTTATGGAACCTGTATATATGCAATATGCTATTCCAAAGCCTTCTAGTTTGCTCTAGCTTTCTCAGTCCTGATAAAATATTTCTTATGTATTACTGTCTTACTAAATAATCTACTATCAGTCAGAATTATGAAATCATGGATTAAACTATCAATTTTAGTTTTTTTTTATTGATGGAAGTTATAAAGAATCTTGTTGCTGCCTATTCCGCACTGCTTTAAACTTCTACGCAATACTCCACGCTACGTCACTCAGCACAAACTAAAATTCTGCAAGCCAATATTGTGAACAGGTTTGGCTGCTTATTTATATACATAACTTTTCTCTAAGAATTATAAAAAAAGTTTTTTAAGGTTTGGTCACATCATTCATGTATATGGTTCTTTAAAAGAATTCTGTGCTACATGTGATGCAATGTTCAGTTGCAATACAGGCATATTTATATATAAAACATTGGCACTAGCTACAACCAACAAGTATATTTTTTATTTGTAAATTTGATGCATGATTTTTTCAGGTGAAATTTCGAGTCTTTTAAGATAGATAGATAGCCTTGCAAATATTGAACGGTATACTGTCTATTATGTCCTGTAGGAGACATGGCTTTAGATGGGGAGACCATGAGCATTTAATATTTGTGGTATTTTTAAATTGGTCTACCAATCATTCAACAAGAAGTAAATCCATTAAACTCCTAGCTAAACCTTCTGTCATTTGGTCTCAAATCTATACGTTACCAATCTATTATTAATTGGAACAATATCCAACAACACTTTCACCAATACGACCTGGCCTCTCTCTCCGGCCGGATTATGTACGCATGGCCCGATTATGTTTTTATTGCCCTGATTATGTTGTGGCGACCGGATTATGAACGCTGGCCCGGCAGACTGTGATTGGCATTTTCTTTGAACTTTTGTGAATGAAACATTCACGAATTATTGTCACAGAATGACGGATTTCGTGCTTTATGTACCTGAGGAAGTTTATTTTATGTTTTTAAACACCTTTTATACCAAATAACTAATTTTAAAGCTGTGAATTTCATTTGCCAAAGTGGTTTTGACTTTGAAGCTCGAATCTGTGTTGTTTTTCTCTCCCACTTATCATGTTGAACATGATAATTTGTATATTACAAAATGTTTAAACCTCTAATACATTGGAGCACAACTGATCAAAGGGTGAATTAATAGTTATTTAAAATTTGTTTTGATTTTCCCAACCACACATTGTTCTTGGAAGTTTTAGTTCTATAAGTGAGAAATAATATAAAAGTGTTGTACATAAGCTGGCCTGCCCGATTATGTTCGTTTTATAAGTGTCAAATAATATTAGACTGTCGTACATAAGTCGACCTGCCCCTATTATGTGCGTTTTTTAAGTAAAAAATAATATTAGATTGTCGTACATAATTATAAGTGCCAAATAATATTTTTTAAACTGTGGCAAGTAATAAGACGGTCTGTCCTGATTATGTTGCCCTGATTATGTATTTTCTGCCCTGTTCTTAACCGGGGCAAGCTGCCGTACATAATCAGGGCAGCGTTTATTATCCGGGCAGAACAGTCTCCCGCACAAATATGAGAGTTATAACCACTAAACTACTGTTGAACTTGACTTTCAAGACTTTTTTGGCAGGTTTTCCCCTTGTATGTATCATTCCTCTCAATTCGTTTCCTCTCAATTTGTTTCATAGGCTAAAAAACATATCTGCGTTTAAAAACTTACTTTGTTAATGATCTTCTCCTTTTCTTCGAGCGCTATATTCTCCGACATGACTGACTTCAGTGTATGCTAGCTACAACTTTGTTGTGCTTGTAAACCTTTCTCAAAAACAATGTTACAGTCTAACGGTCAAATCAAGGAATGACCTTTCAGAGTGAGAATCCTTGTTTACATTCGAATGTGCCTTCCGCCTTTTTTTTGTTCGGTAAAATAATTATTAATGGCCTCACGTTCTAACGTTAACAAGTATATATGAATTTCAAACATTTAGTTAGGTAAATGACCATCACTAATTAGTGTAATTTTGCGGAACAATAGCTTGAAACTTGATGTAGAAAGCCATATGTTGTTAATTTTTATCTCTTTGAAGGAAACCGCAAGTAGGTTAACACCTCGTGAAAATAGCAAGCTACCTTGGCAAACATACTTAGCAACTTGTTTTACAATATTTTAATACTTTTTTCCCGTAAAACTTGACCAGAATGACCAGAAGTTAAAATCGGAAACTCGTAACAACAGTTTTCTCCCTCAAAAATTCAGTTTTCTCCCCTTTCAAAAAATATTTTTGTAACGTTGACTCAGAAGAAAAATTTAAGACGATGAATTAAACAGAGTTTGTTAAAGTTCCGGAACTATTCTTTCAGCAGCTTTTCACGCAACAAAATAAGGGATAAAGAAAGTTACCTTTAACTATAAAACCTTTATCTATGTCCCTGTCATTTGTGTTTTACATAAATAAAATTTGGGCGTGCTGTAAATCGTGTTTTAAATAAAAAAAAATTTAGGCGTGAGCAACACATAACAATAAACAGATAGTGACTAACACATTCTCATCCCCAGAGCTCTTTGAGATTAAAACCTCGAGTTTATCTCAACCTTATCTCAACCTCGAGTTTATTTCAAAGAGCTCTGGGATCGAGAAAGTGACTAACATAAACTTCAAAAATACCCTGGGAAAAAGGATGGAATTAATTAAAGCTTTTCATTTGTTATATTTCCGCCAAACAAGCAAAACTTTTTGAATGAAAATTGCATAACTTTTTTTGTTTTGATGTTATAAAAGTTAAATTACATAGTAAACGACACTTCAAGAAACAAAATATGTTTATATTATTTTTACTACCCCTCCCCCAATATTAATATGACAACTTTTGTAGCACTAAAATTACGTATACATCGACACAAAATTTCTTATGTATCATGAATATAATACTGCGAGCGAACAGAAGCAAAATGAAGGAGTAATGTTTTTAGGTCATGTCTTTTTAAAATTATTGCAGAGTCAATATCGTCCCCGGGGCATTTTTTTCTCGCAGACTGAGGGACTGTTTATATGAGAGGTAGGACGGGACGATTGCCGGCGGGATCCGCTCTCATATCATCAATAATTGTACTCAAAATCACTTTGTTTATATAAAAAATTTTTTGCCTCGGGACAATTTCGTCCCGTCCGGGCTAAGCGGGCTCCCGCATCAGGCAGGTCGTTTTTTTCCATATAAACACATTGTCCTGTGATGCACGAGATATAGAGAGAAGAAGCGAAATATAAAAAAAAAACCTTCAAATTTTGACGATTGTATTTACCTACACTTAGCTATATTAAAATAATGTGAATTTCAACTACAGCTTCAGTTTCGGCTTATCAACCCGTATTTACTTACATTTCATGTTTTTTTAAAAGAATATCAAAATTCTAACCAGGCTCATTATTCTTGTTCCTCTGTTGTTCTGAACAAAGATCTATTGTTTTTAACTTGGAATCCCAGCCTGATATTCTTATATAGCATATTCTTATAAAATAAAAACCGTGTATAAGCTGGTATAAATAATACGTTTATGTTTTTTTTGGTTACCTTTATGTTTATATAAAGTTCACATGCATAAACATCTTTGAGAAAACAAATGGCCGCAATAAACAAAAAATTTAAATATATCGCTCCACAAATTATTATATTGAGGAGAGCAAGAAAAGGGAACCTGTAGATGTCGAAAGTTTTGAAAAAAAAAAATTTGCTGAGAGAAAACTAGACATTTCGCACATTTCAACTGCGTAGACCAATTTATCGAAAACTTTGTGATTGGTATCAATGTAATCACAACTAAAATAGAAAACATACATTTTGAAAAGCGCTAGCGGCTTTCACATCACGAAATAAACCCGGGGAGGATGATATTTTCGAACGTGATTTTTCATTCCGTTCACCTTCTCCATGCTTATGTCGACGACGAGCAAACGAGAGGATGAGGTTGTGCTTATGTATCTCTTATGTCAACTTTCTTATAAAAATTGTTCATAAAGAAAGTGAACATAAGCGCTTATGTCGTACATTGAAGTTTATGTAATTTCTTATGATGTTGGCCAGATTCTTGATATAACGTAAGAAAATGAATGAACATTCGTTCTTACGGAAGCCGAGGAGGGTCACCCCTGATTTATTTTCAGAATCGAACTTTATTTTTAAAATCGACGTTTATTTAAGATCCATTTTAGAATTATAAATCGGATTTTAACATTTCAGCATCAAATCTAATTTCATTTTGAAATCGCAATTTATAAAGCTTTAATAAAACTGCCGAGTTTGGCATTTTTGACCGTTTTTTGATATAATCGAGCAGAAAAATGCAAAAGTATCAGTGAGGAGATGTCGGTTTTCCTTCAGATTCGGCATTACAATATATCTGGTTATTGGATGTGCGCATATTACAAAAAGGATAAATTTGCCACATAATACGGTACTTTATATTTACTTTTTTATTAGCGCCCCGGCTCAAATTAGCGCCCCCTTAAATGAGCGCCCCCTCTGAAAGGACGAAAATTAAATTAGCGCCCCGGCGCTAATACACCTTTAGTTACGATAATTCAATTGTACATGCGTTCCTACGGCTCTCCATCGTTTTACAATATCGGAAAAATAGAGGTAAGTGAGCACCAGCACGCATATCAGAAAGGGAAAAAGAAGCTCTGGGGACGAGATTGGTAAAAATCGTGTTTTTATGAGAGTTTGTTAGAGACGAAAGCGTGTTTTATCCAGTTTTTTAACTTCCGTCGTATCAATTTCTTTCAAATTTTCAGGAAACGTTAATAATAATAAGATACAACTTATGTGTACTCTTCATTAAAAACAAAACGCGGCAAGAAAAGTTATCACGAAAAAACGTGTTTTCTCCTTAATAAACTCTTATAAAAGTGTGATGTTTACCTCCTCCGATCGCAAAATAAGCTGCGATGGAGTGTTAGTTTTCCCGAATTATCGTAAAGGTGCACAAACCTCTCTCGCCAGTGATGTTAAGCCATCCCAAACGGGAAATCAAGCTGACTTTATCCTTGATACACACATCTTTCTATATTTTTGTCCCACTACCAATAACGATGGCAAAATAATGGTGGAAAACGGATGAAGGATGTGGAAATTTATCACGCATCATTATCCCAATTAACTAAATCAAGCTCAGGAAGAAAGGAACTGGCTCACCTAGGAGGATTCTATCCATTAGTGTGAACATAGTGTGAAAAGGCAGGTAACACAGTAGTAGACCAAAACATCAAAAATTATACCCACCTCTATTTAAAGATGTGTTGATTCAAAAAAAGTTGGCCAACAGCTACAAGTTTTTCCATAACTTAGAAGCCAAGGGGACATTGTTGTTGAGAAAAAAAAACAGAAAAAAAATTCTACATAACCAAAGATACCTTATCAGGAAAGCTTTTTCTTTTGATTTTCTAAAAAATAGATATCTAGCTAGCTACCTGTTCCCATTGCAAGTTTCTTTGCAAGAGATTGCTATGTATTTTTCTTTTCATATTTATGTTTAGAAAATGGTATCGACCTCACAACAAGGCAAAGATATTTTTGTGCTACGGAACGATTTTTCTTCATTTTTCCCATCTGATTATCTTTCGCAATGACAATATCAGATTTGAAATAGTTCATTTGAAATCGAATGGTTAATCGAATGTTGTTGTTTTTTATTCGAACCAGCAACATTCCAAAAGGGCGTGTTCTTTTTTTTTCGCTTTTTTTAAGTCGATATAAATGCAAGTTACGTAGCAATAATAAACGCATTAATGTATTTTTTTATCCATTTTCATTTTATTTTAAATACTGGCACTTGACTGTGTTATATGATAAGATTGATTTTTTTCTCTGCCTAAAATATATATAGCTGCGGAAATGTATTCCGCCTCGGCTATCCGGTTTAACACCACTCACGACATTTATTCCAGGAAAATAACGACGCACAAAATTAACGAAATTTGGCGTAAAGTGTAACGTAAATATCCAGGATGTTGAAAAAGTTACTAGTTAATTCAAAACCTGTAATTAAAGTTTAAAAATGTAATTTTCTAGCAATCGCAATAGAAAGCAGCTAACACACACGCATACTTCGTTCTCCTGACGCAAAAATATTCTACTCATCTTTGTAGGCTGAAGGACAGCTGATATTGTAAACGTATTGAAGAAATTAAGAGAAGCTGGTTGTCAATGAATCCTTTCTCAAAATAAAGATATTTCCCGATTCGGGTAATATTTTTGTGAGTCAGTTGTTGACTTGAGCTAAATCGCGTTCATTAAATTCATATTTATAAGTTGTTATAGTCATTCCAGTTTCTTTCGTGATGTGTGAGGAAGATATGCCAAACTTTTACACATTATGACATTGATCTTCATGTTCGTTGCTTAATCATTTATCTATAGCTGGTGCTAAGCGACCTCGTCCCCAGGTGCTCTTTGACGCCTATGATTACTTTTTGTCTCCACCACCCATCCGAATCTGATTCTAAAATGTCATTTAAATATAACTATGAAAAAAGAAAATAAATGCGCGAAAAAGTAGTTAAATGAATTAAGAATAGTGTATTTTCGGTTCAATATTCTTAACTTTCAGGCAAAAATCATCCTGATATATTCTTAGCATATTTTTGGCACAGTTGATATTGAAAGATCTGCTGAGAAAGCAAAATAGTGTAAAAATCACCCATACGGCCAGCCTAATTCAACTGACAGTTTGTGAGGATAAAATACCTGCCCCTTATTTTTATTGTGTCGAGCATGAACGTTACACAAAACCATTTTTAATGTCGCTAATGCCTTCATATACAACAATCACAGTGTAAAAACCCCTGTTTTGTAGCTGTAGGTTGACGTCGATCGACGAAGATCATGCAATTTTTAGTAATATCGATTCGATCACATTCGTTTGAGTGAAAACCTGCCTTAAGTTCTAGCGAAACCTTTTCGTCGTCACAAGGTAAAAGGTGCTGGGAGTCGAGCTTGTAATCTTATTGCATTTGGCCCCATTGAGCCCTGGGGAGAATGTTGGGGGTGTCAAATTTCTGTACGCGGGGTTACGGCCTGGCTAGGTGTGGGGGCGGGGACCAAGATCTTGTATCAGAAACTGAAAGTGGAGCGGACGTACAAAAGTCACGTTCTTGTTTGTGGGTTGTTGTGAACATGAGTTTCTTTCCCATAGGATAAACACCAAGTATGATAACTTTCTGTAAGATCCTGTGAAGTACAATTAAAGTATAATGTAGTATAATATAAATGCGAGATTTAAAAAATCTAACAGTGAACACTGCTGGCTACCTCTTCAAGCTTAGCTAGCCAGATTTTAGCTAGGGCTGGTTTTATGTGTGAGGTAGTAGTATAGTTAACATATATGTTTTAACTGTCTGGTTAGCAAAGTTTATGGATCTTGTAACAGGGACAAAACCAAAAGCAGAATTTTAAAGATCCACTTGTGTTGCTCAACAAGGCTCAACACCATCCAGGCATCAACAAATCCCCTCCAAGCCAGGCATCAGATCCCCTGAATCAGGGATTGTAAGATTTTTGCTCTTGCCTTACACTTCATAAATAAAGATCATTAGCTTTTTAGTTCGGATTATTCTCTGGCTGACACTTAAATCTAGCTACCTTTTTGGTCGACATATATTTAAAATATTTAACCAAAGCGTTTAAGATTAAGTTATTATATATTATATATACACTGTGAATATTTAACCAATACTGGCTGTGGAATCTGAATACAAGAACTACAAAACATTTATGACATCAGATTATTGTTGGAACCATTACATTATAGCACAAACATTCTTCAATCCCAGAAATATGGCGGTTCAAAAATCTTTGATCTTGAGATCACTTGTTCGTAGTTTGAGCTTAACTGGCTAGCTAGTTGTGGGTTTTTTTTGCTGCCATCACTTTTCTAATATATAGTCACAATATCTTTTTAGCTAAAAACATTTTATTAAACTTTCCCACTTTTGATGGCCTGGATATATTTTTTATTATTTGTGCTGTCAGAAGATATAGTGTTAGTTTGTTTTAATCTAAGAACGCATGCGCTATGTTCAGGCTCTTTTGTTTTACTACCACAGTTGCACCTGGAATACAGTACTGTGAAAAGGTTTGTTAACATCGTGTTAGTGTAATGAGCACACGGACCACGATAAAGTCGTAGTCTTTGTGTATAACATACATTCAAACATTCTATCATGGCCACCATGCTAATATTAATATCTCCATGAAGATCGTGTGTCCCACAATCATTTTCGTGAGCTCCACGATTTCTCTTGCCAGTATAATTTAATTTTTTTCTTTTCCAAAAAAAGTCCTTTATTAAAGTTAATATGTTTGTTTCAGGTTTTATTGAGTTTAACGAAGCATATTTTTAGCTTTTGCTTGGTGTATACTTTTTCATCATGGACGTAATTGTATTTTTTACAAAATGCCATTTTGTCTAGAAAAGTTAAATTTGTCAACCATAATTTAATTTTAATTTTTAGAACTTTAATAACTAAACGGCCGTCAAACACATCTCGTTGTTTTGCCGATTTTTTTTTTACAAAAGAATTCTGTTCAAGAAAACGTTGAACCGAAAATATATGCAAAATATTTAACAGTCTTAATTCATGGTAATTTGTTGCAATGATCAGGCCATTCCTTGAGACAAGTGCGATCGCACGCGCACTCGCCCGCACGCTCGTAAAAAAATTTATGAGTGCTTTTTATTGCACTCATGAATTTTTTCTTTTTCTAAAATATTATAGAGTGATGAAAAAGGCTATTACGCTGATTATGTAACATTCATTTCTTCGTGATTAATTTTGTTTAAAAAGTATAGAGAATATTAAAGTCGGCCCCTTTCCTTCATGCTGACACTCTTATGCTTGGCTGGTGCATTACACTGAGACTCGATTGAAAGACGGAAGACCATTTGGAACCATGCCACAAGTCAGTCCGACCTTCATCGTCACAGAGAATACTGCGAGAAGAGTGTGCACCCATGCAAGTTAATTTAACCAGAACATGGGAGAGGTTAGGTGTCCTGTACCTTAATACAGCTTTTGGACGAATGTTCTCCTTATGTAATACCAAAGAAAAAACATGTTAAATAAAGTTTAAAAAATCTTTTTAAAAGGGGAAAGAGAAATAAAAAATGTCTTGAAATATATTTCATCATCATCATCATCATCATTCTCGGCTTAGCATCCGTTTTCCATGCTAGCATGGGTTGGACGGGGTATATTAATGATAGATAGATAGTCTTTCTCGGTCTGCCTCTGGGCTTTACAAAAACATATAGCAAATCTGCCAACACATCAACGTTGTTTCAACTTTGCACTTGTGGTTAATACGTTTCACAAAATTCATTTCTATACAGCTTAAATAACATATAACGTTATGGTAAACAAAAAATAGTTAAGTGTGAATCACACTTGCAGATATTCACATCGCACTTGTAAATTTTGCTTACAAGTGCGATTTTTCGCACATCATAGCACTCGTAATTTTTTTAGCGGGTGCTTTTTGTAGCTCTGGCATAGTTTTATTCAAGAAATGGCCTGGATTATGCACTATGTATTTATTTTGTAATCACAAAAATAGTTATGTGGTTGAACAAAAGTTGAAATTTATATGTGATTTATAACAAAAATTAGCTACTTTTGCTAAAATAGTTATAATACAAGTGAAAAACAATACAGATTATTATTGTCATAATACCCTCCTTCATTATGATTATTATATAGGTTTAAGATTACGCTAGCTAAAATGTAATACTGCAAGACCAATTTTTGATTTTATGAAAAAAAAATTACGTGCCATAAATATATTGTATAAGACATCACAACAAACGCTCAAAATGCCATTTAAACCTCCGCAACAGCAATGTCAGGATGGGACGGATTAGACAGCTTTTTCACCAGCAAAGGAAACTTTTGGTCGAAGTCGTGGGTCGAGCACCCTTCGGTAAAAGATACAATGAGACATTAGATGAGAGAACGAGAAATAATATGCATAAAGAAGGGTGGTTAGCGCCCAATGGAGATAATAGACATAGGGGAAAGGCGGCCAGCAGATATAACACAAAACATACGATAAGTGAAGAGACAATGGTAGAATTAGCTCATGCACAAAAACATTATGGAGTATACCAAGGAAAAATAATATAAACAAGGTAGAATACGCTTGTCGTAACACCCTCCTTCGTTATAAATTTTAAATAAATATATAAGTTAAATACTGTCAACTAAACTATGGTCCGTAAAAATATCACTAAAATTTAGATTTTCTTAAAGACTGCGCAAAAAACATTAAAAGCACACTCCAGTGAAAAATTGTTATTTTGATAAGTTAAAAATCTTCATTTATACAGTACAGTCTGAATGTAATCTACCGCGGACGCGAAACTCGCATGAATAGTTACACAGAACAATAACATTGCGATAGCTTTTGTTTTTTTAAGAAAATAATTGCCTCGCTGATAAACAATGACCCCACGCGATCGATTGTTTAATCACAATAGGTTGCAAGATCAATTTTAGCAATCTATTTTGCGCGAACTCTTTTGAAATTTTTAATTGCAGTAATTAAGCGTTTTTTTAGATCGCATTTTAAAAGTTTATAAACGAAAAGCGGTGATAGAAATGTTTTATTAGATCGCATTTTAAAAGTTTATCAACGAAAAGCGGCGATAAAAATGTTTTTTTAGGTTGCATTTTAAAAGTTTAAAAACGAAAAGCGGCGATAGAAATGTTTTTTTAGATCGCATTTTAAAAGTTTATAAACGTAAAGCGACGATAGAAATGTTTTTTTAGATCGCATTTCAAAAGTTTAAAATCGAAAAGCGGCGATAGAAATGTTTTTTTAAATCGCATTTTAAAAGTTTAAAAACGAATAACGGCGATAGAAATGTTTTTTTAGATCGCATTTTAAAAGTTTAAAAACGAATAGCGGCGATAGAAATGTTTTTTTAGATCGCATTTTAAAAGTTTATCAACGAAAAGCGGCATTTAATAGTTGTGAACAATTCTTCTCGTATGTTTCTTAAATTAAACGCGCTGGAATCTTTTTAAGTAATTAAATCAACAATACATTCTCGCGCAATGTATTATAAAACTTCGCGAAAGATTTTTATTATTTAATTACTTCACGCTAATACTTAAGGGAATAGCTTTCAATACATTTACACAATGCATCTCGCTACAAGAAATATAATTGCTCCGATATTTCTTCGCGAGCGCATTGTTTTTTAACACGCAAATATAAACTCGCAAAACCCTTAAGGGATTTAATTATAACAAAAGACAAACGACTGCCGTCCTCCACGCAAAGGTGTGATATTAGCGTGTACGCGGTAGATTACATTCAGACTGTACTGTACCTTTACTGCGTCTGGAAACATCTTTAATTTCAAATAATTTTTAAGGCCGCGTAAAGCCAAGAGGACTAAGTCCCAATAAATGAGCATACGTCACATCGTCCAGAAAGTCCGTAATCTTTGCAGCTCGCCTTCTAAAAGTTTTGTTACTTATGTTTGCATTGTTCGTTGATAAGATGTCTTGTAATAATGATGAAGATTATAACTTAGAAAGCTCAGAATCGGATAATTCTGTTCATGAAAAAGACTTTACAAAGCTACAGCCATACGACTTCGAACCTCTTGTGTCTCACAAGGGGGAAATTAATAATGATGCAAAGTGACAAGGTGTCTTTTACTGACGCAGATCCACATACGGGTAATACAAATTGGTGTAAATGTGGAAATTGTAGAGCAATGGAAACCGATACTGAATACGTGTGCTGTGTCGAATCTGTCCAATCCAATGAAATTCCTGATGTTTTTCCTAGGTAGCTACGATTTTCGAATAATATAAATTTTTTTCTTAGCAAAACTTTTCCTTTTTTAAAAAAAAAAATATTTAATTGCTTTTTTTTACATTCTTTTCATCAAACAATTTATCATTTGCTTCAGTAAAATAATCTTTTTTTACTTCTTTCTTACTCTACAAGCCAATTTATTTTTATTTCACAGTTCAACAACATCATTCCTCTGCACGTGCTTTTTTGCACACAAATGCAAACAAATTTTATGTAATGTTGAAATATTCTCTGTGATGGAGAACCATTGAAATGCCTGATCGAAAGATCGAATAATGTTCGTGTCGTGATAAGTTGGTAAAATGGCAGTATTATTATTGTATAAGTAAAAATCACTCTTATCATTATAGTAGGTCATAAATGCGTTACAGAAGCTACTAATTGTCAAGTGGTTGTTTTGACAAAGCTGTTTTAGAAACTGTGTTATCTGCATTGCATGCAGCCTAAACAGTAACAAAGATTGAAAGTAATGCCAATGAAATGATGTTAAGAAAATGGGCACATTTACCCTCTGAAAAAATCCGGCAGGTCCTTCCATCAAAAAAACTTTTTTTTAAAAAAAAACAAAGAATAGAAACTGATGAGCGCTACTAAAAAAACATGTCTAACTAGATAACTTTTTTATCGATGTTTGTATTGGAAATTGGTATAATGTTCTTTTATATAATATAAAAATGTACAAGACATTATTTGGTTGTGTTGTGTGGATATAATTACAAATAATGAAATAAGAAGAAATGAGAAACTTTGACCGCGTTGACTAGCTAAAAAGGCATTTTTACGAATTGGCAATATTTTATGGAACTTTATTTCCTGAAGTTTTCTTTTAAAAGACCTATCTGTGAAGTACGACGAACAAATATAAAAACTTTGATCGCTTGGTAGATCACCTGCACAACATATTTTTTTGAACCATTTTTGTCTGAGTTCTTTCTTTTTCAAAGACGGAATTCTGTAAAAACTTCTTTACACTTCTCTGATTGATTGGTACATCCAAACGCAGAACAACTAACCATTTTTAAAGATTTAAAGGTAAAGTACATACCAAAAGCGATTTAAATGTAAAGTTTAAGTTTAACATGAATGTTCTCTGCGCTCGCTCAAACTTTCTGCACTATGTGATGTCATTTTATAATCGGGTCCAGTCCTAAATGAAATCGCCCCTGTCTGTTTTTTTATGAGAAAAAAATTGAATATGCGAAGGCTAGTACAACAATTTTAAATAAGGAAAACAAGTAAAGTAAGTTGTTTTTGATTTCTTATGCTTTTCTGAGTACGTATAAAAGAAAAAAAGAAAAAAATGATTTTCACTGGAATTCCCCTTTAAAAAAGCACTTAAATTTTTTATTAAAATAACTTTTCTGTTTTTTTTTATTATCGTAAGTGGGAGAAGAATAACTTACTGTATATATTTCGAAACAGTGCAAGTATAACTTGCTGTATAACTTTCAAAACAACACAAGTATTATATTCTGTATAACTTTCAAAACAGCACAAGAATAATTCTTGCTGCATAACTTTCAAAACAGCACAAGAATAATTCTTGCTGTGTTACGTATCAAAACAACACAAGAAAAATTATTGCTGCATAACTAAAAACAAGTTTCTGAGCATGCAAGAATTTTTATCTTTAACCTTGACAGCTAGCTACATTTTTTTTTAGTGAGACAAATTATTATTATTTTTCCTTTGCAACAAAAAAATATGCTTGTCGTAACACGCTCCTCCGTTGTTATTCTATTTTATTTTATTTTTGTTCTGACTATACATTCTCGATAAAAATTATTTTTATTTCGGCAACCGACCGACCATAAGCTACTATCGACTTTGCCTGGAGAACAACTTATTAATTTGGAGCTGCCTAATACCTTTTTGACACCGCTTGATTCACAAAGGATTAAAATCTATTATATAGCTAGCTAGCTTTATGGCAACGAATTAAACCAACAAATGTTAATTTATTCTTTTGCCATAGGTTTTAATTTAATTGATAAACTAATACAGTCTTTGTTGTTCTACAATAGAAGTTATCTATCGTGGACGCCACAGTGTAATGTTTAATTTTGGTTCGTGTAGTCCACGAAACATTATCGTGAAGTCCACGATTGTTAAAAAATTATGCATCGTGGGCTATCATGGTTCGTATTAACATAAAATAAACACGAACTACGATGTTAACAAACCTTTTCACAGTACTGTAAGTCTAATTTTTGTCAATATGGCTGTGCATAGCCTAAATACTCTATACCTAATTAGTCAATGCAAAAAGCTTTTATTGTATATATTATTTACTAGTCCTGCAAAGTACAAAGATGACTTTGTGAGCAAGTTGGTGTGTCTAATTTGCAGTTGTCTCTGACTGTTATATATATAGATATATACTTTTTAAAAGCTATTTCTGGTCATAGAAATGTATAATTGAAAGATCTCTCAATTGCAGTACCAACATGGCAGTATGAAAAGCAGTATGTGATAGTTACTTCATAGCAAAATCCATCAGGTTTGAAGTAAAAGTTTTTGAGTTTTTGTTACTTTTCAATGCACCAATCATTTCAAAATTGAATGACAATCTTCTTTTTGTCTCTGAAACTGCACATGCGATTCTTGAATTAACAGGTATGGCGTAAAGATTTGTACAGCAAAGATGTATGACGTAAGAAAATGTGAATAGTCAGTGAGCATTGGGGACTTAAACGATGGGAGTGAGGTTTGGGTAGTATATGTTCCAAATGGTCTAAAAAATATATTCCAATTGGTCTGCTATAGCTTAAAATCACTTAAAACACCCAGAAAAAACACTACTGTGAAATGATGGCGTTCTTAGCACAACAGAACTTTAAGTACCAGCTATCATTTGTGTTATTGCACGATTTTAAACTATATATTTCACAGACAGGGATGCATCGTACATAAGAGTCCCCAAATTCTCAAATGCTCTTTGGCATTGTGGGGAATTCTTCACAACTTTATAGGCCTTCACTTTCCCAATGCCGTGAATGGAGGCCAACAATTGCAGCTGACATTTCACTTCCAATTGAGTCATAAATATCTGTGATGCTCAGAACATGCTTCTATTTCCTGTGCCAATCATAACATAGATGCTGATTTTGATTTAACATTTAAAATACAGCGCATACAACGGTATGTCGCCATCCACTGTATAAATGCAAGCAAATTCAAGGCTGGATTCTTGCACATGTTTGTAGTACAAAAAGACTTTAGTATCAGCCTTTTTTTTGTGTGGTTTTCAGATCTTTAATCTCCTGCTTAGTCATATTTTAGTTTATGACAAACAAGTACCAGAAAGAAATTGTTACCTAGGTTAACATTCAGAGTGTGAACACCAAGAACATCAACATAGCAACAGTTAGTTGACCAATCCTGAAATAAAATTTTGATCATGTTTGTTTTGTTTCCATCATCTTGTAAATACTTCTTAAATTGTTTTAGTAGGTGTTGATCTTGTCTTTCCAGATTTATCTTCACTTTTCCTGACACCACTCTTCTTTTTCCTTTGTAGCCTTTCACAAGCTGTCCTTCTACTGGTCTGTCACAAAATATATAATTTGACAATCGTTAGCCATAATTCTTTTGACCACCAATTCGGATAAATCACCAAATGTTGTAAGCTTTGACAAATCAATTTGTTGCAGGATCACCATGTCATCATAAATCATACAACCATGTGAGGGGACCTGTTTGATCATGAATACCGTGGCAACAATCCTTTTCAAGGTCAAACCCATAATATCTGCTTTTGGGAACTGATCTTTCCTTTTAGAGCCACAGATTTTAGCTTCTGTGTACTGTTCGTGGTTGTAAATTTGATGAGATTTTTGTAACCACTCTGACTTTGATTGTTTTTCTTTTCTCTACAGAAGCAGCATATAGTATCATCCAATACTTGATATAAAAATATGTCAGAAAGTTAATAAATTGAAGCAATTTCTTCTGTGAAATTACGTTGTATGATTGTATGCACATTTAGCCTGGATACTTACTTCCTCCAGCCCTATCACAACTGGATCATCTTTTAGGTTGATTAACGCTTTCTTCAGTCTTGCCCATCAACAGCAGTTTTTATTGACTTTCATGGCCTTTTTTTGTGCATAATTTCTTTGAATGTGCATAAATAAAATAGCAGTCTTTATGGTACATCAGGCTCTCAAAATTAACATTATGCATATGTGTTTTTTCAGACGATGAACATCACTTCTCGTTTTGCTAAAAATCAAGAAATGAATTGGTTGGGTTACTGTCAATAAATTTATCTGAGCTTTCTGTTTGAGATCTATAACAATGAAGAATAAAAACTGAACAGTGCATAACATTTTCAAATTTGGTGGTCATACATGCAACTAGTTCTAATGGATAGATCAGAAACATATACGAGGATATAATGTTCTTGCTTGTCTGGTGGAGGGTGTTCAATAGCTCTGTGAAGTCAGGGAAAAGATCAAAAGTTAATTTTGGTAGGAGTTATCATTGGTCCACTGCCAAAGTCATGTTTTATTTCACTTTGAATCAGTTTGACCTATGGAAAGTCATTATAAATCAACAAATGTGTATATTAGGTAATCTTTTTTTTCTTTAAATCTATTATTATTCAGTTTTAAATCCTTGTCTGCTTTGATTTATATTTTCATTTTCTTTAAAGATATCTTTTCACTTTAATAAGAACGCAGAACCATCTTTTTTAAACTGTTGTTTGTTTTTCATGTTCCTTTTAAGGGGGTGCTAATGAAGAAGTTAAATTCCTCCTCCAATAAAAAAAATTTTCACCAATACATTCAAAATGATTTTGCTAGTTTTATGATTGCAATTGTGTTTCAAATGAGAATTTAAAAAAACAAGGGGGATGTTTGAAAAGATTTATGTTCATGTTGTTTGCAGATAATTAACACAGGTTTCCTATATTAATTTTTACTCTGACTTTTAACATGCAATGTTTTAGGAGAACCATAATGGCTATGTAGAGATGTTATACTTCACTTTCTGGTTTACCATGTTGTAATGGATATTACATTAACTTAAAAAATATTAGAGCAGCAACAATGCTTTGAGTATTTTGAAAGTCCTTAGAATACCTGGAGCTTTTTGTTAGAAAAAATAAATCTAAATTATGGAATTTTATATACTTTAAATAAAGTCATATCGAATGTTTTTGTTTGTAGAATGAAGAATTTAAAATTGTGAAGTAATTGTGAAATTATATGTTGTACAGGTTTAAGAATTATTTGTAAAGTTTTATGGCTACCTTGTTAATGCAGGCAATTTTTTAAGTATAAGATAAAAAATTACCTTATATTGCATGTATGGCAAATTTTTCAACACAAATTTTTATATACATGCATTAAATGCCATATGGATATATTTTTTTACACTTACTCAGGTTGATGTTACAACCATTTTACATAAATTTTAATGCTTATATATACTATATAACAGCAGTTAGGTTTTATGGATAATGCCACGATTTTACTTAA
Organism: Hydractinia echinata; assembly: GCA_030067915.1. Lineage (NCBI taxonomy): Eukaryota > Metazoa > Cnidaria > Hydrozoa > Anthoathecata > Hydractiniidae > Hydractinia > Hydractinia echinata. Next base: position 724,773 of record JASGCC010000039.1, on the reverse strand, counting down.
TTAGCGACTCTAACGTCTTTGAAACTAGTAAAGATTTTTCAAAAAATATAATAAGCTTAGACAACTTTTCAAGCCATTATTTCATTTATGTAAATGAACTTGTTTTTTCACAGGAGGTTTTTACCACCACTTACTTGTAGCAATGATGCTCTTAAAATGCTACACATTGTATATTATATTTTGTTTTCTTTGTTTCAATGTATTTTTACTTCTCATTAAGCTGAATTGGCTTGATCTCTTTTACTTTTGATTTCCTATGACGATGTTAATGTATTCATCTAATTAGGGTCGTTTGTCTAATGTGATTAAAGGGAACATTATTGATGTTTTCACTACAATCAAATGAAAGACAACTTGTTCTGGGTTTTAATTTTTGTTTCTCTGACAAATTAAAACAATGTTTTTTTATAATGCTGAGAAACGCCACTGTGATTCTGAGCAACTACTATTAGTAATTACTATTAGTCAGTATTTTCACTACATAACAAATTTTACTGGAGATATTTTCTGTGACTTTTAACCTTAGATAATTTTATATTTGTCTAGATACAATGTCAAAACAGTAAAGTAAAGTTTTGAGGATATATTTTTAACAAGAATTAAATCTTTACAGAACATATTTTGTAATGTTTTTACCATGAACTGTATGCGTTGGTGTTTTAATTTTTTTAAATTTTAATTTTGCTAATGTATTACCCTCTTTTTTAGACCTTCAAAAATTTATACTGGTTATGTCTAAATCACAACAAACCAATGAAAATTAAATTTCTGCAAAGTTTAGATAATATATAATGAAAGTAAAATGAAGTAAGTATTATTTTACACAGGTTATGCCTGTTTTATTGATATGGCTAATTTGTTTGTTTCTCATGGTGAAAGTTTGTTCATTTTTATAAGTGCCAAGTTTAAGATTTTACCAATCACCAGAGGAGGTATAATTCAGCATTGTCAGTAGCCATTAAACTGCTATATTTCCAATTGAAATTTGTCCTAAATTTTCCAATTCATTGAAGAAGCTAACTATAATTTACTTTAAAATATGGGACTTATAATCCAGTTCATAGAAGTAGTAAAGGAGTAAGACTTAATTTCATTACCACAAACCACCTTAATGAAATTCTCATTTGGGATTTAACAGTCCCCAATTTTAAATTTTTTGAATTACAACCTTGTAACATCGCCACCTTTTATCTTGGATAAAATTCTCTCATGCTCTTTTTATTTTTCCTTTTCCAGTGGCTCAGTTCGGCTATCAACAAAGATATATAAGTTTGCAATAACAAAAACGATGTTATGTGATGGCAATTGGGTTAATGACATTGAACGAAATTTCAATATATAGGTGTCCTTAACCTATGTGTATTTCCTGTTATTTCTTTTTGACTAAATATGACAATATCTAACTCAGTTACTGAGGCTTGTGTTCAGTCAGTTTATCACGCAAGCTTTAATGTTTATGTCAATCAATTTTTGGTTGAAATCACACCGTATTTGATCAGAAAACAAATCTGATAAGGCTTGTGTGAGAAATAATAAATTAAACAGGTCACACATTTGTCATGTTTTTTACAAAAAATTACTGACGCTGAAGGCATATGTTAAGTAAGTAAGTTAAGTAAACATTAATTAAATTAGGTGCCAAGGAAATTGGGCATATTGTCCAATTTCCTTGGCATGTCCAATTATCAATTTATACTAATTACTTCACGTGTAAACTTATTTTATCAAAAGCTCAATTATAAAACAAGGAGAATACACACTTTATAGTTATAGTGGAATGCTGGAGTTCATGTATTTTTTTTCCTTTATTGTCAGACTTTTCTTTATGTTTCACTATGTTTCACTATTTTTCTTTATGTTTCACCATTTTTCTTTATGTTTCACCATTTTTCTTTATGTTTCACTATTTTTCTTTATGTTTCACTATTTTTCTTTATGTTTCACTATTTTTCTTTATGTTTCACTATTTTTCTTTATGTTTCACTATTTTTCTTTATGTTTCACTATTTTTCTTTATGTTTCACTATTTTTCTTTATGTTTCACTATTTTTCTTTATGTTTCACTATTTTTCTTTATGTTTCATCATTTTTCTTTATGTTTCACTATTTTTCTTTATGTTTCACTATTTTTCTTTATGTTTCATCATTTTTCTTTATGTTTCACTATTTTTCTTTATGTTTCACTATTTTTCTTTATGTTTCACTATTTTTCTTTATGTTTCACTATTTTTCTTTATGTTTCACCATTTTTCTTTATGTTTCACTATTTTTCTTTATGTTTCACTATTTTTCTTTATGTTTCACCATTTTTCTTTATTTTTCACCATTTTTCTTTATTTTTCACCATTTTTCTTTATGTTTCACTATTTTTCTTTATGTTTCACTATTTTTCTTTATGTTTCACTATTTTTCTTTATGTTTCACTATTTTTCTTTATGTTTCACTATTTTTCTTTATGTTTCACTATTTTTTTTTTTTATAGTGAAACATAAAGAAAAATAGTGAAACATAAAGAAAAATAGTGAAACATAAAGAAAAATAGTGAAACATAAAGAAAAATAGTGAAACATAAAGAAAAATAGTGAAACATAAAGAAAAATAGTGAAACATAAAGAAAAATAGTGAAACATAAAGAAAAATGGTGAAACATAAAGAAAAATGGTGAAACATAAAGGAAAATGGTGAAACATAAAGAAAAATGGTGAAACATAAAGAAAAATGGTGAAACATAAAGAAAAATGGTGAAACATAAAGAAAAATAGTGAAACATAAAGAAAAATAGTGAAACATAAAGAAAAATAGTGAAACATAAAGAAAAATAGTGAAACATAAAGAAAAATAGTGAAACATAAAGAAAAATAGTGAAACATAAAGAAAAATAGTGAAACATAAAGAAAAATGGTGAAAAATAAAGAAAAATGGTGAAAAATAAAGAAAAATGGTGAAACATAAAGAAAAATAGTGAAACATAAAGAAAAATAGTGAAACATAAAGAAAAATAGTGAAACATAAAGAAAAATGGTGAAACATAAAGAAAAATAGTGAAACATAAAGAAAAATAGTGAAACATAAAGAAAAATAGTGAAACATAAAGAAAAATGATGAAACATAAAGAAAAATAGTGAAACATATTTATTTCTGTCAACTATATACTTCTTGCAAATCTCAGTAAACCATAGACAACGATTAAACTTATTATTTTTTAAAATTGTTATGTTTTTAAATCAGATTTCTACCTTCGTTTTACATTTTTTCAGCTCTGTATTAATCTAATTGCTTTTAAGGTAGCGGTATGGTAAATAATTATTTTTTTTTACATTTTTTTTTAAGGAACATTTTACTTTTAAAACTGCTCTTTCCAATGAACTAATTTTTATTCCAAAATGTTTGCTCAAAATTGAAGGATTTAGTGTTACAAAATATTCCACTTCATATGTCTTCGTTCTAGCGATAGACAACGATTAAACTTATTATTTTTTAAAATTGTTATGTTTTTAAATCAGATTTCTACCTTCGTTTTACATTTTTTCAGCTCTGTATTAATCTAATTGCTTTTAAGGTAGCGGTATGGTAAATAATTATTTTTTTTTACATTTTTTTTTAAGGAACATTTTACTTTTAAAACTGCTCTTTCCAATGAACTAATTTTTATTCCAAAATGTTTGCTCAAAATTGAAGGATTTAGTGTTACAAAATATTCCACTTCATATGTCTTCGTTCTAGCGATCAAATATTCACGTTTACTAAAAATAATCTGACCTTCAGCATTGAGAACTTTCTGTTTACGCAATATTTATGCATAAGGTGTGAGATATAAGCGAGACAAAAAGCACTGGAAAAAAGGTTAAAATATAAAATATAGCATTTCGTCATTTTTTTATTATTATAAGTTTCTTTTCGTTATCGTGAGAATGTCTTCGAAATCGTCAAATTATTGTAGAGATTTATTCAAAACTTTAAGAAAAAAAGGAAAAATAAACAACGGAAATTTGAATCAAAGAAACAAAATGTGCTAAAGGTATAAGGGATAGGGATCTTGGTATGATTAAGATAAATTATTGCGAGAACAAGAGATCCGAGCTAATTTTGAAAAGGAAAACAACGCTTCTCACAGTCAAAACAAAATTGCAAGTTATGAATTCAGCTCGTCTGACGAAAAAGAAAGTGAAATCGAGGTTATGGATGATGAACAATTTTCCAAGGCTGTTCATCACTGGATAATATCAATCGAAGCCTTGGAAAATTACTTAAGCGATGTTGGTGCGTGTAATATGTGCCATGATAAATTAGAGGTTCGTGAAGAGAAATTTTTCAGAGCGGGACTCGGTATGAAGTCTCTCATGTTTTTTCCAACTTCTTTTTCCAACGACAAAACATTGCCAGGGTTTCCCTCGCTGTTTTTTTTCTGCGATGTTTTATTTGCTTTTGGCATTTTTATATTCTATATATATTATAACAAATATTCTCACAAAACAAAAATGTGAGTTGAATAGAATCATTTTCTTGATTATTACATTTCCTGTTTTTGAACATTTATATCCATATTTTACCCTCAAATCTCCTGACATGAGAAAAAATATCATCATATCAGAAACAAATGCTTTGAGAATTATTTATTTTGCTTTATTATGATGGGGGCATTCTTACGCATAAAACGTGTTGAATAAGAGTTCTACAAGTTCACTTTAAATAACTAATTAATCATTAACATATTCTCTTTCAATTTCTTGTAAACAATCACAGGTCGAAAGAAAAAACTTCGTTAATGAATATCTCTGAATAATTTTTTGTAAAATTTTTGGTTGCCTACTCTTTTTAAAAGTGATCTGTCTCAAAAATACATTAGATGACGTCATGAAATTTTCGTTTTCGGCTTCACGAGTGTTTGATCTCTAATCGTGTGTCTCATTTTAATTTTGGGTCAGCGGATTTGGATGCAAAAGTGATTGAAAGAAGAAAAAGAAAAAATTGAGTGTTATTTTCATGATCTTATAGATGTTTTACGTCATATTTTCAAAACGATTAAAGTTGAGAAAAAAACGAGACACACGATTTAAATTCAGACTATGCTGAACACGTGGACACATTTTTCTTTTTGAAAACTTGTATACTTTTGAGACTAATCCCTTCACAGTTGGCCACACTGCTATCAACAAGGGTAAGGGTGCATTTGAAGCTGCTATTTCAGCTATGAAAGCCATGCAAACACTACAATTGCTCAACTAGACAACTGCCTAAAATATCAATCCTATTCTCATTCTGAATGCTAAGCACACTTCTATAGTCTCTGGCATGACTTGGTCGAGGTTTGAACCCATGACCTTTTGCCTTTGAAGTGAACGCTCTACGACAAGGCTACCAGTTTTCTTCTTTTTTTGGTTTGCTTAAGTGTGTTATTAGTTTCCCTTGAAGTGGAATATTAAAAAAACAATGAAATCTTTTATGTGGTGCACATAATTTTTCCATGGTTATAAATTATGTCCAAAGGTCTTGAGTTTCCGATACGTTATACATTGCCTAATAACATTGTCTAACATTGTCTAAATAATAATAATAATTATTTTATTTCGTAAGGTTTGAATTATATTTTTTTATTTCAAGAACAAAGGATTACCATTTTGTAGACCATTGATCAATCTTTACCTATGTTTTTAGAGTTTTCTAAGGGAATTATTTTTTTCTTTAATGTATAAACATTGACTGATACCAATGGAGAAACACAAATTAACTTTTTTTTCTACAACAGTAATACATTTTCCCTGTCATGACACGACAGTTAGACCTTTCACCTCATAGCAATGTGTAGTGTCAAAGTTTCTTTACTTCCTCAACAGATAAAATATTTTAAAATTAGTTAAAGTTAAAACTGTATCACAAGGCCACTTGTCTGTATGAATGATATGGAAATTTCTAGCCATGAGAATAAACTAGTAAAGAAACATTCTAGGAAGTCTTAAAACAAAATGAAAAAGTTCTTTAATTTTTGGATAATTTAGGTTTCTTTTAATCCACTTTCTAATTAATATAAGTTGATGTTTTGCATAAAATATTTGAGGCACCCACACATTTTCTGATGAAGAAGAAGATACGTCTGTTGTTATTTATATATTAAACTGTTAATAAAATTTAAATAATATAAAATTTTACATAAAATATTTGTTAATTTAAAAAAATTATATATTCATTTATTCAATGTTTACTTCTGATTTTCTGAACCTGTTGTTATATTTTTTCTGTTTCTAAACTTTTTTTGTGTTGATGCATTATTGCACATTGTGACTTGACCTTACACTTAAACCTTATTAAGTTTTGTTCATGTGTACCTACGCTTTTAACCACTCTCTGCTACGTACTTGATTAGTTGTAACTATGGAGGACTGGTAACTATGTAGAAATTGTAAAAATAAGCCTTTAGTTTTATATGGTATTATAAAATTTTGTTTACAAAAAGCAACTTGGAAGGAGTGTCATATTATCATGTTGTGTGATGTTTCATAAATGTTGTCAGCTGGGAATACTCTCCACCGGATGAGCTTTTTTTTCTTTTATTGTTACTTTCTATTAAGCTAATTAATATAAATGATTGACAAGAGCTCCTAAGTAAAAACCAGGCTATTAATTAGTTTTACTCCTCTCAAGAGTAATCTTTTTTCTTTTCTGCAATATTCCTGTTGTTTTATGATAACATCAAGAAAAAGGTGTTGACATTCAGCTTTATGGTTTTTTTGCAAGTCATTGTGTATGTGTTCCATTGTGTTCATCTTGGTTGCAGAATGCTTGAAAATTTCTAATATGTTACTCAACTATAATTCTCTTTTTTTTACAATTATTTGTTATTATTGTTATTACTTTTTTCGCTTTTTTGTACTTTATGTGTTATTTTACATGGAATATTTTATTCTAAAATGTATCATTTTAGTGTATTTTTATTTCTACACATCAGTGCTTTAGACACTCCAAAGATATAAGTGGGTTAATCCAGATGTATCATAACATTTTAAAAAAAGGGAAATTTAAAAAAAAATTATTTATAAGTACTTTTTCATTGTTTTAATCTGCAGGCTAGATCCCTTGTGATGTATTGAGGACTCATAAATTTTGATTCTGTTGCCCTTGTGGTATTTTACAGTGCGTTTGTTGATTTGACTTTCTTACTTGTTTAGAATGCTGCTATAAACAGTATGTTAATATGGTTAGTGTGGTGGATAAAAGTTCTGTATCTGTGCATGATCTAACATTCATTCAGGTCCTTGCTTCAGTCGGTGTTGCGATATGTTTTATTACAACTATTGCATTGTTTCTGATGAAAATATTTCACAAGTTGGGAAGTTGCTGCAGAGACTTGTTCAGCAAGAGTGATAATGTCCGCCCTGATGAGAACGAGAACAAATACCAACTTATGAAGAAACTTCCGATTTTGCGTCATGAACAACTTTCGGGCGGTAAGGCGAGATATGAACCCCTAGCACCTGGTAACAAATTTAAACCAATGAGTCTGTCAATGGAAAGCCTCGATTCCTACAGAAATGCTCAATTTGAAATACCTGGCATGTTGTCTTGTCAAGCAATTCAACCATTTGACACCTCTTCAACTACTTCAGGCTACAGCACCAGTGGACTAAGCCATGCAGAAAGTATGGACACATGCTTAGATAACCGAGTATTTGTTGATGAGTACATACAACCTCAGGAACGCGAAACATTTCACAGCATAACTCGGAAGGCTGTTTTAGTAAGCTCACTTCGCAAGCGAGAAAGTTTTGATGCTGATGGAGTTATGCCTGAGCTATACGAGACTGATATTAGACGAACACAGGGTTCTAGTTCACTTGGAAAAATTCGATTTTCCCTACAGTATGAAAACAAGATGAAACGAAAATTAATTATGACCTTGCATGATATTGTAGATTTGCAGTTTGGCAGAGGAACTGACCATGTAACACACCTGTATGTTTCTGCAGTACTACTGCCAGAAAGAGATTACCGATTTCAAACAAAAGAGTTAGCACGGATGCAAAAAATTAATATAAATGAGACTTTTACATTTCACTCGCGGCCACACAACAGGGACTTTGAATCAAGAACTGTACATTTAACGATAATGTATGTAGAAAAGTCTAGAAAGGAGTATGCCTACGGTGAATCCCGAATGGCTCTATTAAGCAATGAAATCTATAGTCAAGTTCCAACAGATATTACCGTTGGGATCAAAGGACCATCGCCTTATGTAAGTAATCTATAGTATACTTTTTTATTGATTTTACCAAAGCCAAATTTCAATGATAACTTAAGAGAAATAATTTTGCCAGATGTTTACAAAATTTTTTTGCATATTAATTTTTGCTAGTGGAAGAGAGAAAAATGTCAATGGAGAGATGACTATTTAAAAGCCAAAAGTCTAATCATGAAAATTTCTTCCCTTAAGAGATGTAAAATCATTACAATGGTTCATTATATCAGCAATTTAAAATTTGATTCTTTTTTAGAATGAAGTTGGCGATGCACAAGTTGTACTTAGTTATTCAAGTGAACAAAACCGCCTGAATGTGATGGTCAAAACTGTCAAGTTTCACAACTCAGCCTTAGATCATTTAGCAGGTACCTATTTTATTTGAATTTTTGTTGTAGTTTTCCCTTTTCTTTTCTTTCTCCTTCTTATGTAAATTTGTTTATCTGTTCACATGATTATATTTAGTGGCTTACATTTATAATTGAAGATAGGTTATAAGTCATCAATGTTTAAACATTTGTACAGCTTGTTTCTTTTGATACTAATGCTCCCATTAAACACCTTGGGTTTGTATTAAATTTTAACTATATAGTGATGTTTTTATTTGATTCAGGGCTTCTTTACTATAGACTAGTTGTTGGCCCGTTAAAAAAAAGTTTTGTGTATCCTGAGCATAAATTAGTGATTTATTCTGTTATAGGGGTTATGAGTCAGTAAAAATTTATCGCGTTGGTTAATTCGAGTAGAAATATTCAATGTGTCCTTTATCACAGCTTCAGAATCATATAGAGGCAGCCAAAAACGGCTATTATTATAGAGAAATTTTGACTTGAACTTTATGCTTTTAAAATGTATATAATACTTGAGTTAAAAAAATTATAATATTTGTAAATGCACAGAATTCCAATTGTGGAATAATACACCTCGGTAAACATAATTTTCAACTAAACAATATTTGCTAATCGTGAAATTGCTATCTAGCTAATTTTTTTATGTCGGTATCCCATAGGTGGCCTGAAATAAACTGAACACAATTATCTAGCCATGTTACCTTAAATTCTTCATACTTTCAAAGTTTTCAGGGAGACTGTTGAGAATCCCCAATTTTACACAGATAGATACAGGGTTTCCACCAAGAGGAAAGACTTTCTGTGATATTGATAAAAACTAGTGATCCTCTTCCTCGTAGTTAAGCACCAAAATATCTTGTTGATACCTTTCTTCTCTGTTGTGTCAAAAATTCATTTTATGCATTTGGTCTAATAATTCACCTTTATGCATTTCTTGGGTGGACCAGATATAATTTTTAGCACTATTTTGTATATATTGGTATCATTTAAAATAACTAAAAACTGAAATGCAATGGTGTTAACTTCTAATATAAGGGTGCAATAATTAACATCTAAGAAAGGGAGTTTTGTAATCAAAAACGCTATTAGAATTGTGCTTATATAATTATAGTATTAACCCCTGGCCAAGTAAATTTTATTACTTCATGTTAACAGGATTCACAAAATAGTTATGAAGGAAATAATGCTAAGCCATTCTCTGTGGAATTTTCCACAAGCTAACAACTTGTTTTATTTATTTATATTATTTATTAGTTTATTTATTTTCTTAATATTTTCACATTTTCAGGCATCCATATCAAAGCTCATCTTACACGTGTTGGAGGAGAAAAACTTGGTAAAAAGAAAAGTGTATCCCGAAGTTTAGCAAGCTGTGTTTCTAATTTAATCGAATTTCAGGACCATATGAGCTTCCATCTTGAGCCTGAAAACTATATGTTGTGTACATTAAAAATGAATGTTCATGGGAAGCATAAAATCATGCGGAAACATATTTCACTCGGAAAAATACGTATTGGAGAAGGAAACCGGGACGATGGTGGGAAGGTGCATTGGAGAACTGTAATAAATTCAGAGGGTATTGGATGGACTATGTGGCATTCAATTTATAGCTCGTAGATGATTTGGTATTACTTGAATTAATCAGACTCTACTCAGAAGTAAATAAATAAAGTTCTTAAATCGGACTATCACAACAACACATGCAACACTTACTATTTATTAAGATGTATATTTGGATGTATAGCATTTTTGATTTATACTCAGCTTGTAACATTTCATGACTGCTTCGGGCTAAAAAAGGAAAGCTGTATATCTAAGACATATAGTATTTAATTAGGAAATGTTAACAAGTTTGGTTATCTTGGATGAAAGACGTAGTTATCTTCAACTGATATTGCTAACTAACTTTGGTCATGGACCATAATATTATTAGAACATCCTTTTTTTGTAAATAGAGTATATATTGTTGAAAATGTAACTAGATAGAAATGCACTAATGTTCGCGACAATGTGGCTGGCACACAAGTTAGTTGTTGTGTTTTTTCTTATGTGTATATTTTTTTATATATGTGATTTAAAAGTGGTTTGAGTAGAACTACAGTAATACCTTGTTGATAATTATACTGTCTGTCTGTGAGCCAAGATGGTAGCTGCTAGTAGTGATGGGTGAATTCTTGTGAATTTTTGCGTAAGGTAATTCCAATGGATTTTTAATGAGATTACGATTATTTCATATAACTACAAGTCTCTCTTTAAACTAAACTTTTTCTTTTAACACAGGCATTGACAAATCACGTTTCAACACAATGTATTCATGAATTAAGGGAAAGCAACACATGCATTTTGTTTTACTTTTGATATAATATGGCAGAGGAAATGTTTTCTAAAGATGCGATTTTTTATATCGTGCCTCAAGACATGCATTCATTTGTTACAAAATCTCAAAACAGTTTAAGTACTTCTAAAGTAATTTATCATGTCAACATACTAGTGGATAATTTTATTTGTTAATGTCTGCAGCATGTCAAAGTCTTTTAAAATGAAATCTTCACGATGCTTTTTTCTATGATACAAAAAATTCTTTGGTCATATAGATCTTTTATTTCTTTTTCGTACTCCAAAAGTTCAACAAAAACAAAATAGAGAACAATTGTATGGTACATTTCAACCAATTTATATCAGTTTGAGATTTCTGCTGCACGATTTTGATAATCATTATTATTAATATTTTTGTCTCTTCAAATTCAAAGCAGCATATATTTATTATACTTCATAAAATTGTTTTGCGATAAACATAATTTTACTCCCAAACAATACAACAACAACTGCAATTCAGATTGTAAAAAAAAGTTTAAATTTTGTCACGGTAAATGGAAATGTTTCAGTTTTTTACAGTTAAACCGTTTGCATGTGATTTTTCTTCTATGATTCTCCTTGCTAAGTCCTGTAAGGAAACTTGTCACAATCAATTCTCTTTTGAAACGGTCCTTCGTTTGTCTAATACCAAAAGTTGATTTCAAGATTATTTCAAAATATTATTTGTTAAAACAAGGAACCAAAAGTGTTATGACAAATAACTATGATCTTAAAATTAAATAAAAGTGGTTGTGCGACTAGACTTTAATTCCTTTAAACAGATTAAGTTGTAGCCTCGTTTTAATGTAAGTGAATTTTAGTGCAAGCTTTCTATCAACCCCTCTATCTTCTATGATCCAATTTTGTTTCTAATTGTATAATCCAAAAGGCTTTTCAGTAAGTGTCAAGTTTACCTAGCATAATTCCCACCTTCTGAAATTAATGGAAATTTTTATATTTATTGGGTGTTTAAGTTATTCTGATGTCTATGTTTAGTTTATACGACTGATTTTTGTACTGTTTTGTTATGATTTAGAAACATTTTTCGAAGAAAAAAGTCATGTTTATATATTATATAGTATACTACTAAGTTATTACTGTGTGTACATTTCATTAACATGTTACTATGTGCAAATTTTCTTCATACATACACTTTTTTTATGAAGATGTTTAAAGATAATTTTTGTAAATCAGCCTAAAGAACGAAAATAAAAATCATGCTAGTAAAATTGATATTGACTATTTTTTCCCCAAAAACTAAAATTTTAGCAAGCAGTTTTCTTTATAAGAAACCTGCAGATGAGTCTGATGGATATATCTGTGAAGGAAAGCATGTTTTTTAAAGAATGAATGACGTGTAAATTACCCTTCGAAATTTAAAAAATTGACAGTTTCCAAATAACATATTTTTTGGAATTTTAGATCTATAAAGAAATCATTTTATTTAGATTTAAATGAGCATGCCTGTAAACTTTCAGCTCAATTAGGTTTTATCAAGTACTATTTTGGTGTTGTTATAGTCCAATATATTTAAAGTCTCATGGTTAAGTATGATATAATTGACAACATTGGGGTAGTAGGTTATTTATTTACATGTTTATTATTTGTAAAAAATTACAGTACATCATTAACCAAGCAAGTATTTATTAGCAGTCAGTATGTACCATAAAATAGACCTTTTCTTGTACACTTTTTTAGAAGAAGAATACCAATTTTGTTCTGGTTCCTAACGCTTCCTTAACCTTGCTTGGTCCACTACTGTGTCAAGTTTATTTCGTGTGTGATGATAAACATTGAAGATTAGATGTGACATAAGGAACAACCCTACATAAAAGGTTGTCCTAACTAGAAAAGTTGCTGAAAAAGTTTATGTATTATGCAGATATTCAATAAAAATCACATTGGTTAACACCAAGCTTTTTTTTTTGAAGGAAGGTAAGTTGTAACTTTTTTTTTACTTACTTCCTTACACTGTGACACTCTTTGTTACCCTAATAGAAGGGGGAGAGGAGGTTGTGGAAGAAATAAATTCGGAAAAATTTTATAACTTAAGTTTTTTATACTATTGACCACAAGGACAGTTACTAGCAGTAGCAGTGTTTGTCGTTATCTGAAGGGGTCTAATAGGGGTTGGGAGCTCACCTCAAAAAATCTTAGGCTGGAATGAAAATGTCCAGGGTGGAAAGAATGTAAAATTATTTATGCACCAGAGTGTTGCAACAACATGTATCCTACATAAATTTTTGTTTAGTGAGTAGAAACCAGGCTATAATAAGCTGTAATAATGACTTAGTTTCATATTTACCCTAATTTGAGATTTAATATAGTTACATCACATAGAGTAAATGGCCTATGCTAGTGGAAACCAGGTATTGTGGAATTTCTGGGCAATTGATATATTTTTGTTAAGCCACAAAGAATAACAAATTTACTCATGTAATCTTAAAAAGTAAAAAGACACGAATGTCAGAATTTGTATATAAACTTTATTTTAGCTTTATGTAATGTTAAATACACAAAAAAAGTTGATGTGAGTTTTTTGTTGCTACAGTGTTTCGTTTGTGACTATTTATTACAATCATGTTTTGTTTTGGTGTAATGTAAACAAAATTTAGTGCTTGTGTGTATGTCTTGTGTTGCAAACGTCAAGGTTTTGTTACTTTTAGATCACACTTTCTTATGAGAAATGTGTAGTCTTGTTTTTTATGTTTTGATATTTTCTTGCATTCCTTGTAACTCTTACTCATGGTCAAATGAGACGTCATCATTTCTTTCAGTTGAACCTATACATACCTTGTGTAGGTTAGATGAGTTACTGATCTAGACTAGGATTTCCTATAAGCTTGACATTCTGTGCTGCCAAATTATTATTATTATTTTTAATACCATTTATTTTGATATCATTTTTGTTTCTAAATCCTACAATCTGTTTGCAAAAAAAAATTCACTTGTGTAAAAAAGCTACAAAGAACATGTTTTGTTTAAATAGAATAGAAACCATACTCAAAATTTTGATTTTAATAATACCATGATTTTATGATTATATTATTATAAAATAGCAATTAAAATGCACATTATAAAATCTCCCTGGGGAGATGATGAGTGAAGACCACAGAGGTAGTGACCACCCTTATAAAATCTCCCTGGGGAGATGATGAATGAAGACCACAGAGGTAGTGACCACCCTTGTCATTACAACCTTTTAAAATATTTTAACTTTCAACATTGCTAGAGACTAGACAAGAATAAAAAAGGGCTTTCCATCAGTCAGCAATACTTGTCATATGTTGTAGAAACTATTATAATCTTACCTTATTATATTAAATTACATTAAGTTATTTTCATGTTAAGGATTTATGCTTATAGAAATGTAATAATTATAATATACATTATCTATCATTCCCTATGCCTTCAGTTTTATTCGAGTCATGTAGTTTTGTTTTAAAAGTGTAGAATGTGATTGTTCCCACTTACTCATACTTACAACTAATAATGATAAACAAAATGAAAAGATAGATAGAATAAACTACCATTTTGAATTTTTAAACCTAAAGAAGCATATTTTCGTCCACAATGCAATGTTGGTCATAAAATACAGGAATAACATTATCACAATGCGTTCCCTGTTGGGTGCTTGCTTTACTTACAACACACCAACACACAGTTTAAAACAGGATCTTAAAAAAGCATAACTTTTTGTTGTTGTTTCTATATTGCAGGATTAGTAGTTAGAAATTATTTTAACAAAAGAATTTTATAACTCCCACATATTAATACCTGCTTTTGTATTTTAAAAAAATGAAATTTAGAATTATAATTCTGCTTCTATAATCCATGTAGGATGTCTAAAGAATGAGTTGTTAATACCGACTTTTTAAGTATTGTCAAGGTTGTTAATCTAGCTATGTATCGAGGTTAGTTGTGTGTGGTTTTAGGTATGGAATCTAGGCAGAGATAGTATATTTGTTGGGATACGCTCTCTCTTCATGCATCTCGTATGAAGTTTAGCTAAATATGTGTGTAGTTTGTAGGGAGAGATGAGAAGGAAAACTAATTGTCTAAAGGAATTAGATAATTTATGTGCAGTAAAAAAAAGGTTGACATAAAATGTTTAAGGTAGACATGAAAATACGGTCTAAAATATCTGGAATTACACACAGATCTTTTAAAAAACTGATTTTGTAAGGCAGGCTCTGTTTTAAAAAAAATCCATTTGAGCCTGAAATGTTTCTTAAATGTTTCCTATGTTTTTTGCATCTTGAGCCTTGTGTTTCTTAAATTTGTGTTTCTTATGCTACATGTATGTTATTCTTCTCTCTTTTTTCCTTTAAATAAGCTTTCTTTCCTCTTTATTCAGAAATACACCTATAAGAATGCGCCTAACTCTCAAAGCCAGTGCGAAATAATTACTAATTTTTACCAATGATTTCAATTATTATAAAAATAGTTAGTCGCAGCCGGGTTTACATCTCACTGGATGTATTAAGTATTAATATGCCTTTTTGATATATTGTTATAAACTTAATCCTATTCGACTGCGCAGTATGTAAACAAAAGGTACTTTCATGGAGTTATTCCCTTCTGTTTAACCATCTTTGATTCCTTACCACACAATTTATACTCACTTGTTGTGATTCTAAACTTGTACTTTTTCAGTCATGGGACCAAAATGACTAATTTTTTACTAATTTTTTTTATTGTCATCTGGAAAAAATAAAGGCTTAAAAAAAATTGTGACAAATTATTGTTCTTCATTCGCCTTTTAAATGAACATTGCAAAATCTGCAATCTTTAGTTCAGTCATGAAGGGCTAATTCAACATCCAGCGAACCCATTCCGTCACAATCCTTGTTATCTTTTATTTTTATTTAGCATTAATACTAGGAGTGTTTTTAGAATTATAGTTACATTTACGAAATAAATTTTTGCAGTAATTTGATTACCTGATGGAAAAATACATATCTTGTGCGATTTTAATTTTGTGGAAATTCATGCAAAGTTTTCGGTTTGTTTACTTATTTCCCCTATTTCAATGTGTTTTTTGAATTGCTTCAAATATTCTCACATAACAGGGTGTCAAGCAGACGCTGAAAAACATTGATTTTAAAAATTGGACTTAAAAAACTCCGAAAATTTTGTAATGACCAGTTTGCCAAAACTATTGGAATAGACTATTTGCACTTTTAAGGTGTACAAAACACCATTTTTTCATCGCAGATTTCCATGAGATATTTCATCGATAAATTACTTTAGTTATTATGGCATTTTGAAGTCTTATGTTCAGACTTTCTAAGTGTAAACTCTCTATTTTAGTCCTTGGAAGATCAAACGAAATCCCTGAAAACTCAGTAAATGACCCTGATTGACCTTAAATTTGATCCAATAAATTCGATATCCTGTTAAAATAACGCACTGTATAAATCTAGAAAAAGAAAGGTGTGGATAATGATGTGTTGCCACATGAACAGATGATCTTTTGTGAACTTAAACTAGTTAAAACTAGTTTATTATAACAAACATTTTGCTACATCAACAAGTTTATCAACAAGTGTTTTCCACTTGAAAATATTCTGGTACAAAAATGATGATAATTTATTATTATGTTGTTTTAGTGACAATTTAAAAAAAAACAATGAAGCTCCTTCTGGTGTTGTTTTGCTGCGTCTACTCAGGTATGCATTTTCAGTTACAACCTTTTTTTAATGTTACTAGAAACAACTAATGATTACAGCGTAAGGACATGAGTAATTACACTTTTTTTTTTTTTATAAAAAAACAGTTTATAAGAAATCTACATGTAGAATCTCAAAAAATCAAGTAACTTTTACAATACTACATTGTTATGACTATTTTTTAAATAAGAAACTTTTTTCCATATTTGACTTCTTATTTGAGGAAATTGTTTTGAAAGGAAAACGTCTATTCAAATGAAGCTATTATATTGCAGAGACAAATTTGTTTCAAACACATTTAAAATCGAATGTTTTCATTTTTCAAATTAAAAAAAAAATGATTTAAACAACTACAAAATATTTTTGAAAATGAAGCAAATTTTGAATCACCAAAAATGTTGAACATCGCAGAGAAAAAGTTAAAAAAAACTAAAAAAAACGTATAAACTTTTAGAACTAAAAACATTTTAAATTTAGACCAAAATTAGGAAACCTTTAGAACAAGACCCTTCACCAAGTTTCTTATAAAAAAAACCGTGTAATGTTACTGGAAAAAATAAATGTTATTGAATGTAAAAACAAAATAATATCTTCGCGTGGAGCAATTAAAGTAAATTGAAAATGTTTTGAACTTTTATTATGAACTTTTAAATAAAAGAACCGTACCTGAAAAAATGAACAGGTGAGTCTCATCATGACTCCTTATGCTCCTCAGATTTTCTAATAAATTTCTTTTCAGTGATCCCTAAAGAACATGGAAGATGAAATTTCTTTTTATTTCCTTTCAAAAAAGTTAATGAAGCTTTAAAACTTTAGAAGCATTTTTATTCTGCGCTATATTCTAGGATTGTATTTTATATTATATGATAAGTTCTTGGCATCCTCTTTTTGTCAGTCTTTTTCAAAAGCTAAAAAAATTTTCTGGAATTGTGAAAATTGTGGATTAAAAATTTATTTATGCCCTTGCAATGTAATGTTGCATATTTCAATGCGTATTTTTAGTTAAACATTAATTTCATGGTCCTTTTGCTCTCCAATATTTGTTGTTCTCTTACTCTATCCAGAGTTTTAACTGTTTTAAAATAAAATCAGGACCTGTCCCTACATGTTGAATGTGATTTCTAACATTCCTGGATCCCTAGAAACAATGGACATAACACCTCATTTAATTATCACCCTGCCTGCAATAGTCTAAAAATCAGTAGATTATGATTTCTATAATCCACTGGTGTTAACCACACTATATAGTTACTATACTAGAGTAATCTGTTGTGTCTCGTAATTTTTGGAGAGAAATCAGAAAATTTTCAGGATGTGTCAAGGAAATCTGGAAAATTCTATATTGTACTGGCTAGAGACTTTGGTTTATAGATTGTGGTACAATATAAAAACTTGCACACAGAAAATGTAATTTCTGCTTTAAATTTTCTAGCCACCCTTTTAAATTATGTGATGTGTAGCCACCCTTTTAAATTATGTGTTCCGCAGGGTGCTACAATCTTGAACGGAATTGTTGAGACAAACAGCGTTTTGTCGTTTTTTCAAATATTTTTGAACAAAAAAACCATGGTCAATACTGTGCAGCTAGCAGCATGCAAAATCGTTACATTTGCACAACTGTAAAAGCCAGGTGAAAAGCATTTCGCCGTTTCTGGCGTACCTACACAACGAAATAATCCATGGCCCACGAACTAATAACGAAGCCCTGAAAATGTTGAAAAAGTAGTCATTCACAGAGTTTAACACAGTTTAAGCGTTTGGATCTAACTAAATTACCAAGTCTTTAGTCCGCTTTAAGCATCTACAATATTACTTGAGGGGCCAAATTTTAGCTCTCATGCCATAACATATTTTGATTAGGATAGGTCTTTGTTAAAATGACTTTGTAGTGATGTTTTTTTTGTATGAAGAACGGGGATAAAAACGGTCCACCTTGTTGAAATAATGTGTAATCAGAAAATCAGGACATTTTATTAGATTTTATTGGGTAAATTTAATAGAATTTAAAAAAATTGTTTTACACTTTATTGTGTTTTTACTTCTTAAAACCTTACAGGTATTTTTCTGTTCGTAAGTATTTTGTTTGTTTTGTGATAGTCATAAGGGGCTATTCAATAATAATCCATTTTTTACCGCTCCTTGTAAATTTAGTACAACCAACCACCCACCCCCCCCCCCCCCCCTTGTTACGTAATATTTTGAATCTAAAGATCGCATCTTTTCAATTCCTATGGTACCAAAAACCTTCGTGTAACAGATAATCAGGCAAACTAGTGCTGCAATGTGAGAAAAAAGATATAACAGGGCCATTCGTTTAGCACACAAGATGACATTTTTGGTACTTTTGCGTAAGTCAAGAAACAAATAACTAAAAAAGCTCAACCTTTTTATTCCAATGTTAGAAAGGGATATTGTTGAATCCTTTAAAGGTTAAATATTTGATACAAACATCGATTTTTTGGATAATAAAATGTATTTCAAACTGATTTGTCATCGCCACACTTAACAGGAGTGTTTGTCTGAGTGATCTCAGCGTTTTATGTTGATCAAATATTATTTTTTTTTATTTCTGACGTTTAGGGCAGGGATAGAGGGGGTAGAATCTAAACATTTAGAATCTAGCGTACCCTTTTTGATTGCAAGTCACCCCACAATACTTTTCATATTTGTTTCCTGGAAAAAAGGTTCGTTGCTTTTAAAGAACGTTTTAACGGTACCGCGCCTCCTTAAAAGCCCAAAGAAATAAAATCTTGAATAATCCTAAAAAATCCCTAAATTTACGGATTTCTTGTTACAACTCCTAAAAATTTTTTAGGGAACATCGATTTATCAAGCACAATTTCTATAATGTTTTATTTTGTGGAATATAAGTCCAAAATATTTATATTCTGCATCAGCTAATGTGGAAATGAAATCTGATCAATCCAATTTGTCTTCTTTGTTCAATTCTTTTGACATCCTTGATTCTTGTCATTCTAAGTTACACTTTCACTAATTCAAATTCTCATAAAATCCGCTAAATTTTTGTTTGTGTTTCCACCGCTAATCGAAAAGATTTGTTAAAAACACAGCTAAAATTCTAAATTCTTCCAAAATTTTGTTGTCACGTGAGATGTAAGATTGACTCTCAAAGATCGGATGTGATTTAGCTGTTGTGAATTAGTATTATTAACGAAGGCCTAAGTTACGATTCTCGTAACAAAAATCAAGTATGACTTATGGACAGGGTTAGAATAGGAAGTTATATGGCATTTAGCATTAGTAATCTTTTATTAATAATAATTTTGGTATATTATGTGAATAAAGTGAAAATTTTAATATATCACTTTTTTCCATTGCTTGCTTTTATTTAGTCTCCAGTCAGGCTGTGTTACCATCATTTAAAAATCCAGTTAAATACACTCCTATGGATCCTGCTAAATATGGCAAAACACTCGACTCTACCAATCCACTAGGATTCACAAAGGCTTTGCTTCCTCATCCTCCAAATGATGATCGACCCAATCCTGTTATATCTCTAGAGAATTTGAATGGTAAATACATTGACTTCCGTGTAAGTACTGGTAAAATGTTTTGAAATAACCGACTGTAGGTCTTGGGTTCAAACCCTGGCCAAGTCATGCCAGAGACTACGAAAGTGTAACTCCATTCTTTCTGCTAGTTGAGCGGTTGTGGTGTTTGCACTCCTTGCATGGCCTAAATGAGAGCTTTAAATGCACTAGGACCCGCTAGGTCCATATTGCTCATTGATAACAGTGCCGTAAGAAACTGGGGAGGCTATCTTATGAAGTAAATCATAAATATAAAATAAAATTTGTCTATCTCAGTTTGTAATATTGAGGAGCGATTTTATTGATTACTGTGTTACTGGGATGGATATTGCGTTTAGATTGAAACCGTCAACAATGGAGATTCTATATGGTAAGTTTATTCTTGTTTTACATGGTTGCTGTGGCTGTTGCAGGTGTATCATATTAACCCGCAAAATATTGCTGACAAGGCCGATTAAAAAAATTAGGGTAAATTTTAAAAAAATGCTGCAGTACTGTGTTTTCTTGCTAGGACTAAGATTTGTACAAATATATTTACCTTTTTACTTAAACACCCTGTCTTGTTTGCCATTCTATATCTCAAACTAAAACCAGAACATCAGTAGGTCAGTAGGAGCAGTGGATTATGGATAAGTTTAAATGAACTGCTTTAGATGAATACATTTTGTGAGATAGATACGAGACTTTTTATTGCAGCAAGGTTGATAGACAGAACAACAAAGGTCAAAGATATCAGAACTGTTGTGGAAAATTATTGCCGACTGTGTAGATATTTGCTCCACACTATGACCTTATGCTTGAAGAAAAAAATGGACCTCGTGATAGGTAGTTACATCCAGTTTTATAGATGCTTGGAGACAAGAGCTTATAGTAACAGCAGTAGGCGTAATACACATTTGGTTTGGCAGACTAGCAAAGTAAGGTGAATAATTGGGATTCGCAGAAAATCTGTACCAGTCAGGTGGTGTTTTTCCAGCGGTTGCATACGGAAATAAAGCACAAAAGTAATAAGGAGTAATACTGAAGCTGATTACATGAAGTTAATATCGTGAGATATCCAATTTGTTCTCTTCGTGAAGAGTTTAGTTATTAAAGTTGTGGTCTATAAAGGTTTACTTCGCTTCTTGTAGATAAAAAGGATTTCAGAAAATATGCCAATGATATGTGAGAAGAAATACACAATCTGATTTAGTGAACTTAGAGGGCCTATTTCATTTTTAGCAGAGGTAGTTAAGTAATTGATTCTTCATTTTTTCTGATAGGGCCAGCAAATTGATTATTTGAAATGAAGAGAGGCGGAGATGATATGAAATTTTAGTGTTCTGGAATTATTTATTTGGAATCATTATACGGATGATAATTAATGCCTGAACTCTCACATGAACTCTCACATGAACTCTCACATGAACTCTCACATGAACTCTCACATGAACTCTCACATGAACTCTCACAAAGCACGCGTTCTCCTGTGCATGTTTTGTCAACCAGTCAAATAGAAGAAGGTCGTTTTATGACGTTAAGTATGTGTGTGGTGCTTGATTATCCAGTATTTACCAAGACAATAAAATCGCCACACATTTTGTCGTAGGATCATTAAGAAATTTAAAGTGCCAAGCTGCACGATATTTTTGTGAAGGAAAGTCCAGCAACTCAACTTCCTGTTTTTCAACACTCTGAGGAGTTGTTTTGTTGGACCTGCATGCACTTAACTGGTGCTCCATCTGTGTTGTTTTGTGTAGTTTTAAAAGAGGATAATTAGTAGATCGGGTTATAAAGTTTATTAAATAAGAAGGAGCGTCAAGCTTAGCATTATCTTGTGTAATTGGATTAATTGTTGCCGAGCAACCTTGCACGTCACAGAAATTACAAGAGAGATAAGCCTTTGTCACTTGCCATTGTTATCGTTTGTAAAAACGCGGAATTGTGGAAATGAACCATTTTATTGCAAATGGATATGCAGTAGAAATACTCTTCACTTTTGCAGTCACCTGCGCAATGTGAGGTTGTCAAAGAAGAACAATTTTAAAGGCAGTAGTTTTAATCTCTCAGAATTATTGATATTATTTATGAGAGTTTAATTTTAATGACAAAACAAATCAGCTTTAAAAAATCAACGATCTAGTGATGGTTTTGCATGTGTTAGTCTGTTTATGAATTTAAAAAAAAGAGTACTTGTTTTTTTCAACATCTAACGTGATACGTTGTCAGAATTTATATTATACCGTTTTTTTATGCAAGAAATTCTGTAAAGGATGGCATTGATGTAAATTACAAAGGCTACCTTTATACTTCGACTATACTGCCACTGGGTTTGTTTATAACATGTGGCTACTGCTGTATTGCTTTGGTATTTTTCTGAGAATACCAACATTTTGATCACACTGGTCATTATTATCCTTATTTCTCTATTGTTTTCAACTTGAAATCCCATTCTGATATTCTTTCAAAAAAACCGTGTAGTGTTGTCTTTATTTTATTTATTAGTTTATTTTCTAGTCTCGTAACTGCCGTCGGAAATATGGCAAAAAAATAGTTATTGTATAGCTATATGACTGTAAACCAAGGCTATTTACCATTTTACTGACTGGTAGCCTTCTGGTAGAGCGTTCGCTTCCGGTGCGGTAGGTCTTGGGTTCAAACCCCGGTCGAGTCATGCAAGAGACTATAAAAGTGTGAATCTATCCTTTCTGCTTAGCGCTCAGCATGAGAATAGGATTGATATCTTGGGCGGTTGTCTAGTAGAGCGATTGCTGTGCTTGCACGACCTTTGTAGCTCAAATTGGAACTTTAAATGCACTAGGACCCCCTTCGCAGGATCCTCGTTAATAGCAGTACCAATAGTAACTGAAGAAGCTATCCTGGGTAAATAATTTCAATAATAATAATAATAAACGAAAAAGCCAGTTTAGTTTGTACGTCATGAAAGTTACGTCTCACGCGTTGACGATACTATCTAAAAGTTGTAGGCTCGTTCCTCACTGTAAATATAGTGTCTGTGTAAACGAAGTCATCGACTGGTCATAATGCTATACATATGCATCTCTGTCGGAGGCTGCATAAAATGTTCCAATCAGAGAACAAGTGTGGTAGATACCCTTCAGGTGGTAGATTAATGATACTGTAAATGTTATAGATCTGGTACCAAATTTTATCATAATTATTCCATTAAGTTCACTTGTTTTTTGACCAAAAGTTGTCATTTCATTGATAAACGTTCATCATTTAATCTAATATCATCTTAATGGCTGTTATATTAGGCTGTTTTATAGCTATTTATACCGACAATGTTGTGGTTTTTATGGTATTTTCATATACAAACCACGATTGATTTTTAAACATCCTAGCTAACCGCGATGGTATACACTCCTCTAAAACCGTCTTGGGACCAGCACAGACAAATGTTAGGCGATCTGAGGGGGGGTAAATATCAGGAGAGACAGATAATTTATTAATTAACAAACGTAAGTATATATTTTGTTAATAAGTATAATAGCATATATAAGATTATTTATATGTACGAGACTATCTTCATTTTTATAGCGCTAAGGATGATGACACTGGGCCAGCGATGTGTAATATGGTATATTTCATATTTCATATATCCTTTGTTTATTTGTTTGTTTGTTTTTGTTTATTTGTTTGTTTGTTTTTGTTTTTTTGTTTTTTTGTTTGTTTGTTTGTTTGTTTGTTTGTTTGTAGTTACAAGGCCTAACAAACGTTACGTTAACCATTTAGATAACTCAAATTCATGAGCAGACAAAGGTCTACGCTACCTTATTGTACAACAATGAATTTTGTTTCAGGGCCAAGTTCAAGAGTGTTATGCGCCGTCAAAAGCCAGTTTAAAGTTTGAGTTTTACTGTGCAGATAGTTGCGTGTCAAGTGATGTCTGGTTTTACTATCGTGTTGTTGTCAGTCCTGAAGGAGGTATGGCTTCATTTGCTTGCTTACTCGTTCATTTGTTCGTTCCTTTGTTTTATCGCTGTACTTTGTATTTTCTTAGTTTCTATTTTTTGTTTTTGTTTATTTGTTGTTTGATTACTTAATTTTCACGCTACACTTTGTATCCTCTTTAGTTTCTATTTTTTGTTTGTTTGTTTGTTTGTTGTTTAATTACTTAATTTTTACGCTACACTTTGTATCCTCTTTAGTTTCTATTTTTTGTTTGTTTGTTTGTTTGTTTGTTTGTTGTTTAATTACTTAATTTTTACGCTACACTTTGTATTTTCTTACTTTGTATTTTTTTGTTTTTTTGTTTGTTTGTTTGTTTGTTTGTTTGTTTGTTTGCGTCGATGTTTTGTAATACTGTAGCATTAAAAGGTTTTATTTTGTTGCAATTATGACCACAAGGTCAAGTGAGTCAATAACTAGAAAGAAATTGGAAGACAATACGAATATGTTATGGTACCCCATATCTATTTGGAATTAAATTCATGTTGTCAACTTATAAGCAAAACGAATTGTACTTCTTTAATCTTTAGCTGACGATCAATGGTGTGCTAACCAGGTTGAAGAATTTCCATCCTATTTGCGAGAAGAGCCAGGTACACTCCCAAAAAGAGGTAAAGTAACACCAGCACCCCCGAAGAAGAAATATGACAATGTCGCTGTTGACGTTATTCCTGCAATGTTGTTAATTTGTTCTGCCATGTTGTCAATCTTTGTGTTATTTTAATGTTCATGTATTTTGTATTCGATTGTGGATTTATTTTTCACCCTGTATGAGGGTTTAAAATTGTCAATTAATAATTTTATCACAATGACGTTAGCTATATACATATATATGTACAGCTAAGACGAACTCATTTTCGCAGAAATCAATATATGAGAGTTATTAAAAATTCGTATTGCGTTTATTACTGTACATAAATTGAACAAAGTTTTTCGCCTTTGGTCCAAAATTTGCGAAATGAGTACGTTTGGTTGTGTACCTAAAACATTTAAGCACATTTATATATTGTTAAATGATTCTACTTCTATGCATTGTAATGTACACACATTATTTCCATGTAAAATTTTCGTGATTTGTTAATAAACGACATACATAGTTTTGAATAATTTTTTCGCTCGATACACACAAGAATAAATATTTGTAGAGTTGAGTTGATGGTGGTGGTGGTGGTGGTTGTGGTTGTTCGAGCGTGATGGTGGCAGAGTTAAATGGTGGTAGTGGACGCAGAGTTGATTTGTCAAAATTGACATGGTGGCGGTTGTGCTCGAGGTTGTGGCAGAGTTGAGATTCAGGTGATGTTGTTGGTGTTGGTGACAGGCTACTGGTGGGGAGGTCGGGGGAGGCAGAGTGGAGATGATAGTGTTAGTGGAGGAGTTGAGATGATAGTAGGAGCAGTGGGGTTGCTGGGTTAAGAGGGTTGAGATAATGATGATGATGATGGAGGGGTTAGACTTGTACTGGTGGTGGTGGTGGCTTAGTTAAGTTGGTGTTGGTGTTGGCTAATTTAAGAGTGTGATGGCTGTGGTGATGGTGGTAGTTGTGGTGGGGATGGTAGACTTGTCCGAATGTTGTTGGTGGCCAATCTGAGGTGGTGGTGGTGGTGGTGGTATTTCGAAAATACATTTCCGTCTAAGCTACGTCAGTCTAGAAATGCTTCATTACTGTTGCGTTTAAGTTTAGCAATTTTTGACCATATCTTTAAGTCGTTAAGTTTTCAACCATATGTATGTGCATTTTTTATTTATCTAGTTATTTTATCTTTATGATTATTATTGTACTAAAAAGTAACTTCCAAACAATCCATGGACAATAAGAAGTCAACTCACCATGAAACATCTGTTCGGACATCACTCATAGTAAGTCCAACTGTGTTTATAGTTTGTTTTTGTTTTCTTGTAAGACCCTGTCTACACGTTTTTATTTTAATGCGGGACATATTTTTTTATACCTTTTTAGTCCCCGGGAGTGAGTGAGGGATTATTGAGATGGAGGAAATGACAGCAGACGAAGTGAAATATAGGAAGGAGTAAATAAAAAATCAATATTTAAACATAAGATCTATTTTCGAATTGAAAATTCAAAGTTAACTTAATATAAGTATAACTTAGGATAAATCTAAATGAAGATAAATATAATTTAACAATTAATCTTCTATGGTGTGAAAAAGACCCGCACTGCTATCACCGCCTGTTGAATTCTTTATAGCCGATCAAATAATTTCATAAGGAACATCACGCTGATGTAGAATATGTATATCGTTAAATCAACTAATAATATTAAGGTTTTATCAGTGCTATCTTTATTATATTGTCCTTTTTTGAGGGGAGGCAGCTAAATAACGTTTTGGATCTTTTGATTGAGCAGCGTTTTAGAAGGGGATAAATAAAAGGAGGGGGTAAAATGTGAAATTACTGTGTTCACATGTGGTGTGTATCCCCAGAGGAAAGTTGAAAATTATTCGCAACGTGTGTCAAAAATAATTCCAATTTAAAGTTCGCATAAACAATGACGTTTTTCGTCATTGTTTGGTAATGAAATTGTATTCTTTCAGGCTGGCAGTACTGCAGGTATTCTTACAGATATTGCTTTGTATCCATTGGATACGATAAAAACGCGTTTACAATCGAGTGAAGGTTTTATTAAAGCTGGAGGCTTTAGAGGTGTCTACAAGGGAATTGCGACTGCAGCTATCGGCTCCGCTCCCGCTGGTAGGGTTCATTTTTAGTGTTTTTATATTTTTCGTTACATTTGGGTTTACTGTCCTGCCAGAATGTCTTTAAAACAAGTGTTTATTTTAAACTTGAGCAACTCTGGTACAATAGTCACCGGTACGGTTATATTGGAAACATTTGTTGTACAACGAGCACCGGTACGGTTATATTGGAAACATTTGTTGTACAACGAGCACCGGTACGGTTATATTGGAAACATTTGTTGTACAACGAGCACCGGTATGATTATATTGGAAACATTTGTTGTACAACGAAGTGAAGTAAGGAATGCTACACAACAAACATTGTAGAGATAAGCTCGGTTTCCAATAAAATCCTATAATTGTTGTGCAAATATTGTAGAGACAGAAAAAATTCTCTATAACATTTGCAGTGCAACAACTCTTGTTATCAGGCGTCTATGACTACCTGTAGACACAAACCACCGACTCCTGTGTTTCTTTTTTTAAAGCCTCTATATTACACGTTGTTTTAAAAACTTCTAAACTTTGACTGAGGATGGATATGCTTGTTTTTAAGTGAATTGTGAGCTAAAATTGTTCTTATTACGTTTTTATTTGAACAAAAAATGTCAAATTCAGCTTTTTAAAAGCTATTCCCA
The DNA here is from genome assembly GCA_030067915.1 of Hydractinia echinata. NCBI lineage: Eukaryota > Metazoa > Cnidaria > Hydrozoa > Anthoathecata > Hydractiniidae > Hydractinia > Hydractinia echinata. The sequence continues at coordinate 697,330 of JASGCC010000039.1, read as the reverse complement.
ACTTCTCTTTTCTTCATCCGGTCTATGCAGAGAGAAATGCTAATTCTCGTTATTTGCGATTTACGAGAGATGGACATTTTTTTGCGTAAAATTTTCTAAGCTCGAAAATTTGATCGAGGCTCAGCATGTAAATATTGGCTAAATATCAGCCTATATGTTCTTATAAATGAGTTCAAAAGAAGAAAAAAGGGTACCTCATGTCACCATGTCATCATGGGACCATGTCATCATGTCATAGTTTTAACCATAACACTTCTTCTATTTAGGTGCGTCATTTTTCTTTGCATATGAATTTTGTAAAAACAAGACTCGAACTTACATACATTCGCCTATGGGATTAAATATTGCAAGCGCTTGTATGGCTGAAGCGGTAAGTGTTTAATGTTATCAGACAACAAAAATGTCGGACAAAATATACATCACATGGAGGTAATTTCGCCCTTTTGTTCATTTTACATTTTTTAGTGGGTTTTTGTTGTAAGAAGCCTTTAAAGATCTCTGTTAACACCAGTATTCTATTACATCTTTGCATTCGTCGGGCAAAAATTTATGTCATAAAAAATTATTCGTGGGACACAATTTTCGTCACCCTCAAAATTTTGTCACTTTTGTCCGAGATTTTTGTGTCTGATAAGTTGCTGTACTGAATACTATGAGTATTTCGGTGGCTTGTAAGAATTTTTACTGAGTTATGGAGAACAGTGTCTGACATTAACATACAAAACATTAGTAAGAATTATCTAAAAAAGAACAAAAGTTTGGACCCAAAACGATTGATGTTGACTTGCTGACAAAAATATATTTTTTTTTTTTTTTACAATAATAACCGTATTTTGTCTGTCGGCCAAAACCGGGCCATGCTAAACCACGCACGAAATCTTCAAACTATACGACGGGCAGATTCACATGGATTTTTCACCGGATAACGGCTAGTTTTTTATATTGTTTCTTCTAATAATGCCACATGATGTTGTCGTGTGTGGTTGTCGATATGTACCATGTAGGACTTTTAAAAGCTTTTACTATACAATTTATTTTCTTGTACTTTCGGATACATTATCACCCAAACTTTTTGGGTCTAAATTTTATTGGCGTAATTTTTTAGGGGCCCAATATTTGTCACCTACCCACCATTTTATACAGCACCTCAACGCCTCTGGCCTCAACGACCTGATTATAGCTAAGTTTTTTCGTCATTCTTTTTATCATTACCTGTCTGCCCTAACTTACGTCGTCTCAATTTTTTTCACTTAGATAATGATAAGGTATGAAATCCAACTGTATCCTTGCAATAATATACCTAACAAGTCGTCAACTCGTGGAAAAATCCGCGGGGTCGCCCGCCCTTTTTTTTATCGCATTTCGTGTTTCTGTAACAGACATTAAACAGACAGACGACGGTTATTATTATAGAGACGTTTATTGTAAATGGATTTTAACTTCTTTGAAAATAGTAAATTATCTAGTTAATTTTTTTTCTATGATGTGTAGTTCTCCATCTCTGTGCGTATTCCATTCGAAGTAGTGAAGCAGAACGCACAAGCAGTATCAAAGTTCAACAGTCGGACAGCTTTTCTTCATATTTTAAAAACGGAGGTAAGTTAGTTTATATGCTCCACAGAAGAATGTCATCGATCTAGTTTATGCTTACTTATTGTCGCGCACGTAGCTAGATCGTCCTTAAGTAATTATGTGTTTGCTGTCACAAAACTGGCGTAAATACATTTCATCCTCGTAAAAAGGGTCGGAAATTAGTTATGTTTGCTAGAGTAAGGAAAAAATGTCCTCTTGAAACGTTGAGGGAGAATAGGTCTTCTCCGAAATAAACCACGTGAGGAAAGAACAATAGCAGTTAACCAATCAATAAGTGCGAACAGTGGCAAAAAATCGTTTTCGGCCTAGCTTTATTCTTCTCCACTTTGCTCGTTTGATTACCCGATGTTGTTTGTGAGAAAAACAACGTTGCGTCTCCTGGCTACTATCCTACGATAAATTTAGGTGGCTTACTCTTTAGGGTATTCCCGGATTGTATCGTGGATATGTTAGCATGATCTTTCGAGATGTAAGTTTGTTTATTTGTTTGTTTATTTTTTGCAAACTGGTAGTCAAAATAAATAGAATATACACCAAATATATTTTTATATATATTACCAATTTTTTATGATACTTTGTTTACAACTTTTGGCTGCGCAATAACATTGCGGGTGATAAATTTGCTCGATTGACAAGGTATTTACATATTTCGAATGTTGAAACACAAATTACCGCGATAGTAATTACCGCGAACGGTAAAATGTTGACGTATGTCAAATGTCGAAACAAATTAGCGCGATAGTGATAACGCAAATGGCAAGGTATTTACGTATGTCGAATGTCGAAACGCAAATTAACGCGATAGTGATAACGCAAATGGCAAGGTATTTACGTATGTCAAATGTCGAAACACATTTAACGCGATAGTAATTACCGCAAATGGCAAGGTATTTACGTACATCGAATGTCGACATGTCGCTAACTTAGACATCGTTAGACGCAATAAATACATTTGGTGAATTCTGCCCAGTCTTCCGAATAACTTCGCTATAACCATTCGCAATGCATTGTTTACACAATCATTAATTGTTCATCTTTCTTTAGCTACCGTTTACACTTATACAAATACCGTTATGGGAAGCCTTAAAGGTAAATGTTGGAGATATGTGTACCATGTTAGGCTCCACCACAAGTGGATAACCTTGAGTTTATATTTCTCTTTTTGATAATGGACAGCTGAAAAAGACTCCGGTAATAATTGGTGGTCTTGCAAGGGTCGCCCAAAACATTGGCGACTTCATCTCAAAAATAAGATGGCGGCGCCTCGTTTTTGTGGTAAATAGAAGGCATAGCTAATCAAGAACTTTAACTTGTTTTGGTTTTAACAAAAACTTTTTTAACAAGTTAATTTTTTTCATACCTGACTGTGTTAATCCTTCGCAAAAATGAACTCTGACAATTAACTTGATTATCTTGTCTCGCTGTCTCCAAATTTGTCCTGTAATTGGACAAACCGTTAATTTTTTTGGGTTGTTAAGACCGCCCAAGCTCTAAAAAGTGCTGACTAACAGTTTACTATGACTACACTTTAAATACTCCGATATTTGCAGTCCTGCACATAGATAGCTACATAAATATGTTTGTATTTTTGTTTCAACCTTTTTTAGGATAAAGTATCAAAGGAAACTAATCGCCCGGTGACAGCCCTGCAATCTGGTTTATGCGGGTCCGTTGCAGGCGGCACCGCAGCTACGTTGACCACGCCCTTTGATGTGGTGAAGACAAGAATAATTTTAGCTCAAGTTAGTCGTTGCTTGAAGTTGCTTGTATAGAAATTCCAAAACTTAATATGTTATAGAATTTGACGACACTCTGTGACTTGATTGTTCAGACGATCAAGGTGAGTAGGGGGGAGGTCAAAAAAGTTTATTGTTGTTTTGATTTTTAGGGAAAACCTGGTACCAATGCAAACCTGCTGAAAATATTTTATGATGTCGCTGTTCACGAAGGCTTGAGAGGGTAAGAATAGACATTACCAGATCTTTCGGATTTTCTTTCTTGAGCCAAAATGTATTTAATCTGGTAGAGTACCTTATCAAGTAATCAAATCTATGTCTTTAATTTCTAAGTGATCTCCAAGTTGATTTAAATTTCAAAACAGTTTACCATCGGTCAGCCATTATTCGAATGTGTTGTGGTTTTGTTTAGGCTATTTGCAGGCGTGGTACCTAGAGCAATTTGGATATCCGCAGGTGGTTTTATCTTCTTAGGAGCTTACGATAAAGTAAAAATATTATTACAGAGCTAACACATGCTCCCGAAGTATATGACAATTAAGATTTTATAGTTGTATGTAGAATTTTTATGAAGACTTTATTTATACAAATTATAGTGGGATATCAGAAAAAATATCAATTTCGAAAAGTCACTACAATTTTTTTTTCGTTTCGTTACTTTTGGGAGGGTATATAAAAAAAATATTTAATTTTTGTGATAATTAAGGGGAGAAATTGTAGTAGAAAAGATTTTAAGAATACCGAGAAATTTTGCTGTATTTTCGTCCTGCGAAATTGATTTTCTTCGTAAGTGAAATTTTCATCGCGAAAATTTCTTCCCTTAACACAAAACTCTTTTTGGTAGCCCGTGCTATTTTTTATAAGTCATTTTGTTATTAAGCAATCCAATTTTAACGAATTTCCTTTTTACAAATGATTTTTACTATGTCCAGATTTCGGACAGTCTTAAGAAATTATTTATTTTACCGACTGTATTATGTGAAGTAATTATATTTTTCAAACCAATACTTTGATTTTTTCAATGAAGTGTTTCTCCCACCACGTATGAATTTTTTATTAAAAGGATGAAAAAGCGCGTCCCAAAATCCTGAACCTCTCTTAGGAAGAAAACATCGAGAAACGAAGCATGGAAATATGTATTTCTGTGAACTGAATAAGTCACTATACATAGTTTTTTTTTATATAAAGAACACAAAATTCTAGCTGAAGCTCAAGTTGTTTTACATTTCTTTCTTTTACAGATTCAAGTGTAGCTTATTTCTTGTTGCTTGTTGACTTACCTGGACTATCTACTTGGAAAGAACAAATTCACCAACCTCGGTCCCAGGACCTTTTGTCTCTTTTTGGACGCCGAGACGAACATGGCCCCGATGGATGCTGGTCATAAATAAATCTGTGATTTTCGCAGATTTCGAATTAATGCACTCGTGTCTCGTTTATCCGGACTTTTATACTTCCTAGTCTTTGGGTTTTTTCATCAGACCTGTCAATAAGCGCAACGCCGCTGAGAGACAAAAAGTCCTGGGGACGAGGTTGCAAATTCACGTGTTTTCTTGCTTAGTTAGGCTGGCGCGCCAATTAAAATTAAACTTTAGATTGGATTTTACAGAATCCCAAGGACTGCACCAATCAAAAACAAACATCGATGTTTTAGAATCTATCGTGATTTGGGTATGTTTTGTGCTTTTATAATCCCTATTTTTGCCCCTTTAATTTTTTTTTCTCACTTCAGTCTGACTTTTACTTACCAGTCGCTTTCCTTTTATCGAAAGATTTGAACCTCATGTTTCTTATACAGCGTGGCGCATAAAACAGCGTGTACTCATTTTATCGCGTAGTTTTCTTAAAATTAATTATTGACTGTAAACACGGGTACATCATCTTGCGAAGCGCGCTCTAACTCCCGCGGGCACATCATCGTTGCCGAGCGCTCGTTAACCCGAGCGGGCACATCATCTTGCGGAGCGCTTTCCAACTCTCGCGGGTACATCATCTTTCGCAGCGCTCTTTATGTTTTTCACCAATAATAACCGCCTAGGCATATCATAGATGTAGAAGAGCCCTGGGGACGAGTTGAACGAAATAGTGTGATCGCTGATAATTCCTTATCGTGCAAGCGCTACATAAACTTCTCTGACGTTGGACACATCACGGTAATCATAGCACTCCTTACTGTCGCTTGAATTTCCGTCCGGGACAAAGCTGACTCATAAATTGTAGAAAATTAAGCAAAGTTTAGACGAAAAAGAGATAAAAATGTGAGAAACTTGAAATGTTTATGTTATGCATCTTAAATATATGATTCAAGAAGACCAAGTAATACGATTAACTGTTTTTCAAACTCAATGGACATTTCTTTTTAGTTCTCTCACTTTGTTCTCTATGATAGGCTTACCGACAAAAGACGCGTATAGCCATAGTATAGCACGCCGTGTAGCGTTGTGTGACTTCCTACCGCAGAAGGACTTCTAGCGATGACTCCTGACGGGCTAACAATACTGTATTTAAAGTATGCTAAAGTGTGGATCTTACAGACACCTTTTTACTCGTTTATTCCTTTTTTTTCTTTTATTTCTTTGTCATTATATTTAGCCAATTTAACAAATTTAAATTATTAATTATTATTATACTATCAACGAAACAAACCATGGTCAAACAGCAGTCAACGCACCGTGGAACATCAGTACAAACATCCCTCATAGTAAGTGTGATTTGATGATTTTTTCCCCTAAAATAGCGCCTTAACCCTTCTCTCAACGTCGTTTGGAGCGTAGTTTTCACCGCATATTGGGATTGTTTACAAATGACGTCAACCGTTAGGGAGGAGGGGTGTTATGCTAAAGTTGACGCAAGTTTATAGAGTGGAGAAGGGGCTTAAGAATTTAAAAAAAAATTAACGGCATTTATGTACAAACCAATTGAGTAAACAAGAAATACACGTGATGAAAGCTGGTTTTGGTATATTTGCTATCAGGTAATATCATATACTTTGAGTTTTTCTCGCAACTTGATTGGCTAATCTGCACGAAATATATGCTGTATTTTGTTTTTCAACCGAGAAACGAGTGCAATTTATACTTATACAGAGTGCAAAAAGCTTATATTCTTCCTTTGATTGGCTGATTTAGCGTGCAAAAAGCTTATATTTTTTCCTTGATGGGTTGAAAATTCGTAGGAAAAGCCTATTATGTTCTTAAAAACGAAAACTTGTCGGTGAATTTATTTTCACAAATATACATTTTATGATTCGTAAATTTTCTTTTGTTTCAACAGTCATCAAGTAGTCCTTAATCATAGAGCACGCGCTCTCCACCGGGTATGAAAAACAATTGAATTATATCAGTCAACTCGAAAGAATAATATAATAGCACGAAATATGTAACAAGAACATAAAAACACTCAAAAAATATTGCCGATATTTTTCTCGGCACTGTGCGATAACTAGTACTTAATCAACCCAATAACTTCTCAATATACACGCTTTTATAGTAACTCTTACTTTATCTTCATTAATGAAAACCTTAAATGACCTTATCGTTTATTTAACAATCAATTTGCATTTAATAGGATAAAACAAGATCGTAAGAATTACGCCACTAAATAGCGGCCTCTTCACGCCCGCCCAAACTACGTCACCTGATAAAAATAACACCGCCTGAGGCTTACACTCAAACAAGGGCGCCTTTTGCTTCATTTTATGAACTATTGTTATTCCTTTAGGCTGGCGGTGGTGCAAGTATAATCACAGAGTTTGTTTTCTATCCATTGGATACGATAAAAACGCGTTTACAATCGAGTGAAGGTTTTATCAAAGCTGGAGGCTTCAAAGGTGTTTACAAAGGATTAACTTCTGCAGTCATTGGCTCCGCACCCGGAGGTAGATGTTAATAATTTAATACAGCTAGTCAATGTAATACAGCTAGCCTAATGTAATACAGCTAGCCTAATTTAATACAGCTGGCCTAATGTAATACAGCTAGCCTAATGTAATACAGCTAGCCTAATGTAATACAGCTAGCCTAATGTAATACAGCTAGCCTAATGTAATACAGCTAGCCTAATGTAATACAGCTAGCCTAATGTAATACAGCTAGCCTAATGTAATACAGCTAGCCTAATGTAATACAGCTAGCCTAATGTAATACAGCTAGCCTAATGTAAGCTACCTATGTACTTAATCTAATGATTCCATACTACATCCCAAAGTATGAATACATACTTGCCAACCGACGCTAAAAGAGCAGGTTTGTTTAGCCGCTTCAAGCCTAAAAGTACAGAGAAAAGGATAAGTGGCGTCAAATCGGGCCGCAATGTTTGTATGGTTTCCTCTTAAGCAGTGTTAATCAAAAAGTAGAATTTATGGTATCTTATTGGTCCAAACAGAGTCTGCCCTAAGTAACGGAGGTGATAAAACGTCGAGCCAAATAAAACCAAAGGCTGGCGAAGATCTAGGCCGATTTTGTTCGGGCCGTTAAGGTGATTGTTAGGTATGTTTTAATGATACATCTATATCGCTCAATATGTCGTTTTATTTAATCAATTTTTTATTGAATTAGGAGCGTCGTTTTTCCTGTCGTATGAATTTTCTAAATGTTACCTCCGGCGTTACATTCACTCTTCAATTGAATTGAATCTTTTATCGACCTGTTTAGCAGGAGTGGTGAGTTTTTTTTGTTTCTTTCCTTTTTTTGTTTGTTTGTTTTGTTTGTTTGTTTATTGTTGTTACTTTAGTTCTCCACTGTTGTGCGTATTCCATTTGAAGTGGTGAAGCAGAACGCACAAGCTGTTTCAACTTTTAACAGTCGCGCTGCTTTCCTTTACATCTTAAAAACTAAGGTACGATTGACATACATGGTTCTTATCACTAAACTCTCTAAGGTAAATTAATGATGAGGATTGGGTTAGACGAGGCGAAATATAATTTTCTCGCTCATTCCTGATCCTGGGAGATTAACTTATCACAAATGATTGCGGAAATTTAAATGGGCGTTTTTTAAGAGGGCGGAGGCGTTTAAAAGAGGATGTGCTTACCAGTCTGAAATTGACCTCGAACCCGTTTGTTGAGGGATGATGTGTGAAATAGGTTGTTGCAGAGAATAGTGAAAGTAAAATAAAAAAATACAATGTACATGCATTTTATAGTGCTACAAATAAGCGTTTACCTTCCGATAGTGGTATTTGTACATGACCATGTCCACTTTCATATTGGAATATGTGCTTCTCTCCACCAAATGTATAAATATTCCCTTTTAACCAAGAAAAATCGTAATAAATAATGGGATAAAAATATGTGTAAGAAGTTAAAATTTTGAATTTTATTTCAGGGTATAACTGGCTTGTTCCGTGGATATTTTAGTATGCTGTTTCGAGATGTGAGTTTCTTTTTGTTGTTTTTTTATTGTTTTCACACTTTTGATCAACTTTTGGTTTAAAAGTAGACTCGGTTTACAACAGATGCATTCGTTTTCATGTTTAGACCCCCCCAAAAAAATAACAATAATAATAATGACTAAACTCAAGTTTTTATTGCGTTTGTTGGTTAGCATGACATAACGCATCACGAAGACATATAGAAGCGTAGTAAATCAGAGACTTTCATTAGGCTTTGTTTACACTACAAGTAATACTCCATACTTCTTTTTAGCTGCCGTTTTCATTGATCCAAATGCCAATGTGGGAAGCTTTGAAGGTAATTTATGTTGTGCATACAAATGAAAAGACAATACTCATTCTGATGTGTCAACGTTTTGAACATGTAATTTGAATATGACACTTGGTAAACCTAATCTATTTTACCTCGGTCTTTTTCACGTCAATCTTTTATAGGTACATGTAGATTGTATTGATTTATTATTTTTTACGTAGTTTTCCGTTTCCCTGGAAACAACGTAGTGATCTGTTAGGGAAAGTATTTCCTATGGATCATCAGAACCAGCATATTTTTAATGAATGTTAAGGGAAGTAAATTCTGCATTCAAAGAAACTGTCCAGCATTTGCCTTCCATTTATCTTTTTAAGACATTCAGGTTATACTCGAGACAAAACAGCGAGAGTTTTCTTCTTTTGGATAATAAGTTTCAGTCTCCTCCGTACTGTTTATTTTTTGTTTTTGTTACCTCGATTGTTCATTTAGAATAAAGTATCGAAAGAAACTAACTGTCCAGTAACTGCCCTGCAGTCTGGTTTATGTGGCTCTATTGCAGGTGGCATTGCGGGCACGTTGACTACGCCCTTAGATGTGGTGAAAACTAGGATAATTCTGGCCGAGGTTAGCTTTTTTTAGTAGGAGTATTTTCTTATTGCAATAATATAAGGATATAAATGTAAATATGGGCCCTTCCTTTCATTCATTTACCTTTGAAAACCGCGCAAATTTTACGACTCGTGGAAATGTAATGTTTTTATCGTCAATCTTGTTTTTTTTAGGGACAAGCCCGAAGTAACGCAAATCCGCTGAAGATATTTTATGATGTTGCTGTTTGTGAAGGCTTGAGAGGGTAAGAATATAAATTCAAAACCATTTTTCAACAGCACTCTATCATAAAAAACCCATGTCTGTTTTGGTTTTGTTTAGGTTATTCGCAGGTGTTTTACCGAGAGCAATTATGATATCTGCAGGTGGTTTTGTGTTCTTAGGAGCTTACGATAAACTTACGATATTATTACAGAGCTACGAAATACGATCAAGAAGGCGAATCTATGACAATTAGCTGCAATTAGATTAACGAATTTTGCATTTCGTCTCAATTTAGCTAAACTGGGATAATGAGAAAAATTATAAAAAGCAAATTTAAAACTTTTTAGATTTTTATTTATATCTGTTTCTACGACATAATTATTTTGATGTTGAGTTATTTTATTTTTAAATGATTTTTTTTCGAGCAAAGTAGATATATTTCAGTTCTCCTGGAACTAATCTTAATTCATTATAATAAAAATTTGCGGGGGTTAATAATTGTTTCATGCTTCATCTTGGTATTTTAAATTTCTCTCCGCAATAATTAACCTATTCAGCGTCTAATCGCGTTTAGTTGGGTCTAGCTGGTTCTAAGCGCTACTAGACGCGCTTAAAAGTAGTGAGTGCATTTTTAAAAATTTGCTGATTAAGAGTACAATTTTGGGAAAAAAGGGATGAGAGTAAGAAAATAGAAAAAGAAAAAAGATAAACATTTTAGGGTACACACAATATTTAGTCAAATTTCCTCTTCAAATTTTTTTTAACTCATCTTTTAAAACCCACCAAAGCCCATATTGAACAAGTTTTTTCTTCTTTACTGTCCAATACACTTCGATTGTTAAAGGCGAGGAACGAATTTTTTTGACAAAAACAGCGCCACTACAGCGGTAGTGTCTATCAGCCATACCAACTGGGCGTCTAGTCGCGTCTCAACCATTCTAAGAAAAAATAGATGCGATTAAACATTTTGTGTGTACCGAGCTTTCTAGGAATGCCAAAATTAACTAATACGAAAAACTGAAAGGTGAAATAAACTGCATAATTTTCATCAAATGCTTCTTAATAGATATCTTTTATCAGTTTGAAGTCGTAAAGATAACAAAATTCCGCATTTAAAAATTTAGGACTATTTTATTTCATCTTTCTTATTATTTTCACACTACTTATAATTAACTCTAATTTAATTACGGCCAAAAATTCTCATCGATATTATATCACCCATAGTTTCTTGAAGTAACAACCGCGAAATTAGATTTCCGGAAACACTCTTTTTTACCAATAGAAGTTAGTCCCGTGAAAATAAAAGCCTGTAAAGTAGGTACAAAATGGATTTTAGAATTCCCTGTTTATTTATTTACATTTGGGGAATATTTTTACTTGGTATTTAATAGCAATGTAAGTATTTATACATGCTTTTTATTTAATAAGAGAAATTTTTTTAACTTAGCATCTTTTTGGCGTCCCGTTAGGACAGCCTCAGTGTGAGTACAAGTTATGTTGCAAGCGTTACATGAAGCAAGGTGTGGAATATTTTCTTGCCGGTACTATAATTTGAGTCCCTACACGTCATGAAAAGAATCAGATTAATATTATTTACCTCACCTGGTAAAATTGGGAATCCGTTTTTTTGCGTCAAAACATTTCACAATGTTTTCTCTTCACGAATTAAAGTTTTGATTTTCAAGTTTTCAATCATTAGCGTAACTGAAAGTTATTACATTTTTAACAATACACGAATCTAACACAACTGGACCGCGCTAGTAATTGGAGGTTTGGACTCTAATTATCTTGGCTAGAACAAATAGCGCGGTTTATTCCAACTTGAGAAAGGAAGTATAAATATCACATATTAATCGCCTTCATTGTTTTCACATCTTTTCTTGCTGAACTTCAAAAGAATTTGGGAATGTGGCCGTTGAGAATTACAGGAAGGAAGAAAAACTGCTCATGTTCTTCTGTTGTTGAAAAAACGGTCAACCAGTGTTGTATACTGCTGAAGTTAAACGAATTCTACTACATCAAGTGTAAGTTAAGTTTAGATCAAGTTAGAATTCCTGACTCTTATCTCATCATGGATGATTGGATTAATGAGGAAGATGAGATTAAGTTGTGGCCAATGTTTTTTATCCACAACCATCCACATAATCTTTGAGACAAACTAGAAATTCTATCAAAAAACCAGAATAGGCCGTTGACGCAAATGTCCATTTTTCCAACTGAGACGGTTTAAACATGTAAAAAGCTATAATTAGCCTATAGCAGCACTGTAAGGCTTCGTTCTAGTGAACTTTTCGGTTTCACTAGTTGAATTCATAATTTCCTAAGACCCTAAGTCTTTTTTTTTGTCAAAAATCGAAAAGTCTCAATATATTATGTGGGTGATTGCAGATACAATTATTATTTGATTCTTTTCCCTTTGAGCTTGGAAATGAAGATTTATGATTATAAGAACGTTAAAGCAAATAGATAGTACAACCCAGGGTGGCTTAAGCCTTTACTTTATTGCTATTGCACATGTCTGGCTGGAATGAGCAAAACGTGCAATCATATTGCTACAATGTTATTTCGTGTTGAAGTTGCAGCGAGGTTGAGGCTAACCAATCTAGCTTCTATCATTACAGCTAATGGCTGATTTTCCTGTCGTAAAGAAGTGGTTCCAGATAAAATCAAGGTCTTTTAGCAGAGAGGGTTTTGGTCGAAGAAGAAAAAGGTCTCTTGGTTTTAAAACCTAAAAATTTTAAACCCTGTTCAAGACAGCCCATTAAAATTATTCTGACATTGTCTGACATAGCTGGAGGTTGATGAAATTAGGTTACTTAAAAAAGCATGATTCTTCTTGAATGTTTTTTGCAGTGTCTTGTTCAGGACTGTTACAAATTTGGAACATTACTGTTTTATGGTTTGGACACCTCATTGTCATATTATTGAACATTTACTTGTGACAGAGAAAAGTGTTTGTTGACCAATTCGATAAGAGCATTATTTAAATTTAAATATTTAATAGTTAAATTGGTTGATGTAACTTCCCTTCCCACACTCTTGTAGTTGGTATGGTCCATCTGAAATATTCGTAAGGATCCCAGGTTCGAATCCTGGCAGGAGTTGTTGTTGCTTTGTTATAAACCTACTAGCATAAAAAACATTTTTATCTTAAGTGAAGCTTTTATCCATCTTTTATTCCAAAAATAATGTATTTTATTATATTTGTACCTATAAAATAAACAGCCTTAGTTATGTTGTCTTGGTCTCGGTGATCATCAGAGGTTTGAAATAGCTAAGAGCTCCCCAGAATTTCAAGATACACGGGCGTAGTATAGTAATGGATAATACGTTCTTCAAAGTATAATATTTTATCAGATTTATGGGCACGTTTAATATGTATTCTTCTTCCTACCTTGACACTTTCTTTCATCTTAAGGCGGGGGCAAACCAGTCCAACATTTCATTCAACATGCAATTTTTGTGATGTTGGATGAAATGTTGGACTGGTTTGAGTCATTTCAAAATTTTGAAAAAATTTGAAATTTTCAAAAAAGAAGAAAAAAATCGTGTTGGACGATGTTGGATGAAGTTTGATCGCCGTCAAACATTTCATCCAACATTTTCGGCAAGATCAAAGGAATTATCTATCTGAGTTGCGTGAATTTTCATGTTGGATTGATTTGGTGGTACTTTTCATCCAACATATAAAAATCCCGCGATTTTGAACGTGAAACATTCGAAATTTTTAATTGAATGTTTTTAAGTTGATGCGTTTCAATAAAAACATTATCATTTCGGCAGGCATAGCAGATCGGATCTCTACTATACAAGATTTAAAAATGTCTAGCAGATCTCTTCTTTTCAACCTTCCATATCGCATTATAAGGCATCATTTTTACAGTACTGCTAGAGTCCTTTATATAACACTGTCTTCAATTCTTTAATGATATTACTAAAATATCCATTTTGTTCCCTCCTCCTTATCCACTCTCTTGTTTTTTCGCGGGTGGTTTTTCATCGTTCAGCAACATAAGCAGCACTGCAGAATTCCTTCCGTCCGCCATTTTGTTTTTCAGGAATGAATGAACTCTTTATGGTTCGAATGTTTTTAAAAGCAGTCCCACACAAACCTAAAATTTTGCTTCATGCAACATGCATTTTTTCATCCAACATTTCATCCAACATGGGAACCCGCCTTTAAAGTATTATTCGCTCAAAATGGATATATTTACTGTATCTACAAAGATATTCCAATTTTTTATAAAATTCGACGCATTATCACATCAAAATATTTAAAGTCGCAATAACGCCCTAAAATGGATATATTTACTGTATCTACAAAGATATTTTAATTTTCTATAAAATTCGACGCATTATCACATCAAAATATTTAAAGTCGCAATAACGCTCTAAAATGGATATATTTATTGTATCTACAAAGATATTAAAATTTTCTACAAAATTCGACGCATTATCACTTCAAAATATTTTAAGTCGCAATAACGCTCTAAAATGGATATATTTACTGTATCTACAAAGATATTCCAATTTTCTTGAAAATTCAACGCATTATCACATCAAAATATTTAAAGTCGCAATAACGCTCTAAAATGGATATATTTACTGTATCTACAAAGATATTTTAATTTTCTACAAAATTCGACGCATTATCACATCAAAATATTTAAAGTCGCAATAACGCCCTAAAATGGATATATTTACTGTATCTACAAAGATATTTTAATTTTCTTGAAAATTCGACGCATTATCACAGTAAAATTTAAAGTCGCAATAACGCTCTAAAATGGATAATTTTACTGTATCTACACAGGTATTCCAATTTTTTATAAAATTCGACGCATTATCACATCAAAATATTTAAAGTCGCAATAACGCTCTAAAAGGGATATATTTACTGTATCTACAAAGATATTTTAATTTTCTTGAAAATTCGACGCATTATCACAGTAAAATATTTAAAGTCGCAATAACGCTCTAAGATGGATAATTTTACTGCATCTACAAAGGTATTCCAATTTTTTATAAAATTCGACGCATTATCACATCAAAATATTTAAAGTCGCAATAACGCTCTAAAAGGGATAATTTTACTGTATCTGCACAGATACTGAAATTTTCTATAAAATTCGACGCATTATCACACCAAAATATTTAAAGTCGCAATATCGCTCTAAAATTGATTGTTTTACTGATATATTCTCGGATTTAAAATGTTTTATCACACGCGAGAATTTCGAACTGGCAATATCGCCTCAAAATAGAAAGTTAACATTCTCAAGTTAGTGCATCTAACAACGCGATTAACTAACTGGCCCCATGCTTAAAGGCTCGGGGCCACGTGCAGCATTTTTCATCCACGTGCAGCAATAGAGTGCTGCAAAATTCTTGCAGCAAATTTTATCTGTGGCCCCACCATCCAAAAAATTCTGCGATATTGTGTCATTATTAGACATGAGCATGAAGAGACTCTAATCTGTGTTGCTCTGCTTCTTAACGATGAAGAGGAGGTAGAAAACGCCAATAAAAAAGTAAAGCGAACTCTCTGGGTGAAACTGGGTAAAATTTCCAAGGTTTCTTTGGTACATTTCCTTCCTGGTGTTTCTTGTGCTCTCTCAAAAAGCTTGCTCGCATTCCATGAAACACCTTTTCAAGGACCTCAATTTTAAAATTCCCTCCAAATTCTTCTACAAGTTCTTCTTTTTTTAACAATCTTTGGGTTCTAGTCACCCCTTGATTGGTAACCCATAGTTCTTCATTATCTTTGTAAAAATCAATTAACTGAAACTTTTCATCATCACTCAACTTCACGTTTTCCCCTTCAGACGCCATGTTTTTTCAAAAAAACATCAACAAATACAAAAATATGTTGCAGGTATAGGCCACGAGGGAATTATGCTGCAAAAGTGTATTTGTTGTTGCAAAAGCAAAAACATGCTGTAAAATTTCTGCTGAAAAATCAAATCGATTTGAATTTTCAGCAGAAATTTTGCAGCATGTTTTTGCTGCAAAAATCTAAATTGCTGCATGTTTTAAGTGTGCGCCATGTGCAGCAATTTTCATCCACGCGCAGCGCAGCACTTCTTTGCTGCGCGTGGATGAAAAATGCTGCACGTGGCCCCGAGCCTTAAGTGTCGTATTAAAAAAATATGTTTGCAAGATATCTGCAAAATTTTAAAAAGCTAAGTTAAATTTTAAAAGTCATAAAAGCTCTATGCTTCTTGCACTAATTGCCTTGACCAGAAGTTGAGCCTGGATTTCCGACAATATAGGTGTCTTGCATTAGACGATCAAGGTTTTATTTTATTTTTTCTAAAGCATATGACAAAAAATAGTAGTTTTTAACATCTAACTTAAAATATATAAATTTGTCATAAACAACTTTATCGTTTAAATAAAAATTTCGTCATACAAAATTTTATCAAGAACAAACCATTGTCCAGTGAAGTTTAAATCATTAAAAATAAAATTCCAAATTTGTTGCACACATTTGCAATTGACATTTCGCATAATACTTGTGTGCTTGTTTCTTTCAACACCTTCTTTGTCCAACCCTTTTTATTTAAAAAAAAACAAGAGATACGTCTATTGGGGACTTGTAGGCCTAATAAAAATGACAGGCAGCTACAAGCCTGGAAATAATAGTTGAGAAATTGTTCGTTTTTCAGGTCTTTCTCGAAATAGGCAAACATCATCACTTGGCGAGTGCTCTGCAGCCAATTGACTGCAAAAGTTTTACTTTGGCAGGGGTGTAGGTCGTGTAACCACCGTTAAAATGCGCTAGCTTGGTAAAAAACTGTTTTATATAGCGGTGCGTCCATTAATCAAACACTTAACACAGAGAACAGTTCATATCCAAGTCTAGCTTTATTCGCAACAAATTAGGCCGTTTGATGATAAATTCCTGCTGTGGTCTCGAAGTATTTTTTCCAATGCAAGCACAAGCTCTTTTCTGCCATAGAAGCACACAGTACACCAATTCTAGATTAGATACTTGGCTACCGACTTCTTCCATTGCGAAAGTTGATGCCTTGAATTTCTAAATATCTAGCCGACACTAGACCTCCCTCAGAAATTATAGCCGTAAAAATTAGGCTTTTCAAAGTGTTTCGTTTAGCATTTTAAGGATTTTAGCCTGGTGTGGCTTATAAAGAAAGCGTGTACTCTCTTTCCTGTTCGTACAATTACTATATTAGTGCCCGTATTATGTCTTATCAAAAGGGTTGCGCGTAGCTTTATTTCGGAATTCCCGCATAACCCGATTTTTACCACTTTTGTTGTGATCTGTAGGTGCGTAGTGAACTAATCACGAAACGTGATTGTTATAATTAGCCAATCAAGACGTTTTTTCGAACTTAGACATGCTGATGAGTGTTGCGTTGAGGTCTTATTTATTGCTATCCTTTTTAAGTTTTTATTTAGTTTGGTATAAGTGCTTCTTATCCTAGTCACAAAATTTATTTTTGTGTTATAATTAGCTGGCACTCGGTTGTGGCTATCTAGCTGTTAGCTACCTTTGGCTAAAAAGTAAAAGTAGTCAAGTTAGCTGTAACAAGATTTTTAAATAATCTTACTTATGCTAAATGCATTTAGGCAGCTACATCTTTTACGGATATATAAACTTTCACAAAATTCTGAAGTTTATTGATTTAATGAGGCAGAGAAGTCTCGATTAACCTTCCCACAATTAAATTTTTAACGACAGGCTTTAGGATTTGTTTTGTTTAAACAAACATTGAATTTTTCAAATTTCAAGAAAACTTATTACGCAAAATTAAATTGCTGACTGTTGTTTGAGCTGGTCGAGTTAACGTCAGGCTGTTTCCTGTGTTTTTACAAACCCGAATTTGCAAGATCATTTTTTTGTAAATGGTATAACGGTTATAGATAAAGCGCACCGATGTAACCACTCCACACAGTGATGTGCGACATGGTTCGCCTGTACTAAACGCTCCCAGTGTCACGATTAATTTTTGAACTTTCACGAAAACTTGCTCCTCAAATTACAAAATGCTGGCCGAATATTTTTGATACGACGAGGCAACAACAGTTTCTTTTATTTTAGCTAAGGTTTTTGTAAAGTCATTTTTTGAAACATATTTTACACCCAAAACGCTGTCTCGCTTTGAACGTTTCATTGGATGTGTGACATGCTGTATACCTGTTCTGGAGCACTCCACCTGGATGTGTGGCATGGTTTACCTGCACTTAAGCATTCAACGCTCAACGCTGGGTCACAGAGTTACTTTTGGCTAACCCAGCGCTTTGTCGTCGGGTCCTCTGGTTAGTTTATGTCATATTGTTCCAAAATTTGCCCAAAGTCATAGAATTCTGGAAAGGTGAAAAGATTTGGGTCAATAACGTAGTTGCTTTATTTTTATTTCAAACCCATTTTTAAAATAAAGAAATGAATATCAACGTTACATGTAAATATAATGACTAGAGATGCAATATAATAAATATATGCATAAAATAATAATTATTTGTTTATTTTGTGATCTTGTCATCCTTTCACACTGCAATCTACTTGTCCGTTGTTGAGACAAAATAGTCGCGATGCTTTTCTGGAAGAAGCTACCATGTATCGGTGTCCGAAGTGGTTTTGTCATTCGCTTTCCTCAAGGTAGGTGTGTTCATATACGTAGAAGAATAGCACTGAGAATTTCTTTAGCAAATCTTGCGGAGTTATTGAACCCAGCTCTGTATAGAGATTTCCATGTACAGTGTCACAAAGGTGATTTCGCAAATCGCTTTACGAACTTAAGGATTTTCGCTTTACCTAAAGAAACAATGTTGAGAATTAGCAGTAGAAAAAAAAAATCATGTGAGGCTACTACTTCTTCAGTGATAGAGACACATTTGCTAATTCGAATGCCAATAATTCAAACATCCGTTATTTTCATATTTATGAAACTCTTTTGTTAACTCCTGCTTAATTCGAACATATTTTCCAATCCCTTACATTTTAGAATTAATGAATAACAATTTTTTAAACAATGCATAATGTGCAAGTTTTGAAGTACTCTTCCGTAACAAAGATTACAGTTATTTTTTAAAAAAGAAGCGTATTTTTTGGTTGAAGTCTTATAGTTCTTAGAAAATTGACAATTTAAAGAAGAGGCAAACTACGAAAGGGCACATTCGCTAAATAAAAATTCACGATACCAGTGTTGACTTCCAGTGTAAAGCAACTTATTTTGAATTTTCCTTACGGAACATTTTTTGATGATCAACCATATCAAAAAGGTAAAGTAAAACCGGCTTTCGTCCTATACGTGGATAGCGGTCCAAAATTCTTAAGATTCGTTCATCAAACGTCTCATATTATTCCTGCGCCCGGCAACAATAGTTTAAACATTGGTAGATCCTGCCAAACATTATCAAATATTTGCCTGTACGTATAAAGTTTTTAAAAAATTGCCTATGACTTACATTGTAAGTTTCAATCATTTTTCTAATCTTGCTCTGATTGTGTTGATTATGCTTCAATCCAGCAACATCATATGCATTTCTTCTATTTTCATCTTCGATACTCGTTGAAATATGCCAACAACGTAGCAACACATCAACACACTCGACGTGACCATACATTGCAGCATAGTGTAACGCTGTTCTACTCCTACCATCTTGTGCGTTAATACAACTCACATTGTGCTGACACAGCGCATATAAGGCATTACTATTACCTGCCATCGCAGCCATATGGTAACTGTTTAAACCGAATGTGTCCATAGCCAAGATGTTACTTCCATTTCTGATGAGAAGATAAACCATCGGCGGGTTGTTATTGTAGATAGCAGACAGCATTAATGGTGTGTTACCGTCTTCATCTCTCATGTATACAACTTGCGGATACGACGCAACCAAGGTTTCCATTTCGACTACTCTATTATCTTGAATCAGTTCCTCGATATCTAAAAAGATCGACAAAAGAGAACTGTTTTTGATCGACACATTTAAGACAGTTAACTTCAATAACACATAAAATTTAGAAAACAATTTAAATCAGTAAGAACAATCGCAGATTTTTGTTTTTAACTGGGAACATTTCTTGTAACGTATGTTAAAATACTATTATTTGATGATGATGGTGATGCAAAACTACATCTAGAAAGTCACTTACATAAATAAATAGATGACGTCTTCATGCTAAAATAAAAAAGGATGCAATGAAAAACTCTTTTCCATAACCTGTTTATGTGTTGTGCTGTCGGCAAGGAATTGTAAAGTTATCAAAGTTTCGACCTACCATAAAGTTTTACACAGATTACAAAGTATTTTATTCTTGTTATTATTAAAATGTTTCGATTGACTTACAATCATCATCAGAGTAAATTGAATGTTTACATTCGAGGTTATATATTTAATTTACAAGTTAAAAGTAAAAGTATTAATTCCGAGAAATTTATACAAAAATAGAAATTTGAAGCCAAAGACAACTTAAAATTCACTAAATAAGACCACTGTATACATTTCTGTGAATTAATACTTTTACTTGTAACTTCTAAATTGCATATATAACCTCGAATGTAAACATTTAATTAACTCTGATGATGATTGTCAGTCAATCGAAACATTTTAATAATTAAATAAAAAATGAAACATGTCATTTTATAAAATAAGTTGCCAAGTGAAGCTACATACTGAATATAATCAATTTCACAATCAGAAGAGTCCACGTTGCTAACAGCGGTGACAGAGAATTTGTACTTGCTGTCATGGCTTAAGGATTTGAAAATGTAGTAACATTGACGTGTTCTTCCTACTTCTATCCAGACACCACCATAATCACTCCATTTTCGAACAATGTACACAAAACCTTCAGATTTCCAAATAACTAAACAGTCTGTCTGTCCCGTACCGACGCATCTCAGATCTGTAACTGGAGATGTATTTTCAAGCCTATTAAAGAATAATTTTTGTCAATTTTAGAAGTGGAAATTCCTATTCAATAAATGAGTAAAAAAGTATAAAATAAAGTCAGATTCATTAGCTTTCGCTAACACTTAGAGTGCATAATAATATTAATAAATCACCAGTTATCCCTAATAATAAATAAAAGTAATAAATAAAAAAAATTATACAAAAAGTTTCGTAAAATATATGTGCATATTGGCTAATGACCATTCATTGACCGTTTGTAAGTCGACTAACGCATAATAAATAATGTAAATAAATTACTCACATTTTAAAAGCAGTAGCATCGTGTTCATTACTGTCCGTGTCCTCAAAAATAACATTGCGTTGCTTTAGAGTTTTCATACATTCCTTGTATTTCTTACTGGCTACATTGATTCTAAAGTCGCGGTTGTCTTTAGTCAAACACATGTCTTCATCTTTATGTGAAAACGTAATACAATAATTCATTTGCAGAAGGCCTTTTTGTGCGATTTGGCTTAAGAATATGCCCATTGAACGTTGTTTTTGCCATTTTTTCTGTACCCAAATTGGTAGTCTTTGTCCAATAACAGTTGGAGCTTCTTCATAAGAAATTCCAATTAAAATTAGATCACAATGGCTTCTATTCATGCATTCAAGCGTTAAATGTTTCAGTCTACAAGAAGATGGTTCGATACAAACTACAACTTGATCAGCTTCATCCCCACGGGAGCCGGTATAATCTGTCAGCCTTAACATGCAACGTTCTTGCAAAGGAGAGATTACAACATTCTCGTCTGCATCTCTTAATTGCCATCCTGAATATTCAATGTAGTCGATAAAATCAATGTCCATCAACTTGAGGGCATTCTTCATAACAAAATAATGAAGAGGCGTGTTGCAAATAACTAATTTGCTCATGTTTTCCTTGAAGAAAGATTCACCAATGATGATTGATAATTTTGTTATCATTTCGTGGATCTGTGATGATGAATGGGCAGAGAATGTAAGGCATGTTGGCATATTTCCAATTATATTGTGTCCAATGGAAATTGTTTCGGGGTATGCATATTGCGTGACAGTTTTTGTACTTTTATCAACTGGCATTGACGATACGCTTGCTGAAACTACATCTATATCTTTTGGGATATGAAAATTAAATCTATTGATGTTGCTTGCACTCTGTTTAAGCACATTTTTATGCAAGTTGGTCATAACAGACATTGTATCTGAACCAACAAAATCTAATCTTGCAGGCCCAATGAATTTTCTTCTTTCTTGAGTAGCATTTAAAGGAGATTTTGAAGCATTAACAGAATAATCATCATAGTCATTCACTGCAATTCTTGGTTGATAAAACACAATCTTTTCTTCTCCTATCATTTTTTCAATGGCATTCGTCAGTTTAAATATCCTCTGTGTAGTTCTCATGCATCTTGTAAGTTCAAATATCTCCATACCAGTTGCTTCAAATTGATAATTACCGTGTGGCTTCTCGGTCCTTCTCGAAACATATGTTCGATTCTTACTTAATGAATGCGGCAGTATGGTAATACAGGCCTCCTCCAATTCAGCCATTTTGAGTACACTATTTAGTTTCCTTGCTTCAAAAAGATTAAGCTGCTCTGCATCATATTCATCCACAAAGACATGTATAACCGTTCCAGGATAGTTATGAAGTAATTCCAAGATGAGTTGCGCCAGAGATGGTATCGCTGTCAACTTCAGATGTTCCGACAAGTCTTTTATGTTAAAAACGTAGATCACTGATAATTCATTTTTTGGAAGTGTTTCCACAAACTTTCTCACATCATGGATCATCAAACTATTGGAATCCCAATACACATAAAAAATGCTGGTTTTCTTTTCAGCAGATTCATTGAGGTGTTCCATTTGATATAAAGCGATCAATGATTTCCCACTACCAAACCCTCCCAATATGATTTTTTTTCTTTTATCACTATGCAGCACTTTAAGTTGCTCAACGTTAAGCATAAGTGAGCGTACTTGTTCAGCTGGTTGTGCTTTGAATGCAGGAACATAGCATCGAATAGATTTCCTTGTAGCCATAAAACCAAATATGTTTCCCAATACTTTCAGAAATGTCACCTTCTCAGCGTTCCACTTATTTCCATTGTAATTAAGATTTGCTAAAATCATTTTAAACCGTTTGATTAAGCTGTTCACATTCTGCAATACTTCTCCATCCAATAGGTAACATTTATTACACATTAAATGTGAAGTATACTTTTCCAAATTTGGCGCTGCGATAACGTTCACAAAAGCCGTGTTTTCATCTTTAATTATCTTTTTATTAATAAAAATTAAGGATTTGATGTCATTTTCCCCACGCTCAATCTCATTGATAACGTCGTCATATTTAGTAGAATCAGTGTATCTAACATTGAAGAAAACAAGTGGCGTCGGGTAAACGATTAATATTCTTTTCTCGTGATTTTCGAGGTTCCCAATGGACTGTGTTACATTTCCATCACAATTTAAGAACATCAAGTGTTCCTTAGTATTGTAACCAGTCAAGATTCCCACCTTTTCAATTTCCCGAAAAGCTGTCTTGAATAAATACGCTAGCTCTGATATTTTGCATCCTCTTCTATATGGGGGAAACTGTATCGTTTCTCTTATATGACTCATGCTTCCTAGACCAAAGTATGTAATTATGTATTTCCAGCAAAGCTGATGCCATTCCTCAAGTGACCGGCTCATAATATGATTTCCGCCATTAACAATATACTTCACCATACATTCTATTTCTTTCAACTGTTTCAATGTTTCCATAAAATCTATCATGCTGTCATATCCGTGTGTTAAAACTGTTACTTCGCCGCCGCTATCAATTGATGAGGTATGCAAATGAGGAATGTCTAAAATGAAAGAGAAATACGCTGTGGTTAAAGTCTGCTTCTGAAACACTGCTTCAATTAATCTTGCCGAGAGATTATTAGTCTTGTTTTCTTTTCTGGGACTAAAATTAGTCAAATTACCCAAGCTGAGCCAACACACCTGTTTCGAAACGAATGACTTGATAATATTATCAAAATACTTCAAACCCTAGTATCTTCTTAAGTGTTTGTCCAAAACACACGATTTTATACACGTTATTTTAACCAGGTTTTTAAGCTGTACACAATATAGGCAATGACTAAACCTTTTGTAAGGACGGATAATTGATAATGACATAAAAAGTTTTTAAAATTAATGTTTTTTGTTATTTTATTGTACGTTTAGGTTAGTTTTTCCACAGCACTTGAGGCTAGTTCGTCAATGATTAACACTAGCTAGGTGACTTGGCGTCGCACGCTGGATACATAAAGGGTGCGACGGGTCCTACATATTAAGTTGTTAACAATATGTAGAAGTCAAGCACTTAACGTATATATCTAAAAGATTGATAAAAAGATCTATTTAAGATCTATTTAATCATACTGGGCGTATAGTCTTGATTGATCGCACCTATTTTGTGAAAATTAAAAGACCAATAACTTGAGTAGAATCACAGTTAGTTAGTTGTAACAGCCTGCTTTTAGGCCAAAGTAAAGGAAATGTCATAAGGAAAAAATTGGTGTTAGCTATGCTTCCTGAGTTCCGTAACTTAAGCATTTTAAAGGCGGTGATAAGTCTTGCCAAAGAAAATAATATATTTTGACCGAATAACAAGGAAATAAGCACAATTAACTAAAACTTAACTAAACTACAATTAAAATGTGCAAATGTGTGTATGCTAAGAATATTTTAGTCCAAATTTTGCTTTAATTACCTTTTTAGACCGTCCACGAAACGATATGAATAAAGTTAATGTCCTACATTATGAACAAACAAAACTCAATTCATTGTGTCTATTGTTTTTCAAAGGATATCAGAGCTGAGGAACTTTGTGTGTCCATGGGGATTTCAACAACACAGTAAATAATGCAGACGGCATCAGAATGAAAATATAGCAGTAAAAAACGACATAAACATCACCCCTATCGGGAATGAAGCACGCAGCGAATAAAAATATACGGAAATAAAATTTCTAAAGCATACGATCTCTAAGCACATTCGAAACGAAACCTGTCTCATCTTCCAAGCTGTTGGTAAATCATTTATTGTCGAACTTAACAAACCGTTTAATAAATAATTTTTAAAATCACCCAATTGGGTTACCTGTTTACAAGCAGTGATGGACTATCACTCTTGTTACAGAAGACATCGAAAAAATGTAAGACATCAGAAGTAAAAAAAAACATTTATAACGACGAATTAAATTATAGAAGAAAAAGGACATTGAAGCATTTCTTGATGACGCCAAGACTTATAAAAAAAACTTAAAAACTCAAATAAGCAAACGAGCAACCGAGCACTGAAGAATTGGCTAGAACGTTTGCTTAAGTAATGCTAGATGGACCAATAAATTCTGCTATCCTTTTTTAAATGAGAACGATGCGCGTTATCACTTCGAGTTATTATGTTGCAATTTATTTGTTTGATGCGAGTTATTATGTGAACTCGATGCCAGTTGTCAACTAGCACTTTATGTTCGATGCGCATTATCACTTCGAGTTATTATGTTGCACTTTGTCTACTTGATGCGAGTTATTAAGTGAACTCAATGCCAGTTGTTAACTAGCACTTTATGTTCGATTCGAGTTATTATGTTGCACTTCGTTTGCTTGATGCGACTTATTAAGTGAACTCAATGCCAGTTGTTAACTAGCACTTTATGTTCGATTCGAGTTATTATGTTGCACTTCGTTTGCTTGATGCGACTTATTAAGTGAACTCAATGCCAGTTGTTAACTAGCACCTTATGTTCGATTTGCGTTATTATGTGGCACTTCGAGTTATTATTGCATGATGCGCGTTATTAAGTTGCACTTGATGTGAATTAATGTGTAGAATTCAACGTATGTTTCTTTTGAGTTGTTGAGTTTTGTTTGTTGATAACACTACTTTCCCTGTTAACATTGCAATTCATAAATGTCACATATGGACCACGGTACAGTTTCTAACGAAAAACCTATATACTTGGTGTCTTTAAGATTTATACATGGCTAAAAAAAAGTGATATACAAAAGAATAAAAATACAAATTTACAAAAAACTTTCAGAAGTTAAAGAAAGTTCAACAAAAAGAGATGCAAACTTCAACACCACAACAAACAAAATGGCTGTTGTAACCCTAGCCGATCGTGTTATCTTCCTTCGTCAACATGTGAAGGCAGCGAAAAATTGGTCTTTCATAAAAATCAAGGCTAGTTATTGGTTAATCGTGAGAGCGATCACAAACAAGTTGGTAAAAATATATTGCATTTGTTGTTTGTAGATTCAAGATTTCGTGCGCGGTTAACACGACGCACGCGTGATCAAGATCAAAATTGTAATTGCTGGACATTTCCGAAACAATCATTAACGAAAAAGCCATAATTAAACTGTTGTTGTATCTTATTACTAATTAGGGGAAATTCGCATACGATCAGGGAAATTCGCATACGATCAGGGAAATTACCTGATTTTCAATACCACTCACTCGTTTGTTCTAGTGTTATTGCTATGCATGGGCAGCGCTCTTAGGCGTAGAAAATTGTTGGCGGAAATAAGCAGGCGTGTATTTTTGGAAATAAGAAATGAGATATGGGAGATTAGAGATAAGCATGTATGAAAAATATACCAGAATCTGAACGTGAACAACAACACAAAATATTGATGATGAAGTTTACGATATTCGCATGCAAACAAAGTTTTCTTTTTTAAAATTCCACTCCAGCGTACTTTGAATGTTGTTTTGTCGACCTATATGGAGCCATTGAATGCGCAGCGGATAAGAAAATAAGAACAACGCTAACCCCTGTTTTTCTAGCTGCAATATAACATACCCGATCAAATGGGAGGAAGATCCGGGCGTTAAGATAAAATCCCTATGTACATAAAAGTTCTTGTTAACTAATGTACTAAAATTGCGGAGATTTAACCAAAACCAGTGCACTTTAAAAAATAATGATAAAGTAGGAAAGTCAGCCTAACAAAAAATGAACGAGAATAGAATAGTCACCTTCAACTTGTACACAGATATTAATAGTTGGATCGTCAATTGTTGATATCTCCAACTTATCAATAAGTGCATCACCAGCTTTGATTTGAATCAACGTTTTCTCTCCATTGACAATTTCCATGTATTCAGTACCACTGCTTAGCTCCTTGATTTCTCTTTCTGTATGCTTTTTAATCTTTATATTTGACAAACACATTGGAAGCGTGACAATAATATTTTGATCACAATCTGTATGAACACGGTAGCTAGATTAGGAAATAATCAGAAATGAGAAAAAAAAATAAGAAATAAGATTTGGTGCAATAACATTGCCAGGGAATAGACCTATTTCCATATCCATTTGGTTCCGCGAAATATGCATACTCAAAATGCAGAATAACATGAAAACGAGATTAGTTATGAGCAAAATTTTAGTTTGCAGCGAAGTAGTGCAGATATCGTTTGTTTACTTGCAATATTTGCAAAATTAATTTGTCATACAGATTGTTATTAACATTTGGTGATAATATGGGATAATAGCATGTATCATTGGGTCGTCCTAATGCTTTTGTTTATTATTTCTTGGTGGTAAATGAGCTAGGTATTAGCTAGCTTTGAATATGATATGAGTAGCTAACTATTTGACTGACTGACTTGTTCCAAACAACCGTGAAATTTCAAGCTGTTTACCAAAATTGGGGATGTTGCTGGTATATATCCTGTGTCTCCACTTATTGAGTGTACCTTGTTTTTTAAACAACATCTGTGAAAATAACATTAGCCAGGCTTACTGACTGTGGTTTTAAAATAGTAGTTGAGTTGACCTTGCCTTAAGTTGTTAATTTTTTTTTCATGTGAGGGTAGCTTGGGAAGTATTTATAACTCACATTTTACACATTTGTGATTTCAGAATTAGGATACTAATTTGACTTGGTGGGAAAAGTTGGACTCTAAACCTTTCTTGGAATGTTCTTGCTTATTTGTGTTAAATTTTAAGCCTCTACCATAGATTGAATTTGGTTAAAAAAATTATCAAAAATTTCAAAATACAAGGTTGACTAAAAGGATGATATCCTAATTCTTAAATTTCGTATTCAGAGAGTTATGGTAACTACTAATGGAGAGGGGCGTTTACGCCCCCTCTCCATTTAACGCCCTTTTCCAATTAACGCCCACCCTAAAATCTCGAAAATTAATTAAACGCCCAGGGTGTCAAATAGAGAGAATACGGTACGCCATATATCACATGTGCTATTACTTGCCATAAGCATATTTTCAGTTCAAAACAGATTATGCACAATGTTTACAGTGTGATGTGTTTCACTACTCTAAATTTCTTCAGTGAGGGGATATGGATAAAGGGGGAGAGGGTATATAGCGTGATCAAAAGGTACTGAAAGGTTAAAGCCTAATATACCTGGGTTCATCGTCATACGAGGGTTTGTTTTCATTTAAGTCGCTCACCGCTTCTTCGGTCATTGCCAGATTCACTGAAGTCCTAAGCACTTCATGTTCCAGTTCATTCAATCTAAGCCCATGAGTTTTTAAAACTTCCTCGTTGCTTTTAACACCATTTTGAATTTGGTTAATTTCATCGTCATGGACGTGAATATTCTCTCTATTTTGTCTGATATCTTCTTTGTTTTCGGCAGTATTTTCTTTATTCTCCAAGATGGCGTCTTTGTTTTGAACAATTTCTTTTTGTTGTGATTCTATTTTGGCTTTGTTTATTGATACTTGAAAGTGTTCCAAATCATCCAAACTGCCTGACTTCAAATCTTTAACAATATTAATATCATATCCAAGACTTTGAAGACATTTTTCTATGTTGATCCACTTGGAGATAAATTCAGAATATGCGATATTTGGTTTATGTATTATCCCATTTCTTTCATCTCTTATTCCCTCAATATTTTCACGTACATGTTTGGGTAAGTTTGCACAGTTAAGAAGAAAATAACACAACAGAGATACATCAAGTGTTTTGGAATCTGTTTTTTTGTTTTTTGGTAGAACAAGCGGTCGTTGATGTGATAGAAGATAATTTAATTTCCCTCTGTTATCCATCTTAACCATGACTTTATACAATTGCCCCTCATCGTTTGGAAAATTACCATAACTTGGATGATGAAACAAATATCGCAAATATTTTTCACCTTCGTTCAAAAATGTGATCAAACGAACTTTATATTCAGTCTCAGCAAGAAGAGTTTGGTGAGATGCGGCCATTTTTAATTTTGACTGCGGGCACTCATTTTCGGCATCACGTGTGTATCAGTCTCGACCTGTCTGCTTTAACTATGTGCT
Source organism: Hydractinia echinata (assembly GCA_030067915.1). Classification (NCBI taxonomy): domain Eukaryota; kingdom Metazoa; phylum Cnidaria; class Hydrozoa; order Anthoathecata; family Hydractiniidae; genus Hydractinia; species Hydractinia echinata. Next base: position 668,332 of record JASGCC010000039.1, on the reverse strand, counting down.
CATAGTTTCCCATGTTATTTGCTACACAAAACTCTGGTGACACTTTTATGCTGTGTTAATCCCTTTTAACTCGTTTTCTCGTTTACGTGCTCTTATAGTTAGATATGACTTCATACCATTATGACCACAAATGTGTTTTCTGTGGGTAGAAATAATTACTACGGAATGTTGCTACATTGTATCATGTCTAATTAAGGGAGCTGGAAAATTTTTATTGAAAACATCTGGAAAATCCCCTAAAGTGTTAATTCACAACCTCATTTCCATTCCCTTTCCACCCTTTTATGTTGACGCAGAAAGGCTCTGACAGTCTTATTATCACCGGAGGATGGTATAAAGTGACTGTGGTCCATTTGATTAGACCTAACCTTTATTAGGGATGTTGCTTGCTGACATTTTGTGACTTTTCCTAAATTGTGACATTTTTGGAAAAATATTTATACTTTTCAGGCAGGTCGAAAAGTAAAATGCTGTTGCTTATATACATATTTATCGTTCGCACGGAAAATATCCCGAACGTGATTGGCTGTTTTAGGGGTCTGTGTAGAAAGAGATAAAACATACGCTTAACACGAAAGCAAGCAGAAAAAAAACGATGCTTTAGTGAAGGAATGGTCATATTCCTTTAACTTTGACGCAACCTTTAATGTTATATTATCGATAAAAGGACACATTAAACTGTCAAAATATTTCTATTATATTAATACGCGTATGGCAGCCCACATGTAGCAATATTCAGTAAAAATATATTTATATATGTAGTGGAAATTAAATATATATTTAGTGATTTATATTTGAACCAAAAACAAATATTTGTATTTAGTGAATATTATTTATATATGTAGTGGAAATTATATACTTATTTAGTGATTTATATTTTAACCAAAAACAAGTATTTGTATTTAGTGAATTTTATTTATATATGTAGTGGAAATTAAATATATATTTAGTGATTTGTATTTTCACAAAAAAATATTTGTATTTAGTGATTGCAAAAATATTTGGTCAACCAAATGTGTCGTCGTTTTAAATATTCTGGTCTGTGTTTTGTAAAAATTTTCAGCCAGAATGCAGGTAAGTCACCTTTGTTTCTGCCTTGTGTTTTAACCGCCAGAAAAAACAAGATGGCGTCGTCGTTAAACTGAGAAGGTTTATTTGACGATTTATCACGTGTTGTAAGATCCATTGAGATAAACAGCTCAGCCGATGCAAATGATTACTTTTTAGGGAGAATTGCAACACGATGTTACTTGCAGAAAGGCTGTTGGTGATTTGATTCGTCAACTTTATGTGCTTTCACAAGATCTCCATCGCAAACAGTGTAACATCTCGCCATATAGTGCATTCAGATTTGCACGCCCTGTCCATTCCATCTCATGCTCGGCCATGTTTATTGTGGTATTTCCCTTTCCTCGTGCTGTGGTAAAAACAAAGTAGATAATATTCCGGTAAAATTCGAGGACCAGACGAGAGTTTCGGGGTGTTTTCCCGCTAAGTATATATTTTTTTCACTAAATATATGTTTTTCAGTGAATATATATATTTTTCACTGAATATATATATATATATTTTTTACTGAATATGAAAATATAATTCACTAAATATCACTATACGGATCACACAAGCAAATATAGGTTGACTAAATATTGCTACATATGGGCTTGCCATATACGCTTAGTCCAGCGAGAAACTATACTGTTTCTCAACGACAAATGAGTTATTTTGACATTACGTCGCAACGTTGATAAATCAAATTGACGCCAATGTTTTTAATTAAATTAGTGAAGCCATTACACTTTTTAGTTTGAGGCTAAATAACTTAGTGGGAAATAACTATATTTTTCCATTGTGCATTGCGTGTGGCCTTGTGGTTACGGAGTTCGCTTTGTAATCTCAAGGCCTGTGGTTCGGTCCACAGCGCGGGCATGTTTAGCAAGTGTCTTCATCACAGCTACGGGTCAACCCATGCCATGTGAGGGAAATTGGGTAGGAATGCCGGTGTATACTTAATGTATACATTCAGAACACAGGACCCACGTTGATAACAGTGTTCCCAACACTGAAGTGACTATATCCTGTATAAATATTCGGAATAATAATAATAAGTGGATTTTTCCACGGACGTTGTAATGAATGCACCTAACTGGAACGTTGTCTTGGTGAACATAAAGAGAGACATGAATGGAGACAACTTCCATATATCAATGCAGGATAACAACTATACTACTCACGTAGAAATTAATTCTTGTCTTGACCCTGTCTTTTCAGACACAGGCCCCAGGTTGTTTGTTATCGTGTTTTCGCGCGCATTTTGATGAGCAATTAATACCAATAGAATAATCATACGCGCTGCAACATTCACACAATACCAGTTGGTATAACAGTAGATAGTAGAAGGATCATACGTGACTACATTTGCTGGCAACCATATACAGAACAGCATAATATAATTGGGTTCCCGCTATATTGTAGTGTGTTATGATCAGAAACGTCATTTAACCTTTGATTAAGCAAAAAGTGTAGAACATCCTGAGAGGATGTTAAGCTTATTTTAAGGCACTTGAGAACACTATATAAGACTATATAAGACTATATAAGACTATATAGAGAATATAAGAATATATTCTAAAGAATATTCAAGATGAAATTAAACAAAAACAAGAAAACCGTCCGGTTTGATCACACATTCGTATTGTACACATACTTTATACTTAAATATTGTATTGATTATGTTTATATATCTTGTATCTATGGCAACGTTCTTGTTTATATAGACCTGTTGTATAATTTTTATTTTACTTGAAAATGGGTGTATGACACCCGAAACGTCGTTTTATTTTGTACACATACACATGGATGTCCAAGTTTTAACATAAAATATTGTCAATCGAATTTCTAATATCTGATGTAAAAACAACAAGAACTGAAGCGGTTTGAACACTCACACAACACTATGATGATAAATAATTAAAATGTATTTATTAAAATATAAAATATACAATGATAAAATATGGCATAAAAATATTAAGGCACAAACTTAGAGAAAGAGATGATGATAAATTGAATCATATTAAAAGTTGTGACTATTTTCCGATAACTGAGATATGGCTGGAGAGCACACAACTCGAGTCAATTTCGAACATTATAACATTGTCAACATACAGTAAATCAAAACAATCATTTCAAGACAATGAACACCGTCATTTGATGCGAGATTTCTCGAAATTCGAATAGAATATATATCTACTGGTTTCATTATTTTGTGTATACTATATAAAGCTACACGATAATAAGAAAACAACAAAAAATCGCTGCTATACGCAAAAAAACAATACATAAACAAACTTTTGGTCAATATAGCGCGCTATTTGTGGTGGCTTTGATTTTGATACTATTCGCGCCCCTTTCAACTTTTCGTTACCACCATGACAGAACGCAGCCCATACCAAATCACACATTTCTACGAATGTGTGAAATTAAAAATGTGCTGAGAATATGCCTATCTTGAAATGTTGCTTGCATTCTATATGAAATATAAGCAAAAAACAACAAGTTTTATTTAAAGTCCCCCCCCTGTCAGTTGAATCTCGTTGAATTAGGCTGCTTAAACCACAGAACTTTAGGGGAGATCTTTACACCAGTCTGAATTCTCAGATGTTTCAATCTGAACTATGCTAAGAATATGCTAAGAATATAACAGGATGATTTTTGAAAAATATTCAATTTGAAACGAAGAAACAATGTTCTTTAAAAAAGCGTGTAATACAAATGAAATCAAAGAAAAGGCGACATTTCCACCAAAACACCTTTCTAACTTTGCTTAGTTAATCAAAAAAGCATGTCTGCATCAACAAAATTTAGCTGGTGCTCAGATAATACTCCTAGAATGACGTCAGATCTCTCAATACTCTTCGTAAACAACCTATTTATTAACTATCATCAAAGCAAAGCAAGCAGAAGTAAAGCCCTTGTCAAAGATGTCTTCAAGTTGGATTTTCTGAGAGAGTGAGAAACCAACAAAATCCTCTCCATAGCTGGTTAACAACATGTATACATACAACCCTTTAACTACACCAGAGGCACGGAGAAATAAATACTACGCTATATTTGACTAACACCTAAGATGAACGCAACACTTCTTTTCGTATCAAAGCATGCAAAGCCAATAGAACTTCTGCCAACATAAGAACAACATAATGTTTGAACACCTTGTACTACAGACTGTTTTGGCTATGGCAGAAATGACACAAAAATGTCTAATACTTTTAGCAAATTTTTAGCAACTGATAGAAATATAATGCATGAATACCGAAAACAGCTGCTCAATAGTTGCTACGATTCTATTAAAAAAATGCCAAAGCTGCCAGAAACAGAATAATTTTAAAATACAAGATTGAGGTTTGATTAGGAAAGTGTTTTAAGCAGAGCTGCACTAAACACTCCTTCGACACTCCCTTAATAATCTATGACATCATTAGCATAATTTATCAAAACTGCTTACAGCAAAATACAGCATAAGGCTACGTGAAAAAAGGGAAATTCTCTACTTAAAAGTTTGCCCATTGAGAAAATTCTGACAGAAAGCATGCAAAGAAATGTTGTGGTTTATTAAATTCCCTGACCGTTTCAAAACTATTAAATGTGTGAGAAGGTAGTGCTAGAGGATCGGGAGATGTTTAAGTATATTCCTCATCACTTTAAAAACTAGGAGCTGTGTGAGAGCTGCCATATATTCCCAATCATCGTAAGACCATAGGGTTAATAGGGTGAATAACCTAATTTTTGTCAGATTGGATAGTATTCCCCCCACCCCCACCCCCACCTCCTCCGCTTATTCTCAAAGGTGTGCTGGGAAGATATTGACGATTTCCGAAATGACCTTTACAGAGAGAAACTTGAAATAATCGACAGCATGATCTACTTTATTATGAATCGAATCTATCATTGGTATATAACCCAAGATAGGTTAGCCCCGTTATTAAACAACCACCCAAAAATGTCTAATCTCGTGGTGTCTCCAAGTATCATGAGAATTCTGTGTGTTTCCATGTAGTTCAACCTAGACGACTGTCCTGAGTGGGTGGAAGAATTGACATTCAATATCTTCTCTTCTGAATTTGTCGAGAAGTGTCAACACATCTTGGGAAGAAAAACTCGAAGTATACACAAAGATACTTTGTATAAGAGCAGAATATAGTCCATCATTCCACGCCATTTTTTGGTAGGAGATCAGTTTTCCTTTACGTATTGCAACCTTTAAAGCTTGGCGCTTATGAATTACGTATCTTTAGTTTTGCAGGTGTATCTACTACATCAAAACACTCAGCATGTTAAAAGGTTTATACCGATGAAAATGTAAAAAAAAGAAGAAACATGTACGGCATTGCGACAGCAGGCGTACACGCAGAAACTGCTGCAGCACTTAGAAAGCTCGTTCAGCATTGTTTATTTTACTAAATTGCTGCTTTATGATGCTGAATAACTCATATGTTTGTGTGTTTTTCTACAAGCATTGTTATCGCTTTGGGTAGACAACATTTTCCGCCGAACAGTCACCGAAACAAAAGAAGCGTTCGCAGTCGTTTTCTCAAGGCATTTTTTGGTTTTCTCTATAAGACATACACCAAAAATTTTCGGACGCGCTACAACTCGAAGGGCACCGTGGGAATCCTCTCGTCTAGTAAGCCTTGCTCCAAAACTCGCCATCATCAGGATCAAGGCGCTGAATTTCGCACTGTTCTATAAACGTGTCAATGTCTGCGAGACTTGTAAGTGACCCTTCGGTACTTTTAGTCTTGTGTTATTGCGTTATCTTATCTCCACCTTCGTAGATGCCGCAGATGAAGCTATTGTCTATATATGACTTAATCTTAAGATGACAGCTGTGAGCAGTTGGTTAGCGTTCTTAATAAACCGCCATGTCTATATACGGGGTCCATTCTCCAGGAGCTGTGTGTCGTTTTCATTTGATATGTGCTGGATGTCCTTGATATCTTTCTTTGTTGGTTGCTTCTTCTCTAGTGGAAACCATGCTTAATGTCGTCTATTCCACTGTATTCCTCACGCATGTCTTCACCATCATGGTAGTTCTCTTGCGCTTCTTGATCCGTCTCGTTGTTCAGTGTCGTCCCAAAGCGAAGTTTCTCCTTTGATCTGTTGTAATGACATGTAACAGTATCTCGCACATTCTGAAGTCGATCATCAAACGCGTCACGGGTGGTTACTACTGACGCAGATATGCATTTTTTTATAGTTTGGTCATTGCTTATTTATTATTAGTAGGATCCGACCAGAAAAACATTTGATAAGGGAATTTCCCTATGTATAAAATTTTTCATTTTTCTACAAGGTGTGCAAAGCCTTTTGAGCATTTTTCTGTATGTATGAGGAGTTACGTGACTTTCTTGCGCATGCATGATTTTTTTTGCTGATGTCAACAATTTTGATAATTGATGTCATCCCTAGACAAAGTGGTTTGTTTTTTTATGAAATGATACAGTGGTCAAAAGTTGTTGCAGCTGGGGCGACTTTAATGGCAATAAAACATTAAAACCATTCACGTCCCCAGAGCTTTTTCAGATTTAAACGTTTATCTCAAAGAGCTCTGGGACCGAGAATGCATCAAGACCAAAACAATGGCACAAAACTACAGAACCATGCTTAGAAGACTACTCCGGCAATTTCTTTAGACCTCCTTCCTGCTAAGAGCATCTAGTCGTTCCGAAGGTCTTAAATCAAGCAAGATACGCAATGGCAACCGCACAACTACTGAAGAACACGACGTTATATCAGTACTAGTAAATACAGAGAACTGTTTTAGTGACTTGTTTGTACAGGGCTACCATTCAACACCAAAGTCATGATGTCGTCATGATTTGAAAGCAATTCTATTTTGCTACCTATCTTTTTTAGTTTTTTTTTTTTATTTCGCGAGAAGAAATTTTCGCGAATTAGGTGTTTACAATTTTATCTCGTAAGGATAAATTTTGCCCATTTTCCTTGACTTTAATGCACACTCGAATAAACTCGCCACTGTGACTTAATTTTTGTCAGTATTTATTCTCGTGAGCTTCTTTTCGCGCGCTTTTGAAACGATTTAAAAGCCAATATTAAAATAGTCATATAATATCAAACCAAACTTGTCCCCAGGCTTTTTACCGAGAACGTCCAAAAGAAAAGAGCCTTTGGGGCAAAGTTAAGCTCGCGCATGTTTGATATCAATCTGCGTTTTGGGGTATAAACAGACACATGACAAAAGGAAATACTCAAAAAATAAGATCTGGAACTTCCTGCCAGCCGAACTGACTCGCTTAGACGGGATCTCGTCATTAAGAAATCTTTATAAACATTGTGTTCATACGAAAAGCAGGTCAGCTCATTTAAGTGATCTCTCACTTGACCGGAATCCTACTTATAATTCAATATAGTAGAGACATGAAGTTCGTCGCCACAATTAAGTACATAAGCAAATTCTATATTAAATTCATATATTTTCGAACTTGGCAGATTTACGATCTTAGGTTATTTGATTAAATCCAAACCGTTGCAACGCGCTCATTGTGTTACTGACGCCAACGCAAGCACTTTTTCCAAATTTTTGAACCTTCTTGACCATTTGACGTTTTTGTTCATATTTCATAGGGTACAAAAAGGTAAGAAAAAAAACTGCCTTTGTTCCAACAATTCTGTAAAATATGAACATTGTGATTTAAGAGAATTTTTAACATGAACACGCTAGCCCGGGTTGGGATAACTGTTTACACAAAACACGCATGCGTAAAATCATCACGTGATAACATTACAACAAAAGCGCATGCGTAAAATCATCAAGTTAGGGTAACCGGTTAAAAAACGCCATATGAACCCTGGGGTAATTGCATCGGCCCCGCGCCGTAACCATAGATTGAACAGTGATTTTTTGATGAAAATCAAAACACATTTTGTGCGGTTCTCGGTAGGTTTAACATAAAAATAATATCCATAATACAATATTTACACTTATCTATATATATACACACGTATGTCGAAGTCTATTTTTAAATAAATAAAATATGGCGAAAGATTCTTCTTTCTGTACGGGCGTTGCAAAGGCGTTAAAGGGCGAAGAACGAGCACGATTAAAAAACTATGAAAATGTACCACTTCTTTTATGAGTAGTATTAGCTTAGAAGAGACAACTCAAATTCCACAACTTCAATGATACCTTCAATTACGCAAACAAGAATGTAAACCGAGCCTTCTACGTCAACAGAAGAATGTAAACCGAGCCTTCCACGTCAACAAAAAGGGAAGAAAATACAAAAAGAAAGAAAATTCAAGCATTCGTGTAAAACAAAACAAAATCACAGGTTCGTCGAAGCTTATTTTCTATTGCAGATTAACGAGTTCTCATTCTCACAACAAATGGTCCCAGGTTCGTTGGTCTTCGTTTTAGAAAAAGAACAATAAAACAGAATAGAATAGAATGGAATAGAATAGAACAATAAATTTTAGATTCACCTGTCCCGTGATACACAAGTGTATCTATAAACTATTCGTGTTGAGAAAAACTAAACTCAGGTTTACTAGTCCTCATTTTGAACAAAATTAAAGGTTTGTTGGTCCTTAATTTAATCTAAACAGCGCAGGCTCACAAATGTGTTTTACTTAAAAAATAAATTGCCACACATCAGTTCTCGTCTTAAAAATAAATCACAGACTTTTTAAAATGCCTACGTTTGCAACAAACTACTTGCATCTGTTTCGTCGTGCTTCACATTCTCTCTATCTTTCTCATCTTTATCAATATTTCTCTCCATATCCATGGATCCTGTTTTCTCAACGTTATCAAGTCCATTGGCTTCTGTTTTCGCGACATCGCTCTTGTTATCCAGTTCAGTAGATGCGTCATTCGAATGATCATATGTGTTATTGAGCATGACGCCGAGGACGTTGTTTCTGTTCGAAATTTCCAGTCTCAACTGACGCTCTTGTTCATAGGATTCTTCTAACTTCCACCACTGCGAAGAAGTAGAAATATTTATTTACGTTAACTGCAATTTGAATTTCAAGATGGTAGCCAAAGATACGGTGAGAACTCATCACAAAAAAATTGAAAAATTTGTAATGAGATATGATTGACAATAAGCTTTGTATCAACTTAGAAAAGAACAATTTACCTAAATAAATATCTTCAAACCGTTTTGGTTTGTTATTACCTTTATTATGAAATGAAGTCAAGCATTTAAAGGCTGCTTTCCACTTAGTTGGATCGGACCGGATTGGACTGGATCGGACCGGATTTTTAGTCTACGCATGCGCAAATTGCGCACATTTTGGATCCAGAACGATCCAAAATGGATCTGAAAAAAGTTGAAAAACATTCAACTTTTCCCGGATCGGTCTGGATCGATCCGGCTGGATCGATGTTTAAGCCAATGATGAACGAGTATTTTTCTGGTCATGTGACTTTGAATTAATAAGGGCAGCCGCTATAGCGCTTGAAAAGACGTCTATATTGGGAGAAGGAAATTTATTTGTTAAGTAATGGATAACCACGAAGAAATTTTGAACAGAATTTTAAATGGACGTAACAACAGTCTCATCGAATATTCAGCTCCACAATTTGAACAGCCTGCACAAACTGCTATTCAAGAGCAGCAACAAGAGGAAGCAGCTTTAAATGATGCAGAAGTTTAAGAACAACTTGTTGACATTATTCAACCATATCCAGTCTTATGGAACACAAGCCTGAGGTCTTTTAAAGATCTCAAAAAATAGTAGTTTTCTTCGTCTTCTCTGTATGTATTTTCTAATCAGTAAAGTAAGAAACAATGTAGATATTCACGGCAGCCATATTTGTTTACATTGGATAAAAAAAGTATGCGCGCCAAGATCCTGTTTCGTGAGTGGAAATTCAAAAACGAAACGGACCGCAATCCAGTCCAATCCAATCCGGTCCGATCCAACTAAGTGGAAAGCAGCCTTAACATAAATATAAAAAGATGGACAAAAATTCTATCATTGAACCGTAGAAGTCATATCGTCATGAATATCAGAAATGAAATTACTTGAACACAAATATGATTATTGACTTAAAAGTTGTTACAGATGCTTTCAGACCAATGTAAAGGAATGTAACATAAAAAACAGTTTCGTGTTAGCTATGCTATCCGAGTTTTAGAATTTACGCTTTTTAAGGGAGGGCAAAGAAATTTTTTAACGAATCACAAAGAAGCTATGTAACTAAATGATTTTGTTCAAAGCTTGTGCATATGTTAAAACTTGCGACGAGTAACATTTTTATAGTGCACAACACCGTATGAAGAAGGTGAATACTTGGCATAATAGACCACCTTCTAATCGATTGTGACTAATGAACGAAAACTGCTCTCGGCTTTAATTGAAATACTAATAGAGGCTGTGATGCTAAACTTGTTTCCATTTTCAAAACTCTTCACCGAACCTATAAACTGCAGGCTATGCCAAGTTTACAATACACTCAAAAATTTGCATAGCCAGAAAAAGCATTAGAATCACACAAAACCATCCAAGAATTCTGTGACTTGTCTTCTACTAGTTAGCTATACTTTCCCCATTAACTATAGATAAAACTACTGATAGTTAAACATAATAAAGTAATATAATATGTTTTAGCTATGTCTTGAACGCTATTGAAGTGCAGGATAATTCAGGAAAATAAAACGAAAACACCTCTTTGTTTCCTATAGGTAGCTAAAATCCTCAAAATAAGTATATTTAAGCTTTATATGTAGCCAAAAAGGTGATAAAGGTACGAAATTTCAAAACGTATGAAAATATAAATAAAGAAGTATAAGAAAAGCAGAAAGAGCTAGGGGAAACAAAAATTTGTAGCAACTCTCGTCAAAGTTAGCTAATAATTGTTCTTCATTTCTAATGACCAACTTCAAACTTGTTTTTTCATCAAATATTTTTTCCAGATCAAAACACTTGACAATTGGAAAAAGAGGCTGGTCAATTCAAAATGCAGTAATTACCGTAAATGACGGATTAAGCGCCCCGTGCACAATAATCGCCCCGGGGTCAGGGAAAAATTTGTAAATAAGCGCTCCTGCTCTAATAAGCGCACCCTCCATTGCCTCGAGAAAAAAAAAGGGGGGGGGGGGGGTCTTATTCGGATCGGCACGAAAAACAACGATTTCTTCTATGACTATAGGTTTTATTAAAATAAAATCATTTGAAAAAAAGGTCGCTTAACTATTTTTCATTTCAAAGTGGGTATATTTTTTCTTGATTTTCAAAATTTCCTGTGATAGAAACAAATAGAAATTGTTGCAATTCTCTTGCCCTTGGTGAAGAATGCCTCAAATTTGGCAGGAACTACAAGTCCAAATTCCAGTTTAACTTCCAACTATTGGATTTCTTTCAGTAATTATGTGAATATAATCCTGTTGCAAGATAAACATACGGTCTAACTTTTGTCATGACAAAAAGTTAATCATTTAAAAAAAAAAATTAATATCACCATTATCACTTTTAGGACCTTTTAGGAAGAATCAATATTTTAGATCATTTAGGAGATTTTAGAAGGTGTGGCCAAATAAAAAAATAAAAAAACATCTATGATGCCATCACAACCCACCTGGTGAACTCTTTTCAGGTCGATCTCTCCACGTCTCAGTCTTTCCCATGCTACATGTCTGGTACACTTCTTTCTTGGAATACGACAATATTTCGAAGTTTCTTTCAAATGTTCATCCACTAAGGGACAGCCGCAAACGTCGCTTGGCTCAACCTACGTCAAAAAAACAAATTTGATATGACAAACCTATCTCGGTACATATTAAACAAGATGTTTCACGTACTTACGTTGGATATCAGAGTTTACACAAACGCATAAAGAAATGGTTTAGCGTATTAGTGTAGATTTAAATAAAAATAGCTGACTCATTGATTGCAGGTTTCTAGTATCACATGACCAACTTATATTCTAGCCCTTTCCGATTGACATCAGTGGCAAATATTTTATCGCATGGCAAAAAACAAACAAGCGTTGTACATCGCAGCAACTTTCACAGGGTTCCTACTTTTTTTGAAAACAAAATTTGAGAAGATTTGAGGACTTTTGAGGAGATTTTTGTGATTTTTGAGGAGCTTTTGTTAACAAAATTGAGGAGATTTGAGGAGAAAAACTTGCACTTGTAAAAATGAAGGTACACACAGACTGGCATCTCAATATTTTCTTACAAAAGATAGCTAAGAAACTTTGCTTCAAATACAAACACAACAAAAAAAAAGTAATGTTTGCATTCAAAATAAATAATATAAAAACTAGCATATATAAAAAATAACCAAATGTCAATTTTTTTCTGAGGAGATTTGAGAAGAAAACCTAAATTTCAAAAAAAAATTGAGGACATTTAAGGAGAATTGAGGAGACCTTTTCAATTTGAGGAGATTTGAGGAGTTATGAGGAGGCGTGAGAACCCTGTTTCACCGTTCAATATTAAGCTTAGTGAAACGCGCGAGCAAGACACAGAAACATTAAGCAACAAAGAGTAACAACATGATACATTGTGTACCGAATTGCAAAACGTTTTTTGCAAAACTTCTTCTCGTAAGCTTTTGCGTAAATCGTAAACAGGCTATCGATATTATTTACGTACACCAAGATTCTTACTTTTTTTTCTTTGTAGTGTTCTGGACACATGACCTTTAGTCTTTTGCAGTATGTACCTTGTTGGTTCATGTATGTGTCACAAAATAAGTTTCTAAATGGAAAAGAACATGAAAGTAGAAAAACGGTGGATTCTTATATTGTTTGGCCGTTATTACAAGGAACAGACAAGAAGGAAAGAAAAAAAGCGTTGTACCCCGCACTTTTCATCAATGCACCAAATGACATGAGACATTCCAGCTGAAAAATAAACACGAATTAAATAAACTAAAAACTAACGATCTATTAATAAAAAATATTATTAACGCATAAAGAAACGATAACAGTGACGATAACACATGAAGAACAAATAAGGGAATTAATGAGAAAAAAAAAATCTTTCAAATTTTTTACAAGCCCTCCGACCAACGCCTTTGCCCTGTTTTCAAAAAACCTTCGCAAAGAGCGTAAGCAACATCGTATTTCAGCATATAACCTTAAACAAATTCCAAGGGTCTGCTTGTATGGAAATACCCCTCCGGAAAGAGAGAGAAAATTTTTTCATAAGAATGACTTATTACCTTTGGAGGTGCGACTTATTTACGGGTAATGAATATTCGCGCCTACGTAAATTGACTATGTTCAGGCTTCGTTTGCCTTGGTATTCCAAGAATTTACTTAGTTTAACAGCAACCCGTCTTTGCAGGACAAATTCCAAAAATTCAAAGGATTTTTAGAACGCAAACATTTAGACTGTCACAACAAAATTACACAAAGTTCAAAATTGTACCTTTGACCAGCATTTCTCCATGTGTCTGAACGCAATCCTTGGTGCGAGAGGGACACCACATGAAACACAATATGTCGTCAGGTCTAAATCACTGTCTCGTTCCTCTTCCTCGTTTTCCTGCATTATAATAAGACGAAGTTTTAAAAAAAACACCAAAGCATGCACTATGTCATTTCATAACCGAAACAAAATTGTTCCTAACACTATATTTACTCAGAAAATACTATAAGCACTAAAAACTGCAACACAGACTACAATAGGTACTTCAGAATAACATTTAGATTTAGCATAACTACATAATCACGTGTGCAAATTCTCAGCACAATATGACTTCAGGAAGAAATCTTGGTGTATTGTCACAGTCAAAACCTTCTCACAGAGTGTCTGACTTTCCCTTCCCTTCCCACTTTCAAGGTTTTTCCACATTTTAGCTGTTTTGCGAGGCTTCTTGCCATAATATTTGTCATACTTTAAGCAACCACAGACACAAGAAAAATTCCTAGGTACAAAAATTTTAAACGCGACAAATTTTCGGTCGATCCCAAATTTCTTTTTGACCGAAAGTTTGTGGTGCTGAAACTTTTTGGGATTAATGTATTCATGGATATTCCAGGCTTGCAAGAACATTTAGTTTTATTTCAATGTTTTCAAGGTCTCGCTTCTAATTGAATCGGAAACATCGTTGTAACAGAGGTGTTTTGCAAGGATTTGGAATCTCATATTCATTATTGTAAAAATCAAAACAAAATTTCTGCACCACATCAAAGAAAATATACTCAGGAAGCGTTGGCGAAAAAATAATGATGTGTATTCCAGGCCTTACAATTTTACACATCCCATCACCTCACTCCCTTAAAAACTAGGATCAAAATGAGAACTCATCAATTAGGATAGCACAAGTAGCATCATATGATCTTAGAATTCTGTAGTTTATAGAAACATACAGGCCTTGAAACCCTATACCTCTTCTTCAAGTGGCGAAAGTGCTTGTGATTCTTCCAACATCTCTTCTAATCTCTTACATTCATTATCAAGTTCCAGTAATGTGTCTTGACATTTCTAAAAATAAAACAAAATATAATAAAAATTATAAAAACTGGCTTCACAGTAAATCTTTTTTTATTTTCCTGACATTTCTTAAAAAAGTCATCATTTTCCCCTGATTTACATCTAAAAATATACGTTCTAAAGGGTTTTTTGAGTAATCCTTATGAAAATAGTCGACTCTAAGGGGGCCTAAGGACTTCATCATCATCATTCTCGGCTTAACGTCTGTTTTCCATGCTAGCATGGGTTGGACGGGGTATATTAATGACCCACTTCTAAAGGACTATGAAAACTCTTTATTTAATAGACTTTTAACTGCCACAAAAACAGCACAGACAATACCTTTTGTGTTTCTCTCAGAGTATTTATGTTGTCTTCACAAAGTTTGGTGGCATAGTAACTACTTTCTTTACCAGTCTTTTTTCTTTCAGGGAGAATAACTTGTAATCGCCTACAAAAGATTGTGAATATTTTAAAAATCCACCCATGAATAGCCCAGCCTCTAAAATGCCTGATCAAATACATCAAACATGCCCGTGCTGTGTAAGGTTTAATTGATAGAACACATCAATATAGCATGATATAATTTATTGCGCAGCAACAAGTTGATTTTGACATCTGCGAACATGCAAGTTTACACAAAATACTGCAACAGAAAAAAGAAACATAAAAGTTTTACCATCAATAAAATCAAGCAACAGAAACTATGTAAAAGAACTAAACTGCTAGTTATACAGAATTTTAATCGAATTTACTAACATAATGTTTTCAGAAAGCATGTTCACTTTATTTTTAACCAATCAACTTCTACCACAATCTCATTTAGTAAAAAGGGTAGAATTGCAGGTGAAAATGATAGAAATACACTTTCATACAATGAGAATGCCTGCTTTTGAAAAGGGTGACTTATAATTATTCCTGGATAAAAACCACATAAATATCACTATAGCAGGTCCAATTTAAAACATTAAATCACCTTGAAGTTATGGTCACAAATCATACGTCTTACCTTATCTGTAATTGGACACCACATTCATTGCTGCAATACTTTGATGCTTGCCGTGCCGCATTAACACATCCTGGGCCCAGACATTGTCGAGGTGGACTTCCCTTTTCTTTTTCTTTTCTAGAAGATCTTGTTGTTCTGTTTGTACTAAACCTTTCTAGTGGTTGCAGTTTATTTGTAAAGTTTCTGCGGTTCTCTTTTTCTTTTTCCCTTTTCGGAGCAAACGCTGGTTTTGACACAGTGCTAGGATGGTTTTTGCTTTTACTTTTCGGCAAGCTCTAGAAAAAAATTAATTTTGGACTTTGTTTGTGGTATTTCACATATTTTGCAGTATTGTACTTTGGGTTGACGATATTGCCACTTATGTTTTTTTCTATGTCGGTGATTGGCAAAACTGATTATATTTTCTACAATGTTCTTTAAAATCACCTATAAAACATCCTCTATTTAAATTTTCTGTAAATTTATGTGATAAAATAACGTTATCTCATTAGCTGGGAATTTTATTGTATGCAGGTCTGGAAATTTGGCGGAAACGATTGTTTCGTTTCCGCGAATCAATAAAGACGGTAACGATAAATCGTTTCCCTTGGACAATATTTCAAATTATAATAATTTTACATTATAATATATATATATTTATATTATAATATTTTACTACTATGGAGTAGGTCGTCACTAACTAGGGTGATTATGAAATTGTTCTCCACTTATTTATCGGTTTAAAGCTAATATAGTTATCATTAACGTATCGTTTCCGCAATATCTACTTCACGAAAACGAAGAAACGTTTTGATCGTTTCCGTCAGCTTCAAATCACGGTAACGATGGATCGTTTCCCTAGACTCCACAAATTTCCAGGCCTGGTATGCTAATTAAAATTTACCGTGATGGGATCTTTGTTATAAATTAATGAAGGGGAAGGCCACAGGCAATTAATCATTGTTATTGTTGTTTTATAGATTTCATTTAAAACATTTTATTTGCAGTCTTTCAAATCACATTATCAAAATTTTTGTGATAAAGAACACTTTAAACTTTAATAAAAGATTTAAGTAAATTCTTCCATGGGCTTCACATAAAAGGTAATCAAATTAATACTGAATATGTTGTCATTTTCTGATAGTTGAAGAAAATGGAGCACAGAAAAGAAGCTGTTCAGAAATGGTTGAATTACAATTTTTGAAAATTTATCCTTGAGCTTTTCACAAAATATAACATGCACTTTCATTTCTTTCACTTGAAAAAAAATATATTGCTCATTTTCTTTTTCTATTCTTTTTTAGTACAAAAGAGAAGTCTTTTTGTTTGATTAGACATGTTTCATTTTCAAAATATCACTTTTAAATTAATATATGTATCCCAAACCAATGCAAATAACATTATTCTTATATCATAAGATAATGTAATTCGCATTGGTGTGAACCTAGCTAAACCTAGCATGGTCTTGAGAACAACCACTTTTTAATAATTCTATTTATCTAAATATCCAGGAATCTCATTGTATCCAGAATGTTAAACATACCCTGCTGCCACTTGCTCTTTTTACTTTTAAAGCCTTCTTTTTTACAACTTCTGTTGTTAAATTATCACTTGACTGACTGTTTGGTAGTTGTGGAGGAGCTCCATACATGGAATAACAATGATCAGACATGTACTGTTGTTGTGTGGCCTACAAAATAATTTATTAGACTATTAAAGGTTTGAGTTACGACTGGAGAAAAAATTGGCAGAGATAGAAAATATCACAGCCTTAATACGTGTACCAAAAAACACTGTATCTCAAACATATGAATGGTTTCACGAAACTGTATCAGAAGACGTACATAGAGTTAAGCAATGTTGCTACCAACAAACGTAAAAAACATTTCAAACTCTGTTGCTCTAAAAGTATACATACCTGCTGAGAATGTGATTCTTCCTCACTGATAGCTTCAAGCAAACTGCTTATGCTTGGTTTGACAGATGTTGTGAGTTTGCTTGTTGTATCTTGTGCGTCCTAAAATTTGTATTTTCATTTATTTTTCGTGTTTTATTTCAATTACATAAATTATTATATACATGAATTATACTAAATGATTAATAATAGGTGAGTTACAAGAGCTTCTGGATTTTGTACCTGTGCATGCATTCTAGTAGGTGAACAAGTAGAACCACATAGAAGGAAATGTGTTTCTTTTGTTCTCAATGCAAAATCAAAATAATGTCATATGTAAAGTTGTCTATACTTTACACTTATTTTAACAAATAAATGCTCTTACACCCATTGTTGATCTTGTGTACTGATGCTCTGTTTTGATGGAAGTAACAATATCTTCTTGTGTTCGTTTTACTTTTTCAGGAAAATCCTTCATCATTGCAATCTCAGATTCCTGCAAATATAAAAATCAGCATGCCTATAAACTCATCCTAAAACTGCTTTGCATTAAAGCGTTCATGGACTCAGCTCCTGGCATCATACATAATATTACAATAAAGATGGCAGCATTTTCTGATTATTTGTTGGTTGTTACATGAAGTTGTCTGCACAAAACCTGATAGAAGTTAAACTTTAAAAGCTGCCAAAAACGCCTGATGCAAAGTCGCTTTTGAGTAAACAGACTGGAATAAATGTTTAAACTAGGAAGTTTGCATATCTTATGTACTTTTTCTTTTCTAAGCATACTGTATATATTTTTCGAGCTTCAGTAAAAAAATGTCATTAATATACCCTGTCTAACACGAAAAATAGACGTTAAGTTAATTATGATGATCTGAACTTTTAAAATGTGATTATTGTTCCTGTCACAACCTCGTTCAAGTTTGTGTCAACATTTAAATTTTGCACACTTAATATTATATTGGCATTTGAAGCACTTTTAATCAATGTTTGCCATTAATGTTGTGTTACACATTAGGCTTAAATTCACAAAACTCTTAAAGTCCAGGCTGAAATTATGCTTCAATAAAGCAAGTTTTAGGAATTCCTAAGTCTTGGTATGCTTACAAAAAAGAGTGTATGTCTCCAGAAGCTGCCTCATTCCAAAGGGAAAAATATTTTCCTTTTATTATGCAAAATATAAAGATATATTCCTTTCAATGAGAGTAAATAATACATTATAGCATTTAACTCGTTAAGTTTTGCCTTTTCAGTAATGAACACTTAGAGTTTAAAAGGATTGTTATATAAGCTGCTTGGGAATATTTCTTAACCAGAACTCAACAATACAAAAAGTTGTTCATTTTCATTTTAGTGCTTGACAGAAAAGCGGGATGTGGTGGTTACATGAATATTTTGAACAAAAATAGAGGTTTTTTTAACTTAATTTTTCCACTTTCTTACCACTTGTTGACTCTTGATTATTTCCCCTTTGCAACAATAATAAAATAAAATTCAACCTGTACACTACAAGTCATAAAATGTTTTAACAAGAAAGAATCATATGCAAGCAAAACGTGGGAAATATCACTGGCAAAATCCTAAATGCTGCACTTGATGATGAATAAACTCTTAAATACAGATGACCTAACAGGTAACATTTCATGTGCAAATCCTTTTAGCATTAAAATCAGGTTAGACAGGCAAGGAAAAGCTACCCACATTACACAATCTAAAACAGAATCAATAAACAACTTACTCTTTTTCTCACACGTGATAACAAATGACACTGTCGCTTCCTGCACTTTTGTCTTAACTTCCCAGGTCCACCAAACTTTTTCATATCCTTATAGACAGAAGTAAAATATTAGATAATGACAGGTAACAACAAAAGGAATACATAAAAAACAATGATGAGATACTTGCATACCTTACAGAAATCACATGTATTGCAGTCCTCCTTTCGAACACATGCTGGACATTCACCACACTGTCTTGATTTTCTTTTCTGAAAGAAGTTTTATATTGACATTTTTCATTTTTATTTCAATCATTTTGTTAGGTCTACAAACGTGTTTCAATCAGTGCGTACTCCTTGAAACATACATCTTTCTGAATATGATAAAATTAAGTTTTTGCAGTCCTGAAAGGTTGCTGTATGATAGCAATATGTTTAGTTTTATACTTTTTCTAGGTGGCTGGAAAACACATTTACAAAGCATTAAGAAGGATGTGCATTTATTTACTTTACATGTTTAATATAAATTGAAATTTGAAATTCTATTTCATTTTTTTAGCAATGTAAACAATAATAGTTTGGCTTGAAAAGACACCAGTTTGTGTGATATGTCAGAAAACTTGAAAGACGAAAGAATGACCATGTTGGTCATGTCAGATCAGATTTTAAAATATATGGCTGACCATTGTTCTGCTTTTGGTTGAGTTTTTTAAAAAGATTTTGAGGGCTATGCTACTTGACCCCAATTGGGTGATTACCACAAAAATAGTTTTTAAAGGACTATTTCACTTGGAAATTATAAATTGAGCCTAGAACCATATCAATATTTTTCAACTCAATCCTGTGTACAATTTTTTGGAGATTGGTAGATATTTTGGCAGATGCGTAGGGCTGGTGAGAAACGTTAAAAATGCACTAGTCGCAGTTTCTGTAATACCTGTATTATGGAGCAATTAAGAAAACCGGCCATGCTGATATCATTAAGAATTATCGCAGTTTGAGGTGTTGGACCTAACCAGATAACCTAAGATTCTAAGTCCATTGTGTCAAAATTTGCTATTACTTAAAGATGACATCATAATTTATGCAGCATAATTAAATCTAAAAATCTGTAAATGCTTACAGTTAAAGATTTGAGAACGAAAAGAGTATTTTTAAAATTTTTAAAAAAAGACTTGTTAACCAACTTTTTAAGCTCCATAATATAAGTCCAACATCATTTTATACCTCGGGTTTCCTTTAATAAAATATGGCAATGTTTATTGTTTCTTTAATGTATATAATATAGTAATGTTTTAAAAGCCTTGAGCTTTTCTCAAAACCTTTTTCAACTGTACGTATGTAAATTTGATTTTAATTGTTTATATAGTCTGAAGATGTACTTAGTGTACGAAAAGCTTAACAAATAAATACTTTTAAACTTTCAAACTCGTTTTATTTTTTCTTAAGTAATGTTTTAAATTTATAAGAAAGCTTTTTTAAGGGGTTTTAAATTTAACGAAATACAACATGTTCATTTTTTTGCAACATGGAAAAATTAAACTACAGCAAAGAAATTTTTTTTTATGCCATAAAAATGAATTTTTTGACATGATATATAAAACATTACTATAGCACATTGAGAAATGTTTAATTACAGCATAGAATTAATCCTTCAAGCTTTTTAAATTTTAAATTGAATTTAGAAAATAAATTAGCAAATTTAGGCCAATTTTTTATCAGAATTCCGAAAATGTCACATATTTTCTATACTGTGTCAAAAAACGTGTTTCTCCAGCCCAACATTTGAAATTGCTTACATGCTGTTGCTTCATGTCTTCATCATCTATGTTCCGTTCTTTCTTCTTCTTGTAAACAATCTGTAAATCACTTTTTTCTTCTAAAGATTATAGAGGATCATAAAAGGCATATATTAGACAGGAATTAGTGTAATTAAAATTAGAAGTCTATATACAGGTTGTAAGTCTGTGGTAATCCACAACAATTCACCCTTTGAGAAAACTTGCGTCTAACATTTTTGACTCACAGACAGAAAGTTGGGTATTATAATATAGATATATCCAAAAATTTTTATCAACATTAAAAATAGCAAAGGAAAATAGGCGAAATACCTAAACATCTTTGACAATACCACTCCTTAATTTTTTTTGCAGCTCGTTTGTTTTCAACACCCACACAGTCGCCATGAAACCATTCCATACAGTTATCACATGCACTAAATTTGTGAAAAAATTATCCCACTTTTTTGCAAAAATTAGTTTCTTTAAGGTATATAATAACTTGATTGTCATTCAAACATCACCAAACTTTGTTTTAAAAAAGGAATTGAACAAAATGTAATATTATTGTATTTACTTCCAAAGATAACATTTCTTCCTAAAAACTAGAAATAATTTTTTTTTATTGCATCATATTTACAATGCCTGAATAGTTGGCAGAAAGGTCAGTTTGCAGAATAGAAGTAAAAATTTTAAGCAACAGGATCGCCCGTCCTTTATTTTCCCGCATTTCATGTGTCGCACTACTTGTGGTACCATATTGTGCAGAGACAGACAGAATACCGCTATTACTATAGAGATAAATAGAAATTACTGTTTCAACTTACATCATAAACCTATCAATGTCAGGTGTTCTGCATATACAAAAAATTTCTTCCTCGTCCTCATCCTCATCTTCCTCTTTTTTGCAATCATCTTTTTGGTTGTTGCTTCTACTTTCTTCTTTTGGCCGAGCAGAATCATCATTTGCTTTCGCACCAAAGATGTCAACTGTGTCTCCTTTTGTTTCTAGGTTGGATGTTGTAGTCATGCTAATTTGATCAGACTGTTTTGCTGAGTCATTTTCATCCATGGGACTTTCATCTGCTGCATGCACACTCTGGCCTTTTTCAACAGAATTACTTAAGGATACTTGTCCTCCAGCAATGCCTGCCAAACACTGGTTAAGTTTTTCTTGATGAGGAGATCCATCCATATTTTTATAATCTATTAAACAAATAGTTCTTGATTTACATAGTTTCCAATGCATAAGAGATATTTCTACAATAATATACTGGTATAATACATCTTAGCATTTTAAATGTCAGGCCTACGTAATTGGCATCTGGTACACCCACGTGGAGACCATCACATTCTACTATAAAAAATTGTGCCTTTAACGTTTTAAAAATTACATTTAAAATAAATTTATTAATTGTAATTAGAAAAAAATGCATATATACAGAATATTTTTTTTTCTGTTAAGGTGACCCCAACTCAATAATTTCTACGGGCTAGACCGACCGACCGAAAACAAAAAAATAATAACATCAAGCAAAAAGTTTTAAAGAAAATTTTTTTTTCTCATCCCATCTCATGAAAATATAATGAGCATAGAAGATAATCAACAATGTCATTTTTTGTTGGTTCAATGTCAATCTACAATTATACTAAACAGTTCATGGTAATTTGTTGTGATGAAACTAAAATGCGATGCGCTAGTTTTGTAATCACAAAAATAGTTATAGATGGATAAACAAAAGTTTAAATTTTTATGTGATTTATAGCAAAGATTAGCTACTTTCGCTAAAATAGTTATAATACAAGTGAAAAACAAGACAGATTATTGTAGTAATCCTTCGTTACGTTTAGCGTAATGTTAAACATATTATGTTTAGCATTACGCTAGCTAAACTGTAATACAGCAAGACCTTTAGTCAATACCAGTTAAGAAAAATAATAAAAACAAGGTAGAATACCCTCTTATAAATAATTTTAACGCTGCGAAAGACTTTAAATATTGTCAACTAAACTATAGTCCATAAAAAGATTTAAAAAAACATTAAAAGAACACTAAAATTGTTTGTTTTATTATTTTAAGTGGGAGAAAGATAACTTGCTGTATAAATCTCGAAACAGTGCAAGTATAACTTGTATATTATAACTTTCAAAACAATACAAGTATATTCTGTACAACTTTCAAAACAGCACAAGAATAATTCTTGCTCAATAACTTTCAAAACAACGCAAGAAAAATTCTAACGCAAGAAAAATTCTTGCTGCAGTTTTTGAGCATGCAAGTATTTTTATCTTTTCATTTTGACAGCTAGTCATTTTAATAATTCGAAACAAGAAAACAAATTTATCCAAACATTTTTTTTAGTGAGACAAATTATTATTATTTTTTTCTTCGCAACAAAAATTAATAACTGCGTGTGTGATGTGAAAATACATAGAAAAATATGTACATATAATAAATACATTCTCGATAAAATTATTTTTATTTCGCCGACCGACCGACCGTAAGCTACTATCGACTTCGCCCATAGAACAACTAATTAAGTTGAAGTGGCCTAACTTTGCAGTATAGAAGTCTTCCTTTATCATTATAAAAAGTTTTTTCTACTGGGGTGCTTCATTTTTTAAATGATAAGATCTTTTGGTTCCTTTCTATTACTTAAAGATGTCAGATAATTTTGGAAACAAAAGGTTTTATAAGTATCACAAGGGTCTGAGGCCTAAATTTGATGCTTTTATCTTTTATATAAATCTTTTACTGTACTAACTAATTCGTTACAATCACAGATGTTATTATAATTTCATTATAGCCAAAACCAAAAGATAAATTATCTAAAATTTAAAAATACACTAGAATAAAATAGACATGTGTCAGTTTTGCTGCATAAATTTATACCAAACACAAAATCAACTAACATGCTTTCCATCACTCATGGTAGCCAATTAACATTTGAAAATTGTGAATTTCTGAGAAGAAATTTTCACAAGTTGAAACTGAAAACCAAAATTTGCTGAATAAATTTTCGCGAATCAGGAACTAATGGTAACTTTTGCAAAATTTATTTTTGTAAATTAGGGCAAAATTTCAAGTCACAAAAATTTCTTTCCTTCAGGTAGTATGGAAACAATAGTAATTATCATACAAAAAATGACAATCTAAATTATGTAAGTCAATATATCATAATTTAATTTCCAGATATCATTGGTAAAACAACATTCTTCCAATTTTCATGCCATCTTACATTTTGAAATGTAATCAGATTATTTCGAAAATGCTGTAACTTTTCAGTATGATCCGGGAAACCATGCAAAAGTTCGACAAGTTGATCTGCTAACTCATTTGATGATTGGAAAGTTAATCCATTGACACCATGCTCTACTAACTCATGAAGGCAGCTAAAATTTACGGCACAAACTGGAAGCCTACATCCAAACATATCAACAACTTTCATTGGTAGGTCCAGACCAGACGAAGATGTATGCAGACAAATGCCAAGATCTCCACTACCAATAATTTTAGGATAATCTTCTGGAGACAACCATGGTGTTAAAATAGTAATATTAGCAAAGTCCATCTTTTGTATAAGTTCTTGGTAATAGCTTTTCAAAGGACCTTTTCCAGTTATAATGCAAATAAGTTTTGGCAAATTAGGCTGTGTTTTCTTTTTTTTCTCGTAAATGTCAAGTGCATTTAACAGAAACCCAAAATCTTCATCTTCAGTCCAGCTGGTACTACTTACTAAAATAGCAGGTCGATCTTGTTTAAGACCTGTTCCATTCTTTTCTGTGATAATGGTGCATTGGTCATCATCTTGAAATTCCTTGTATCCTTCCGTAACAAGTTTTAAAAAAAGTTTATGTTTTTCTTTGGTACTAGTTTCATTAAAATGTCCAGGAGGTCTGTCATATAATACTTCTGCACCAATATGCCATTTTAATTTCAAATCAGCTTTCATTGACTTAGTGACGCAAATATTCTTGTCAGCAAGAAAACCAAAGAATCCTTCATACCATTTTGCAAAACGCACCAACATATGTTTTTCTTGCTTTATATTGAGATTCAAGATAGAATAGGCATAATTGTGCCAGTCAATAACTAAACCACTGCCTTTTATACAAGTCATTAGCCATACAATACATAATGTTGGAATGGATGGAGGATTTTGTACCAGAAAATGTCCAGGTTTTTCAACAATAAAGAGAAGTGTAAAAAATAATTGGAAACTCTGATACAATGCTTTCAAAACATAGTTAACCACGTCTGGCATCCACACAAATTTCTCCCATGGCCGTTTCAGATGGACAAATGAAACCTTGTCGTTGTCACAAAGAGATTTGATCGGAGTTGATCCGTAAAACCCAAGAATGTTGACCTTAAAATTTTCTTTCAAATAAGACGCAGCATGGTATTGCATTCTAGGACTTCTTCCAATATCCCCTAAGACTACTACGCAGACAGTATCTTCCTTCTTGTTAATACGGTAAAGCAAACCAACAATAAATAGTAAAGACAAGAAGGTCTGTATTAACGCTATTGCGCTTACCAATCCAAACAAAAACATCGCCATCTTGACGTTAAGAGCTAAATGCACGACTTTAAGTGTTTTTGCGTTAAGTACGGAACAAAACGAGATCAAATTAGATATTTTGTACCAAAATTAAGTAAATTTATGACTACTTTTGTTTAAGGCTTTTTTCCATATTCTTAAATACAAACCCTGGGTTTGTAAGGACGTGTCATTTATCGAAGAAAATCTGCGAAGTGCAAAAGATTAGATAACGATTATTTCCCTGTTAAAGTTAGATATTGTGTGCTATTATACGCTATGAATATCCTTAAGAAGGACAAGAAAGATGAGGAAGGAGGTAGCTATTCTTTCTTTGTAATAATATTTGTTTCGAAATTCTTGCTGGTGAAAAACGGGCCTTTTTTCCTACCAGCTAAACTAGCCAGCACAGTCAGGGTCAGCAAGAATGGGCAGTTTTTTCCAAATGGGGTAGTAACTTCCCGATGGGGAAGTTTTCTATTATCAAACATAATGAACATAAGGTTACTGGTTGGCGGTTAAGGGACCGATCGGTCGGCCGACAGCCAACGATTCCTGATCAATAAGTTTTTTGGCTAAACTATAGAATTATCCCCCCCCGTAAAAAAATTAAAACTATATAACTCTGCAACGCAACAATAGAAACTAAACTAAACATTCCGCAAAATAACGACTTTGTTCTGCGCAATCTTGGAACGCGCCCCGTCTTAAGACTGGCCAGGCCAATCTTCCGACAGTGACAAATGGGTGGCCAGTCTTAAGACTGGACTGCCCAATCTATGGACGTACATGCCCAAACTTAGAACAATTGTGGAAGACAAACAGAACAATGAAAATTTTAGACTCTACCTCTTAAAAGGAACTTTAACTTTTCTTGGAAAATCAAAAGGCCAAAAATTTATACCATGTATTATATAAGTGTTTAAAAAAAATTGAAGCTACTCAACCATATTAGCTAGCTCGCTAGCTGGCTAAACATCTCATCCAATGAAATTACCAGCTAGCTAACTAAATAATATGGTTGAATACGATTTTTCTGATTCTTCATAAATATAAACATTTTATTCTTAAAATTTAGCCACTACAAGCTGTATATAAATGCTAAATATATAACACGAGCTCTCAGCTACCTAACTAACTACGATTTTTACTCTACTGTGTAAAAAAAACTGGTTGGGTCAATTAAACAGTACCCAAAATGTGATGTTTTATAATGTGCCTGAGAATGTTTGTTGGGTCTTGCAAACAACAGAGCTCGTGTGGCACATCCCTTCTTTAAAATCTAAAAGGCCTTCGAAGATGGGCCTAACATGGTCTTTTGCCCAATCTTGTGACGCCCTGCCCAGTCTTAAGACTGGATGGCCAGTCTTAAGACTGGGCAATTTTATGTCCAAAGATTGGGCAGCGTCCTAAGATTGGGCAGAACAACTTCGCTTTCATGACGAGGGTGCCGGAAACGCCGCAAAAACCACGGGGCTGTTGGACGACTTCCGGCGTTTTAAAAAAAACTTAAAATTTCGCCCGGAGAAACCCGAAACAACATTTTTTTAAACATTTATTACCATGATGTATAATTTATTCTTTTAATGTCGAGCAGTGGTAGTGGATGTTAGACTTAAATCTCTGGTTATGACGGAGGGTTAGTAAACGAAATAAGAACGCGTATATTTATATTCACATAAATGTCTGTCTTCTGTGTATTAACGAAGTCCGTAGATACTTTACACTACAGCTACCGCGCCATTATAGCGCATTTGCATATCGGCACATAACGGCATGGTTAAGGTACCCAATACCAAACATAAACATAACGGTAGACTAAATAGTCAAAACGACAAAAAACAAACGACAAAACAGCACCGTCCTTCTTCGCGACAAAATTTAAATGAGAACAATGAGCCTCGTGCGCCTTGCATTTCGGGCAGTTTCGGACGGGCCCAGGCTTTTCCGGGCGGTTACAGACGAAAACCTTGAAAAAAACCCCGAAAAAACGCCCGTGACCGCCCTAACATATACAGCGTTTCCGGCGAGTCGACACCCTCGTCTTTCATGATTCCATAGTTTAGCCTCATAGTGTATAGCTACATTCGTAATGACAAATTTTTCGTTCTTTAAATAGTTTCCTTATTCATTTAATATTTTCAGTTATTAGAAAACATTTATATAATGTTATATAATGTTTTTTTAAACTGGTTTAATTCTAAAAACGAAACTTTTGCTCAGATCCCTCTTAACTATCTAAAACCGTTTTAAACTATTTTTCTGAGTAGCTGCGTTGCTGCGTAGCTAAGGGATCGTCTCCAAGATCGTTTCAGTTTTGATACGAATTGAAACGATTTTCATCTTATGGAAATCGTTTCAATATTTTTTTTACATCATTTCATAATCGTATCATGAAACGAATTAAATGTTTCATATTTTATTTGCGAAACGATTTTGTATAAATTACGTAAAAATGAAACGATTGTGAAACTATTTTGAAACGATTAGAAAAAATTCTGAAACGATTTGATACGATTGTCAAAATATTATTTGTGATACGATGTAAAAGTCTTTGAAGTTATTGAAACGAATTTTGAAACGATGTTGAACTAATTAAAAACCAATTAAACTTTATATAAATGTAAAATTATTGTTTCTCTTTCTTTTATTCAACACAACATCGACATCATCAACAACATCTTTTATCGTAAATATCGTAAAACAGTTTTTCAAAACTAAAAATAAACAGTTTTTCTTAAAACTAACAATTTCCTTTAAAGGTACTGTCCGATTAAAAATCAACTAAAATTTTGACAAAAAATTCTTATTTGTAACTAATTTCTATAAAAGAATTAAATAATTATTTGTTTTCTTTCCTAACACCAACTGAACAACATCTCATTCTTGTTTACAAAAAAAGCATGCGGTCTCTCGCTTCGATTGTTTATATGGATGGCGGATGATAGGCACTAAAGCGAGGCTGAAATAATATGTCGCGTGTGACGTATTTACCTGGAGCGCGCCGAAGTGACCAAAATAAATAAAACGTGGGCCAGGGCTGATATTTTATTATATGTTTAAAAATTTTGATAATTTTACCCCCTGAATTGTGAAAGACCGCTTTTTATGAATTATTCATATGGAAATAAAAAATCGAAGGAGAGAGATGTGTCTAGACCTTAAGGTAAATACACACTGTGCTAATTCTGTACGAACCTAAGTAAGAAGCATTCGCTAATAAAACTTGAAGTTCAATATGACTTTAGCCTTAGGGTTGCATAGTTGTTTCAGCTACTCTAAAGCCAACCAATCAATAATTAAAAATTAGTTTCCTCTTTACTAGATGTCCCGCCACAGAGAGATTAGACTCAGATCGCACATTCAGTAAGGTTGAGAGGCAGAATAATGTCGTGGTGCGCTGTTGTGAATTGCACTAACAACAGTCGAAAAAAACAGAATAAAATTTTTTTTTCACTGCTCAAGGATCCAAAAAAAAATCTTCCGTATAAGGAAAAACCAAAAGTCAGAGAAATATCTGAACGGAGGAAAGAAAAGGATGTTAAGAAGGTGAGTGGGGGCTGGTAACTAGGTGGTTGTTCGAAACTCTCTGTCATGGAGTGCCACCAAAGATGTTCACAGCGTACTCCTCAATAAAACCACCGCTCGGAATTCTTCGTGTCGTACTACATTTTTTATCTGAAAAATATTACAATACTACTCAATCACACTCGCATCTAAGAATTACTCATGAAGGAGTAGAAAATTTTATACCATGTAATTGAAAATATTTAATAGAGTCCAGTCTTTTTCAGGAGAGACGTGCGATCGCACTCGCACGCCTTAGCACACGCCTAAATCGTTTCAGGCGTGTGATTAATCGCACGCCTGAAAAATAAATATTGAGTTTTCAAAATCAACCTATAAAATCCATTTTGTAGCGTGCGATGGCAGCCCTCGAAATAATTTTTGGAGAGTCGTCAGACAAAACGTCCGATAGATTTCCGTCTTGGTCGGACACTTTTAGATCTCAGAAATTATTGAATAGTCCTGGTCCTTTTAATCCACGAGCAAGCCTATTCATAGCCAACCTGACCATCCTAGCTAATTCACCGACTCCTGACTTAGTTAAAAGAACTACGTAGACATAAATCTCTTTTGCCTGGCCCCTTCGTCGTTGGTAACCAGGTCTTACACAAGAAATCCAGCCATGCGGTTCTTAACTAATGCAAAGGTGAACACCGACGGAGCACGGATGAAGCAAGTCTGCAAAACTGCACTTACAGGCGGAATAGACATTTTATCATGGATTTAATTGTAGATAATTTCTTCATTTGACAAAATAATTGGAAACCATAGAAGGTCCGAATTTAATGGATTTTTTCTTTATGCCTGTAAAAACGAAACCCACGGGCGGTATAAATTTTTTTCTGTAAAAATTTTGTTAAAGTGTAGCTGAACTTTCTGAATGAATTTTGAAGTTTTAAGCCATGTGGATAAAGATTTTTTTTAATTTGAAAACAAAGCATATTTTTGCCTATTTGCTTGTGATGACCTGAAAAATAAACAATAAATATATGCATACTATTTCGGACATGTAGAAAAGGAAGTTAAGATTGAGAGAGTCGCTATACCAGTAGACGCTCGATCATTGTGTTTGGGGTTCACGATTTAAAACGTCCCCAACTTTTCTACCGCAAAATGAATGCACAACAAAAATAACCTCGGAGCCCGTATTGCAGGCGTAACATTCTTTGCACCTGCGTTTTACATCGCACGCGTTACTTGATTTACACGTGCGAATCATCGCACACCTACTCAAATATTCCTGAAAAAGACTGAGAGTCTGTCTCGTGACAGCAAAAACATTCTACTTCAGAGGGCATCCTCTCACATTTATCGCACAGGCACCATAGACCTCCGTCAACATTTAGGCGAGTAGGAGCAACAAGGTCTCCAATGTTATGTTCGTCTACGTATTGAAAAGTCGGAACTAGCTCATCATTCGCTGTTCTTTCTGGCTCGAATTGAAATCCTAGAACCTGCGAATTATTTTCATTCATTGCTATCTTCATGAAGAACTTTTTTAAACAAAGGAAAAAAATTATAAATAAACATTTAGTCGTTCGATGCGCAAGTCGGGGGGGGTTCGCCTAATAAGAAGCCAGGTAACTACGTCACAAGCAAAAATGTGCTGAATAATGAATTGACCCAGTATTTTTGCCGCGTTCGAAAGTTCGTGAAGATGGTGGGCGAGTGCAGCAAGATCAAAACAAACAAACGATGGTGCTAAGTATTGGAAAAATCTTTGTTGTTTAAGAGTGCAATCTTCGTTATTTTTGATACTTAATAAAACAAAAGAAAAGATATTGTTTTTTAATCGGACAGTACCTTTAAAATGGAAAATATTGCGATAAAAAAAAATTTAATAACGAAGAACGGCGGTAGAAAAGCTTCGTTAGATCGCATTTTAAAAATTTAAGAACGAAATGCGGAGATAGAAATGCTTTTTCAGATCGCATTTTAAAAATTTAAGAACGAAGAACGGCGATAGAAAAGCTTTTTGAGATCGCATTTTAAAAGTTTAAGAACGAAAGGCAGCGATAGAAATGCTTTTTTAGATCGCTTTTTAAAAATTTAAGAACGAAGAACGCCGATAGACAGCCCTCGAAATAATTTTTGGAGACTCGTCGGACAAAATGTCCGCCACATCTCCAGCTTGGTCGGACATGTCCGTAGCTCGTTTCGAACTTTCGTCGGACAAAACGTCCGATAGATTTCCGTCTTGGTCGGACACTTTTAGATCTCAGAATTATTGATTGTCCTTTTAATCCATAAGCAAGCCTATTCATAGCCAACCTGACCATCTAGCTAATTCACCGACTCCTGACTTAGTTAAAAGAACTACGTAGACATGAATCTCTATTGCCTGGCCCCTTCGTCGTTGGTAACCAGGTCTTACACAAGAAATCCAGCCATGCGGTTCTTAACTAATGTGGAGGTAAACGCCGACGGAGCACGGATGAAGCAAGTCTGCAAAACTGCACTTACAGGCGGAACAGACATTATTATACCATGGATTTAATTGTAAATAATTTCTTCATTTGACAAAACAATTGGAAACCATAGCAGGTCCCATGTAATTGATTTTTTTCTTTATGCCTCAAGTGTTATTTTCATTCAAACAATTTTAAAAACTAAACCCACGTGCGGTATAATTTTTTTTCTGTATAAATTTTGTTAAAATGTAGCTGAACTTTCTGAATGAATTTTGAAGTTTTATTTGAGCCACGTGGATAAAGATTTTTTTAATTTGAAAACGAAGCATATTATTTCCCATTCGCTTGTGATGAGTTTACAAATAATAATAATAATAATACAAACTTAAAAACTTATTCTATTTTATATGTTTTAAGTTTTCTTTAGCGACGGCATTTTTTTGCTATTTAATTGGCTTATTAAAATGCGCAGCCTTACTTTGTTTTTTAACGGAGCCGCCCAACACATTTTTTATTTGTGGTATGTGTGATCATGATTAAGAAACTTCCATGATGGCACATGGCAGATGAAAACAAAACGAAAGAGATGCGGAACGAAGATTGATTAAAAGATACAAGATTATATTTGAATTATCTCATTACTTTTAATTTTTTATTTTTGAAGTTATAATAGGGGAGATGTAGCTACAGAAACGTGCCTGACAAAATGACAGGCCAGAACTGATTTTCGTCGGACAAATTTGCGTCTGGGTCGGACAATGTCCGATGTCCGACCGCTATTTCGAGGGCTGATAGAACAGCTTTTTGAGATCACATTTTAAAAATTTAAGAACGAAATGCGGCGATAGAATTGCTTTTTTAGATCGCATTTTAAAAATTTAAGAACGATGAACGGCGATAGAAAAGCTTCGTTAGATCGCATTTTAAAAATTTAAGAACGAATTGCGGCGATAGAAATGCTTTTTTAGATCGCATTTTAAAAATTTTAGAACGAAGAACGGCGATAAAAATGCTTTTTTAGATCGCATTTTAAAAATTTTAGAACGAAGAACGGCGATAGAAATGCTTTTTTAGATCGCATTTTAAAAATTTTAGAACCAAGAACGGCGATAGAAATGCTTTTTTAGATCGCATTTTAAAAATTTTAGAACGAATAACGGCGATAGAAATGCTTTTTTAGATCGCTTTTTAAAAATTTAAGAACGAAGAACGGCGATAGAAAAGCTTTTTGAGATAACATTTTAAAAATTTAAGAATGAAATGCGGCGATAGAAATGCTTTTTTAGATCGCATTTTAAAAATTTAAGAACAAAGAACGGCGATATAAAAGCTTCGTTAGATCGCATTTTAAAAATTTAAGAACGAAATGCAGCGATAGAAATGCTTTTTTAGATCGCATTTTAAAAATTTAAGAACGAAGAACGGCGATAGAAAAGCTTCGTTAGATCGCATTTTAAAAATTTAAGAACGAAGAAAGGCGATAGAAATCCTTTTTTAGATCGCATTTTAAAAATTTAAGAACGAATTGCGGCGATAGAAATGCTTTTTTAGATCACGTTTTTAAAATTTAAGAACGAAGAACTGCGATAGAAAAGCTTCGTTAGAGATCGCATTTTAAAAGTTTAAGAACGAAAAGCAGCGATAGAAAAAAAATACGTTGAAAAAGTAATGCCCTAGAATTACTTTAATAAATACAAAAGTTAAAAATTTTCTTATAATATACACTTATTTAAAATAAAAAAAAAGATAAAGCAAAGATGTGTGTGAAATAAAAAAACTTTCTCCTTATTCTCATTATCACCTACCATACGTAGGTTTTATTGAGAGACCTTTATTAGATTAATAATTTCTTTTATTCTTTTATGTTAAAAGAATGTAAAAGAAACACCTTGAAACGATTTTGAAACGATCTAAAATAAATATACTGAAACAATCATAATGATACGATTTTGAAACGAATTATGGTATGTGAAACGATTTCAAGTAAATATAATAAAACAATCTTGAAACGATTATGAAACGATTTTATTTTTTAATGAAACGATTTACAAAATAGTGAAACGATTTCCATACGATCTTAAACGATGTCAAAAAATTAAACATTACTTTAAAATCGTTTCAAATTCGTATCACATGCTATGCTAATTAAAAAATGAAACAATTTGAAACGATTTTTTTTGAAACGATCTCGGAGACGATCCCTAAGTACAGTGCAGTCCGAATGTAACCTTCCGCGTACGCGCAACTTGCATAAATAATTACTTTCATAATAGACTATTGTCTTTTAGAGAAAATAATTACACCGCAAGAAATTGAAAAGATCAGGGAAACTCATTGTATATGTAACAATAACCTGCTTGTGACGATGCTGAGAATACTTTCAGCGCGAAGTCTATAGAATTTGTAAACAAAAGCAATTAAAAATATAAAAATAAACTTTCCTGTACTATCTTAATTTTTATCTTGAAGGAAGATTTAAAATATCTTATATTTTCAGAACATGATTTCAATACATCGTTCATTACATACATTGCTTTAATTTTTTTGTAAAACTGTAACTTGCGTAAGTAATCGTGACGCAATCTGAAAAGACTCGAGAAAAACAAGATACGCGCTATTGTCGTAACTCCCTCCTTTGCTATATGATTATGATAATATATCATATATTATATAATGGTGAAATACTTTTGCTAGCTAAAATGTAATACTGCTGACTATTGCTTAAATAGTTCGCTTTATAGTAAAAATAATAAAAATAAATCGCAGAATATGTTTGTCGTAATACCCTCCTCCGTTATGATATAACATATTTTTTGGCTATACTATATTCCTTAAAAGTATTTGCAAGTGTGGGACATAGATTTTTTGTAACACTGCACGAAAAACAGTAAAACAACACTAACACTTTTTATTAAAATAATTTTTCAGTTTTTTTATAAGTGAAAGGAGAATAACTTGCTGTATAAATTTCCAAAAGAAACAATCTTCACCTGCTGTATAACTTTCGAAACAACACCATATTCTGTATAACTTTTGAAACAGCACAAGAAAACTTCTTGCTGCATAACTACTTTTTTTGCTAAGCAAGAGAACAAATTTATTCATTTTTTTAAAAAGGGAGGCGAATTATTAATTTTTTTTTCGCAACAAAAAAATTATTAATTATCTGCGAGCATGATATGAAAATACACAGAAAATATGCTTGTCGTAACACCCTCCTCCGTTGCAGAGACAGTTATTGAAAACTTGACAACATAGAAAACGAGGTGGAAGAGCGTCGGAGTAAATAAAAAAATTACTTTTATGCATAGAGTATTTTTAAGTTATGCTGCTAAAGTTATTCCTAAAGTTTTGTTAAGAAAAAAGATCGCAATAAAATGTTCAAAAGGATAATGTTTTTTGAAAAGACTTTTAAACAAAACACAAGCGCATGAAACTTTTTTAACAACAATAGTTTTATGCGCGATTTCTTTCGCGTAATGTTTTGTTGAAAAATAATAAAATGCTAAGAAATACATTTTTTAAAACGGACCAAGTTTGAAAGATATAAAAAAAACATACAAAAAACATTTTTAAAAACAATAGTTTTTGCGCAATTTATTTTAATCTTTCGTATAGTTAACAAATCATTAAATTTCATTACTTGCGCCAATACCTAAGGGGATTTTATTTTCAATAAGTTCTAACAATAAAACTCGCAATTATGAGAAAATAATTACAGTATTGTTTTATCGCGAAGCTTTTGTTAAGTCACTCGCAACATAGCTCTCGCAAAGATCGTTAAAGTAATTACGATAAACAAAAGATTAGAGGGCTTCTGACTTGCAGAAAAAAGGTGTTGTATAGCGTGTACGCGGAAGGTTACATTCGGACTGTACTGTATCTACGTTGCTGTATTGCTGAGTAGCTGCGTTGCTGCGTAGCTGAGTATCTACGTTGCTGTATTGCTGCGTAGCTGCGTTGCTTTTTATGATGGAGAAGTTGCTAAAGCGTCAAATGCCTTGAGATAAGGCAAGTTTGGCAACTTTGCAAATAAAATTCTTGGCTTTCTGTTGACCTTGCCCAAGGCTGTGATGCTTTATAGTGGTCCAATATTCTCCAAAATAGGACAACG
This sequence comes from Hydractinia echinata, assembly GCA_030067915.1. Classification (NCBI taxonomy): domain Eukaryota; kingdom Metazoa; phylum Cnidaria; class Hydrozoa; order Anthoathecata; family Hydractiniidae; genus Hydractinia; species Hydractinia echinata. The sequence continues at coordinate 632,863 of JASGCC010000039.1, read as the reverse complement.
GAAAAATATTTTTTGGACACCTGTCTGAAATTGGGCAATTTGGACTAAAAACTAAAAGATTTCTGCAAAATCACTAATTACACGAATGTCTTCCACATTATTTATGGTCTACAGGTTAGATAAATATCTGGGGTGGAAAAAAATTGATTTTGTTGTTGCTTACAATTGTCCAAATTGTTCGTTTTGTAGGCCAAATATAGGGTATCATGTACAATTAGGGACACTTTAGTTAATTAAAGTTTTCCACCACTTAACCTTGTATTTCCAACTTCATTTCTCGATGTCTTGCCTCTCCTACTCAAAGCCAATATGATTCATAGGTTTCCTACGATTTGCTTGCTGTTTCATACCAAAATAATGGTTTAAAAAAAACTCTCTTCTTTTCGCTGATTTTCGGTTGCACGCAACGAACTTATTCTAACCAATCATTTTACCCGGGGTGTGTTTTTTGGCCTCTGGAAAAAACCAAAACCTTATGGCAAAATCATGCTTTTTCCTCATAGTTGTATATTATGTGCACAATATGATTAAACTTAAAATATAGTGTTATTTTCGACCTCTCCTTCTGTACATCATTTCTTTTTATGATTTTATGTTAAACAAGAAGCCCTGCGGCTTAAAGATGTCCGCCATTTAGCAATAATCTGAAAAAGTACTGAACTTTGAAGAGGACTGAGTAATATGGGGGAACAAAATCATTGAATATTCTAAAATTTTAAAATTCAATTTTTGATTATTATTGTAACTGTAAATCATAGCTATAACTTAACTTACATAAACTTCATTTCTCTATAAGAACAATTTTAAAAGAAAAATAATAAACCTGAAAATTGATGAACAATAAAAACAAAATAAGAACAACGGCAAGGCTGAAAATTTATCGGTTTTCTCTTTTTCTCTGAAAAGTTTTCCATGGTGTACGTTTATCTATCAAGAGATATTTTATTAAGAAAATTTTAAAAAAATCGAATTTTACTAAATTTTATCATTTTTTCAATTTTTAAACACCCCCCAAAGCCTCAAAATCAGTCTAATTTAGATTATTTTTTGTGTTTTATGAAGTAAACCAAGAGTACTTATAGAATCATAAAGATGGGACCTGCTGCATTTTTTTTTTAAATTTCTCTACGGAGAAAGAAATTTTTGCAATTTCTAGCATTTTTAATTTGTCCTAGTTGTCAAAACGTAAATGATGTAAAAGTTGGATCTGCATTAATTTGATACAACTTTTTGAGTTTTACAGGAAGACTTTTAAAGACAGGTCATTTAACTAACCCTAAAACTGATTTTAGACACCCTAAAGTTGCTCCCGGCAGCATTTTAGGGAATTTTCCGCTTTTGCTAAAACCTTTGTATAGCCATAAAAACTGATAGAAAAAAAAATTCAAGCCAAAATTTTCAGAATGTGGTTAACTCATGGAAGTGATCAAATGGTGTAAATTTGAAACAATTTTAAGGACTTTTATTCCAGACCCTTGTTGATATTAGCTGGAATGACCCGCTAATGATTTGTAACAACTAAAAAATATTCTGTTGGGTCAATTTTTTACGTGTAATTACGCACACTCTTAAATTAGGCCAACATTTTTTGGGTTTAAACACTTACTTCCAGTAGGAATAAATACAATATAGCTGCTGCTGGCCCTCTAAAATACAAAAAACAGTGTTTCCGTAATTAAACGTAGGTGTCCGTAATTGGACACAGGTGGTGCTCGGCTAAAAACAGCAATTGTGGTGAGGCAGGTCCAGCAATGTTTGAAAAAATGGTTCCAACATATAGCCAATAGATGAATCTCCCATTTTAAGCTGTGGGTTCATTATTTCCATAGATTTGTAAGACTCAGAAGACTGTAAAAGTGTCCGTAATTGCACATTTATATGTTTATTAACTGAGCATAAAACATTCCTTTTAGACCCTTAGTCCAAAAAAACAACATAGTAAAAATATTTCTCTGTTCGAAAATTACTGAAAGGGTTTTTGAGGCAAATATGGGTAATTGTAGCTAATGGCGCCATAGCGTAGTGGTTTTAACTCTCACACTTTGTGCGGAAGACCAGTGTTTGATTTCCCTTGGCGGCGATTTAAAATGGGCAAGTAAATGTACCTTAGCACCCAGTTAACCCTAGCCATATGGGGGAAATGGGGGCTCCCCAATTTCCCTCACATATTTCTGCTTCCATAGTTATGCATCCCCGGTTTTGAGATTTATTCTAGTTTAAATTACTGTCTGCAACTTATTATTAATGTAACAATATTTCTACTATGTTTTTATAGGTCTTGGTAATCCTTTTCAAGGTTTAGATAAAAGTACTGTCTTGCAAGAGGTATATGGATATATATATTTTTGCCAAACTCTGTCAGCACATATTGTTATCCTACATGTTTTGACATATGTGATCACAAACCCTTTTTGTGTAAAGGAAAATAAAAAATCTAACATTTTTTAATTCTAGTCAAGAAGTTTTAATGACACTCCTATCAACACAAGGAAATGTATTCATATTTTGGCAAAAGTATTGTACTTGATGAACCAGGTTAGATGCATTTGTTTACATTATATTTTATATTTTAAAGTTTGTTCATCATAATTTTATCTCCTCAAATAGAAATAGAAAAGGTGATGGATCCGTGGATATTTTCTTTTCTCATTCAATTTCTTTTACTTCTGCAAGCTTTTGCCTATGCAAACAATTGTTAAGTGCCAATGTGACAAATTTTACAAAAAGAATTCTCGTTCTGACCGTCTATAAAAGTTGTATTGGCCTTGATAACTGTTGTTTTTTTACTTATTGCCTTATTCTTTGATGGTCAAAATGGGTCACCACACTGCAAAAAGGGTAGTCAATATTTTTTTAGAGAGTATTATATACAAGCAAATATAGACAGCCTTTTGCACCATTACAAGAGTTTACACCTTTTGTATGTTTTCCTGTTGCATTTGTAGTAATTCAATCTAACTTATTATTTTGGTTATAGGGAACCCATTTTGGCACTACAGAAGCTACAGAAACATTCTTTGCCATGACAAAATTATTTCAATCAAAAGATGTAAGTTGCATATTTATTTGAAAAAGAGTTGGGTCTGAGCAATTAGGATCATACAAAATGTGTCTCGGATGTTGCAAACCTTCAGATCACACTTAATTTTTTTCACCTTTGATTGTATCTAGGTATTTTTTTGTCATTAATTAAAAAATGCACTATAAAAAGAGAAAAAGAAAAGAAAAATGATTTCATTGTTAGACCACATGACCAAAAATTTATCTTTTTTGTTTTAAAAATTACCAGAAATATGGCCAGAACAAGTTAATTCTTATTTAAAGAAGGATCTCAGGAACAACCTTGTAAAGCATTTCATTGAAATTTTTTGCTTTCCTTACTGTTTGTTTACTTAAGAATGAAATAGAAAAATGAGTGACACTTAAAATTCATCTATTTTCCATTGTTGGAAAGTGCATCTTTATTAGTATTTCCGTGTCACCACGAACTGTTTTAATGGGAACACTTCCACATTCAAACCACCTGCCTGACTGGTCGTTGGGATAAAAAGGGTTAAGTAGTTCTTTAATCAGATTAGATCTTTTTTTTAAAAAAAACTTGTCCCACTACTTCAGAATCATTACCAATCAATATAAACGTAGTAGAAATGATGTTTATATCTAATTTTCAGGTGAACCTCCGGCGCATGTGTTATCTTGCCATAAAGGAATTGGCAAACGTAGCAGAGGATGTAATTATTGTCACCAGTAGTTTGACAAAAGATATGACGGGAAAGGAGGACATGTTCCGTGCTAGTGCCATCCGTGCATTATGTAAAATCACAGACTCCCAGATGTTGGCTGGTATCGAGAGGTATTTAAAACAAGCAATTGTTGACAAAAATCCAAATGTGTCAAGTGCTGCTCTCGTATCTTCCTTGGTAAGTTTTTCAACATACTATGTTTAACACAACAAAAAAATACTTTAAATACCTCAAAACATTTGCGAGTTTGTCTTATAGTGTACTATTATTAATGTCTTGCGGACAAAATGTTTTTTTTTCTTACGGGAGGGCAATTTAATTAGTTGTTGTACGAGCAGTGAAGATAAATTAATGTAAAGAAAATAGAATTTTTTCTGTTCAAGTGAGAATACTTGAAAAAGTTTTATTATTTTATAGTTTTTTATAGAAATACAGTTAGTGCGTAGTAAGTAATTCAATTGCCTTTGCGTAGCTTCTACAATGATCCAAAATATGATTCACCCAAAGTTTTGTTTCAAACTGCAATGAAATAGCATTTTGTTAAAATAAAGTTGGGATGCCCACACATTAGAAGCCCTAAAAAGCTAAATGCCTTTTTTTCAGCATCTTCTCAAACCTAACTTTGATGTTGTGAAGAGATGGGTAAATGAGGCACAAGAAGCTGCTAGCAGTGAAAATGTCATGGTGCAGGTACTACATGCAATTTTTCACATAACCATTCAATGCGAGTTTAACAAATCAATATTTACAAGCTTTCAAAAATATTTATATATATATATAATTTTTATAATTAAGTGACCTGACAGTGACTACTCTACGCATTATTATTGATCAGTCATTTGAGCCTAGCACATTAACATCCTGAATTTAGGGGATGTGTATACTTTATCATGTAACTAACAAACTAAGCAGCCTCCAAATCCCGTGGGATGCCCTAGGAAGTAGTAGAAATAACAGAAAAATTCTGTACAAACCATAAAGTAGAATACCCAAATATCAAGTTTAGAATAAATCTTATAATTTTGTTTCACAAAAAACATCTGTTTAAAATGTAATTCTATATGAAATGTGCATTTTCTTGTTCGAGTACTGAAGATTTATAAAAACTACTCTTTAGTATCACGGTCTTGGTTTATTGTATCATATCAAGCAAAACGATCGTCTTGCTGTCTCGAAGCTCATAACAAAACAAGCAAGACAAGCATTAAGATCGCCATATGCTTATTGTTTGTTAGTAAGAATTGCTGCTAAATTCTTAGATGAAGATCCAGAAAGGTGTGTAACAATTATTTTGTTTATGTTTTTGTTTATGGTAGAAAGTTTTGTTTAGAAAGTTGGAGGCTGTTGACATGAGGCCTGAAGTGAACTTAAACTAGTTTGAGTCCCTTCAGTCCATAGATTTCTTAGGACTGTTTGCATGAAATTCCATCACAGGTGGAATTTCAATTCAATCCAAAGTACTAAAGCTGACTAAAGTACAATTTCAACCACTGCAAGACTTGCACGTAACACTTCACCTTGAAGTGAAATGTGGTTTTCCATCAATGTGCATGCTTGGGATGTCACAAAAGATTCAACCTTTTATGGGCCACCCCTGAAATGAAATTCAACAGTGACACTATTCGGTGTGGTGTGGAAGTTCACTTCAGTTTAAATGCTGCCTAAAACTGAACATGTTTTATGAAAATGAAAATATTGTTTTTTTTGTTTTTATTGTAGTCCAGAGAATGCACCATTACAAGAGTTTTTGGAAAGTTGTCTACGCCACAAAAGTGAATTGGTTATTTATGAAGCTGCACGTGCATTGGTGAATCTGAAAAATGTTAAGACTAAGGATTTGCAACCAGCTGTTTCAGGTACTTTTATTGTTTTTGTTCTTTGTAGGTTTTTGTTAACTTTATCATTGAAAATTGCAACTAAGGGTGCACACAATTTTTCATTGTGTAAAATTGAGACGTCTGTATTACTTTTTGAATGAAAAAATATGTATAAAAAATACACGGTGGGTATTTACTAGCACATTTTAATGTAGACTTGCTTTGACCATTATGTTGCACAAAAGAAACTAAAAAGTCTCAGAAACATGTACCTTATTTATTTTTCTAGCAGCTATAATCTATTTACTTGTTAAGGTGACCATGCAGCATATATGTTTATATTTGCTTCTGTTTTTTAGAATTTAACTCTTCTTTGTTCTCATTTTTTACAATGGCTATTTTTTTTTCAGTTCTTCAATTATTTTTGAGTTCACCAAGACCAACTTTAAGATTTGCAGCTGTGCGAACTTTAAATAAAGTGGCGATAATGCAGCCCCAATCAGTCATGACTTGTAATTTGGATTTGGAGAATTTAATTACTGATGTTAACAGAAGTATTGCCACTTTAGCAATCACAACACTTTTGAAGGTAATGTTGTGTTAAGATTCAGATATTTTACACTTACCTTGTGTCTTACTTTATAAAATGTCTTTTATATAAGCCTGTCAAATAGATCTTTTATATTTTTGTATATATTTCAGACTGGAAGTGAAAATAGTGTTGATCGGTTGATGAAGCAGATTTCAACATTTATGTCTGAAATTTCTGACGAGTTTAAAATTGTTGTTGTTGATGCCATTAGGTGAGTTACTGTGTTGACGTGTCACAAAATATTGTATGTTACACTTAAATGTATTGATGTCATGTTGTGGGTGAAAACATTTAGCATTGTTGTTTTTAACATTTTAGAGCATTATGTTTAAAGTTTCCTCGCAAGCATATGGTTATGATGAACTTCTTGTCGTCCATGTTACGAGAAGAGGTAACGACTTTATCTATTCTCGATGCAGTGCAGTGTTTAGAAATACATCAGTAACAGCTTTTCTTTTTTCAATTTAAATCATAATAGGGAGGGTTTGACTACAAGAAGGCTATTGTTGAAGCTGTAATAACGATAATTGAGGATAACAATGACGCAAAGGAAACTGGTCTCGCTCACTTGTGTGAATTTATTGAAGATTGTGAGCATACATCACTGGCAACCAAAATTCTTTATCTCCTGGGACAGGAAGGTCCTCGAACTCAGTCACCATCAAAATACATTAGGTTTATCTATAATCGTGTTATTTTGGAAAATGCAGAAGTCAGAGCTGGTATGTATAATTTTTGGAATCACATTCTGACCTCTCCAGATTCCCCCAATTACTGATAATTAATTAAACAGTAAAGTTTTATTTCAAATTTTTTACTTTGGCATGCTCTGCAGCTGATGAAGCTTAAAAAAACACTAGATAATGTTGTCTTTAACAAAAGTATGCTGATATATAAAAAGTTAAACCCTGGTGCACATTTGCCAACAGAATACAAGTGCGAGCAACATTGCCAAGCTTGACATTAGATCACGAAAACATAAAAATACGTAAACAAATATATTGCATTTAGAAGTTGTAAGAGAATTATATGCTAAGATCTTGCTTCAGCATTACCATCATTAGTCCTTTAATGTCTATACTTTACCCGTACAAACTAACTAACATTGCTCTGTATTTGCTTCAATGAAAACTTTTATATACAATATATAAAGTCAATCTTATTGGAACTATCCACGTACATTTTATTTTAGCTGCTGTAACTTCACTTGCGAAATTTGGTGCTCACTGTGATTCACTCTTGCCAAGTATCTTAGTGTTGTTATCAAGGTAGGTGTGATGCAGTTCAGTTGTACTAAAAAACCCAATGAGCCATGCATTTAAAGTCTTGGATAAAAGCCGCGCCCATTGTGTAAACTACTGCTTTTACCATAATTTAAGATACGTTTAAACATTTCAAATTGCAAACTCCCTCTTGAGTTTAGGGCCAACATCAAATCTGTGGGTTATTAGGGGGAATTTGAACCTGGTGCATGTTTTTTCGTGGAACTGTAAACAGAAAAAGACAAATATAGTGAAGGACTCACACCAACAAGACAGTTGTGTCATTTTTAGTTGTCTGTTGTCTTCGTGTATGCAAATACAATTTAAAACTGGTTTCCATAAACCATTTTTGACCACACCTTTCAATGTTTGGACGTTGACGTTTCCATGATGCTAAACTGGACCATGTTTTTTTTTTAAATTTTATTTGGCTGCTACTTAAGATGTCCACTGCTAATGTCTTGATATGTCTTTAAAGCTGCAAAAATACAGTAAATTGTGTAGCATGGATGACGAGATGCAACCAAATACCCTTTATGGAGGAAACCGACTATTAGGTTACAAGCATGTTAGTTATAAAAATTTAGGCCAAACTGAAACGTTGGCATTAAGTAGCATCTAGTTTCCACTGCATAAGCACAGACCAGTATCTAGGAATCTAACCCTTCTTTCTTTGCATCAGGTGCATGATGGATAGTGATGATGAAGTGCGTGATCGAGCCACATTTTACTATCATGTTTTGAATAAAAAAGACAAACAGCTTTCATCTGGTTACATTTTGAACAGTAAGTTTACTCTATATCTAGAAGATCAGAAAATTCAATGACCTATTTTTTTTATGTTAACAGTGAGACAATCTGGTACTGTATATGTTTACATTTCAAAGCGTTTCTGGTATCAAATTAATTCTCGTAACTAATACCTTGTGAATCATTTTTAGCTCTTAACGTATCTGTTGTTGGTCTGGAGCGAGCCTTGGCTGCATATCTGAAGGAACCTGCTGATGCTCCATTCGACATGAAGACAGTACCTGTTGCCACCGTACCCATCCATGAGCAACAGAAACCTGTCAAGACATGTGAGTATAGTTGATATGCTACAAGTATTGGACAGAGTTGCTTCATTTTCTGTTCTGTTAAAGCATTGTGTACATTGGTTGATCTATTAATAGTTTTCCTTATACCTTGTCTGTTCAAGAGCATGAAGTGTATGAGATATTCCTAATTTCCATAGCATTTTCTTATTCACTCATCCGATTAAATAACTTTTTAGAGTATGCCGAAAATACTTGATTTTGTCGCTAATTACTCTTTCAGACATGCGAAACATTTGCTAGAAAGAACAAATAATAAGTGAACATGTTTATCGAAAGTAGGAATTAGAATCCGGCAACCAATTCAGATGTTTATGGATAATTCATCCTTTTCGGGTACCATGCAGTTGTGACAAAAACTACCTCAAGGCCATTTTCTATTTACACAATTTTAAAACTGGCCGGATGTTTACTCTTGAAATATTTAAATCGAAAGCAAAAAACATGGCGGCGATTAACAAGTTGTTCTTACGGGTAAATAATAAGTAGAGACCTTCTTTGCATGTTCAAAATTACACGAAAACATCACAAAGATTATCTAAATTTGTTGTCAAAACTTCTTGAATCTTTTCTACTGCCACTTCCATGTAAAGTGGTTGGGTTTGCTGTTGCTGCTGCTCCGGCTGCTGGTGCTGCTAGAGATTTTTTAAAAATACTGTAGCAATTATGGCTACGTTACAACTTCTATTCCTAGCCCTCAGCTCACTTTTATCGCCCATCATGTTTTCTTGGCATTTATCCGCACAAGTTAAGAAGAAAGTTTAGAAAAAGTGTTTATTTCAAATCCGCTTGTTATTATGTAATGTTTTTGTAATCAGCAAATTAGATTGAAAGATTAAGCGTGAATATTCCGCCCGCAAAAAAATACTCGAATATAAAATGGCCGTCAGGTGTAATACTTTTTTGTTTTTTTTAGCTGGTGAAGTTACGAGCAGTAGCCAGAAATCTGCAGCGCCAGCCGCCACAAGACAAGATGTGTATGCAGGTTTGTGAAAAAAACATTTTTTCTTTAAGTTTTTATGAACACATTACGTATCTGTTAGTTCGAAGGCTGCTTCAGTTAAAAAGTTCTCTAAAACTCGTGTCTTCTGTTGCTATAATTCGAATGCTTATTGAATAGATTTTGTCATTCTATTTCTTGTTCGAAAGAAATACTAATGCAATTGCAAAGGTGGTAAATAGAAGTATAGTTAATGTTTTTCTTAGTATTATTTTGTGTAATATTTTTGTATGCTTATGTTATTATTCTTATGTACTATTTTTAATAGAACAACTGGCTGCAGTAGCGGAGTTTGCATCTCTTGGACCGTTATTTAAGTCGTCTTCTAAACCAATTCAGCTAACAGAGTCGGAGACTGAGTATGTTGTCAACTGTGTGAAACATACCTTTGCGAATCATATGGTGTTCCAGGTGAGTTTAATTGCTAACTTGGATAATTGTTTAACCTTAGTGTGATTGCCCACCCGAATGATGTGGCTTCCACCCTAGAATAGCGCAGAATCGATATTTATATTTGAATCGGGATTTATTAAGACCATGTTCACACGTTGCGGATAGAGATCTAATTTCGTACCGGATAGGGTGTCTGTCCACACGAAACTGAGCCTATCCGATATGCAAAATGGTTCCGTTGCAATGCAAAAAGTGAAATGATTTCACTACGATAATTAGGGCATCAAAACAAAATTGCGACATTAAAAGGTAAACAAGTACTCAAATATTTACTTAATGTATCAGGTGATCAGTTCTTCTAGTTTGCCTGTACGCAATATATTTCGGAATAATTTCTCTCAGGAATGATATCTATCCGTAACGTGTGAACATGGTCTAGAGTAAATTCGTTTTACCCACAACTTGAAAATCTGTAAAACATACACTGACCGCCATCCAGAAAAAACGTTCTCATTTTTTTTCAGTTTAATTGTACCAACACGTTGAACGACCAACTGCTTCAGAATGTGGTTGTTCAAATGGAAACTGGTGATGAGGTTGACGTACTGAACAATGTACCATGTGCAAAGCTTGTCTATGGCACTCCAGGAACAACTTACACGTGTGTTGGATTCTCCGAAGATGCCACGCAAGGTATGGTTTAGATCTTAATTCTTTATTTTTATACTATGACCTCATTTTGAAACCTTTGCAAATCTGCCCCTCTTTTACATGACACTTGCTCTGGCAATTTGCCTTTGGTCAAATATCTGTAGGGCAAATATCTGTGGGACAAATATCTCTGGGACAAATATCTCTGGGGCAAATATTTGTGGGACAAATATCTGTGGGACAAATATCTGTGGGACAAATATCTGTGGGGCAAATATCAATGGGACAAATATCCGTGGGACAAATAATCTGTATGGCAAATATCTGTGGGATCTGTATAAGAAAGGATTACATGCAAGTAGCATAGTGTTTATTTTTATACTTTGACGTCATATTTAAACATTCAAATTTATGTCCCCTTTTCATCTGGCATCTGACATCTGTTCTACTTAAGGGATAATATCTGCAGGGCAGCAACTGTGGGACGCACGTATTATACAGGAAAGGGTATAAATGCATTTTGTGTAATTTTTATTTATAGTAACCGCATCGTTCTCTTGTACGTTGAAGTTTATTGTAAAAGATTGCGATCCTAACACAGGAGAACCCGATGATGATGAAGGTTACGATGATGAGTATGTGGTGAGTGTGGCCAAGGATTTCTGTAGATTTATAAGAGGAGAATCTGTGCCAGTTGATGTCTCCTGTGGTTTTAATTCTCCTGTTTTTCTGTGTTGACCTTACATCTCATTTTGTGTTACAATGAAGTCTCAATTTGTTTGTTCTCTTGTGATCAACGACTGATTTGACATGGTGTTTTATTTTAGCTTGAAGATGTTGAAATGGTGGTAGCAGATCACGTGCAAGGCGTGGTACGAACAAATTTCTTGGCATCATGGGATGAAGTTGGTGATGAACATGAAATGGAGGACACGTTTGCGTTAAGTTCAATGGGAAGCTTAGAAGGTTAGCACTTGTGCGAGTCTGCACATATAAATAATGTTTTAGTTTGGTCAATTTGTTGCTGCGTGTAAATAATGAGCATAGACATCTTGCATTGGTGATTTTACAGTTTTTTAATTTTTTTTAAATTTTATATAAACTATTAGGTTTTGTTCGAGGTTATTATAATTATTGCTTGCTTAAATTCTAAATTAAGGTGTAATCGAGTGCTTTTTATTCAAAAAAATAGAGTAACCGTACATAAGAATCGTGAAATGAAGCAGGGTTACTTTGTTGAACATACAATGATACAATGTGCAATGATAAACCGTCATCTACATCAGAATCTGGTTGTCTAAATTACGCAATGTGTATGATTTAACGAAGTATTTTGTTTTTAATTTTATTATCTTTGATTTTGTAGAAGCGGTGACGAAGATCACTCACTTCATGGGATTGCAACCTTGTGAACGTACAGACCGTGTACCTACCGACAAAAGTGCCCATACGTTACTTCTTGCCGGTGTTTATCGTGGCGGCATCGACGTCATGGTGCGAGCGAAGCTGGCTTTAAAAGACGGCGTGACGATGCACTTAACTGTTCGTAGTACAGATCCGATTGTGAGTGAAGTCGTGATGTCGGCTGTCGGTTAATTTTACGCATACTTCCATAATAAACAAATGATTAGTTTTTGTTGAATAAATTACCTAGATTTTTCTTTTAATACCTTTTGAACCTTTTCAAACTGAGCCTTCAATACTTATTTAACTGAGCTGTCAATATTTTAGTTCAGTAAACATTCTATAAACCGTAGCATCAGAATTTTCTCTCTCTCTAACTTTCTCGGGGATATAAAGATTTAGAATTGTGTACCTTTTTTGAATATATAAAATGAAATTGAATATGTTTGTTTTTCTTTATGTTTTACCCTTCATTTAGGAGTCCTGGTTTATTTTTGGACCTGATGTTTAGTTATATATATATTTAGTTACGTATATTACCATAACATTTTTATTCTCTGAAAATGTAATGGTTCTAAGAACATCCTCCAAAAACTCCGAAGTGGAAGGTTCTCATAACGAAAAAAATGTTGTGCTGGGAAAACTAATTATTTCTTGCAGAAGTGACAAGTCCTTGAATATATTCACTTCTGTATACGCCTGCAGAACCTATAAAAATGTTGTTTTTCAGGCTAGACTTTAAAAACATTTTACAAAAAGCGTCAAATAACTCTATCCCCATTCTTCAACTTAATCAAGTATAAAATCCAGATATGATTCATTTTTGTGCTACCTGAGATCGTTAAAGTTTTACGACACCAAAATTGATGAGGTGGAGTTTATATGACATTTATATTTCGCTAATCTGCATCATTTACAACTAAAAGCAACTAGTGTGAAAAATGCGAATTTGAACTGGAAGTAAATGAAGACATTTTTATAATTGATCATTACGAGAAGAACTTTTCTTTCGAAGGAAAATACAAAATAGACCTTTTCATCGATAGCCACAACATTTCGTAGAGGTAAGCTTTTATCGGTCCTAATCATTTCTCCCTTTTTTTTCTCAATGACACTTTGTGAGCAAAAGTGGCCTGACTTATAGCGCATTATCTTGTCTCACTCAAGTAGCATTCTGTCAGGAGGGACTAGAACTGTCGCGGGACAGTTTTAATAATAGTAAACGCAACGTTTACTATTACAGAATGACCACATTCTTTATATGGTCATTGTATGACATGCATCCTGTATTAACTGTTAGTTGCTGAAATATACGTCATTTCATTTCATTTCAACGTCAGAGAAAATAAATCATTTTCCATTCTAGATGTTGTTCTGTCTCGCCTTGTCCTTCTTCTCCTTTATTTTCTTTCACAAGATTTTTTTTTTCAAAGACATTCATATGAATTTCTAAGGGATTAATAAATTTCCATTAAATTGGTAGGGCAATCGCGTTACTTTCGCTAAATTTATTTGTGACGCTACAACCATCCACATAATCTTTGAGACAAACTAGAAATTCTATCAAAAAAACAGAAATGGCCGTTGACGCTAATGTCCATTTTTCCAACTGAGACGGTTTAAACATGTAAAAAGCTATAATTAGCCTAACGGTTTCACTAGTGTTGAATTCAGAATTTCCTAAGACTAAAGCTGAAGTTCCGTGAGCCTGGAGGCAGTACGTCGAGTTTGAGAAGACTTGTGGTGCGAGTTTGTGAAATTTTTTTTTGTCAAAAATCGAAAAGTCTCAATATTTATGTGGGTGATTGTAGAACCCCAAGCTAGAAGAAAATGCTCCGCTCCACCCCACACATGCACCGCCGCGCAGGATTCGCATTGCCACTGACGTCATCAAAACACTTATGCATAATGGCACTCTGGTGGTGATGTTCTGCCCGGATAATGAACATTGGCCCGATTAAGTACGGCAGCTTGCCCCGGTTAAGAACAGGGCAGGAAATACATAATCAGGGCAACATAATCAGGACAGGCCGGCTTATTACTCAAAAAATATTATTTGGCACTTATAAAAGGAACATAATCAGGGCAGGCCAGTTTGTATACGACAGTCTAATATTATTTCTCACTTATTATAGAACGAACATAATCGGGGGAGGCCGACTTATGTATGACAGTCAAATATTATTCGAGACTTATAGAACGAACGTAATCGGGGACAACCGGCTTTATATACGATATTTTTATATTATTTCTCACTTATTATAGAACGCACATAATCGGGGAAGGTCGGCTTATGTATGACAGTCAAATATTATTCGAGACTTATAGAACAAATAAAATCGGGCGGGCCGACCGCTTTTATATCATTCGTCATCACTGCTGACAAGCAAATAGCCCTGGTGGCAAAGTTGTTGTTGTTCTCAAATGAAACGAAATTTCGTGGCAAATACTAAATTTTGGGATTCGCAAGTTTAATAACTTTTCACCAAACTTAATTCCCGCAAAAAGAATAATTTAGGTTCCGTGAAATTTAGTTGCTTCAAAGTATATTATGTTGAAATGTATTTACTACAAGAGTACTTTATACTAAGAATTACGTCGAGACTTATTTCTTTCGCCATGTCTAGTTTTTAGGGGTGTTCTATCTTCCAGAGAATGTTTAATTCACAAAAGTTCGAAGAAAATGCCAATCACAGCCTGCCTGGCCAGCCATTATATATCAGCGTTCATAATCCGGTCACCACGACATAACCAGTGCAAAAAAAACATAATCGGACCATGCGTACATAATCCGGCTGTCCCGGTTGTAAACAGGCCGTTTTCGCAATCTGGGCAGAACAGTGATCAAATATTGACCTTTCCTATTCTGGGCAGCTTTCGTTTATCACTTCAGATTTAGTGTTTCTCAATTCTGCATCTACTTTTCAAAATATCTCTGAGTGAGTAAAGAATTCTCCATTACAGCTAGCTCCAGCTAGTTATACATATCTCTTTCTCTTCAGTAAATGGCAGTGTCATTGACTTCTTCATTAAATTTTTTAATATCCAGCTATATATATACAATATAGAAATCGTTAAAACTGCTATTACTGAAGAGTAGGTTCAGTTCATTCACGGCATCCTCATATTGCCCCGTGTTCTTTTCGCCTATAGCTACCTATTATTTGGCACTAATGTGATTTTGATGACAGGAAATGTAACTAGCTAGAGCTAGCCAGAGCTCGGTTGCTTCCCAAATTTTAACATCTTTTTAAAATTGATTGAAAGTAAATTTAGCTGGTTCGAAGGCCTTCATGTATTATGTGCATGACAGTGACGAGCGTGCACATAACATGCACATGGCACTCTAATTTAAAAAACTGTGTCATAAGATGGGACAGGCTAACTGTTGACACTTATTAGAGACAGCCAAGACATGGGTCAGTCTAAGACTAAAGTTAAACATTGTAAGATGAGTCAGGCCCAACAACTGACACACACTGTTTTGAATTTAAAAATATTGAAGACAGGCCAAGCTCAACTTATGTATCATGTTAAAGTGTTTGTCTTTTCCAGTAATTTTTGCTAACGTGTCTCTTCCTTCGTGGTGTATTGCATATGTAATGTCCACTTCTGTGTCGTGAAGTAATGTACCAGGTTTAAGTGCTGTCTTTTCTTGTAATTTTTTGATATCGTGTCTCTTCCTCTGTGACAATCTGCTAATTTAAGATAGAGGGCTCCCCAGTATTGTTACTTGAACATGTGTTACAAGTGCCAAGGTGATCCTAGTCGTATATGCTAGTGCTTAAACACTATTTGCTAGGATTTCCATCACAACCAGTGTAGATGCCCAGAATACATCTAAAAACATGATAAAGCAGTAATATATTATTATATTTCTAGTAAAAAAGAAAAAACATTTATATATTTATAAAAAAGACATATATTTATTTACTATAAATATTTACATACTATATGTGCATAGAAAAACACTTATATAATAAAAAAAAAGATTGTAAATTTTAGTTATCATAGTAGTAAAATGTATCTGGATTATGTGAGAAATACATATACTTATTCCTTACTTACTACTTACAACTGTGGACTAAGGCCACCATCAAAAATATGTTATGTTCGCATCCTGAAGACCCTGCAAAAATGAGTCTGTCGGTCAGTTGGTCTGTCGGTCGGGCGTATTTTTTCCCGGAATTTTCAGATCGGAGCAGGGAAATTTGTTCCCTGGGCAAAAAAACAGTATAGCGCCACTCAACATCATTTGCAGACCTTTTTCGCTGCCCTGTAAACTGTCAGTAGCCACAGGAGTACCCTAAAGGAATTAATTTTTACGGGAATTAAGTTCTCTCAAAAATTTTTGTTTTTTTGTGACCTTATATTGCGTTTGGATTTTTATTACCAAAAGTGAGTCGGTCCGAGGACGTGAGCATAACTTGTTTTTGATGGCGGCCTAATGCAATGTCTATAGGAGACGACTAAAGAAGAAAATGTCTGGAGGAAGAGAATAAATTAAAAATAATCATCATCAGGCCAAAATTTGAACCTAAAACATGCAAGGTTCGTAGCTACAAGAACTTCAGTGAAGAGGCTTTTCTGAAGGACCTCAGGAATTTAGACTGGTCATATTTTAATAATTATGATGACCTTGATGAAGCATGTGAGAAACTGAATAAAAATGTTAAAACAGTGGCTGACAAACATGCCCCTTTCAAAACACATAGATTTTCTGGGCGTGTTGAGGCATGGGTCACTGATGAATTAATAATAGCCATCAAAGAAAGAGACTTCTTGAAACGGAAAGCATCAAAAGCAAAATCCATCATAGACTGGGAAGCTTTCAAACAAAAAAGGAACCAGGTAATAGGTCTCAAAAATCGACTCAAAAACGAGTACTATAATGACGTTTTGCAGGACTTTCAAAAACGGCCAAAACAACTTTGGAAAACCCTAAAAAAACTGGTTCCTGATAAGTCAGGCAATACTACCTCGATAAAACGAGTAGTCCAAAACGATGGTACAGAAACTTCTCACCCAAAAGAAATTTCCAACACATTCAATTCATTTTTTGTCAGTGTTGGTGCCAAACTAGCCTCTAAATTTTCTTCTGACACTACTAATGTTAATCCACCTGTTAGCAGACACGATTTTCGGTGGGTTCGTATTGAGACCAAAAGTGTCGAGAAAATAATTAGTTCACTAAAACTTAATAAAGCTACAGGCTTGGACGGAATTGGTTCACGACTGCTAAAAGCAGGTTCGTCAGTTTTAAGTATTTATTTATCAAGTCTTTTCAACAAATCTTTATTTACTGGTTATGTACCTAAATGTTGGAAGACTAAAAGGGTCTCGCCTATTTTTAAAAGTGGCAATAAAACAGATCCTACTAATTATCGGCCTATCTCCATTTTGCCAATTCCTATGAAAATTTTTGAAAAGTTAGTGCATGAGCAAATGTCTCATTTTATTTCTGAGCACAACTTCCTGAATGACAGACAGTCCGGATTTCGAAAACTCTTTTCCACAGAAACTGCAGTAGTCGATGTCTCTGATTTTATTCTTACTGAGCTCGACCAACATAACTTTGTTTGTGCTGTGCTCATTGACCTTAAAAAAGCTTTTGACACTGTTGATCATAAATTTTGTTAAAAAAACTATGGTGTTTTGGCATCAGAGATGCTGCCTTTGACTGGTTCGAGTCCTACTTAACGGGCCGAATGCAGCTGACTCTTGTAAACGACACAGGATCAGATCTGCTTCATGAAGACGCTTTTGGGGTGCCGCAGGGATCTGTGTTGGGGCCCCTGCTCTTTCTTTTGTATATTAATGACTTAAAATCTGTCATCAATTCAAACTACCACCATCTATATGCAGATGATACAATAATTATTTCGTCTCATAAAAACTTGGATACCCTTGTCTCCCAGGTCGAGTTAGAACTTTCGCAAGTCGACCTCTGGCTGAATAATAACAAAATGACTATTAATACGGACAAAGCTGAAACAATCTTTTTCGGCAACCACAGCCAGTTAAAAAAGTTGAGAACAAAACTATCAACTATATGGGTATTCCTTTGAAGAGGAGCGAAAAAGTTAAATATCTTGGGGTAACATTTGATCAAAAAATGCAATGGGAAAAGCACATTAATGACATAAATAGAAAAATACTAATTAAATATTCTAAAATTAGAACCATTGCATCCTGTTTAACACCTCACACAAAAAACCTTTTAATTAATGCACTTGTTATGCCATATTTCAACTACTGCTCCTCGGCATGGGCTTGTGCCACCCAAGGTAGATTGGGAAAACTAGAAAAACGATTAAAATGTGTCCGTACCTTTCTTGGGAAAGAGAGGGAATATTCAATGAATAATTTACTCATCAAAAACGATGCCATATTAGTTTTCAAAGCCATGAATCACATTGCTCCTGATTACATGCGCTCAAAATTACTTTTGACAAAAAACTGTCATAATCATCAAACAAGAGGAGCTTCAAAAAAACAGGTTCACACTTCCCTTGGTCAACACGGAATTTGGCAAAAAAGCCTTCCCATTTAGAGCTGCAAAAGTGTGGAATAATCTTCCAGACCAAGTGACCTGTGATGGAAGTCTGCTTTCGTTTAAGACTTCCATCTCTAATGTATTTGGCAAATTCTAATGGAGATCACTTTTTAACTTTTTAATTTTTGTTTTTTATTCTTTTTGTTTTCAATTTTCACAGATTATAAATGTTACTATGTTTGATTGAGCTGAGGCAGTCTAAGGTTTATCATTTTTTGTTTCTTTTTTGTTCTAGTGGCCCCCAGTGGAAACAATCCACTAACTATAGGTTTTTGTGATTTTCTGGGCTAGCCACTTTAAATATTTATTATTATTATTATTATTATTTATCATTTCTCAAAATATAATCTATATAGAGCTAGCTAAACTAATGCTCAATACAAATAATATTCATGCCATAAATTCTGCTTCCTTAAAAATTGAAAAAACACAGACATAAATTGACAAATAAATTTGATATATAAATGAGAATTAGTAGCTCAGTTGATAGAGCCCAAGTGGCTGTCCTCTAGTTGGGCAAAACCTTTGTGGTCTCCCTTGGAAATAATTAAAATAATTTTTTGCTAGAAATTGGTGAGACTAATCACATAAAATATTAATTAAAACATATATAATATTTTAAATATATATATTACAAAATATTTCAATCACGGCTGTCCACAAAGACCAGCCAAAGCGATCCTGCCTCTCAAATTACGTAATACTGTAGGTCAAGTTGCAAAAATTCAAAGATTATCTTGAATTGTAAACATAAATAACTTGATAAATAGCACTGAGCTGAATGTTATATATATCCTGACATCTTAAGTCTTAATTATTCAGCTGGTCAATATGCACATAACAATCTAGTTAAAAACATCTCCAATCATGCAACAAGCAAATCTCTAACTACTTTGAAAAATGCATTTGCCATACGATCTTGTCAGCTGTGTTACGAATGAAAATCAATGATCTGGTCTTGCTGCAAGAGTTGCTAAATGTTTTGTTTGATACCCACAACAAACTTAAAATGCATGACTCGATTTAAACCCTGCTAGCTATATACAAGAATACACCATAGAAAGTTGCAGCAGTTCAGTTTTTCCACTTTAATGGAGTTAGTTTGCATAAAATACAAAGTCTTGATGTATGCAAATACATTTTAACACCATGTCACAAGTTGATCCTGGCCCGTCAATTTACAGGGCAACACTTTGAAAAGCTCTTGTGAAACGGTTCCATATTTTAATAAATATTTTTTTAACATTTTTGATTGATTGATTTCAAGCAAGTCATGTGAGTAAAGAAATATAAAAGTGAAATACTTTTTAGTTTTTCACTTTTGGGAATATTGTATGCCATTGGCATACAATATTCATGAATTTTACACTACAGGGTTTTATTTATTTTGTTTAGGTATGGTCAAATTTATAAGTAATTTCAATTGTTGTTTATTTTATTTAAAATCTTTTAGTATTATTTATTATTATTATTCCTCCTTTTATAATGAAATTACAACCAAACTGGTATTTGCATTTTGAATATAACTTAAAATAACTATTAGTGGGTTCTTTTACAGGTCTACAATCAGTAAATAATAATAAAGCGTTCAATATTTATAACCATACTTGATTCCAGTATTCGTTTGCCTGGTGGGTGACCTGGAAATCTAATAAAACAATTATATTAAATTGATCGAAACTTCAGTTGTTATATTGGTAAGTTTGCACTTAATTATGCAAATATGTGAAAAACAAGGTTGCCCTTTTCTCAGTTAATATTGAGAGTTTGTTTTGTTATCATGCACTGCACTCACCAAAATCTTGTTAATGAGAAAATTAAAACTATGTACACAAAAACAAAAAAAAGGAACTGAACAACAATGTAAAAGTTTCATTAATTAAAGTAAATTTGTCTGGTGTTTCTAAACATACTGCTTACTTTTATTATTATTTAAATTTTATTTAGTTTTTCAAATGTAACATTTTTTTTCAGTGATCTTTAAAAAATGTGTCTTTATTTAAAAAACTTTTCTACTGGTTGAAACTATTGGGTTATGAAATTAATTTTTCTCATTTTAACGCCTTTATTTTTTCCTCTCTGTTTTATCTCTTAGGTTTTTGTTGCACATGATTTTGAAAATAAATAACATTCTGTATTTTATTTTATTTCCATTTTAGCGTAATCATAATAACACTAGCAGTGATGGCTGACAAGGAACCAATTGTTCGCACAATATCTTCGTGTGAGAAAGAATTAGATGTAAGGACTAAACTTTATTTATATACATGAACAAGATGTTTGTGGTGTTCAACAAGATGCATGTAAATGCATGTAAATGTTTATGAAGAATTTAAATGTTTGTCCATCTAGTACTAAATGATAATGCTACGTCTGAATTTTTGAAATTTAAGAAAGAAACAAAAATAACAAGACAGAAAATAACCAAAGTACTCCATAATACTTAATAATAAAGAACGAATGGCTCAGGGTGGAAACGCAGCAGGTAAAAGTTCTGCACAATCCCCCTTGTCCAGATGGTCTTGTTACTATAGAATCTTCTGTAACAGCCATAGTTTAAATATTGCATCATAGGCTACCTGAAGCCATTAGCAAAAGGATTAACTGATTTCCATTAGGATATATCAACATTAAAAATCCAACTTTAAGGTGGATCAATGGTGGAAAATTAAATATGGTGAAAATTAAAAATGCCTTTACACAACATTTTTGGCTCCATTTTAGTAGCATTTGTACTAAGAAAATGCCTAGGGGGTCAATCGTGATTGCGGTAATCGTGACTGCGGTAAAGAGGTGGCTATCTTATAGACGTCACAGATCAGGCCGGTTTCACTGTATACAACATGTTTTGTTATCAAAAACTTCTCTTTTTTCAGGATATTCAAGGTATATTGGAAGGGTTGTCTACTGATATTAACAATAGGATGTCACAAAAAGGAACAGCAACTCTAAAACGAGGTATATATGTGTGAAATTTGTGGATTGACTTAATTCCAAATTGGAGTGGAGGATAATAAGTTGAAAGTGAAGGTATTGATCTAGAAAAGGGGAATGGAAACGGATTATTATGGCTACTGAAATATTTGCAAAACGATTCTTTAATAACACTGTATAGCTGCATAGCAAGTCTCGTCAATTTGAAAAATTTTACTCATTTCCTGCATTTCCCTTTGTTTCACCAAATAATTTTTTTACAATTACGGCAACAATGGCAGAAAAGAGAAAGAAAGTAGAATGATGATGATAGAGTGAGTTAAAAAGAGTGAGTGAATCACCCCAAAAAACAAAAGAAAAGGGTTAAAGTCATAACCCACTGTGGGTGCTTTATATTAGAATGCATGGGTAGTTTGTTTAAAGCCTTGTTTATTTGACCCATGAATCTGCAAGTGGTACTTATCCTGCCAGTTGACTGTAAATTCAATTCAATTAATAATGCATGTCTATTTTTAATTTTTAATTTTTAATTTTGCTTTCCCAACTGACTGTGTTTTTTTAGGATTTTGAAATACTATTTAAATATTAAGAACAGAAGCTTTTAAAACTGAATACCACTGTTATTGTAAAACTATAATGCAATCGTAGAAGCTAGTATTGTCATTTTTATTTTTAAAACACGTTTTACAGCGCTTAAAATTTTGATTATTAAAATCATTTTGTTGTGCAACATCTCTTGTGTCACCTTGTTATACAACGTGTTTCCATTAAAGCGGTAACTGTTGCTCAACACTTTTATGTTAAAGGAAATCGACTTTAATAAAATATAATTATATGAAGCTTTTAATTATATCCTTTAAAACATGGCTCTATCTTTCTTAAAAACCTGGAAAGTCGTAGTATTAATGCCAATTACGGTGTTACTATAATAGCTCAGGTGCATAATGCTATTTTTAATTAACTGAATTGAATGTTTTGGTTATTTATTTTTCCTTACATCTTATATAATAGATAAGCCTGTGGAAAAATCTACTTGATTAGGAATCAAATATTGAAACAAAGAAATTTTAATGATGTCACTAAGAACCTGCTCATATCTCATATCATAAATGTTTACAGCTTTAAATACTGATCAAGAAAATGTATAGCATCGTATGTTTGATACAAACTGTTAGAGAAATGTTGAGGTTTTTGATGATTTCATCAACCCGTCTGTTCTAAAACGGCTAACCTCCCACTGTAAAACTGACCCAATTTTAGTCTTAAGTAGTCACTAGTTACCTACGCTGCAAGAGACGTCAGTTATTTCCACTTATATTTAGGTTATTTGGCTTTTTAACATAAATGCAACGTAATGGCTTTACTAACTTTATTTATTGGACTAATGTTTTGACCTCAAGAAAGAGCTAATTTTGTCAGTTAAGAAATGAGACTTATGCCACTTATTCCACAAGGAAAATGAACAATCCACTATGTCTGTCACAGACAGGCAGGCAGGCGGTATTATGATCAGTATTAAGTTAGATAAAATAATTAGAATTAAGATCATTGTTTGAAAATGTAGGAAAAGTTAGTTGAAGTTTTGCTATTTTATTTCGAAATGTGCTTTGCAAGTTGTTTTTTTAAGTCTTAACCACTATTGCATTTAGAAAAGGAGCAACGGAAAGTCACAAATACAGATTCCTTGCATTTTTTCCTAACATGCAATAACAAAGATTTCGAGCTTAAGACAAATCGAATGTCTGTAACAGATCTTGACCTGACTCAAATGACGCTACAAGCAGAACTCAAAACATTACAAAGCTATTTGAAACAGTCAAATAGTGTTGATGAGAAAGAGTAAGATGGAACTTCTGTATTTTGTTTTCTTTTTTTCTTTTTTTCTGTTTGTTTTTTTTGTTGTTGTTATTTTGTTATTTTGTTGTTGTGTTGTCATTGTTTTCCTTTATGTCCTTAATAAACATTTTTTTTAGGATCAGTTGTCTCTTTTATTTTATTTTTATTTTTATTTTCTGCCCAACTAAAATTTTAAAGATAATTAAAAATCTTTTTTAAACCTTTATTTCTTATTTCACTTGAATATAACTTTCTTAAAAAAATTAGAGAAAAGTATTAATTTTTAATTTTTGGCCCAAGTTGCAAAAAATAGTCTTGGTTGTAAAAGTACGAAATATTAACATATTTGGCTAAAATGATATTTATTGGGTGAAATAAAATCAAAATTTTGAGGGTCACCAAACATCTTTGTTTTGTTTGAAAGCAAATCAAATGTTTTAATGCCACCATTATATTTAACATACTTTATTCCACTATTCAATTCTGTTTGAAAACAAAAACATTTAATTTTTTTGGACCAATTTAGACGAAAATAGTTTATAAGGTGACAAAAACAAAGTTGTCATCATCGGTCTGTAAAGTCAGATTCAGAAACTATCCATGAAAGCCAGACATATAATTAAAAGAGAGGCAAAATTAGATCACGTGGCTGCAGGAGCATAATATTTTTTCCTAAATATAAATATTAGGTTGATACAAAACATTTACCAATTTACAGAGATTTAGAATATTTTGTTTATACAATTTTATAAGCCAAGAAAATTTATTGTTTAGATTTACTTTTACGTAACCCAAATTTATTTTTTCTGATGGTCTGTAGATTTATTTCTGTGTTTACATTATTCATATTTCAATATTTTTAGAATTACACTATTAAATAAAAAGATATCTTTTGTCCAAGACCGTGTATATAGATGTATTACAAAGGTATGGAGGGCTATCTAAAGATATATTTTTTCACAATTTGCTGGTTTTAAATTTTCTAATTTATATGAAATTTGAAATTTTCAGAAATGCAATTTTTTAGTCATGTTCATGTTCTTAATTTTGTATTCAGAAATGACAGTTGCTTTTGTTTTCTTTAAAATTATTAAACTTCTGTGATAAGAAATTACTCTTGAGATGTCTTGGTTTACAACTTAGAGAGGTCAAGTATTGGTAGATCGAAACGTAAAAGACTTTGAAAGGAGGCGGTCACAAGAATTCCTCGAAGAGTCTGTTGAAGCTCCGCCCCAAGCCCGAAAGATTTATCACAAGACAGAGTGTGCATTCCAAAGAAATTGAAGATTTGTCAGTTAATCAGCTAGAAGTAAGTTTTTGTTTTATCATCAAGAAATACAATGCAGTAGTAATTCTTTTGCATTTACTTAAAGAGTTTAATAATACATAAGACAATCACTCTGGAGAAAAGAAGGTGTGGCAGTCTTATAAAGAATTGCAAAATTGGCCATCTTAAATAGTGTTTTCCCATTCCATAATATAAATAATGCAGTAACCCCTTGAATACTGATTTGTGATTTTGCTTGTAATTCTTTTATCCATCTCAAGGTCACAAAAGACTGATTTTTAACACGCAAAAAAAAGTAAAAATTAATAAATGTAAATTGGTTACCTATAAAACTAAAAAAGTTTTGCAACTAAAACTAGAATCATGGTGACAAAAGTTTGTTCTGATTTCCCAGAGAAGCATCATGTTCAACTTGACTTATATTTTGCCTTATTTAAATATTGCATGATTAATTCATCGACTTCAGCATAGTTAGCATTTTCCCTTGTAAAGTTTTTATAGTTTAAGTTCAAATTTATTATAGGGTATAAACAATAAAAAATACTTTCAAAATGTAATTATCAAGGTCCTGCACCTAGGTCAGTTAATAAAGCAAATGTATTACTGTTGGTAACTGCTTATTATGGAAAGTTTATCCTTAACAACAATAAAAGTACAACTTGCAAAGTGAACAACACTTATGATTAAACGTTAAAGAATTTATTTACACACAGACAAGTGTGTTAAAATGACCTTCAAGAAAATATATCAGATATCCTTGAATATTTCCATAATTTTATTATCCTTTTTATTTGTCCTAAAATTATCATACATCATGGGTCACCTGTCAGCTTTCAAAGAAGTCATTTAAAAATAGCTTTCGCTTTAGGTATTACTAACGTCACAACAGCATTGACTTTCCTGAAAACTCTGACCAAGAAATGTTGCTACGATTGGTTTACAGAGAAGCTATTACCAGAAGAGTGGGATCCCCCTGATACGGACTCAATATCGTGGACAAATGCAGTAAGTCCATCAGTTTGTTTTTTTACGTGTTCATGTACGTGGGAGTCAGGTAACATAAAAGACTATCGGAGATAAATTTTCTGAATCAAAGAAAATTATTTTTACATAGTAACTTGGGTGAATTTGAATTTTGGTATAAGTAACCCTGAATATTATCTTCTCAAGTGCTGCAAAGATGATGGATTGGTAGAGCAATCGCCCAGTAAGTGAGAGATTGTGGTTCAAGTCCTATTCGATTGCAGCACTTGAGAAGATAATATAAAAAAATATAAGATTCTAAATTAAGAAAAAATGAAATGTGCGTTGAAACTAAGGTAATTCTTCTTAAACTACAGTCAATAAATTAACACAACTTTTAAGGTGGCTGTAACCCGTTTTTAGGTGTCTCTTAGTGTTTTATGTATATAAATAAATGACTCTTTTAACTTATTATGTTAAAAGTATGAAGTAAAACTAAAAAATTTGAAGTTTTGATTTTTGTTCTATGAAATACCAAAAAAATAATTTTGGGGGTTAACTTCCCCTTCAAGGTGGCAGTAACCCTTTTTAAGCTTAGAAATATAGACCTTAAGATGTATAAAAATGGTTTTAACTTTTCATCTAAATTGCTGTATCATCAGATATTTCTAGTTTAAAATGTATAATATACAAAAAACAACTTTTTACTACCTATGATTTTTTATTTGCTTCTGTTTTACAATAAACTGTGGTTTAATTATGTTTTTTTTTGTTTATTCATATTTTAATAGCAAAATAGCATGTTAATTAATTATTATTATCATATTTAACACATTAATATCATATTTTTTCTATTAACTAATGCTATTAAAACATAAATATCCAGACTAAAAGTGTTTCAGCACACCTTCTCATAGACATACCATAAATCCCACCCCGTCCCCTCGGTTATGTTTGACTACTGAGGGGGAATTGGGGAGAACTAAGGGGGTAAATGGGCTAGGGAAATAGGGAAATTACTCTCATAATATAGGTAAAATGAATATTTATTTTAAAATTTTGTAACAAATGTTCATACATTTATTTAATAGATGGTAAAATATACTTTACTGAAGTAAAGGCATTTAATCAGAAAAATAAAAACCTAACAATTTTTTCTAAACTAACAGATTCCGTTGCTTGGAGATTTTAATCTATTTGTTTATTGTGCAGTTTCAGTTATCCTTTCTGTTATTTACTGGATATATTAAATAACTTTAAAAAACTTTTCAATGTGTTTTGTTTTTATATAATCAGAGTAATAAAAAGGTTTCTAAAGTATTTTTTTAACCTGAAAGGCTTTTCATTATGCACAAAGATTTAACTATGAGACTATTTACTATGAGGCTATACCTAAAAGTTTCAGTTATGATTTTAAGAAGTAATATTAAATTTCAAGCTATTGGTTTATAAAACAATACGATAACATTCAAATATTAATTTGTTTTACATGTCAAAAAAATTGAGCTTTAATAAGCACCTTACAAAATAATCTTAATTGCTCAAGTGTTATTTTTTCAATGTATTTTTCCTTGTACAAATTCTTATAAAAGGTTATTTATGTGTTAATTATTTCTTTGAATCATTTTCATAAATATTGACATTTGCTTACAGTTATTATTCATACGGGCTGAACCATATCTGCGTTTGTGTGCTGTTGCTCGCTCTTGTCAGTTTAATTTTACATGAAATTGTACAGAATTCCCCTTTTATAACTTTTAACTTTTTAGACTGACATGGGATGCTCTAAAACTGGTACACTTCCTACTTCAGGCCAGCATGGATTACACAGGATCAACATCACCTGTAGATGGTGACTTCTTTTTACTGAATCCGAATGATTTACAAGACTATATGAAGTTTAAAGCTTTAAATGAAAATAAACTGATAGACTGGGATCCAGTAAGTTAATTTTCCTTTCTCAAACAACACTATGAATGATTCTGCAGGGCCCAGAGTCAATTTTCCTTTCTCAACCAACACTATGAATGATTTTCGGGATCCAGTAAGTCAATTTCCCTTTCTCAAACAACGTTATGAATGTTTCTGCAGGATCCAGTTAGTCAATTT
The DNA here is from genome assembly GCA_030067915.1 of Hydractinia echinata. Classification (NCBI taxonomy): domain Eukaryota; kingdom Metazoa; phylum Cnidaria; class Hydrozoa; order Anthoathecata; family Hydractiniidae; genus Hydractinia; species Hydractinia echinata. The sequence continues at coordinate 605,221 of JASGCC010000039.1, read as the reverse complement.
CCCTTTCTTAAACAACACTATGAATGATTCTGCGGGACCCAGTAAGTCAATTTCCCTTTCTCGAATGACACTATGAATGATTCTGCGGGACCCAGTAAGTCAATTTCTCTTTCTCGAATGGCACTATGAATGATTCTTCGGGATCCAGTAAGTCAATTTCCCTTTCTCGAATGACACTATGAATGATTCTGTGGGACCCAGTAAGTCAATTGCTCTTTCTCGAATGACATTATGAATGATTCTGTGGGACCCAGTAAGTCAATTTCCCTTTCTCGAATGATACTATGAATGATTCTGCAGGACCCAGTAAGTCAATTTCCCTTTCTCGAACGACACTATGAATGATCCTGCGGGACCCAGTAAGTCAATTTCTCTTTCTCGAATGGCACTATGAATGATTCTTCGGGATCCAGTAAGTCAATTTCCCTTTCTCGAATGACACTATGAATGATTCTGTGGGACCCAGTAAGTCAATTGCTCTTTCTCGAATGACACTATGAATGATTCTGTGGGACCCAGTAAGTCAATTTCCCTTTCTCGAATGATACTATGAATGATTCTTCAGGATCCAGTAAGTCAATTTCCCTTTCTCGAATGATACTATGAATGATTCTTCAGGACCCAGTAAGTCAATTTCTCTTTCTCGAATGGCACTATGAATGATTCTTCGGGATCCAGTAAGTCAATTTCCCTTTCTCGAATGACACTATGAATGATTCTGTGGGACCCAGTAAGTCAATTTCCCTTTCTCGAATGATACTATGAATGGTTCTGTGGGATCCAGTAAGTCAATATTTCCTTTCTCGAATGACACTATAAATGATTCTGTGGGACCAGTAAGTTAATTTCGCTTTCTCAAACAACACTGTAAATGATTCTATTCAGGATTTACCTAAGCGTGGAAAATAACTGCTCATTATCTCCTTTGAACATAGGCTTTTTTAACATCTTTTCCTCAAATCTCCTTAATTTTTCCTTTACAACCTGTTGCATGTTTTTTTATATGAAAATGGATACACTGGCAATGGAATATAATTTGTTCTTTACCCATGGCATTTCCTTTAAAACCTCCTCATATATTATCAAATTCTTTGAAATGTATGAAAAATACCCTCAAATCTCCTCAACTTTTTTATGAAAATTCTGTCATCTCAAAAACAGTTCAGAATTCTCATCAAAAATCCTCCAATCTCTGCGAATTTGACTCAATAAAAATATTTATATATTTCTTCTGTGCATTTTATAGAGTGTATTTAGGGAGCATAGTTAGAATAACTGGTGATTTGTTACAAGCTCGTGAGCTTGTATTAAAACGCAAATGTGTCCTACAAGAATGGAAATTTTTGCCTCTCTGAGCACCGACACGGGAGTAGTCGTGTGTTCGAATCTCATCTTGGTAACTATTTTTACCTTTTTTTTTCTTTTTACTATCTCGCCTGCGAGGATAGGTTTCCAACTCGTAACTAACTAAATGTCCCAAATGGTCAATTGCAACGTCACAGATTTAAACTTCGTACCTAAACTCTCTAAGTACTTAGAAGTCATCTAAATGACGTTTCAGGCCAAAATTGGTATTTGTTTTCGACAAAATTTGGCACAGTTAACAAAAAATTATGCTGAACATAATAGTGACATCATAATTTTGATTTTTGTCACCTAAATGTCATTTTAGGCCAAAATTGGTCCAAAAATTAAAACTATTTTCGACAAAATTTGGCAAAGTTAACAAAAAAAGTATGCCGAACGTGATGGTGACATTAAAATTTTGATTTTTTGTCACTTAAATGTCATTTTAGACCAAAATTGGTCCGAAATTAAAACTACTTTATTTTCGACAAAATTTGGCACAGTTAACAAAAAAAGTATGCTAAACATGATGGTGACATCAAAATTTTGATTTTTTGTCACCTAAATGCCGTTTTAGACCATAAACGTTTCAATCGCGCGACTTTTAACCATGAAAGAAATTGTAGAATTAGGTCGCATTGTGGATGTTTCATAGTTGTGCATTTTTAATAGCGAGATAGTTTATGAAGCGCCTGCATCTTGTTAATTTTTTAAAAAGATAAGATAAGTGTTCAAAAGCTTTATTTGACTGACTGGTAAAGTAAAGGTGTTTCCACCAAAGTTTTCAAAAGTGGATATAGGCAGAATTAAGGTCTCCCCAAATGCCTGGAAAGTAGTCTGCGAAAAATAAAATTTCCACAACAAACAATACGTAAGAGAAAAACAAAGACGCTCCACCATATATAAATAATGACGAGAACGAAATTCTTTTCGCTACGCTAATGACACGCCAACGTAGAGAAATATGATTTAGGAAACACTCCAAAAAAACTAAATTACTGAATTTCGCAAATTTTAGGTGGGGCTTGTGGTTTTTCTTCCTCCTGCCAGTCAGTTTACCCCAGACTGACCCAACGAAAATTTAAATTTCGAGGAATTTTCCGTTCAAGAAGATCTCACAAATCAATTTTGAAAAATAACTGCGTAGTGCGTAACAAATATTATTGCCTATCTGAATAGCAAAATATGTCGTGTCTAACTTCGTATCAGAAATCACAATTTGATAGACAGCTTTTTGTAAACTTTATTCACAAGGTTGTTTGCGTATATCATACGTCTTGTTTAAGTTTATAGTGTAACCAATTTTAATTTGTAAGCAAGTAAGTTCTTGTTTGGTTTCTTCATGTGATGTTAGTATTTTCTTCTCTTTCAGACTGACTTGCTAAGAGAGTTATATGGCAAGATAACTGTTGGGGCAAGAAAACTGAGAAAAGCAGCCACTATCAAAGTGAGTAACATTCTTTTTTCTGTAATTAAAAGGT